>CM065718.1:33979867-33994867 GCA_033310375.1 Conus canariensis
AACCTTAACAACATCCTCAATGTCCAACCTTCCTTCAGCCGGCCTCATTTTAAACATGTTTTTTGCTAACACGCTGTACCCTATACTAAGACCGCTGATTACAGCAGAGTGGTAAATAGTATTGATGATCTTTGCGGTGCTCATGTTTTTTATTAACTAAAAAAATAATTAAAATAATCATAATATGAAAGACTGTCTATGTGCTTTTTAATTAGATAATCTTTTGTTGCCAGAGCTAAAAATAAGGTTGCAACTAATTTTGGCGAATCTTCTATCTTTCCCATGTTGGGCGGTTTTATTCTCAACAAACATTTTGCTAGGGCTGAATAAACTATAACACCAACAATGGGCACTGCATAATTAACCAACGTTAAACTCATGGTTTTAAAAAGGCTTTATTTTTTATTGCTTTTAAAAGGACTTTAAAAATGGATTGCGACGAGCTATTAAAGTGTGAGGAGGCAACAGACCCAAACCTCTGTCATAAAGAAAGATTATACTCGCTGGCTGCGTGTGGGAAAACCAGGCAGTATTTAGGCGTTGAACTAAGTATTGAACAGATTCAGCAATTGTCTACATCAGACGTTGAGAAGTATTACGCTAGGTACGAAGCACAGCTAGTATCAAAAATGGTTAGATCGGTGGGACAGACAATGATTAGTTTATATGCTAAGTTAGTAGGCAAGATAGCGCCGATTGATTCAGAAGAAGATTAAAATATGACTTAACACAAGATCCGGTTTTAACCAAGTCCCTAGAATCTCTTGCATGTGACATGTATTATAGATTTGGGACGTTGTTATGCCCGTTCATCATGGGATTAATTACTTTCAATCATATTAATTTTAATCATATTAATTTTAATCGCACTAAAAAAAATGAGCGAGCAGGAGAAGATTGCGACTCCACAGGAGCAGAATGTCCCACAAGTGAGTGTCCCACAAGTGAGTGTCCCACAACTGAGTGCGCCACAAGTGAGTAGTGTTACTAAAGCTAAAAGTCCTGGGCGTGTTGAGGCCGGCCGTAAACTAGCTGAATGGAACAGACTGCAAAAAGCAAACCAAGCAGCAAAACAAAAATTATTAGATAGTAATACAACATCGCCACCAGCACCGCCACCGCCGCCAACAACAACAACAACACAATCAAACTATAAGATGCATTATTATGTACTGGGGAGTATTGTTGTTGGTGGAGGGCTTTTGGCATACAAGTGTCTAACCCCATACTTAGCAACAAAGTCACAAATCCCCACAAAAACAGTAAAAGAAGAAGAACCAGCTTCTGCAAAAAAAGCACAACCTCCTTCTGTAAACCCATTATTTTTACTGGATTAGTTTTTTAATGTGTTGTTAAGTACAAGTTAAGTACTGTTAAGTACAAGTAAAGTCAGTTATAACAAGTTAAGTGTAAGTAAAGTGCAAGTTAAGTGCAAGTCATGTTAAGTACTAGTTAAGTACTAGTTAAGTACTAGTTAAGTACTAGTTAAGTACTAGTTAAGATCTTAACTTAAGTCAGTCAAGTTAATCTTTCAAGTCAGTTCTCCAATGGCCTACAGCATATGAAAACTCAGGATTAACGTAAGTTCGCTTGTTATTGTTAGAGACTAGTGATTTCTTATTAACAGCAGTTGTGTTTACTTGATGAAGAGTAGAGCGCAGATTAACATTTGTGTGATGAAATACTTTGTTTTCAAAGAGAGCCTGCTTGTAGTTGTCGTGACATTTTTTTTTTACAACTTCTTTACTTATGCCCTTAGCCTTCTTCATTACAGAAGTCCGGCTAGCAACGCTATTCATCTTTGACCGCAAACCAACATATTCTTGTATAACTGTCCCATTAAGTTCGTCCTTCATCTTTCCAATCACTTTCTTGTTTACGGTTTTGTCTTGTTAGGATAGTCACATGTGTCGTACCATCCATCAGCTCCTTTGGTCACCTCCGCTTCTAAGTCTTCGTAAAAATCTTCTGTTGGAACATCCAGAATAAAAGAGTCAGTGTCTGTGTAAAGGACTCTAGACTTTGGGTACAGTGGTTTAAAGTAATCGTACAGAAATTCTAACATCAAAAGCTTAGACAACTCTAGCACGGTGATTCCGATAAACACCGGCTTGTCCAACATAACATCCTTTTTCTTCATCATAATGCCAACCAGGCTGTCGCTAAATCTTTTAAAGTCTTGATAGTTAGGCTTAGAAACCAGCTTAATTGCTTGTTTTTCGTTTGTAACTAATCTCACATCTTTACGATTGTGTACGTTCTCCATGGTTTTGCCAAAACAACTGTTGTTCATTAGTTTAAAAAAGTCTTTTTCTGAAGCGTCAGTGGCCGCAGTCCTAAGATCAGTATTCTTCATGATGTATGGTCTCATAAAGGGCTCTTGTTCAAAAACAATTAGTCTGTGAACAGCAGTAAGTTTCAGTCCGTGTCTTAAGTAAAACTGTAGCAGTCTGTAATGACATACGTGCTTAGTTTTGTGGCAAAGATTGGGCACAAGCTTAGGCGGTTCTGTGGGGGTCATCTTTAATCTTTCTGCAGCTAGAGGATAATCATTATGAAGATCGTGTAATTCTTTTGGATATTCTAAGTCTACTTCTAAGATTAGTCCTGCCGGATTATCAGGTGTAAGCTGTGACAACATACCTAACACAGTATTAACATCATGAGGGCCTTGTATCATTTTAAAGTTTCTTAGTGGCAGTGGTTGGCTCATGGACCACCCATACAGATTGTTAGCGTCTAAATACATTAAATAGTTGGATGGTTTAGCAGGATCATAATCATCTAAATACTTATTGTTGGCTTTGCAGTAAGGGTGCGAGGCCATGCTAATGCCTCCCCTCAGCCCATCCTCAATCATCTGGAGTGTAGCCAGATCAGATATTAAGTCAATCTCAATGTTTGTAGACTTTAAGAATGCGTCCCAAGAAAGGCCGGGGGCAGAAATGTAATGTGATGAGTCTAGGCCGTAATGTTTCATGCATGTAGATCTGTAATTCTGAAACACATCTGCCAATAAACACACGTCAGCCATTAGATATTATCGTGATAGTCGCCCATTGTTCGGCAGTGTAATTCTGTCCAGGCTTTCTGGGCGTGTTCATAGTCAGCATCGGCTATGTCCTTTCCTCTAAGACTAGAAAAGAAAGCGCCTTTAGGAGGAAGTGAGTCTTCATCAAACCTGCCCCACGAGTTCATGTATTCATAAGGATAGACACCTTTACGTACTAGAGATGGGTCAAAATATTGTTTAGTTATTGGGAAGTCTTGTAGAGATCCTGATAATTTATCCAAACTTGCCATCAGATGTTGAGCAGAGTCATAAAAGGATAAACAGTCAATAGTAAAGGTCATGTACTTTTCTGAAGACTGTGCAATGCAGCTGACCCTCTTATATTCAGAATTTATTGCTTGCATGATGAAATGAGAATCATAGCCTCGTAAGTTATGAAAGAAAATTGGCAGTTTCCACGTCTTGGGATCAACCTTAAGTTGAAGATTGCAGCTGTTGTGCGCGGCCCCTCTGAACTTTCCAGTAATGTGATCGTGGTCTCTTACAGCGTCACCCAATAATTCTCTGTTGCATATCCAACAGTGTGTAGATGTTTCATACCGCCTTTGATCTTCAGGAGTCATAACAATGTCTGAAAGATTTAGTTGATTGGAGAATTGATTACGAAGTTGTTTCATCTGCTCTAAAAATCTACTGGCTGCATTGGGACCTCTGTAAATCTCTGGCGTTGTGTGTTGGCCGTCTGACCTAACAACAACAAAGGCATAAGAACAAATCTGATGGTGGGATAATAAGGTTGTTTTTTGTTCTTGTTGTGGGCCGTAGTACTGCGGCAAGATTGATTCAAAGTCAGCATAAACTACGTATGGGCTCATCTGCATTTTGTGTTTTCTTAAAACTGACTTTAGACCCTGGTTTGGGTGTAAGAAGTTTAGTTTCACAGTCTACAATACTTTTACAATGATTCTTATGGCTGGCAGCTGCTTCTATAGTTGGGATTCTGACCAAACACCTTCTACAAAGCTCTTGTTTAGATTTATGCTTTGATGTATATTCTAACAGTCTGCTAATTGATCTAATTAATACATAGTGACTCTTTAGACCGTCTGCAAACAGTATCAAGTCGACATGTTTGTTAAGTGGATCGCCTAAAGTAGGAGCTTTGGGAGAAATCCTTAGAGGCACTAGATTGTCTGCTACAGACCATGTGTATACATTTACAGTGATTGGTTTGTTTTGCTCTTCAAACTGAGATATACTTTCTATGCTTACTGGAAAGTTTATGTTATTAAAGTTCAGCTCATGTTTGTATGCTTCATAATTGGTGACTCTGTCTGCATGTTTATTAGTTGGATGTAAATGCGCCAAAACACACCACATGAAACACATATTGTCAGAATTTTGTATGTTTAAGACTGCTCGTTTCAACACTAACTCTCTTGGAAGAGGAAGTTAAGAATTGCCGACTATAGGATAGAACTTTGCTTGTTTTAATCTGATTTCAAGGACTGTTCCTTCAGACCAGCCAGAGCCGCGGAGGGCAGCCTCCTCAGAGGCATTTTTAAACTGTGTAAGCATATGATCTGCCCAGTCAGAATTAAAATCATGGTAACTGATTACTTCTTTCTGTCTAGTTGAAACCCAGACTTCTATGTTACTACCGTCACGGTTTACATAATCAATCAGAATAACTAACAACACTTTTACTGGCGGGTCAATTTGGAGAGAGTCTGGGATTTTAGAGATAGCATGTGTCACGCTTTCATGAACATTTGTGGGGTTAATAATGTCCATGTCTACTTCACTAAACGTATTGCTTAATTGTTCATTGCTGTCAAATATCTCCTCCCACGTATATAGTTTTCCAACCTCGGATTTACTTGTGGGGTTCATTTTTTAACCCACAATATTTACGTAAATTAAAAAAAAATAAATGTAAGTAAAAGTAAGTAAACGCGCTTTTATTCTTCACCCAAGCGTTGCAATACTTCAAGACACCCTAATCTTACAAGAACGCCTGCCAATACTTTAGCTTTTTCTGAATCACTACAGTCAATGTTTAACTCTTTGATTGCTTCGTCAAATAGTTCACTCTGGGTTTTTATTAAATTGTTTACATCATTCTCAAAACCAGATTCACTAAAATCAATGTTTAACACTTTCATTGTTTCGTCAAATAGTTCATTACAATTTTCTATTAAAGTCATTAGATTATTCTTTAAATCAGATTCCCCCGAGTTCGGCCGTCATTTTTTAACTCCCAATATTTTACACAAATAAAAAATAATTATAAATTCAGCTGTTATTTATTATTCATGGTCTTTTCTAATCGAAAAAACTTATCTTCATTAAAGCGTATAGTCACCCCTTCAGGATCAGTAGAAACAGTCAGATTAACATCTTCAGGAGCCATATTATCAACTAAAATGGCAAGCAACTTTATAACTGGTTGGGGCCAAGAATCTGGTATTTTACTAACGGCTTCCACTACACTTTCTCGTATAGTTAGACGCTCAAAAAGATCATTAATTAATTCTTCAAACATGCTCTCTAACTGATCTTTATCGGCCCCCCACCCCTCTCCTCCTCCCAAATTCTGTATATATTAATAAGCTCTGTAGCTACTTCGGACTTCATTTTTTAAACCAAATTAAAAACAACAATTAAAAAATTAATTAAGTAAGCTGCTGCATAAATCCGGGTAAAAGATTGTATAACAAAATCAATAGCAGCACTTATAGTACATTCTGTAACGCGCTCTGCAATGCACACTGCGGGCGCTGTCAACAACGGCTTTATTGATTGGCAGCGTGTGCGTTGCCTTCCTTGCTAACACAGCAGGGTAAATCGCTGCTCAGCGCGTGGCAGAGCAGATGTCAAGAGTGGTCCTACCAGTTCCACTTGACATTCTCTGTCACCTCCCACTTTAGCATGCTTGACACCTTCACCCCAAGTCGCCCCAAGCCTTACTAGAAAGTAGTAAGGTCTCACTATCAAACCCGCGGGCGTTAATTGTGTTAGGATGACTAATTCTGTAAACCTTTAGATTTCATGCTATGGGGAGAGAATGTAAATATCTATGTTCTAAATCACCCATTTTTGTTTTGCACGCAAGCCCCACTTTAAGACATTAAATCCTTCAATTTTGGGGGGTTTTTGGATGTTAAGTTTGATTGTAAAAAAGGTGTTAATTTTGGCAAAAGTAGCATGAGAAGGAAGAAATTTATGTTAAAAAAGGGGCTTGCGGGCAAAACAAAAAGGGTGGGTTAGAACCCGCATATTTACATTCTCTAGTTCTGATAACTGGCTGGCATGTAAGCTTATAATTATTGTCTTCTGCTTCTCCCATCCATGATTTTCTAAGTCCTGGACGATGCCTTTTGCTTCCTTCAGTGGTACCTGTAGTGAGTTTGGGGAATTCCAAGTGCTTTGAAATATGTCATCACTTGTTCCAGCTTGTGTCTGACCTGCATTGAAGGAAAGTCAAACAAGTATCGCTTAGTTTCACTTGGTGTTCTTCGTCGTTCCCAGGATCAATCTCATCGCTTCAGTTTGAATTCTTTCTAATATGAGAAGATTGCTCTTGGACAGTACGTGTTGTAAGCCTAATCCATAATCAGTTACACTGAGTACAACACACACACACACACACACACACACACACACCGCACACACACTGATAGTAATGGCTCAGACAATGTTAGGTAGACACCAAAGGTTTTACCAGCACGTTGGGCTAATGCGTAGGTCAGACATCTGCTAAGTCGTATCCATGAGGCCCTCTCCTTAAATCCTCTCACATTAGTCATTAATTCATTTATCCATAAGCTGCGAGTCGTCTGGTCTCAAAACTTACCAGATGTGGAGTAGTGTATATGGACTATCTGCAAGCAGTGACACCTCCTTGATGAAACTGAAACTGAAACCGAGTGCCTCAACGCAAGATTTTCCACCTCTACAATATCTGATGGCCAATGATAATGGTCTAATATTTGAACTTGACCCCAGTTGGCAAAACGTCTTTGTTGGGTGGTTTGGTTGAGAGGTTATCGGTATAGATTTAAAGTTTCTCTCTTTTATTCTTTCAACGTTTGATTGGTGTCAAAGCTGCCCGCTGCTCTGACAGTACACGCTGACAACTGAAGGGTGACCTCCCTTTAATATGCTGTCTTGCTGCAACAAACCATGAGATGGGGGTGCAAACATTCCCACCCCACCCCACGTCCCGCTGATGTATTGAAATAAAACGTGGAATGTAGCTGGGTGGATGTGGAGAGACAGATACATCACCTGTAACACTACAGGCGCCATATACACACCCGTCTGCCCACTCCCTTCACACATGCACGCACCCTCAGAATTGTATGAAGTTTGTTTGAATGTCGTATTTAACGTAAAACTGTTAATATGTCAAAAGGGATCTACTAGACTGACAAGATTCGCTACCCGAGGCACGCCCATTTCCATCCAATGCGTGAATGATACAGTATTTTTTGTCAGCAAGCTTAACATTGTCATTATAAAGAGAAAATATTTCTCCCATCAAGTCAGCACCATCTCTGATGTTATCTTTGTTACCAGATTCTCTGTATGCTTTAAAATAACATTTCCAGAAAGCATTTAACTTGAGTTAGCTGAAAGGTAAACTCGCAATATTTGTGTAAGTCCTGGATAACCGGAGATATTTTTTTCGATGATAAAGCACCATTTGAATCTGGCTGCTAAAGTTTTCAAATCCACGAGACTTCTATCGCGGCAATGAAATGCCTAAGAGAAATGTGGGACCAAAGTCTCCTTCTGGTTTGTTTTTCACTGTGCTTTTTCTTGAGATTCTGTCTGGTTTGTTATTCCGCAGGAGCTGAACACGTTTGTGTGTATGTGTGTGTGTGTATGTGTGTGTGTGTGTGTGTGTGTGTGTGTGTGTGTGTGTGTGTGTGTGTGTGTGTGTGTGTGTTGTTTTTTTTTTAATATCAATATCACTGGGTGGGTTTGGCATCCACAGATACACCAGTTTTGGAATAATTAACGACTTTTGCTACTCTACTAAGTGGCAAAATATTTCTCTTTGTCCAAATTTTGAAAAGAGCTTTAACTTCTGACGTTTTTCGGTATAACTCAACTCAATGCATCTTGTGAGATCAGTCGTAAACCCATGATTCTTTTTGGTTCCAGTCCGATTTTAAATGGGGCACATACCAAACAGTCATTGGTACTTTGTTTCCTATCCACACTGCTTTTGTTTCTTCAATATTCATATATAGTCCCGAAACTGTCCCCCAATGCCTAAAGTTTCAACTGTTTGATTAAAAGTTCTTTTATCTCCTTCAATTGATAATTTTGTAACGACTGCGAATTGGAATATTTTGTGCTCAGTATAACTACTGTTTATTCATTTCATATTTCTGTTCTCTGAAATTGTCACTCCCAGAATTTATGCTGAAAGTATAAACAAATATGGGGGCATGAAGCTCCCTGCCTACAACTACTTGTTATACTTAACCAGTCTGAGCACCTGCTATTCACAATTTAGCTAACTTTTATTCCTGCATGGAATGTCTTTACACAACGACACAGGTCTCTCTACCAGATCCAAATGATTCTTTCAGAACCAGTGGACAAACTTCCAATTCAGCGAATCAAACGCTTCTTCAAAATATACACAGATCAGCATTCTGGGAACATACTTGAATTGTAAATAATTCATAAAATTGTACACAGGCCTAACATCATCACCAATAAACCTATAATTTTTATTTGCAAAGTGAGACAACTGCAGGCGGAAATCTAAACAAATCTTAAATAAATGTTAGCGAAGCGCCAAAAAAAAAAAAAAAAAAAAAAAAAAAAGTTAAAAAAAAAAAAGGTGGACAAACGAATCACAAGACAAAACACTACGCGCTTCGACCTCTTAGGTCTTCTTCAGGCAAGATGCAAAACAATTAGGACAACGAAAATGAACGAGCAATCACTTATCTTTATTCACTTCAGCGCAAGATAGGCTGCCAGAAGGGAGATAATGTGTGAATTAATATAATATGATATAATATAATGTAATATAATATAATATAATAATACATATTGATATACATATCATAGTCATTAATATACCTATTAGATTCCATCCTTCCATAATTTATACCTTTCATCCTCTCGTTGTTCTTCCTGTCCTCCCCTCCCCTCCTCCCCTTGTTTTTTCCCCTTAGCATTAGTATTAGTATCAGTATCATTTTATCATTACTATTATTAATATTGTTATTATTTTTTTAACCTTATTTATTTATTATATTATCATTATCTCTTTTTAATTACTTATATATATATATATATATATATATATATATATATATATATATATATATATATAATACAAAAATCAAACAGAGCTGAGTAAATACATTTGGAGACTCAAAGATAAAAAAATAGATTACAACATATCATGGAAAATCATAAAAAGAGCAACACCATACAACAATATCTCAAAAAGATGCAATCTATGCTCCACAGAAAAATGGTTAATATTATGCAAACCACACTTAGCAACTCTGAACACAAAAGTAGAAATTGTAAACAATTGCAGGCACAAGTGGAAATCTTTGCTAGCACATTCCATCTGAACAGGCCCCAATAAGAACCACAGGCCGCACGTGCAGCAAATGAGATCCGCCTGCACACGCAGAGTTGAAATCAAGTCCCGCACGCCATAAAAGATCGTTGGCGTGCCCCAAAAGACATCCTGAAGATAGCAACGCTAGAAACAAGCTTGTAGATTTTAATACTTCATTTTTTAAAATATTTTTTAACAAATATATATATATATATATATATATATATATTTTTTTTAAACACATATTTCTGTATCATGCTTTTATTATTAGTACCATTATTACCATTACCTTCACTATAGTTGTTAGCATTATCATCATTAATACGATTGTTAGTATTGATATTACCATCACTGCCATAAACATCGCCATCGCAACTAATACTGTTGCCACGGCAACTATGCTGTTTAAGAATCCTCTAACCCACTCTCCTTTCTCCCATATTACAACTGCTATTGCCATATTATCACCGAAAGTGGTTGTAATCCTGTCTTTATTATTTTTTCAATATTTTGATCATCATCATACCATTATTAGTATTTCTATCAGTAATATGATATTCATCATTACTACCTTGACTCACACATTATCTCCCTTCTGACAGCCTCGTTTTCATTCAACGCCTATCTTGCGCTTAAGTGAATGAAGATAAGTGATTGCTCGTTCATTTTCGTGGTCCTAATTGTTTAGTATCTTGCCTGAAGGAGACCTAAGAGGTCGAAACGCGTCGTGTTTTGTCTTGTGATTCGTTTGTCCACTTTTTTTGGCGGTTCTCTAACATTTATTTCAGATCTATTAATTTTTGCCGTGAATTCCGTTTGGTCTTCGCGAGTCAGTTTTGAAGAACATATTTCATTTTATTGGTCGATAAGAGGATCCTGTGTTATAGACAGTATTTCACGAAGATATGGACACCAGTTTTAGTTGTTGGTTTTTTTTTTTTAGGAATGCAAATGATTAAACTTTCCTTTGTGAGTGTTTGACAAGTCTCCATTTCTGAACGACTTATCAGTACTCTAACCACTACATACCCTAACTCGTGTCAGAAAGCCTTTTAAAAATCCTGGTCCCGGACTCTTTCCATTCTCCCTATGTTACAGAGCTTCTTCAGCTTCCTCAAGGGTGAGTTCGCCGTCATGTAACAGCTGTTCTCTGAAGTTAGCTTTTCAATCTCCTTTATCACATCTGTCAGATCGCTGATGATGATGACAATGATGTAAATAACACTTTTAATAAAAGATCACAAGCGTTTTCCTTGTTACATTGGACCATTAATGGATTCACTTATAAATTAATGGACAATAATTTCATTTTGTTTGTTAAATCGTTGATTTTTTTCTTGTCGAAACACCGTCGAAGAATTTTTTTCCCTGAATATCAAAGCATCAGTATTCCAGCAGGAAAGGCAGTCAGTATGCCTTATACATTTGATGAAAAATGAACCGGAAAGTCTCACAACTTGGGTGCGTTTATTAAAAACAAAGCGGTATTCAACACTGACAAAAATGTGTTGCATGTATGTCGTTACGTTCATCCTGAAGGTTCTCCATATTGTGCGCATTTTGGTTGTGAAAACGGTGTTGTGTTATTAGAAGAATACTAAATTAACTGCTTGTTAATCTATGGTGATATTCAGTTCTGATGGTTCTCCATTTTATGTGCATTTTCATTGTGAAAATGGCATTGCATTATTAGGAGAATACTTAATTCATTGCTCGCTAATCTAAGGTGATATTAATTTCTTAGTATGTGGTGATCTTAGTAGCAGGACTTGGAATGTGTCTCAATACTGTGAGGCATATAACAGCAATGGGATATTTGATTTGAGTGGTGTTTGCCATCGCCTAACAGGCTCGAGGGAACCTCTCTATCATAGATGTGGAATTTGTGACTGTGTTGTGCGGTGATCGTGTGGATTATTAGTATTATTTTCTTCGTTATGGAACGCCCGTCATTTTGGTACCTTTATTGTCTCTCTCTGTTAAGGGACAGATGTGCTACCATTCATTTTTTCTTTCTGACATTTCTGTTTCTCTTCCTCCATTCCGGCTTGTTTGGCTACCGCCCATTCATCCGCGACTTCGCACGTGCAAATCAACTCACTGTTTCAGTCGCCACGCCGCCCGCTAGTATTCACTACAGTAGAGAAGACTTGCTCTCGCTCAAGGATGTTCTTTCTGAATTTCCCCCAACAGTTTGTGACACACTTTGCCATGTTGGATTAATGAACGCTGCACGGAGTCCCTCGTGGAAGAAGAAACGGCGACCATTTCGTGGTGGCCGCAGAAAACTGAAGAAAGGTGAGCCCATTCCAGTGTTAACTTCCACTCGCGCTTGTGTCACTCCTCCATCTGTTTTGACTGAGAAGCCACATAACAAACCCTCTTCCAGAAATCTTGTAAATCTGATTCGCATCAACACTTGCTCTGCTGAAAACCGTTTCTTGGACCGATCTGCTTCTTTCCGCCTATGTGTTTTCAATGCCCAAGCTCTGGGTACTGGAACTGAAAAACGGTCTGCCCTCTCCTACTTCATCCATGACAACAACGTTGATGTCTTCGCTGTGACCGAAACTTGGTTTCGTGCTGAAGGTGACGAAGCTAAGTGCCGTGACATCGCTCCACCCGGCCACCACACCATCTCCTTTCCCCGTCAGTCCCGCGGCGGCGGCATTGCATTTGTCGTCGCTGATTCACTCTCCCCTTTCCTCTCCACCAAGTCCTCCTTCCCCTTCACCCACACCTCCTTCGAACTGGCACAACTCACCCTCACCTTTCCCCACCAAACTTTCCACCTCCTGTGTCTGTATCGTCCCCCTCCAAACCCTAAGAACCGCTTGACTGACTCCACCTTTTTCGATGAACTCCCCGATCTGCTGTCCTACTGCAACTCTCTTCATGGCTCCTACATCATCGCTGGTGACTTCAACATTCATTTTGATCGCCCCTCTGACTCCACCACCTCCAAAGTCATCGACCTCCTGGACTGCTATGGACTGGTTCAGTGTGTCCACGCTCCCACTCACATTCGTGGACACACATTGGATAATATGATCCACAGGGTTGACCAGGCTGTGGTGAGTTCTGTCACTATCGACCACACCCTCCCGTCTGACCATGTCTGCCTCGTAGCTGATCTCCACCTTTTCCGCCCTCCACCTCGCAAAACGTACGTTCAAGCCAGAAACCTCTCCGCAGTCGACATGACTCTCTTCAACGCTGTCCTCCATTCTCACCTGTCTACTTCACCGCCGACCACTCCAGATGACCTCAACTCCCTTCTCCTTCGGCTCCTGGACCAGTACGCTCCTGCCTGTGGCCGTCTTGTCTCCAAGAGGCCACCATCACCTTGGTTCTCCTCCGTTGCGCCTCAGCTGCAAGAAGCCAAGCGTGAAAGACGCAGAGCCGAGAGACAGTGGCTCAAGTCCAGTCTGACAGTTCACAAGCAAATTTTCCAAACTGCCAACAAAATTGTTAACAGCCTTGTTCACGCTACAAAATCTGCCTATTACAATGCCAAAATTCTTGCATGCTCCACATCCAAACAGCTGTATAACATTACTAACACTCTTCTTGGTAAAACTGACTCCTCTCCTCTTCCTTCCAATCTCCCACCTTCTGACCTTCCACAGGCCTTCTCTGACTACTTTGTCAACAAGATCACTAATCTTAGGCTTTCACTGGACTCCCTGACTAATACTCATGCACCATTTCCCGATCCCCCTTTCTCGGGAACTTTCCTCACTTCCTTCCATCCTGTTTCTGAGGTCTTTGTAAAGAAAATCATCATGAAATCTGGCATTAAAACCTGTGAACTTGACCCACTACCAGCTTCTTTCCTCACCCATTGCCTTGACACTCTACTCCCTCATATTACCATCATCATCAACCACTCCCTCTCAACTGGCTTCTTTCCTTCTTCTTTCAAATCTGCAATTGTAAGACCTCTTTTGAAAAAGACTACTCTTGACCCTGACAATTTGAAAAACTACAGACCTGTGTCAAATCTTCCGTTTCTTTCAAAAATTTTAGAGAAAGTTGTTCTTGACCAACTGTTAGACCACCTTCATTCCAACAGCCTTGTCTATCCCCTTCAGTCTGCTTACCGCTCTGGACATAGTACTGAGACTGCTCTTCTCAAAATCTGTAACGACATTCTGACTGCCCTTGACTGTAACAATGTATCACTTTTGACTCTCTTGGACCTATCTGCTGCCTTTGACACTATTGACCACTCTATCCTCATTTCCCGCCTACATCACTCTTTTGGGCTTGATGACACAGTCTTGAGTTGGTTTCATTCCTACATCACTGATCGTCAACAAGTAGTTTCTATCAACGGCCTTTCTTCTAATCCCTCTTGTCTGACCTACGGCGTGCCACAAGGATCTGTCTTGGGCCCTCTACTCTTCATTCTCTACTCTTATCCTGTCTCTTCTATCGTCCAAGAACACCTACTTCAGCATCATTCCTTCTCTGATGACAATCAGCTGTATGTCTCTGGGCCTCTCTCTGACCTTCCTCTCATGATCCAAAACACCCAGTCTTGTGTAGCCAACCTTAAGGACTGGATGACCCGAAACAAACTAAAACTAAATGAAGATAAGTCTGAACTGATCCTGATCACCCCACCAAAACTTCAAAACCACCCTTCTGTTCCGACTTCCATCAAACTTGTTGATTCACCTATCACTCTCTCTCATTCTGCCCGCAACCTCGGTGTAACTCTTGATCAAACCCTGTCCTTCCAACAGCATGTCAGCAATGTCTGTCGCACTTGCTTTCTTGAACTCCGCCGAATTGCTTCTATTCGCCATCTTCTCTCAGAAAACACAACAAAAGCTCTTGTCTGCGCATTTGTTCTATCCCGCCTGGATTACTGTAACGCTCTTTTGTCTGGCTCTCCCTCTCATCTCATCAACAAACTTCAAAGAGTTCAGAATCATGCTGCCCGTCTCATCTTCCGCACTTCTAAATATAACCATGTTACCCCATTGCTCCGCTCTCTCCACTGGCTCCCTGTTCAGCTAAGAATATCCTACAAGATTGCCTCTCTCTGCTTCAAATCTATCGAGTCTTCCTGTCCTGAGTATCTCACCCACCTGTTACATCTTTACACCCCATCTCGAGCTTTACGTTCCTCATGTGACACTCGTATCTACAGTATCCCCACTGTTCGCACTAAAACCTTTGGTCAACGTTCCTTTGCCTATCAAGCTCCAACTACCTGGAATCAATTGCCTCGCTCTCTCAGATACTCACCCTCACTGCCCACATTCAAGCGCCTTCTCAAAACTCATCTGTTTCCTAGGTAACTTCGTCTTCCCTGTGACCCGACGTTTGCAATGTGTGATGCGAGTGTCTGCTTTGTGTGCGTTCGTGTCTG
>CM065718.1:33999867-34002367 GCA_033310375.1 Conus canariensis
GTGCCAGCTCTAAGAGCTCAAAATAATCCCATTCCTTTGATTTTAATCTGTCTGCTTGGAACCACCTGGCTTGTACCTTGATGGCCATATGAAAGAAAATGAGGAGAATCAACTTTCAGACAGAACAAAAAATCTTAAAAAACAATCCAATTGTGCCAGTCTATAAATACTCGACTCCTTAAACAAAACCTTCGCACATTAATGTATGGTGTGCAGCCACAGGGACAACGGTATGGCCGCTGTCTGAGAGGGGAACACGGCATTTCAGCGGGCAGTGGAGAATGCTTTAGGGTGCTGATTCTATCACTACAGACCAAAGTGTCACAGATTCACGTGGGGTTTTTTTCTGTTTCCATGATTCACCGAACATCCACATGGAGTAATGGACCTTTGTTGACGTTCTTTCATTGTCGATGGAGGAGAAGACAACTCCAAAGCCCCAACACTGCGTGCGACACTTGCCAATGAATTAAGAAATATATATACACTAAGGGTTTAGACTGAAGTTCGCAATATGGTTAGAGTAAGTCAGGGTTTGAGTTAGGATTAGAGTATGGTTAGGGTTACAGTCATACATTCACGAGTTGGAGAGTCTTCCGTTTTTTGTTTAAAAACCAAAGTTTCCATTTGTAATGCATAAACACGCTGTCAGTCTTTAACAAGCGAATCCGGCCTTCCGTGCGCTTATGCACACGGAAAGGGTGCAGCCGTAGCACTTCTGCATATAACAAGTTGATTTGAGAGACGGGGGGGGGGGGGGGGGGGGGGGGGGGGGGCGAAGGGGGATCATAAAAACAGAAACAGACAAACGCCACAAAACTCATCCACCAGGTTTGTGAGGACTCGAACCCATGGACCTCAGTGCGAAGTAAGCATTTTAACTATTCGACCATCGCACCCGTCGCTGAACAGGATAAGAGTTTCTTTCTTTTTTTCTTTCTTTTAATGCCATTATACAAACTGTAATCTCAACATTATCTCCTATGATCGTTGATATAGTAAGGTCGTTTGCGCGTCAAGGTTTATTTTCAGGTCATTTAGACATCTCCAACATTTTAATTAAATATTCATATTATTTTTCAGTTTCAATTTCAGTTTCATCAAGGAGGCGTCACTGCGTGCGGACTAGATTATACGCTACATCACATCCGCTAAGTTTTGAGACCACACTACGCATGAATTTAAGCTGATGGATAAATGAATTAACTACTAAGATGAGAGAATTGAAGAAGAGGGTCTCGTGGCTGCGACTTAGCAGATCTCTGACCTACGCATTAGCCCAATGCGCTGGTCAGACCTTGAGTGCATACCTAACATTGGTTGTCTTTTTTCTTTTGTATGTGTGAGAAGTGAATGTACACATATGTGTGTATGGATGTGTGGGCACGAGCCCATGTGTGTGCGCATGTGTGTGCGTGTGTGCGCATGCGTGTGTGTACGCTTGTGTGTGTGTGTGTGTGTGTGTGTGTGTGTGCACGCGCGCATGCGTATGTTATGTGTGTGTGTGTATGTGTGTGTGTTGTGTGTGGTGTGGGGCGCCTGCATTTATGTGCGCGTGTGTGTGCGTGTGCAGAAGTGTGTGTGTGTGTGTGTGTGTGTGTGTGTGTGTGTGTGTGTGTGTGTGTGTGTGTGTGTGATTTATGGGTTTGTGTGAGCATACACACGTATCTGCATATGTATGTGTACATATATGTGTGTATATGTGTGTGTCTTTGTATGTGGGCGTGTACGCATGTGCGTGTGTGTATGCATTTGTGTGTTCATATGTATGCGTGTATGTGCGCACACGTGTGGGTGTGGACGTGCACATGCATGCATGTGCTTATGCGTGTGCGTAGGAGCGAGCGCACGTACGCGCACACATTTGTGTGTGTGTGTGTGTGTGTGTGTGTGTGTGTGTGTGTGTGTGTGTGTGTGCACGCGCGCGCGCGCGTGTGTGTGTGTGTGTGTGTGTGTGTGTAGTAACTGCGTGCGTGAATGTTTAGAAGATGACATAGGATCAAAAACAAAAACAAGACCATCAAATACAAAATGTACGTGCACGCGCACACACATATACATAACATTGAGAACAACTCCTCCCCCCTCACCCCCCACGCACGATCACGCACACACATGCACACTCACCCACTCACTCACTCTCTCTCACACACACACACTCACACACCAAGGCTTACACACTCACGTACGTGGACTCTCTAATTAACACGCTGGCACCACCCCACTGATGAACACACACCAGCGCACACACGTCTACAGTATGCGCTGGGGGCCCTGAGAGATTCAAAGTCTTATCTCAGTTGACATGTGTTTGATCATTTGTGTCTGTTATTGGAAAGGTCCAAAATCTAGGGAGTCTTCGCAGTGTTGGCCTTGAGATTATTCCAATGTTTGTTTCGTTGGTGATGTTTTTTGCTCTTCTCTTAGGTCTGGATGTGCAGCCACTTCCTCTCTTGATGTTCAGATCTGAAAGATGGTCTATGATATAGTGGCTTTGCTC
>CM065718.1:34007367-34027367 GCA_033310375.1 Conus canariensis
GTGGCTGGGTGGACAGGACCTTCTGCCAGGATGCCTTGCCGGTCAGTGGCTCGAATCCCGAGAGTGGAAAGGCTGAAAAATCTGTAACAAGTAAAAGAAAAAAGTAGTTAACTGGCTGTAAGGACAGTGTACTGGCTGTGAAAATAAAGTATTGCCAGTAAAAACAGTGTATTAGCTCCACTCCAGTATAAATGACGATTTGGGGGGAAGTGGTGTGGGGTGGGGTGCGAGACGATTCAGAACCCCCTCTTCACCGTACAGCAGGCTGTCCCATCACAGATGGAGCTCCTCAGAAGACGTCAAGGAACCTACAACATCATTGTGGTAGAAAAAAAAATGGTCAGTACAGATGGCCTGGCTCTTTGAAGTGATTCTTGTTCTTGGGCTGAGATGGTCCTCAGAGTCAAGAAAAGCTGGAGGCAGACTGGCCAAAGAAGACACCTGAATTCTGAAATAGAAAAGCTGCAAAACATTCCCGGCACAAATGACTGGACAAATGAAACTGTTTTGAAATCATGGCTGAAAAAAGTGAGTAGACTTTTGTGAACAACCGACCAAATACAGTCTACTGAAATACTGAATTTATCACCTGAACAGACTGAGATTATTGAGGTACGCAGTGTGTGTTAGCTCTCAAGTCTTCAAGCACTGAACAATAAAAGACAAAATAACTACGAGCATTTGTACAAGAAAAAAGAAGTAAAAGACATTGATATTAGTAGGTATATTTAAAATCTGCCACAACTAAATGAAGACGAAGCAGAACATTTAGAAGGTATCATTACCATCCAAGAAGCATCAGAAGCCCTGAAAAACATGCAGAATGACAAAAGTCCTGGTACGGATGGGATGACAGTTAATTTTTTCAAGTTCTTTTGGAAACAAATAGGAGAGTTTGTAGTAAGATCATTAAATGAAGGCTTTATATATAAATAGATGTCGGTGTCTCAAAGAGAAGGACTAATAACGTGTCTGCCAAAAGCCGTTAAACCAAGAGAGTTTTTAAGAAACTGGAGACCAATTTCCCTGTTAAATGTTTCGTTTAAGATAGGTGCCACCTGTAAAGCGAATAGAATTAAGACTGTTTTACATAAGTTAATTAATGAAGACCAGACAGGTTTTATTCCAGGATGTCACATTGGAGAAAATATAAGAACCATACATGACATAATGTTTTATCTGGAAAAAATTCTCTACCTGATTTATTGGTATCAATTGACTATGAGAAGGCATTTGATTCGATAAACTGGACATATATGAATAAGATACTTAAAGCTTTTGGGTTTGGGGAAAACATATGCTGCTGGGTTTCGACATTTTATAAAAACATAAGATCCTATGTAATTGTCAATGGGAAAGTATCTAAGAGTTTTGAAACAAAAAGAGGGTGCCGTCAAGGCAATCTCATTTCGCCTTATGTATTTGTTTTGTGTGCAGAAATTTTAGCATGCAAGATTAGGGAAGACGAGAGAATAAAGGGCATTGAAATACTCGATACGGTCTTTAAGATAGCCAATTTGCAGATGATACAGTGTTCACATTAGAAGGGGATAGGGATTCGTACGAAAATCTGTTTGAAACTCCTAAAGGGTTTGAAGAATTTTCAGGACTAAAACTCAATTATGAAAAAAACGGTAAATGTATGGTTAGGAAAACTGAAAGACTCAAAATGGGAATATCTGCCCGAAAAGAAAATGAAATGGAACCCACCAAAATATAGGATACTAGGTATTTGGGTCACAGGAGAATTATCAAAAATGACAGAAATCAACACAGCAGATAAAGTTCTTGAAGTTAAACAATTGTTTAAAGTTTGGTCAAAGCGGATATGTACACCCCTAGGCAGGATTGCAGTACTGATGTCCATGATTCTTTCAACACTCATATACCTATGGATTTTGTTACCAAATCCTCCAGAAGATGAAATAAATCACCTTCAGAAAATATGTTTTAAATTCATATGGAATAATAAAAAAAAAACTTACAAGATCAAAAGGAAATATGCAGTACATTCTGTTGAAAATGGAGGTATAGGCGTTCCACATTTAAGCAAATATATACAAGCTTTAAAACTGACCTGGTTAAAAAGAATATACACGACAAATCCAAAATGGAAAACAATATTAAGTGCAATGTCCCAGAAATAGATTCATTTGATGTCTACGGACCTAGAAAATTCCTCAGCAAAAAAAAAAAAAAAAAAAAAAAAAATTGGGGAAGATGTTTTCACTTCGTATGTTGATTTTGCAGATCAAGTATCTTTAAACAATTCGAATGAGGTGTTAGCAGAGCCGCTATTCTCTAATGACAAGTTTAGAGTTTGTAACGACGTCATTAACTTTAAAAACTGGACAACAAAGCAGATATACCTAGTTAAAGATGTTGTCAATGAAAATGGAAATTTTCTCGATTATAAAACGTTTTCTGAAAAAAATATGATATCACGGTAAATTACTTAGAGTACATGGGATGTATATCATAAATAAAAAGGTATTTAAGATGTGCAAATATTAAAGTAACGAACAACAGTTGTAATCCAAGAATGAAAGCACTGCAAATAATATCAAGCGTTAAACAGGGATCAAAACTTTTTTACAGCACTCTCATCGAAAAAATAACAATATTTGATATAAGCTCCTTTGCAAAATGGGAAGATAAATAAAGATATGTAATAAAATGGGAAAAACAATGAAACAAGTGAAACAAATGAAAGAAATCAAATTAGAATGGTTCCAAATAAGAATTTGTCACAATATTTTGGTTACAAATTGTATCTTAAAGAGGATGGGAATTCTTACCAGTGATCCGCGTACAATTTGCGAAGCTGACACCGATTCAATTCAACACTACTTGTGGCAGTGTCAGTTTTCGAAACATTTCTGGGGGGAACTAGAAAAAACATTAAAAGAAAGATGTGAACATTGCAGCAGAATGGAGTTTAATATGGAGCTGGTTTTATTCGGAAATGATGAACATACAAAAATTTATGAAATTTTTTTAAACATTATTTTATGGGCTAAACATTATATATACAGATGTAGAATAAACAAAATAAAACCTACTGTCAAACACTTTCTGAGAGATCTTAATAACATATATAGGGTTGAAAAATATATGCATTATTCAGAAATGAAATACATGGAATTTAATAGAAAATGGTATCCCTATGAAAAACTAATTGTTATGTCTATTGGAATGAGTTAGACGAGCAGGGAAAATGAAAAAGAACGAGCAAAAAGTGGTCGGGGGTAATAAGTAGCTTACGAAATTCAAGAAAAGATGTGAATGCATGTGAACAAATTCTGCCTAACCACTTTACCCTATTTTGGCCTGGCATACTGGATGTATTCATTCCTCGAGTGCCTCATGAGCGAAAGGGAGTTTGGGTTGTTCGTTTGTGACCTTTTCTTTTTCCTTCATTCTTCGATGATTATTGAATGGAATTCTCTGTTTTTTTTATGTGTATGTGTATATATGTGGGTATATAAGTGTGTATATGTGTATGTGTGTGTATATATGTTTGTGTATATCTGTATGTATATGTATGTGTATATATATATATATATATATATATATATATATATATATATATATATATATTATATATATATATATTATTGTTTTTCTGTTTGTTTTTCATTTTTAATCTCCTTTTTTCTCCTTCCTGATTTAATGTACTCATTTGTATGATGTTATGTTGATTATGCCTTTTGTTTTCAATGTTGGAAAATCATTTTTAAAAAAAGGATTTGGGCTGGAGGGAAAATGTGTTAATGAGATAAAGGCTGGTGGGAACAAGAAAAAAAAAGACAAAATATCTTTCTCCTGTCCACACGAAAAGCATTTCTGATTTTCAAATCTACAATGCTTATATCTTTGACGTTAAACAGTGGAGAGAGAGAGAGAGAAAGAGAGAGAGAGAGAGAGAGAGGAGAGAGAAGAGAGAGAGAGAGAGAGAGAGAGAGAGAGAGAGAGAGAATTTCTCATATACAGCCAACATTGCTCTCACATCTCAACCTGTGGCGAATCTTCAGAAGGAAATGATCAGACGTCTGGAGCAGTCGTGGACCACATGGGTTCTTACTGTGAACTGGGCACAAGGAAAGGCCTTTGTGTGTTATCGACAATCGTGTGTGTGTGTGTGTGTGTGTGTGTGTGTGTGTGTGTGTGTGTGTGTGTGTGTGTGTGTGTTTGCAGTCCACACACACACACACACACACACACACACACACACACACACACACACACACACACACACACCCAATAACTCCATTTCCGGAAGTTTGCAAGATGATGACCAGGTGACATCTCCGAGTAATAAAATCACATTGTAAAGCACCTTGCCACACGCAAAGACCATCAGCAGATAAAGCAACCTAAGTATGAAAGTGACATCACTGCAAAGGAACATCACTGCAATGGGACATCACTGCTGTCTGATTTGTCAGAGAACTCCCTGATAATGCTTCTCCGTGTCTGTTTTAAGACCGAGCCCTGGCATGCTGGGATATCCTGAAGACAGGATGGCGGCGTGGGTTGCAGACGTCGTGAAGTCTGAATGGAAGAGAACTAACAGGGCAAGACGACCAGCAAGGTACTGTCTGACAGAGCTACTTCCACGGCGATGTAGGCGTGCACAATGCTTCACATTGTTCACCACGTGTGTGAGCCGGTTCAGACGAACGTGGCGTCAGCTTTCTCGTACTTTCACTCTTAGCAGGCCTACTCCCACAATTCCCCGCGGTTTCAACTTTCTTGAAGACGAGTTGAGCTAACTCTAGCGACACGGGGCGAAACTGTCCGCTTATAATGTGTGGGTAGAAAAGAAAAAGAAAAAAAAAATCAAACAAAAAACAGAATGGCTTGGTCGTCTCTCTTTACAGACTGACCTAAAATGCTGTACTTTTTTTTTTTAATGGAGGCGACGGGACGTTATATTTACGCAGCTATTAACTTTCAGAGGAGCGTGCGTTTGGACTGACAAAATCCTCAATGAAGGAGACTAAGTATTGGCCTTTCCTTCTGTGTACTCGTTCTGTGAAGGACACGTTGCACATGTAACACTGTAGCACACGGCGAGTTGTCAGACGTCACCATTACCATCATATCTCTCCAATCCACATCTCGCCCGAACTGGTGCAACACCATAGCCGTTCACATGGAGGCCACTCCATCCTCAAAATCACAGAGATTCAGCCAGTTACGAGACTACACATAGTAATCAAGACATGCTACCATCTTCCTGCCGAAAGCCACAATCAACACTGATTCGTGTCATCGCTTAACGGGGTGAAGAGAGGTCAGATGAACACCCCTCTCCCTTTTCCATCACCCCTATTGGTGAATATCAACACCGCTACCCTGCCTTTAGTGACAATGTGTGAATATCAACACCGCTACCGTGTGTTCAGTGAGAACAGGTGAGTATAGCACCACTACCGTGTGTTTAGTGAGAACAGGTGAATATCAACACCACTACCCTATGTTTAGTGAGAACAGGGGAATATCAACGCCACTACCCTGTGTTTATTGACGATGTGTGAATATCAACACCACTATCCTGTGTTTAGTGGACGCACATCTAGCATTCTCCTGTGTTTAAATATAGATGGATAAACATTTACACCGCTATCCTGTGTTTATCAAGAATGGACACGCATCTACACCACTATCACTATCCAGTTTTTAACGTCCATGGCCACGCACCTGTACGACTATCCACTGTTTAGCGAAAATGGGCAAACATCTACACCACTGTCCTGGATTAGCTCCGACGGACGAAGATTAACATCAGTTTCCCGTGTTTTAGAGACGAAATGTGACCATCCATACGACAGTTCGTTGTTTGGCGACAATGGACCAAAACTCACACCACTATCATGCGTTTCACGACACGTTTCAGTTTCAGTTCCAGTTTCATTGAGGAGGTGTCACTGCGTGCGGACTTGTCCGTATACGCTACACCTACGCATTGACCCAACAAAGAGGCATCAGCAGATGTCTGACCTACGCATTGACCCAACAAAGAGGAATCAGCAGATGTCTGACCTACGCATTGACCCAACAAAGAGGAATCAGCAGATGTCTGACCTACGCATTGACCCAACAAAGAGGAATCAGCAGATGTCTGACCTACGCATTGACCCAACAAAGAGGAATCAGCAGATGTCTGACCTACGCATTGACCCAACAAAGAGGAATCAGCAGATGTCTGACCTACGCATTGACCCAACAAAGAGGAATCAGCAGATGTCTGACCGACGCATTGACCCAACAAAGAGGAATCAGCAGATGTCTGACCGACGCATTGACCCAACAAAGAGGAATCAGCAGATGTCTGACCGACGCATTGACCCAACAAAGAGGCATCAGCAGATGCATGAACCCAACAAAGAGGAATGAGTGAATGTTCTGTTTAAGGTGTTTTCACCATCATTAGTGGTATTGCACGCTACACAAACAGGACACGTGGACTGGGGGAGAATGCGGCTTGATGTGATTTAGGATTTCAGGCTTTCCAGACCACCACTGACTGACAGGTACTCCCGTTCCCAACTGTCAACAGTCAACACACGAAGTCAACACACGAAGCGGCAACGTGTGTAAATAAACAGCCAGAGTCTCACCTTTAACGACAACATGTTGCTAATGCTTGCATAACACAGAGTAATAACCCAGTGACAGATGCTGGAGAGAGAGAGAGAGAGAGAGAGAGAGAGAGAGAGAGAGAGAGGGAGAGAGAGAGAGAGAGATTTTCCACCGGTCAACACAGAGTGGCAACCTGTACCATAAACAAACAGCTTAAGTCCAGACCCCATGTAGCCACCTAATGAGCCACGGACAGATTAATAACGAATGACAGGTGTGTGTGTGTGTGTGTGGTGTGTGTGTGTGTGTGTGTGTGTGTGTGTGTGTGTGTGTTTGTGTTTGTGTGCGTGCGTGCGTGCGCGCGCGCGCGTGTGTGTGTGTGTGTGTGAAGGTAGCTATAGGCAGGCGGACAGAGATAAGTGTGTGAGCGAGCGAGCGAGCGAGCGAGAGAGAGAGAGAGAGAGAGAGGGAGGGAGACAGACAGACAGACAGACAAACAGTGCGTTTGTACGCGGGTTGCTCACCTCTGTGACTGCATGCGAGTATGCGTACACAGATGAACAGCTACAGGACATACTACTCGAGGAAAAGACGCCCCCCCCCCCCCCCCCATCTCACACACGTCTTCCTTATATGCACGAACGAAGGCATGCACACGTATGCACAATACACATGGCATATGAAAACTTTTTATTCCTCCCATGCTGCGTTCTTTTATTTTTCTTTATCTAAAGCCCCTCTCCCTCATCCTCCCGCAGTAATTCTGATACAAATTATTTGTTTACAAACAACAAGAATCGTGATCTAAACAAAAAGTACCGGACTGGATTGGTGTGTTGTGTGTGTGTGTGTTGTGTGTGTGTGTGTGTGTGTGTGTTGTGTGTGTGAGAGAGAGATCTTGGTAAATGTAGAACTAAAATGATATACAACGGCAGAAACATGACAGCGAGAAGAACAGCATACAGCCATAAGCTGGGATGGTCCACAAATGCTGAAACAGGGGCACCATAGCTGTCCTCCACCCCCACCCCCCCCCCCCCCCCCCCCCCCTTTGTTACGTTATCAGGAAAGACCGTTCCTCCAGTGCCACGATCAATCCAAGCCACGGCGAATGAGATCAAGAAACGCAGTGTGTGATGTACCTAAACGCTTCTGTCATCCTCAACTTTCTATCCATCTTGCTTAGGAAAGCTTCATTCTCTGTGTAAGAAGCAAGAGCTACTGACAAAATCGTGCACTTGCCAATGGCCCTTACAGTTGGCTGGACAACAAACAACATAGGGTGACAAAAAGGACAGAAGTATGATGAGCACTGCATGAAGTTCCTGTCACTGACAACACTGACAACACTGACAACTCTGACAACACTGGCAATGAATTCATCTGACAACACTGGCAATCGACAACCTGACAATTCTGACAACACTGGACAAATCTGACAACTCTGACAAATCATTCTGACAACACTGGCAATTCTGACAACTCTGACAACACTGGACAATTCTGACAACTCTGACCAAATTCTGACAACACGGCAATTCTGACAACTCTGACTACACTGACAATTCTGACAACTCTGACAACACTGGCAATTCTGACAACACTGGCAATTCTGACAACTCTGACAACACTGGCAATTCCGACAACACTGGCAATTCTGACAATTCTGACAACACTGACAATTCTGACAACACTGACAATTATGACAACTCTGACAACACTGGCAATTCTGACAACACTGGCAATTCTGACAACTCTGACAACACTGACAATTCTGACAACACTGGCAATTCTGACAACACTGGCAATTCTAACAACACTGACAATCTGACAACCTGACAACACTGACAATTCTGACAACACGGCAATTCTGACAACACGGGCAATTCTACAACACTGACAATCTGACAACACTGACAACACCGGCAACACTGACAACCCCGGCAATTCTGACAACATGGCAATTCTGACAACACTGGCAATTCTAACAACACTGACAATTCTGACAACACTGATAACGCTGACGATACTGACAACACTGACACTGACAACACTGACGATACTTATATCACTGACAACTCTGACAATTCTGACCACACTGAGAACACTGACAACTCAGGTTGTTACCGCACTACTGATGTCAATATATGTGATACCACTAACTATCCTTATTCAGTGAGGAAAACTGCTTCTCTTCAAATACTGTATTTTGTTTTATGCTGTTGCCACCACCATCATCATCCTCGTCTGGTCGCGAACTCCATCAACAATCCCAAACACACAGCAAACATTCGGCATATAGTCACTGCTGATCTTACCACCTTACAGAGGTAGGTGTGACTGAGTGTGAGTGTGTGTGTGTGTGTGTGTGTGTGTTGTGTGTGTGTGTGTGTGTGTTAGTAAGTTAGTTAGTTAGAGAGAGAGGATGGGCTTTTCTTTCTCTTTTTTATTTGCTTGTTTGTTTCTTTTTTTTTTTTTTTTCCTTTCCCAACCGCCGCCATCCTCCACCCCCATCCTCCCCTGTCCTCACCCCGCCCCTATTTCGTTGTTGTTCTTGTTGTCTACATTGATACTCTTATGATTCCGTATGTATTCATGCTTTTTCTCAAGCCTTTGCATACAAATGCGTGTGCGTGTGTGAATCATGTATTCCATAATCCTGTGTGTCAGTATTTTTTTTGTATCTCCTTTTTTTCTTTTTCTTTTTCTTCTTTTCATTTCCTTGTTCTTAAATCTCTCTCTCTCTCTCTCTCTCTCTCTCTCTCTCTCTCTGTGCGTGTGTGTCTGCATGCTGTGCGCGCGCACATGTGTGTGTGTGTGTGTGTGTGTGTGGAGAGAGAGAGAGAGAGAGAGAGAGAGAGAGAGAGAGAGAGAGAGAGAGAGAGAGATGTTCTATGTGTGGTGAACAGGAAGGAAGAAGAAGGCTGGTGGTTTGGTCATAGAGCATTAAATTTCTTTATCGGCTTACAACGCCACACACCAGTGAGTGAGACACCCTACCCATCAAAGCCCCAGGCCTACAGCACGTGACACTCGCTCACCACATGATCCGCTTATGCTGTGCATGAGTACTTCACTGAGTGAGCGGAGAGACCACAGCGCGTAACAGTTACCTGTCTTGATCACCGAAGTGCGCTGGACCTCCTGGTTTATTGCGCTAAATGTGGTGACCTTTAACGTGGAAAGAACTTCAACATTCTCAGAGGCTGCACACCAAAATTAATGCGCCAAGGCCTTGCTTAAGGAGTCGAGTATTTATAGACCTGTGCAATTACATTGAGAATTTTTACTGTGTCTGAAAGTTGATTCTTCTTGTTTTCTTTCATATGGCCATCAAACTACCAGCCAGGTGGTTCCAAGCAGACAGATTAAAATCAAAGGAATGGGACTATTTGGGGGCTACCACTTGGCGCAGAGATAGGGTCATAGGTGAGTGAAAATGTCGGAAATGTGTGTCAACTATAGGGAAGGTCATGCATTTGAAGATTGTATGTGATGTCATTGGTGGAAATCCACCCAAACAAGGGAAATAATTGGTGGGGAGTTGTACTTTTGATCATTCATCAGTTTAACATTCAGTGCTGACTCAAACTTATGGTAGGCCTCAAAACGCTTACATGGATTATACGGTGATTTGGTACAGAATTGTAATTGTGGCGTGTGGCCACACCATACCGCCAGAAATCTGTCAGTCATACTGCTTAGTGCTGAATGCACTATATCTCCATGACCAGTGCTGTTAAACTGTCACTGCTGTTGTTGATGCTATCACTGCTGTTGTTGCTGCTGTCACTGTTGTTGTTGCTGTCACTGTTGTTGGTGGTGTCACCGCTGTTGTTGCTGCTGTCACTGCTGTTGTTGCTGCTGTCACTGCTGTTGTTACTGCTGTCACTGTTGGTTGTTGCTGCTGTCACTGTTGAGGTTGCTGCTGCCACTGTTGTTGTTGCTGTCACTGCTGTTGTTGCTGCTGTCACTGTTGTTGTTGCTGTCACTGTTGATGTTGCTGCTGTTACTGTTGATGTTGCTGCTGTCACTGTTGCTTTTGCTGCTGTCACTGTTGCTTGTTGCTGCTGTCATTGCTATTGTTGCTGTCACGTTGATGTTGTTGCTGTCACTGTTGCTTGTTGCTGCTGTCACTGTTGTTGTTGGTGCTGTTACTGTTGTGGTTGCTGCCACTGCTGTTGTTGCTGTCACTGTTGATGTTGCTGCCGTCACTGTTGCTTGTTGCTGCTGTCACTGTCACTTGTTGCTGCTGTCACTGTTACTTGTTGCTGCTGTCACTGTTGTTGCTGCTGTTACTGTTAGCTGTTGCTGCTGTCACTGTTGGTTGTTGCTGCTGTCACTGTGGAGTGTTGCTGCTGTCACTGTTGTTGTTGCTGTCACTGCTGTTGTTGCTGCTGTCACTGTTGTTGTTGTTGCTGTCACTGTTGATGTTGCTGCTGTTACTGTTGATGTTGTGCTGTCACTGTTGCTTGTTGCTGCTGTCACTGTTGCTTGTTGCTGCTGTCATTGCTATTGTTGCTGTCACCGTTGATGTTGTTGCTGTCACTGTTGCTTGTTGCTGCTGTCACTGTTGCTTGTTGCTGCTGTCATTGCTATTGTTGCTGTCACTGTTGATGTTGTTGCTGTCACTGTTGCTTGTTGCTGCTGCTGTCACTGTTGTTGTTGTTGCTGTTACTGTTGTTGTTGCTGTCACTGCTGTTGTTGCTGTCACTGTTGATGTTGCTGCCGTCACTGTTGCTTGTTGCTGCTGTCACTGTCACTTGTTGCTGCTGTCACTGTTACTTGTTGCTGCTGTCACTGTTGTTGCTGCTGTTACTGTTAGCTGTTGCTGCTGTCACTGCTGTTGCTGCTGCTGTCACTATTACTTGTTGCTGCTGTCACTGCTGTTGTTGTTGCTGTCACTGTTGCTTGCTGCTGCTGTCACTGTTGCTTGTTGCTGCCGTCACTGTTACTTCTTCTTGTTGTCACTGTTGCTTTTTGCTCCCAAGGTCTGACCAGTGCGTTGGGCTAATGTGTAGGTCAGACATCTACGAAGTCGTAGCCATGAGACCCTCTTCTTCAATTATCTCATCTTAGTCATTAATTCATTTATTCATTAGCTTTGAGTCACGCGCAGTGTGGTCTCGAAACTTAGCGGATGTGGTGGAGCGTATATATATATATATATATGGACTAGTCCGCACGCAGTGACACCTCCTGGGGGAAACTGAAACTGAAACTGAAAGTGCTTGTTGCTGCTACTCATGCTGTAGTTGAAGACACACTCCAATGACCGCACACTGAATAAACACGAAGTGAACCAGACTGCTCATCTATGTAGCAGGGGTAGAATAGGGGAGTGAATGGGGTGGAAGCGGGAGAGGGGGGTGGGGGGTGGGTGGGAGGGCGGAAGGCTGTGATTGACTGCACCGTCGTGTCTAGCTCAATGAAGCACATTTTTTGTTCGTTTTCATGTTCTTCATAGAGTGGATTGCCTCTTGCCACCGCTTGGGTGACGGGACCCATATATCCTTATCCCAGTGTGCAAGTGGAACCTTGAATTAACGACCTGGTGGTCATGCAAGTGATGGGAAATTGAAAGTGAAGGAAAAAGATAATAAAAACAAATAATTACTCAGTAAAAAACGACAAATTAATTTGCTCGTATGCTTATATTAATGTCCCACAATTTTCTAGCGAAAAGAAACAGTGTTGATACAAGCGAGCGTGTTCGCAAATGCAGTTTAATCACACACACACACAGAGAGAGAGAGAGAGAGAGAGAGAGAGAGAGAGAGAGAGAGAGAGAGAGAGAGAGAGAGAGAATTGTACAGTTCACATTTTTGTGAATCACACATGTCTAACGACTGCTTAGTATCTTTCCTGTCTTCAGTTGTAAATTTGTTGCTGAGAGAGGAGAGAGAGAGAGAGAGAGAGAGAGAGAGAGAGAGAGAGAGAGAGAGAGAGAGAGAGAGAGAATGGGAATGATTTATTCAACGAAAGGCCATCGACCGTAATTAAGGAATCTGCACAAACTAATCCCACACAAGAATTATTTTTCCCATGATACTTCTGCATCCACCGATTCAGACAAAGCTCTTTCTATTACCTTGAATGCTTTATACAAATATATACATAGACCTTCGACAGTTTTGATATGTGCGGATCACAAGCAACGATCTAAATCTGGCGTTATTTGGATTAAAAAAAAAAGAATTCTGGCGCAATATACAATTTTCTATTGTTTTCTTAAAAAAAGAAAAAAGACAGAAGATTGAATATTAACATCTCTGCCTTCTCATCACGGACACATCAGTCAAACTCAGTGTGATATCTATAACAAATATGAATGAACTGCAATATCTAAAATTCTAAAACGAAGTCTGGTCATGATGAATGTCAAGTGTTTATCTACATCCTCATGTGAATAGGGCTGTAAATGAGACTGCTAAATATACAATATGCTTCAAACCTCTCACTACTTTGCATATGGTCGTTCCACTCCTGTCACCTACAATCAACCAAACGCGGTTTAAATACCTGTACAAAAAACGCTTCGTTCCTTCCAAACCTTGGTTCCACCAAACAACGTGAAATCCAAAGTGAAGAAGACACTTTCTCTTATTTCTCATCCATGTAAATTTTCCACGGTCATCCAATTCACTGAGCACCGCACCCATTTGCAGTAACTGTAACCAGTCCCAGACACAACTGACAACTAAATTGATGATGACTGGGCACCAGTTCATTTTTCTATTAATTAAATCGTGTGGTATGCGTCTGTGTACACCTAAAAATTTCTTCACAGCAAATAGGTAAATATTTTCACAATGTTCACCTATGCCGTGTAATTCCCAAATTTCTGAAGCATATTGCATGATAGGCTGTCCCTGAGAGTAAACAAAAATCAGAAAAAGCGTGGGCGAATTGCTATTGTACGCATGTCATTTTCGCATTATCACTAAAAATTCTTTCTTTGCTCGACATGACAAGTCTGCATGCAGAAGTGAAACTAAGCGTTGTTGACATATAAATTCTCAAGTACTAATATACATTGACAGCTGGTAATACATTTCCACGAGAAGTCCATCTTTCTCTGATGGCAAGATATCCACCATTTCTAGACACAATAACTTTGGAGAAGATGCCCGCATTAGGCTGTTCAATTGTGTCTGCAATCCTGTGACAATTTCCGTTTAAAAAAAGCACAAAATCAGCGATAAAAGCATTAACAATTAAAAAAAAAACCCAATTCAAACTAAAAACGTCACACCATATCTCCCGTTCTTAATTACATCAAACACCAATTCATTGATACAGAGAAGAGCACAGGCCTACAAACATCTCCCTGTTTAGCACCCGTTGAACATTGAATATAAGGTAACACTTTGGCTCCAGATCTTACCCTAGCATTGATATCATTTTACACACCTTTAGGGCATTGAAAGAACTACCCTTTTTATTTATTTTTCAGTAGAACTGGTCAAAGTAAGGTTCTGTTAATAATATCAAACGCTTTTTCAAAATCTATGAATGCAACATATAACTTCCATTCCAAATTCAAGTCCTTTGTACACAAGCTAACACAATTTTAAAAAAAAACGCGCACAAAAAACAAATGATCAACAGTAGAATATCATCTAAAACCAGCTTGGTACTTCCCAGTTAGATTATTCTCTTCTACCCAGGCTTGCAGCCTTCTGTTTATTATTCCACTTAAGATGTTACCACGAATGTTACCCGGCGAAATATCCCCGCAATTTCCAGGATCATTCACCCCTCCTTTCTTGTACAATGGCAAAATTACAGAGTCAGTCCAGTTCATAGGGTAGACACTTTTGTCACAGACAGCATAAAAAATAGCAAAATGTAGAGTTCAATGTTTATAAGCATACCTTAAAACTTCCCTTATCTGGCCGTCTGGCTCTGGGGCTTTTCCTGATTTTAGTTTGCGGATACACAGCAACACTTCTTCGTCTGATGTATGGTGGTTAAAATTCAGTCAAAATCACCGGTGTCATTGTCAGTGTGCTACTCAAATATTTTATATTTGTCCCTTTTTTCAAACAACTTTTTCAAAATGACAATACCAGTCATCTCCAGAAATTTGATTTGCTATATAATTCGTCTTTGGCATTGTCTTGTATACGGTCTTCCAGAGTGTTTGTTGAGAATTTATAAACTTGTAATTGATTTATCATTATTTTATAAAACGTTAAATTTTTTTTCCTTTTTAATGAACTCTTATATTCTCTGAAATACAGTACGGAATTCTACCTTCTTTCCCTCTAGAACGTCTATAAAATCTAAGAATTCTCCGCTTTTGCCTCTTCTTCCTCTGCATTTATTACCATACCAGTCTACATTCTTACTTCTCCCATTTCGCGTAAAAGCTTTTCTCACAAAAACTGCTGCATGTCCAACATAAGCGTTCAGTATATCTAGAACAAGGTTGATACTGACATCAATCAGGTTAACGGCTTCACCCAATCCTGCACAAGTTTCAGCTGAAATCAGAGCATTCTCTAGCACTATCAGATCATCAATATTTCGTATAACTCAGAGCATTCTCTAACACTATCAGATCATCAGTATTCCATAAAATCTTTCCATGGCAACGTGTTCTTCATGAGGGTTAACAATAACATTTTCACTTAAACAAAATAGCAGAAAACCAAATACAGGGAAAGGGCATGTTTCTATTGGCTTCAGTACATGTATAAAACAGCTGTCAAAATCAAGGCAAGCAGCTCAGCTGACATCAAAAGATAATAGACAACACTCCTGCCCGAGTTACATGTCAGTGCAGCGTCCCTCACGGTCGCCGTGACACAAGCCGTTCAGCATACACAACTGTAGAGCAGTGCGCCTTGTCAACTGAGACACTGTCATTGGAGTATCTTGACAGTGTCTCCAAACATCACCTGGGAGACCTTCAAAGGTCTCCTTGACTCGATTGTTACAGGTTTTGATACACTGGGTGTTCTATTATTTCAGTCGCCTGACAATATTACAAAGACATCATTTTCATCAAGGGCATGGTGAGTTAAGCAGTTGTCCTGCAGTGATACACCATCTCTGTCAATTGCCGTCTAGCAATGCTACTTGAACCTTCCGGTGGCACACAGACGCAAATGTACCACACGTCCTTAGCAAGACCAAATAATTGTATGATAAACAAAATTACTAGTTTAACATCCGACTGTCGTTACAAAGGGAGTTAACTCATTTCTGATCAAGCATATTAACTACAAGGTCTGCATGCTGTCGACAATTCTGATTAAATTGACACAAAGTTTTATACCAGAAAAGGTTACTGTCTTTAGACAGAACATCAAAAGTACAATCAAACGTATGAAATGATATGAATATGTAAAACAAACAAACAAAAAAAAGTTTTGAAATACAAGCCTTTTATGTTCCTTACAAAAAGGAACAAGATGTGGTTTTTATTCGTCATGCTCAAACCACACTGTCGTTTCACGACCTCCGCTTGCAGTTGAAATCCATATTCTCTGCCCCCGCCCTCGTTTACCACTCCCCCCCCCCCCCCCCCCCCCGCCTCCCCCCAGCACTCTCATGACACATTTGCGCTCATTACCCCTCAACATGTTCCTCCTTTGCTCATCACTCCTTCCTTCCACCAACACGTCTTTCTCCGTGCAACATCAACCATTCATCCAATCTAACATCACAATCATAAAACACGGAATCACTTTTTTTTCACAAAGGATTTTCCATGTGTAAAACGGCAGCCATACCCTATTCTGATTCATTTAAATCCCTCTCCCCATCTGACAAGAAAATATTTCTTCCATCAGCAATCAAATGATGATATACGATTGTAAACCTTCCCACCCCCCTTCCCCTTCGCTCTTTTATTTCATGAAGTTTGTCAGTGCAGTGTGTTCCGTATGTCAGTAAACCCTTTTATAAAATCTCCCCCAACAAAAATGTTTGTCTCCCTCAATTTCTTCCTGGCCTTTAACATTTTAGATTTATATAGGTACAGCGTACTATTAATTTAATGAGAAGTTAGGTTTGGGGCTGACACGATGTTCACGATCAAGTCCGACATCAGGAGAAAGTCCCAGTTTTTTTAGTGAGAAAGTCTTTCAGTCTCAATGTACAGTTCTCGTTTGTCTTGCTATCTTTTCTTTCTAGTCCCAAAAACAAATTGCTCTGTTCAAAACGGCCCTCAATGTCATCCACAATTCTCTCCAAACACTCCACACTGTTCTTAGCTCATTGTCATGTCACACTGCTTTGTCTCTTTGTTTTCCACACACAAGGATCTTATTTCCTCCCTTGGCGTATTCACCTGTCCTTCAAGGAAAGTGCTTTCCCCTGTCACGTCCCTCACATGGTCTCTGATCACGTCCAGCTGACCGTTCTCTGAAGAGTCCGTACCGTTCACTGAGATCTGAAGGAGTCTGTACCGTTCACTGAAGAGTCCGTACCGTTCACTGAAGAGTCCGTACCGTTCACTGAAGAGTCCGTACCATTCACTGAAGAGTCCTACCATTCACTGAGGAGTCTGTACCGTTCACTGAAGAGTCCGTACCATTCACTGAAGAGTCCGTACCATTCACTGAAGAGTCCGTACCATTCACTGAGGAGTCTGTACCATTCACTGAAGAGTCCGTACCATTCGCACTGAGAAGTCCGTACTGTTCACTGATGAGTCCGTACTGTTCACTGAAGAGTCCGTGCCGTCCAGCTTGGCCCTAAGGTCAGACACACTGGTGCTGGGAGCTGTGCTGTTCAGGGGCACACGAACTGACACCATCAGCCGTTTTGTCACTAAGCTGGCACCAGTCTGGCACCAAGTCTGGCACCAAGTCTGGCACCAAGTCTGGCACCAAGTCTGGCACCAAGTCTGGCACCAAGTCTGGTCAGCTTCATGCTGGCTGTTGACGTGTCACCTCTGTCCACAGGCCGCGCAGGTTCCGCTCCACCTCACCGGAACGTCACAGAAGACCTCCCCGAAACAGACAGGACAGGATGGCACCGATCACGACACCTTGACAGAAAACACTGGGCTTTTGATGGTGATGGTTCACCAGCTCTTCACTTCACAAAAAGTTGGAAAACAAAGGAAGAGCGAGCCACACACAACTCCACAGTCTTGCTGCAGAAGGCAGGCTGAAGTCGCACACTGTTCGTGGTCCAATGCCTGTCTGTCGAAACAGCGTGACCAACAAGAGCCACAGCTCAACACGTCTATCTTCTTCGGCTTCACACACACCACACACACACACACACACACACACACACACACACACACGCAGCACACCCCTCAAAACACGACGCACACGCACGACACAGGGAGGCACGCACTGCACGAACAAACACACGAATGTTTATTGAGGGGAAAGGAAAAGACACAAAGTCAGTGACTTTTTTCATCCAGCCTTCAAACAAAGGCATGGTATCCAAATATGAGAAAGAAAACATCGCACAGAACTGCATACCAACACATATACAACAATGAATACATAACAATAGACAGCACGAATAATGCAATATATGATCAGAGGAAGAGAGTGTAGGAGGGTGGGAGGGAGGTAGGGACGGAGAACGACCGATAGAGAGAGAGAGAGAGAGAGAGAGAGAGAGAGAGAGAGAGAGAGAGAGAGAGAAATGAAACATCAACGAAGATCGGCGGAAGCTAAGAGTGCTGCGGGAGCGACAAGTATCGATGGTTTCTGGCGGATAACATTGAAAAGTTTAAAATCGAATCAACTTCTGAGATTCGACGGTCGCCTGCTCTCAAGTTGCTGGTACAGCAGATGGGGCTGGTAGTGTGCCACCCCGTGCGCTTGATTAACACCTACTGAGAGCCAGGGAAGTGGGCAATACTTTCTTGTTATCAGTTTGCCATAAAGTAACTCTCTCCTCTCTCTCTCTCTCTCTCTCTCTCTCTCTCTCTCTCTCTCTCTCTCTCTCTCTCTCTCTCTTCTGTTCGTGACTTGTAAAGTAAACATGAAATGAGGCAAGAAACAGTAAACGGTAAACAACAAACCAGTAGGGCAACCTCGCCCCACGACAAAACAAATACACGCCCATAACTCCAAAGAATGCTACTTACGACACCGAATCGCCTAGCAGATATGACAGCACAGAGCACACAGAACAAACAAGGAAACATACCCCCAAAAGGATGTTCCAAGCTTGCCCATATACCCTTGATTCTCTGGCCGATGTTCCACTCACCCACCTTTCAAACAGGTATCAGTCACCCAGGTCACCACCACTACTCCCCGTGACAATCACCATCCCCGACCTTTGCCTCGTGGCCCTTGACCCTCCGATCTCTGACCGTCCCGAGGCAGATGGTCCGGGTCTCCTCCGCGTCCCGCGGGGTACACGGGTGGAGGCATGATCAGGTGCTTGGACTGCAGGTGCGCGTTGTAGTAGTCGCGGCGGTAGAAGAGCTGGCGGCAGTAGGGGCAGCTGAGGTGGTAGCTGCCTTCACACTGGCGGCGGTGGCGTGTCATGCTCTGCACGTAGGGGAACCTCTTCCCACAGTTCCGACACTGGTAGGTGTGGCTCTTCCTCTTTACGCCCTGCTCCCTCAACTCTCGGCTGTGTCCAGCGCCAGGGGTGAAGGTCGCCGTGAGGGGAGCAGAGTGTGGCGGGAAAACTGCAGAGTCGTTCGCTCCGGACAGGGAGGGGACAGGTCTCCAGCTCTGCTCTGACAACACAGAACGAGGTCAAGGTCACATGAGAGAAAACGAGAGAAAGGTGTGTGTGTGTGTGTGTGTGTGTGTGTGTGGTGTGTGTGTGTGTGTGTGTGTGTGCGCGCTGTGCGTGCGTGCGCACGATATGTGTTTTCTTCAACTGAAGGGCGTATTTTGGGGGTGTTAAAATTAGTAATTGTGTCATTCTTCCATCCATTGCATTCTTTGTAAATCTGTACATAAAAAACAAAAAGTGAAAATAGTACGTCAAAATAAGAAATTTACAATAGTACCTTATAAATAAGAAGTAAAACTCATACATTAAAAAGAAGAAAAAAACAAAAAAGTAGAAATACCACATTAAAAATAAGAACTGAAAAATGGTATGTTTAAAGAATAAGAAGTAAAACGAGTACTTAAAAAAATAAGAAGTAAAAAGAGTACGTTAAAAATAAGAAGTAAATACAGTACGTTAAAAGTAAGAAGTCAAAATAGCTGGTCAATCATTGTGCTCCTACGAAGTTTCTATAGTACGTTTGCTTCCGTGTGTATTTTTTCTTCCTACTTTCTTTCTATCTTCTATTCTTTCTTTCTTTTCTCCTTTTTCTGTCTACGTTGCTGTCTGTCTTTCTTTCATCCTCTTTCTTTTACTCTTTCTGTCTTTCTTCCTGTCTTTCCCTTCTTCCTTCTATTCTCTTCTTCCGCATACACAGAGCGAATGTGTCACTACACCAAACAACAGAACAT
>CM065718.1:34034867-34049867 GCA_033310375.1 Conus canariensis
TTACAATACAACACACCACAATGCAGTATGATGTGACACACAGTATAGTAACCTCATTTATTCTATATCATACAACACACGACAATGCAGTGCGATGTGACAACACACCACAATGCAGTATGATGTGACACACAGTAACCTCATTTATTATATATCAAACAACACAGCACAATGCAGTATGATGTTACACACAGTATAGTAGCCTCTTGTATTCTATATCATACAACACACCACGATGCAGTATGATGTGACACACAGTATCCTCCGAGGTCAGCTACATCCCACGGCGGTGGAGAGAGACTGTGCCCCGAATTTTGGACACAACAGCAGAAAACGAACGCCTGCAAACACTGCTTGATCATATTGAAAAAAAAAAAGTCATATGGCTGAAAACGTAGGTCAATAATGTTTCAGTTCTGTAAGGAAACAAACAAAAAAAATCTACCCCCCCCCCCCCCCAAAAAAAAAAAAAAAAAAAAAAAAAGAAGAAAAAAGGGATCTGGGAGGATCAATAAAGAAACCACACAGAGAAATAAAGAAAAAAGAAAGTAAAACACGTAATGAAAACCATAAGAGAGAGAGAGAGAGAGAGAGAGAGAGAGAGAGAGAGAGAGAGACACTCCCATCAACCTCCTTCACACACACACACACACACACACACACACACACACACACACACACACACACACACACACTGAGAGACAGACAGATGGAAGGGGAGGGGGCTGGGAACGGGCGGGTCTTGACGTATAAACAAATCCACAACCACACATCAATTACACAATAACTGAATGCACCCCTCTGCATGCAAAAGAAGCAACATTGTATAAACAGCCATGAAGCATGCCCATAATTTCAGTGACGAACACAGGGAACAAGCCACAGGTCACGCATGCGCAGTACCGGTGGTGTACACTCAATGACGTCATTTTGGATACTTTCCTTGGGACACTGACTCCAATGTTTGACTTACTACATTGTAAAGAACTCTTTTTATGGGTAGAAAAAATAACAAAGCTTTGTATCTGCACTCAGAATCTGAAATGAAAAGACTGGCTTTGCCAGATCGCTTGGGCTCAAGGGGGACAGGACAGGGGAAGGAGGGGGGGGGGGGATGGAGGGAGGAGGCAATCCTCGTAAATGAGAGAGGCAGAGGAAAACGATTGTCATAAGAAAAGCAAGTGAAAACAGAGAGAGAGAGAGAGAGAGAGAGAGAGAGAGAGGAAACAGAACTAGCCATACTGCTTCAGAGAAGATCAAAGATGTAATCACGCTCACAACTGGACAGACACCGTTGATGCTGATTTTAGCCATTTTCATGAGAAGGAAAACAAAGTAAGAGTGGAGAACGAGAAGCGCAGGACAGAAAATGGCACAGACAATCTCCACTGGTTCATATTTCCTGCATTGGAAATTAAGTTCGCCACGAAATACTGCAAACGTTTAAATTATAAATGGGGCTCATATTTTCTGGGTGTGAACTAGTAATCCAATTTCAACGTTCGCAGCATTCTTTGTGACAGTCATCCATCTGATTATGGATTTACAATTTCTTCGATTCATTGGTTCAAACTAAATGCTTTGAAAATTATGTTGAATTAAAAAGTTTTTTTTTTTGTTTTTTTTTAAAGTTTTAGCTGACTGTCTGATTACTCCCCCAAAGCAGGGTTTATCAAAATTGTCACTGGTGCAAATAATTGCAAATTCTCCGCTTTTCTTTCTTTCTTTTTTCTTTCTTTCCCCATTTTTTTAGTCCCTTTGTTTCCTTCCTGTAAACAGGAGGAGGCATCCAATTTTCATGTTTTATGTTTTAATTGTAGTTTGCTTGCTATCTTTGCATTCACATTTCTTTTTGTTTATCTGATTTTTTTATTTTTCAAATTTGCCTAAAATGACTACATGAAAATCTATTTATAGATATGCATTTAACAGGAGATCTACAAAAACAGCAGCGACTGTCGACAGGCTATTAATTAGTCTTTTTCTTTTCTGCTGGATAAGCATTTCATTGAGGAAGCACAAAATTTAATACCACAGCCAAAACTGGGATACCATAGTTTGTCTAAAAATAACTTACAACTGTCAGACATTACACAGAACAACCACGAATATCAGAGCCATACTGATCAGTCAGAATACTTTCAATGGAGAGACATGACACTGGAGAACCCTGAGTATCACAGCTAATGCCAAGACGCAACACATTTAGTCCGGAGTCATGAAATACTGATACACATCATGCTGAGAAACCACGAACTAATTCTGGATGCTTTATAATTTTGTGGGAGGAGGAAACTCACTGAACACTGTTCAACATGACACAGAAGAAGGACGAAGAGCATACTCAGTGGTCAGAAGAGGTGAGCGGCGTGCGGTGTGTGGCTCAGTGGACGGGGAAGTGTTTGGCCAGGTGCAGGTTGAACTTGTCCTTACGGTTAAACCCCTCGCTGCACACGGGACAGCGCAGATGGAAGACGCCTTCGCACTTGCGGCGGTGGCGCACCATGTTGTAGGCATAGGTGAACGTCTTGCCGCAGCTCCGGCACTGCAGGCTGCCGCCAGACATCTCCTTGGGCCCCCGCTGCCACGACCAGGACGGCGGTAGCGCGAGATCGACGGGAAGAGCCTGGGTTCGATTCCCGAGATTCAGCGATGGAGCGGTGGTCACTGTACAGAGAAAAGAACCATGGTCTCACGGAGGGTGGAGGGCGAGAGGCTCTGTCTGTCTTGGTTCTTGTTCTGAGAATAGTTGAAGGGAAGCTTTGTTTACGTTTTACAGTAAAATCATACGTGTTGGCAGTCCTACTATTTTTGCTCTTCATTTTTGTTAACAGGGGGTGGGATGGGGATACAACTGTGTATGTAAATACTTCAGAGTAAACTTGACCACAGTTCCTGACTGTACACTCTTTGACCTTAATCCCCATCTGGTGGCTGTGTGTGTGTATGTGTGTGTGTGTGAGTGGCGTGCGTGCGTGCGTGCGGTTGTGCGTGCGTGCGTGCGTGCACGCGCGCGCGTGTGTGTCCTTTATCTTCCATCTCCTCACACTGACAAATCTTGTCCTGACCGTCTCAGCCACAGCCACACCTGAACTCATTCCAGTGTCGCCCCTAGGCCAGCAGTCTGCCACGAGCTATCTAACCCCGTCACAAGACCGTCAGCGACCAAACAGATCGCTGCTCTTCCAGTTCCGTCATGATTAGCACTGCCTGTTGGATTCATCACACAGAAAGCCCATGAATGACGACTTGAACGGCCAAGTCGTGAGGCCAGACAGAGAGAGCGCCTTCTACGAACGGAGGGCCCAGTACGTCCTTGAACAGTCCTGAAATCCGCCATCATCGATGACGTTTCCTCCTCAATCAACCACAGACATGGACGTGAAGAGAGTACTGACACACGAGGATCTAGAAGGTTGAGGACAAGGACAATGATGCCCTGTAGCTCTATTTTGTGTGGGGACTACATGAGCCAGTCTGTAGATTCATCAAGAACGCTAACTCTTTCTTCTCTTTCTTTCTTATCTTTTTAAAACTTTTTAAAATAACAAACCTTGCAGTCCTCACAGAGATGTAAAATCCATAGTGCAGTTACAAGTAAAAGACCACCGACAAGAGGAGCAGAACATCCAGACCAACAACAAATTCTTGCCAATCCCTCTGTGCCTATACTGTTCAAAAAATAAAAAAAACGCATACTTTTGTTGAAAGAAAAATCAAATTAATTAGTTTAGCAAAAATTCGATTGAATCAGTTCACAACAGATTTTGTTTGTTTCAAAGATCGTCAATTCCAGTTTCATTTCCAGTGTCTGTACAGTTCACATCGCCGATACACACCGTTCCAGGCAGCGAGGACTCAGTAAGGGGTATGTCCACCACCTGCAACAACAACGGCCCGGCACCTGGCTGGCATGGAGCAGTTCACATTGCGGATCACCTCTGCTGGCATGGTGTTCCACTCCTCCTGGAGGGCGGTGAACAGCTCGTTGACGTTGTCAGGAGCGTGCACTCGCGCCCGGACTCGTCTGTCCAGCTCATCCTGTATGTGCTCAGTGGGGTTGAGATCTGGCGACAATGAGGGCCAAGGAAGAGCGTTGATGTTGTTGTCGGCGAGGGTTTGCATTGTTAGTCTCGTCGTATGAGACCTGACGTTGTCCTGTTGGAACAGCGTGCGAGGCCCGGCCATAAGAGGCAGGACATGAGGTTGGAGAATTTCAGCCACATACCGCTGGGCGTTCAGCGTGCCTCGGTCTCGCACCAGGGGACTCCTGCCAGCATAGTGGATGGCACCCCATATCATGACGCCTCCACAACCATGGGCAGGTGCCTCATCCACTTAGTTATGGGCAAAGCGCTCGCTGTGTCTGTGGTACACCCTCCTCCTCCTGTCATGGCGCTGGAGCAGGATGAAAGACTCGTCTGAAAACTAGACCCTGTTCCAGTGGTTCCTGAGGGTCCAGGGACGATGCTGAGTTGCCCACTGCAGCCTGTTCCTACGTTGACGCTGTGTGAGGACAGGTCCTCTGACAGGTCTGCAAGCCCATAGCTCTGCAGCATGCAGGCGATTCCGAGCAGTCTGGTCAGAGATTCTTTGACCTCCGGGTAATTGCTTAGCGGTTAGTGAGGCTGACTGAAAGCGATTTCGCAGGTGGCTGACCCGGATGTAGCGGTCTTGAGCTGGAGTCGTTGCCAGAGGTCTTCCAGAACGTGGTCGGTCTGCCGTGGAGCTGCCGATGCGATGACGACTCAGAAGCCTGCTGAGGGTGCTCTGGCTCACGTCGAAGTGTGGGGCGACTTCAGGCTGAGTTTGCCCAGCTTGCAGACGCCCCAGTGCGTTCTCACGTTCTTGCTGACTGAGTCGCGCCATCTTTGCACTTTGTATTGACGGACTGGTTTTTCTGAGAATGACTCACTGTGTGTATGGTTTATTTGCCTTCCTTTGAGCATTCATTGACCAACACGTGCATGAATGTGCTTCACTCAGGCGCAAAGCCCGACCAGAAAATGAAAAATTGTCCAAAAGTACATTTTGTGCACGTGCAATCCGACTGACGCTAAATGCGTAAGCACACGTGAAGCACAGACTTAAACAAACATTTCCCACTGGTTGGTTACATCCTACCAATGCTTTAGCATCCACAGTGAAGGCATTAAAAAGTATAGAAAAATGAAGTAGTGACTGCTGTACTCCTCTCCAGGTACTCTTTTTGCCACCTTTTCCCTTTATTAAAAAGTATGCTTTTTTTTTTGACAGTATAAAAGGAATCAAACTCCCAACCAGAGTAACTGATGATCGAAAAGAGGTGACTGCGCGATTTTGATCGCTGTCTTACCTATTCCTATCATGCGCAGACTGAAAAAGACGCAAGTGTAATGAATTAGCTATATTATCAAGAGTTGGGATTTACACACCGCAAGGCACACTTTGATCACTGATTCCCAAAAATCTTGTTTTGAGATATAAATTTCATGTTCTACATAGAGTTTCCCAACAACATAAACCATGTTAAAGTGACACCATGACAAGGACTGCAAAAGACCAAGACATCATCATACATCCAGCAGCAAACTCTACTTTGGATTGTTTCCTTCTCGCCTTGACCGAATCTGCATTTTTCATCACCCAAGAGAAGATAATTCTCATCATACTTCCAACTCAAGCGTTCAACAACTTCAAAACTCATCCCACCAAAACGAAGTTATCTCTTTCTTTCTTTATTTATTTTTCCCATGGTTCTCTTGTCTGTAGAAGACCTAAGGGTCGAAGCGCTTCGTTTCTGATTAGTCATTTGTTTAGCCTTTGGTTTAGCGGTCTTCTAACAATTTGTTTTTTGAAAGCGTGATAAATCGGATCTTACCTCTGTAATGTTCAGGACACAGTTCAGGACCACAAGACAGCAGTGACTTGGGATGCCACTGTCTGATCCCGCAAAGAGAGGGAGGGAGAGAAGAAGGAGGAGGTAGAGGGTGTCTTGGAGGGGTGATGAGAATGAAGAAAGAGGGCTTGTGAATGGGGAACAGAGAGAGAGAGAGAGAGAGAGAGAGAGAGAGAGAGAGAGAGAGAGAGAGAGAGAGACAGACAGACAGACAGACAGACAGACAGACAGAGACAGAGAAAGAGAGACGGAGACAGAGAGACAGAGAAAGACAGAAACAGAGAGAGTTAGGGACAGAAACAGATACAGAGGAGAGAGAGAGAGAGAGAGAGAGAGGAGAGAGAGACAAATAGATAGATAGACAGGCAGACAAACAGACCGACAGAGAGAGAGAGAGAGAGAGAGAGAGAGAGAGAGAGAGAGAGAGAGAGAGAGAGAGAGAGTTTGGATTTGGCGAAATAAACTTGAGGACGAGGGGATGGGAAAACAACGGTCACGAAGACTGAGAATAAACAGCTCGCAGTTTGCACTGGTTGGACAATTCACAATTCAACTGGTGTTGTTTGTAGTTGAACCAGCCACGCAATCTTTATCAGTCACATCGTCAAAACTGACTCCATATATGTTTGATTAAAAAAATGATTAAAGAAAAACACACACACACACACACACACACACACACACACACACACACACACACACACACACACACACACATATATATATATATATATATATATATATATTAATACACATTTAATTTCAACCATATCCCAAACGCCTTCAACTGGATCTGTTTTCCACTAAATCTTCAAAAATTACATCTGACGGAACAACGGTGAGCAAGGTCTTCATGGAGTTTGAGGTGAAGTGTTTATGTCAAATGTCATGTGAAACCTCACACCATGTAAGTCCATGTGTCGCTACACATCATAAAAGATACCAGTGTGTGTGTGTGGTGTGTGTGTGTGTGTGTGTGTGTGTGTGTGTGGTTTGTTTGGAATCGGCACAAAACTATTTCTTCTTTCCGGCCACTAGTGGCAGATTGTATGAATTCTTTCAGATTTTCACGAATATTGTAAGAATTCTCTCAGGTTTTCACGAATATTGTAAGAATTCTTTCAGGTTTTCACGAATATTGTATGAGGTTTTCAGGTTTACATGAATATTGTAAGAATTCTTTCAGTTTTTCACGAATATTGTAAGAATTCTTTCAGGTTTTCACGAATATTGTAAGAATTCTTTCAGTTTTTCACGAATATTGTAAGATTTTATTAGGGTTTTTGACGAATATTATAAGAATTCTTTCAGGTTTGCACGAATATGGTAAGAATTCTTCTAGGTTTTGACGGATATTGTAAGAATTCTTTCAAGTTGTGACGGATATTGTTAGAATTCTTTCAGGTTTTGACGGATGTTATAAGAATTCCAGGTTTTGGCGGATATTGTAAGAATTCTTTCAGGTTTTGACGGATGTTATAAGAATTCTTTCAGGTTTTTACGGATGTTATAAGAATTCTTTCAAGTTTTGACGATGTTATAAGAATTTTCTTCAGGTTTTGACGGATATTAAAAGTTCTAATCCATCTAGTGTTTCAGACATTTTTGCACGGTCATTGGAACTTCGGATACAGGGGAGAGATGATGCAGATAATTTTTCAGCTGTGCATCATGGCAATGTAATTGGCCATCTTATTGTGCCATTCATGGCATGGCAACTGGCCATCTCACTGTTGCCATTCATGGCAGATGAATTGCCATCTCACTGTGTACATTCATGGCAAGGTGACTGCCATTCTCACTGTTGAGCATTCATGGCAAGGGTGATGCCATCTCTCATGTGACATTCATGGCAAGTGACTGCCATCTTCACTGTGACCATTCATGGCAAGATGACTGCCATCTTACTGTGACATTCATGGCAAGGTGACTGCCATCTCACTGTGACATTCATGGCAAGGTGACTGCCATCTTACTGTGACATTCATGGCAAGGTGACTGCCATCTCACTGTGACATTCATGGCAAGGTGACTGCCATCTCACTATGACATTCATGGCAAGGTGACTGCCATCTCACTGTGACATTCATGGCAAGGTGACTTGTCATCTCACTGTGACATTTCACGGCAATGATGAACTGGTCATCTCACTGTGTCATTCATGGCAAGGTGACTGCCATCTCATTGTGACATTCATGGCAATGTGACTGCCATCTCACTGTGACATTCATGGCAAGGTGACTGGTCATCTCATTGTGACATTCATGGCAAGATGACTGGTCATCACCTGTGACCTTCATGGCAATGTGACTTGTCATCTGACTGTGACATTCATGGCAATGTGACTGCCATCTCACTGTGACATTCATGGCAAGGTGGACTGGTCATCTGACTGTAAACATTCATGGCAAGGTGACTGGCCATCTCACTGTGACATTCATGGAAAGGTGACTGGTCATCTCACCTAGTGACATTCATGGCAAGGTGACTGGTCATTCTCACTGTGACATTCATGGCAATGTGACTGCCATCTCACTGTGACATTCATGGCAAGATGACTGGCCATCTCAGTGTGACATTCATGGCAAGGTGACAGGTCATCTCACTGTGACATTCATGGCAAGGTGACTGGCCATCTCACTGTGACATTCATGGCAGTGTGACTACCATCTCACTGTGACATTCATGGCAAGGTGACTGCCATCTCACTGTGACATTCATGGCAAGGTGACTGGACATCTCACTGTGACATTCATGGCAGTGTGACTGCCATCTCACTGTGACATTCATGGCAAGATGACTGCCATCTCACTGTGACATTCATGGCAAGGTGACTGGCCATCTCACTGTGACATTCATGGCAAGGTGACTGCCGTCTCACTATGACATTCATGGCAAAGTGACTGGCCATCTCACTGTGACATTCATGGCAAGGTGACTGGCCATCTCAGTGTGACATTCATGGCAAAGTGACTGCCATCTCACTGTGACATTCATGGCAAGGTGACTGCCATCTCATTGTGACATTCATGGCAAGATGACTGCCATCTCATTGTGACATTCATGGCAAGGTGACTGGTCATCTCACTGTGACATTCATGGCAGTGTGACTGCCATCTCACTGTGACATTCATGGCAAAGAGACTGGCCATCTCACTGTGACATTCATGGCAAGGTGACTGGTCATCTCACTGTGACATTCATGGCAAGGTGATTGGTCATCTCACTGTGATATTCATGGCAAGATGACTGCCATCTCATTGTGACATTCATGGCAAGGTAATTGGTCATCTCATTGTGACCTTTATGGGAAGATGACTGACCATCTCATTGTGACATTCATGGCAACGTAATTGGTCATCTCATTGTGACCTTTATGGCAAGATGAGTGGCCATCTCACTGTGACATTCATGGCAAGGTAATTGGTCATCTCACTATGACATTCATAGCAAGGTGACTGCCATCTCACTGTGACATTCATGGCAAGGTGACTGGCCATCTCATTGTGACATTCATGGCAAGGTGAGTGACCATCTCATTGTGACATTCATGGTAAGATGACTGCCATCTCATTGTGACATTCATGGCAAGATGACTGACTATCTCACTGTGACATTCATGGCAAGGTGACTGCCATCTCATTGTGCCCTTCATGGCAAGGTGACTGCCATCTCACTGTGACATCCACGGTAAGGTGACTGGTCATCTCACTGTGACATTCATGGCAAGGTGACTGATCATCTCACTGTGACATTCATGGCAGTGTGACTGCCATCTTACTGTGACATTCATGGCAAGGTGACTGGTCATCTCACTGTGACATTCATGGCAAGATGACTGCCATCTCACTGTGACATTCATGGCAAGATGACTGCCATCTCACTGTGACATTCATGGCAAGATGACTGCCATCTCACTGTGACATTCATGGCAATGTGACTGCCGTCTCACTGTGACATTCATGGCAAGGTGACAGGTCATCTCACTGTGACATTCATGGCAAGGTGACTTGTCATCTCACTGTGACATTCATGGCAAGGTGACTGCCATCTCACTGTGACATTCATGGCAATGTGACTGCCATCTCACTGTGACATTCATGGCAAGGTGACTGGTCATCTGACTGTGACATTCATGGCATGGCAACTGGCCATCTCACTGGACATTCATGGCAAGATGACTGGCCATCTCAGTGTGACATTCATGGCAAGGTGACTGGTCATCTCACTGTGACATTCATGGCAAGGTGACTGGACATCTCACTGTGACATTCATGGCCGTGTGACTGCCATCTTACTGTGACATTCATGGCAAGGTGACTGGTCATCTCACTGTGACATTCATGGCAAGATGACTGCCATCTCACTGTGACATTCATGGCAAGATGACTGCCATCTCATTGTGACATTCATGGCAAGGTGACTGCCACCTCACTGTGACATTCATGGCAATGTGACTGCCGTCTCACTGTGACATTCATGGCAAGGTGACTGGTCATCTCACTGTGACATTCATGGTAAGGTGACTGGTCATCTCACTGTGACATTCATGGCAAGGTGACTGCCATCTCACTGTGACATTCATGGCAAGGTGACTTGTCATCTCACTGACATTCATGGCATGGCAACTGGCCATCTCACTGTGGCATTCATGGCAAGGTGACTGGTCATCTCACTGTGACATTCACGGCAAGGTAACTGGTCATCTCACTGTGACATTCATTGCAAGGTGACTGCCATCTCACTGTGACATTCATGGCAAGATGACTGCCATCTCATTGTGACATTCATGGCAAGGTGACTGCCATCTCACTGTGACATTCATGAAGGTGACAGGTCATCTCGTTGTGACATTCGTGGCAAGGTAACCGCCATCTCACTGTGCCATTCGTGGGCAAGGTAACCGGCATCTCACTCTGACATTCATAGCACAGTTCTTCAAATGCTAACGTGACCTGGCCCCCAAGCAAGAACAATTTTGCACCCTCAGATCTGGAGAGGTATTGACTGAAGTGATCGAGGATTCAGCATGATTCAGAAGAGAGTCAATCGCAGCCGCCAAAGTGAAGCAGCAGAACATCCTTACGTTTAGACAGAGACACCGCTGTGAGTGCCAGACCTAGCTGTGGAGACAAAGCTGTCAGATGGAATGCGTTTGGAACATTGCAGAGCAGGAGCAGTTGAACAAAAAGCTGTATAAAGAACTGCTTCATCAGATTTGGAATCATCTGTAAATATTCTTGGAAAGGAAGGAAGTGACTTTCCCCCTCTTCTCTCCCTCCCCTCCCCGCCAAACAAAAGTCAGAGAAAAGAACAAGTAGGGTAACTAACTCTTGCGCTCCCGTGATGAAATAAACATACGCCATAACTCCAAACGAAGGCTGCTTACGATACCGAATTGCCTAGCAGAAATGACAACACAGAGCACCCAGAATAAACAAGAGCGATTCGGTGCCGTAAGCAGCATTCGTTCGGAATTATGGAATTATTTTATCATGGGAGCCTTAAAGGACTTAGAACAGATGTCCCGTCAGCAGTGGGTAAGATATCCGTTTAAAAAGGCACGCATTGAGACGCCTACCCATCCAAAAGTTGCGGCTTCGAATCCCGGCAACGCCAGGAAAAAAACGGTTGGCAGTAGACGGGCATGTGGGAGTTATGACCTGGACGCGGCCCAGCTCCCTTAAGAGTGTAAGGAGTTCAGGGCCGAAAAACTTGTCTGAGGGTTGTTTTTTCTCTGAAGACCTGCTGTCAAACTCTCCCTACAGATTCTTCCTACCTTAAATCAACCGATCCGAATATACCAACTTACTTATTTCAAACATGTACCAATAAATGATAGTACTGGTCGTTCAAAGGCACCACAGCTTGGTGCTTCAGAAAGGAGGAGCGGTGACCCATCACAGTATTCTCCCCATCCAGGCACAATGACTAGAACTTCATGAGAACTGGGTCCAGACTATCGCCTGACCCGACATCAGGACACGTCACAACGAAGGCCACGGCATCAGTGCTTCAGTCATGATTCCCACACACACTGTTCCAGTGACAACAGATATCAACGTCTCCAGTGCTGACCCGTGACGTCATCCCTTGCAGTAATTTACTGCCCCTGTGTATGTCACTGACACAGGTAATAAAGTGAACGCGCATGCCACCTAGTTCACCTGACTGTAGCTGTCACAGCAATCAGAGAACGACGAGAGAAATGTAACGGCTGTCGTGTTAGTCTTGTGTGTGAAATGCCATAAGCTGACTATTAATAGGTCATAACTAAACTTCAGTGATGTAAAGCAGCACAAGAGAGAGAGAGAGAGAGAAGAGAGAGAGAGAGAGAGAGAGAGAGAGAGAGAGAGAGAGAGAGAGAGAGAAGAGAGAGAAAGACAGAGACAGAGACAGAGATCTTGCGAGTGTGTGTGTGTGTGTGTGTGTGTGTGTGTGTGTGTGTGTGTGTGTGTGTGTGTGTGTTTACGTATGAGTGGTGTGTGTGTGTGTGTGTGTGTGTGTGTGTGTGTGTGTGTGTGTGTGTGTGTGTGTGAGTGTGTGTGTGTGTATGTGTGTGTGTGTGTGTGTGTGTGTGTGTGTGTGTGTGAGAGAGAGAGAGAGAGAGAGAGAGAGAGATCTGTGGACGCAAACAGATGAATCAATACTGACAGCCAAAATGTCATACACTGTATTTAATGCATTAGACACACAATAATATTATTTGTTGTTGTGTTTCAGTTGTACTAATGCAATAACGTGTCAGTGGAATATCAATGTAACCACACTGAAAACACATAAAATCATTTTCTATGTAACGAAACTCGATAAAGAAATCAAGATTCATCAAATCAAAACTTGATAGTGATCGCTTAACACAACTTTAAACGAATCAGCTACTCTTATTAATAACATCAAATGCACTTTAAACAAGAAACATGCTTTCATTCTTAAAAATACCGATAATTGTTAAGGTTGTTTTTTCTTTCTTTCTTTCTTTCTTTCTTTTTTCTTTTAGAGATTAACAGACAACAGATATCATTCCGAATAAAGAACAGGTGTAAAAGCAAGCACTTACTACCTTGACAACAAATGACTGTTTCTCAAAAAGGAACAGGAAACAACTTGACTGAATGCATGGCATGGATGCTTGTCTGAATTACTCGGTGGTTTTCATTTCCACATCTTCGGGTACGCCAGTGGACTATGTCATAGAAAACACCAACAAATTCAATGACGATTACTGGTGTGGGGAAGGGACAAGGGGAGGCAAGCCAGACATTTTCGACTCACGTTATGCTGTCGACAGCCCAGCCACTCACGGGAAGAATGTAAAGAGGGCGGGGGAGGGGGGGGGGATATAAGGCCAGACAACTCGTCTAAGTCAATTCCTAGCATAATTGTTCAAAATCAAGGCATCAGATTCATTTTCAAAATATATCAAATTTGTTTGAAATCTAATAGAGCATGAATACTAATGGCATTTTTTTTAAAGGAACTGAAAAATGACATTTGGAGCAACATCTTTGACCAAAGTTTTCATGAATCTGCTGTGAAGTATCTATGCCTGACATCATGTAAATCCTAACATTCTTTGCGTACATGTTTTGTAGAGAGGGGACAATCATAAAGTGTCTATGCCTGACATCATGTAAATCCTAACATTCCTTAAGTAGTTTGGAAGAAAGGTGGCAGAGTGGTTAAGACGTTCGCCTGCCAATCCAACGTGTGAGAAGTGCGTGGGTTCGAGCCCTGCCTTTCTCGCCCTTTCTTTCCCAGTTTGAATGACAAATCGAACTGAACGTCAAGTCCTTCGGATGGGGACTAAAAGCGAGTCGGACCCGTGTGCCTTCCTGGCCCCATGCACACGTTAAAGAACCCACGGCAGTTGAAAATCGAAAAGAGCAGGGGGGTTCCCCGCTGCCCTGGCAAAATTGATGTGGATTGAAGATAGCCGCCTGGTATTTCTTACCAAGCCACAAAAATTGTCACTTGCTGTTATTGTGTGCCATCGTGTACCGGTGGAAATGGAGGACACGTATAAACATCGCATGCATCCTATGTGAGAAACTGGAAGAATAAATGAGATAAATGAAAATGAGTGACTGATATTTGAATGGTACGGGAAACGACTGAATGAGCGCCAGTAGGCTGCTCTTCGGCCGGCTCTACCTGGGTAGGCAGCCCGATGAGTGAGTGAGGTAGTGCGCTTATTGTAAAGCGCTTAGAGCTTGGTCTGTGACCGAGGCTATATAAATACCCAATATAATAATAATAATAATAAAGTAGATGTTTTGGAGTGAAGGGCCAGTAACATCGGATCGCACCATGGAGCGTCCTCATGTTTTCCACAGATACAAGGGAGTATAAAAACAGTGGCCTGTGTGTAATCGGCACACAACTATTCCGTCTTTACGGCCAACAGTGGCACCATGGAGCGTCCTCATGTTTTCCACAGATACAAGGGAGTATAAAAACAGTGGCCTGTGTGTAATCGGCACACAACTATTCCTTCTTTACGGCCAACAGTGGCACCATGGAGCGTCCTCATGTTTACCACAGATACAAGGGAGTATAAAAACAGTGGCCTGTGTGTAATCGGCACACAACTATTCCTTCTTTACGGCCAACAGTGGCACCATGGAGCGTCCTCATGTTTTCCACAGATACAAGGGAGTATAAAAACAGTGGCAGATGGTAAAACCTCTTCATGGTTTGCAGGAGCTGAAAGAGTTTGTATCCGTCTGCGAGTTCCAGAACCACTGACAGGAGTCTTTGACTCCTAAGTCTGAACTTCGAGTTTAAGGTAGGACAGAGGATTCGGAATCTGCACAATTCTTCATGTGGGGTATTCTTGGCAAGCTGATCAGCCTTTGCCTCCAATGCCAACACGAGCAGGAACGCGGGAAAAAGCTATGCTTTTACCATCAGATTTCAGGGAGTTGTTCAACTGAAAGAAGTTCAAGAGCTGAGGATGCTTGACACTGCTGTAACACATCTCACACTTCTGTGACATCCCACACAGCCTAAACACCCTACAAGTGGTTTGAAACAGTCTGGGGAGTACACGTGAAAGGGGATAGCTTAAAAAGGAAACCTTGATATTTACAGAGGAAAAGAAAACCAATCATCAAAGTTTC
>CM065718.1:34052367-34057367 GCA_033310375.1 Conus canariensis
GGACACGTGTACGGCTCTGATTGGCCAGCACTTGTCGTGGCCTTGTGCGGGTCGTATGGCCAGTCGGGAGTAAGGAAGTTCCACCCTGTCAAAAGGCAAGGAATGAAAATATTGGAGATGGGTTGAGTGAATCAACCAGTAAAAAAACACACACACACGAAATAATGCATTGCTATCGTGCACATATTCCACAGAAAAAGACTACACTTGAACTCCGATGGGACACAGTTCATAAACAAATGAAATGAAATAAGAATTTACGTAGTTCTGACAAAAACTATTTCTCAAGATCTCGTCCGAAAACTTCATATTTTCACCTTTCTATCTATCTACCTTGGGGAAACACAGCCACCTTTGCCTATGAAGTATACGAAGGATTCCAAAGAAAGGAAGAAACTCTGGCAGTTGTGATGACCTGGAAGATGCATACAACAAAGTCCAGTTCTTGCTTCTCGTGGAGCTACTCCTTGACTATGGGAGTCAGCAAGACACTTACACGATGGATTGCAGCAGCACTTCAGGAGCGAACCGTCATCCTACGATTTGGAGACCGGATGTCTGAACCTCATAAATTTTCTATGGGATTCCTCAAGGTTCTCCTCTCTCCCCTGTTTTATGCAATGTTTACACTTAAGGCCTTGCAGACCTCAATAGAGACGGATTTACGGAAGTGTTGACACTAACAGATGACGGTCTGATCTACAAACATCAAAGAATGCTCAAGAAAGAACGAAAGCAGTTCAGCAGCAGTTGAACAACATTACTCAGTGGTGTCAAGAAACTGGATCGTCCATCAACCCTAAAAAAGCCCAGACATTGGTTTGCTTCTCAACAAGACATCAGGACAATAACCCTCACCAGTTTCCTTCAATGGAATACCAATTGAATCAACTGACAACCTACGCTATTTGGGTATAGGCTTTGACAGAATGTTGACCTTTAGAAAGCATGCTGAAAATATTCTTACATGCAAAAACGGCCTGTCTGCTTTGAAAGCAATGTCAGATAAGGCATTGAACAGCGCCATCTCTACCGTTTGTATCATGCACTTGCACTCAGTGTGACTGATCATGGATTGGGGCTTACAACACTGTCAAGCAGCAATCTTCTTAAATTAGAAAGAATTCAAAATGAAGGAATGAAATTGATCCTGAGAATCACGGATACTCCAGTTAAAACAACGCAATATCTGCTTGACCTTCCTTCAATGCAGGCAAGAAACAAAGTAGAACAGGTGAAGGCATATTTCAGAGCACTTGAGTATCCCCTAAACGCATAGCATGCGATGGTTAAGGAAACAACGGCACCGCCTAGGACGTGGAAAATCATGGATGGGACAGGCAGAAGACAGTATACAGCTTGTGTGCCAATCAGCAGAACTCAAAGAAACGGAGGAATGGGAAAAGTATCCAGACCACTTCAAACACTTCTCCAAATCGCCATCGCTCCAGAACTTGGAAGATACTGTCGAGAATGGCCAGAAGACAAAACCAACGCAGAAATTCAGATGCAGGAAGAAAATCTTGGCACACACGAAAATATTGGTAAATACACTGACGGTTCCGTAACCAAGGGTAAGTCAGGCTGGGGATACACAGCGAAGCAAAATGGTCGAACTATCCAGGAAGACAATGATGCATACAGTTTAACAACTTCAAAACTAACAATGTAGGTTGAAGCAGTGATACAAGCACTCCGCTGGCTCTCATCCACAGACCTGTTTAAAACTGAACTAGCCATGTGTTACGGACAGTGTGCGGTGCGTGTTTTGCTGTCTAACTCTCACCTGAAGAAGTTTGGATGCGTTTCCCACACACACACCCACACGAACATCGATAGCCAGGCAATAATTTAAGTTTCTTCCTTTTTTTTGCTGCCTGAACCATCAAAATCATAACAAACACATATTACATAACAACAGGCAGGAACATCAATTAATTCATGCCACTGCCATCAAGGGCGCGCAACAACACTAAGTACTACTGTTATATTTCAAACATTTTTTTCCCCTTGCGCAGGCCAAGCTGGCACCCACAGCAGTGTCACCACTTGGCCGCGTCCGGCCCGAGTCACACAGTCTTCACACAGTTAAGAAACCACTCACGGAAGCAGTTCGTGGAGTCCTTCCAGGGATTCCCACACAACAGAACAGGTTCACTGAACGTCGTTCCGACGTAGAACGAAGCCGCTCACGGAAGCAGTTCGTGGAGTCCTTCCAGGGACTCCCACGCGACAGAAGAAACACACGTCTACTGACCACTCGGTCAGCCTCTCCACAGCCCCACGGAGCAGAGACGGCGGCTGGGCCTGGGCTGCACCCCACACCCGGTTGGCAGTGCACACACCATGTCTACTGACCACTCGGTCAGTCTCTCCACATCCCTCTGGATGGAGATAGTAGCTGGGCACGGGCTGCACCTCACACCCGGATGGCAGTCAGTTCCAGGTCGGACACGGGGGCTTCACCAACACCTGGGCAACTGACCGCCACAAGAATTCGCCTTCAGTCTCTCTTCGGCTCTCTGGAGATGTTTCTGTGACGGCAACTCTGTAGACACTGAAGGGAAATCCTCGCTCACCCAACTAACACAAAACATAGGTGAAGTGTGGAATGAGGGAAGCCCTGCTTGGCATGGAGTAATACGCAACCTTCCATTGGAGAGACTCATATGCATGTACTGCCCTGGACACGCAGGAGTTAAAGAAAATGAGAGAGCAGACACACTGCCTGGCAACGATAAGAACTGGATTGCAGCTTGGCCGATCTGATGTGATAAGAAATCTGAAGAATCACCTAACCAAACAAGAGCAAAGCCACTATACCAGAGACCATCTTTCAGATCTGAACATTGAGAGAGAAAAAGGCCGCACATCTAGACTTAAAGGAAGGGCAAGAAATATCACCGACCAAACAAACATTGGAATAATCTCAAGGCCAACACTGCAAAGACTCCTAGAGACTGGAGCAGACACATACTGGGCCTTTCCAGTAACAGGCACCAACGATCAAACGCTGCCAACTGAGATAAGACTTTGAATCTTTCAGGGACCTCAGTGTATACTGTAGACGTGTGTGCGCTAGTGGGTGTGCATCGGTGGGGTGATGCAAGTGTGTAAATTGGAGTCCATAGATGTGAGTGTGTATGCATTGGTGTGTGGTGTGTGTGTGTGTGGTGTGTGTGTGTGTGTGTGTGTGTGTGTGTGTGTGTGTGTGTGTGTGTGCACGCGCGCGCGCGCGCGCGCGCGCATGTGTGTATGTGTCTGTGTTGTAGTTGTAGTTATTGTTATGTATGTGTGTGTCAGTGGGTGTGTGTGTGTGTGTGTGTGTGTGTGTGTGTGTGTGTGTGTGTGTGTGTGTGTGTGTGTGTGTGTGCGTGGGGTCCGTGCATGTTTGCGTGCGTGCGCGCGTGCGTGCGTGCGTGCGTGCATGCGTGCACGTGCGCGCGCGCGCGCGCGTGTGTGTGTGTGTGTGTGTGTGTGTGTGTGCGCGCGCGCGCGGTGTATGTGTCTGTGTCACTGAAATAAACTCTCATTTTTTACTTACATTTTCTTTCCGTGCTAAACACTATCCTGTGTCATCTGTTGAAAAGTAGGTTATGATCGCCTTCCATGACTTTGGAGAGTTGCTTATGACTTTGGAAAGCTGGCTATCACTTTGGAGATTTGGTAATGACTTTGGAGAGTTGGTTATGAACGCCCGTAATGACTTTGGAGAGTTAGTTATGAACGCCCTTCATGACTTTGGAGAGGTGGCTATGACTCTGGAGAGTTGTTTATGAACGTCCTTCATGACTTTGGAGAGGTGGCTATGACTCTGGAGAGTTGTTTATGAACGCCCTTCATGACTTTGGAGAGGTGGCTATGACTCTGGAGAGTTGTTTATGAACGCCCTTCATGACTTTGGAGAGGTGGCTATGACTCTGGAGAGTTGTTTATGAACGCCCTTCATGACTTTGGAGAGGTGGCTATGACTCTGGAGAGTTGTTTATGAACGCCCTTCATGACTTTGGAGAGCTGGTTATGAACACCCTTCATGACTTGTAGTACTGTAGATCTCACTCATGACAGTGATCATCATCCATCAGTCACTGATCATTTCTTTTATTCCCCCAACTGGCATTATCATACTAAGGCCAACACACTATTCCACTCTTTAGAAAATGGCCACCATCTTACACTACTGTGGATCATACTTACACCATGACCAAGATCATCATCCACCAATCTTTGATCACCTCCTTCATTCTCCCAACCGGCATTTTACACCAATGCCACAACATTATCCGACTTGTATAACAATGATCATCATCCTACAGTACTGTTGATCTCAAATGATCCATGATCATCACCCATCAGTCATCAACCCCTCCCCCTCTCCACCCTCTTCCTAAACCGGCAATATTATACTAATGCCACCTTATTAAGCATCGCCCACAAGTCATTGATATTTTCGTGTATCCCCCCCCCCCCCCCCCCCCCCAACTGGCACTATTGTACCAATACTACTACATCATTCCACTTACATAACAATGATCATCATCCTACGGTACTACTGATCTAAAATGATTACCATTTATCAGTCACTGAAAATACTGTCATCCAGTGAACACCTTCATACTGCACTATATATGGAAATGAAGAAGCTGACCAACTGGCAAAGGAAGGAGGACAGCAGCCCCAACTGTAAAAGGAAGCCTCCTTGGAATAAATCAAAAGAGTTTCCAGGGAGACAAAAAGGAAGATGACTTGGGCAGCACCCGGACTTCAACGGGAGGGATGCATGCTGCCGGATGCCCAGATCAGACCAGGTGGGCATTGTGTGACTGAGGACGGGGCACTCCAGACTTTGACATCACATGTCCACAATATTCCACACCGGCGAGTCTTCAAGTTGTCAATGCAGTGCAGCCCCAGTGACAGCGGAACATTCCTAGCAAAACTCAGAGTAGAAACCTCGGCTGCCAACACACCGATGTGTGCAAAACCTTACTGACCACTGG
>CM065718.1:34067367-34069867 GCA_033310375.1 Conus canariensis
TCTCTCTCCCTTACCCCAGCCACTACTCTTTTTTGTCATGTCTTTTCTTTTGATTATTTCTTTTCACATTCAAGCCTTTTTGACTGTCAATATGGATGCATTTATTTAAAAAACAACAACAACAACAAACAACAACAACAACAACAACAAACCGGCTGATATTACCACGTCTCCCAGACAGGCTTTTGCATTTGGATGCCTTATGTGGTCAGTGATTTATTCAATAGCAGGGGATGGTAAGTGTAGGGGTATGTCTCACCTTTTCCCCTGTGACTTGTTGAATGGCATCATGCCAACCCACGACCTCCCAGACAGGAACCCGCAATACCACACGCGCACCACGGCGGCTGGTCAGTTCAACAATTAATCGATGCCAGAGGACGACGTCAGATACAAATAATACAAATTAATCGAGAACGATGATAGACAACAATCACACACACACACACACACACACACACACACACACACACACACACACACACACACACACACACACACACACACACAAATCTACCGATGCCAGGAACGATGATAGATACAATCACCGAAAGCTGAAGTTCAGCAATTTCCCGTGCAGACATAACTGTTTCAGAACCTTTGACATGAGGCGTTCAAAGAGACGAAATGAAGTTATTTTGAAAAGGGAAACTCGTCTGTTGAAGTGATGGAGGAACAAAGAAAACACGTTTGTAACTGGAACAAAGAACCCAAGGTAATGACGATAACTGGAACAAAGAACCCAAGGTAATGATGATAACTGGAACAAAGAACCCAAGGTAATGACGATAACTGGAACAAAGAACCCAAGGTGATGACGATAACTGGAACAAAGAACCCAAGGTAATGATGATAAGTGGAACAAAGAACCCAAGGTGATGACGATAACTGGAACAAAGTACCCAAGGTAATGATGATAAGTGGAACAAAGAACCCAAGGTGATGACAATAACTGGAACAAAGAACGCAAGGTGATGACGATAACTGGAACAAAGAACCCAAGGTAATAACGATAACTGGAACAAAGAACCCAAGGTAATGACTGATAACTGGAACAAAGAACCCAAGGTATGACGATAACTGGAACAAAGAACCCAAGGTAATGACGATAACTGGAACAAAGAACCCAAGGTAATGACGATAACTGGAACAAAGTACCCAAGGTAATGATGATAATGGAACAAAGAACCCAAGGTGATGACAATAACTGGAACAAAGAACGCAAGGTGATGACGATAACTGGAACAAAGAACCCAAGGTAATAACGATAACTGGAACAAAGAACCCAAGGTAATGACGATAACTGGAACAAAGAACCCAAGGTGATGACGATAACTGGAACAAAGAACCCAAGGTAATGACGATAACTGGAACAAAGAACCCAAGGTGATGACAATAACTGGAACAAAGAACGCAAGGTGATGACGATAACTGGAACAAAGAACCCAAGGTGATGACGATAACTGGAACAAAGAACCCAAGGTAATGACGATAACTGGAACAAAGAACCCAAGGTAATGACGATAACTGGAACAAAGAACCCAAGGTAATGACGATAACTGGAACAAAGAACCCAAGGTGATGACGACAACTGGAACAAAGAAGCCAAGAATGACGATAACTGGAATAAAGAGCCCAAGGTGATGACAAACACAGACAAAATAAAGCAGCACACTTTAATCCTAGCCGCCTCACAACCTCTGTACAAGCGAGTGACTGATCTTGGCACCAAAGAGTCTTGGGCAGCCCAGAGCTGACAGAAAACCCACCAGACAGGGTCACGTGTACTGACGCTGCTGTTGCTCAGTGACTGAGGGCAACTAAGAAGTGAGGGGCTGTCATCATGAAACAGCGTGGCAGCAGCATTCCTGTGGACAGCACCTCTGTTTGACAAATGCTAGTTGATAGAACAGCTCCCACTTCACAATAACAGGCCTGATTCTGCTCAGTCTCCAATGCTCTTCCAGGAATGTTTCAACAAGCTGCTTGACAGAGAAACTACAGCGAATACTTCGATGAACAAAAGACGGAAATTATATACCAAGGTCTTTCAATTCAAAATAGAAATAGAGAGTCTACGCTGGTACTCCGATACTCAATTCAACGTGAATGTCTCTCCCCTCTCTCTCTCTCTCTCTCTCTCTCTCTCTCTCTCTCTCTCTCTTCCTCCGACCCTCTCCTCTCTCTCTCTCCCCTTCACCCCCCTCTCTCTCTCTCTCTCTCTCTCCTCTCTCTCTCTCTCTCTCTCTCTCTCTCTCTCTCTCACGTCTGTTTACCAGCTATAATGTCCACTGACTGACTGAAACCATTTACTGTCAGATTAACATAGTGTTGTACTGACATTTTAAAAAGAAAAACCTTAATAAATTAATGAGAAAACGAAAATAATACAAATGACATCTATAATGTCCACAGATGTCCACAGATACACTGCTCTCTCAGACACAGCATCATTGATGTCCTCAAACTGCTCTTCCAGACACAGCATCATTTATGTCCT
>CM065718.1:34074867-34079867 GCA_033310375.1 Conus canariensis
CAGCCACAGTCCCCTTTCTTCAACAGCCACAGTCCCCTATCTTCAACAGCCATAGCCGCATATCTTCAACAGCCATAGCCCCCTATCTTCAACAGCCATAGCCCCCTTTCTTCAACAGCCATAGCCGCCTATCTTTAACAGCCATAGTCCCCACTCTTCAACAGCCATAGTCCCCACTCTTCAACAGCCATAGTCCCCAATCTTCAACAGCCATAGTCTCCTATCTTCAATAGTCATAGTCCCCTATCTTCAACAGCCATAGTCTCCTCTCTTCAGCAGCATAGTCCCCTATCCTCAACAGCCATAGTCCCCTATCTTTAACAGCCATAGTCCCCTTTCTTCAACAGCCATAGTCCTCTTTCTTCAACAGCCATAGTCTCCTATCTTCAACAACCATAGTCCCCAATCTTCAAGAGTCATAGCCCCCTATCTTCAACAGCCATAGTCTCCTATCGTCAAGAGTCACAGTCCCGTATTTTCAACAGCCATAGTCTCCTATCTTCAACAACTATAGCCCCTTATCTTCAACAACCATAGTCCCCAATCTTCAAGAGTCATAGCCTCCTATCTTCAACAGCCATAGTCTCCTATCGTCAAGAGTCATAGCCCCCTATCTTCAACAGCTATAGTCTCCTATCTTCAAGAGTCATAGCCCCCTATCTTCAACAGCCATAGTCTCTTATCTTCAAGAGTCACAGTCCCGTATATTCAACAGCCATAGTCTCCTATCTTCAAGAGTCATAGTCTCCTACCTTCAAGAGTCATAGTCCCCTATCTTCAAGAGTCATAACCCCCTATCTTCAAGAGTCATAGTCCCCTGCCTTCAAGAGTCATAGTTCCCTATCTTCAACAGCCATAGTCCCTTATATTCAAGAGTCATAATCCCGTATCTTCAACAGTCATAGTCCCCTATCTTCAAGAGTCATAGTCCCCTATCTTCAAGAGCCATAGTCCCCTATCTTCAAGTCAAGAACACTTTATTAACATGTCTATAGATCTATATTTAACAAATCACAAATCACACCCACCATCCACCCCCACCCATCCACCCACTCACACACAGAATATTACACACACTCACTCATATATAATATACAAACAAGATTTTTGAAACGGATCTCATCGAAAGGTCAGTTTCAAGAGGCACAGTCCCCTATCTTCAAGAGCCATATTCCCCTATCTTCAAAAGCCAAAATGATCTGTGTTCATCAGTAATAGTTATGGTTCATGGTCACCATATTTGGCTCAAAAGCAAGAACTCCAGTGATCATGCGGCAACACAATGAGTAATAATTGTTCTTTTCGACAAAAGCACTTGGCATCATTGTCTTGAGGAGAACAACTGATTTCACAAAGAGAACGATGATGATGAACAGTTGAAGCTAGCGAATTCCCCTACGTAGCTGCCAACCTTGAGGAAACTGAGTCAGTCATCCTCTCGCAATAGACGTTGCAGGGGAAGGGAATGCCCCCCCCCCCCCCCCCCCCCCCCCCCCGCCTTCCTTCACGCTGAGGGTGGGCGACAGGCGCATCCGTTTCCCGTTAAGAGGAAACATATTGGTGCACGTGCATAGACAATACTGTACACCTTACAATAACGACAGGGATAAGAAGCCAACCAACCATATTTTCCTCTTTTTTCTTGTTTCCTTCTTTCTTCTTTTTCTTCCTTTACTTTTGTCATTTTTTTTCTTCTCTTTTCTTTTCTTTTTCGTTGAGGAAAGCAGATGTTGACGGTCGGGGAGGAGGTGGCATTGTTCTCTCTCTCTCTCTCTCTCTCTCTCTCTCTCTCTCTCTCTCTCTCTCTCTCTGTAAGTGTGCGTGCGTGCGTGCGTGTGTGTGTGGTGTATGTATGTGTGTGTGTGTGTGTGTGTGTGTGTGTGTGTGTGTGTGTGTGTGTGTGTGTCGCGCGCGCGCGCGCGTGCACGCGCACGCACGCCGTGCACGCGCACGCACGCGCGTGTGTGTGTCCTGAATTAGTAAAATCATAGACAAAATAGTAAGATGCGTACTGAGGCTAAAATATAAATTCTTTAAAAAAAAAAAAAAGGGCTGGGGGAAGGTGGGGGTGGTGGTGGAGGGGATGCAGGGGGGAGTCGTTGGTAGCAGTACTGAACCCGCCCAAAGTGTTTCCTTGTCTACTCTTGTGTGTGTCCCCATGACGACATAGTCACCAGTGCTCCCTGTGGAACGCCGGCACCGCCACTGCCGCAGAACCAGTCTGCTAATGACGCCACTGCCACAGAACTAGTCTGCTAACGACGTCACTCCCACAGAACCAGTCTGCTAATGACGTCAATGCCACAGAACCAGCCTGCTGACGACGTCACTGCTACAAAACCAGTCTGCAAATGACATTACTGCCACAGAACCAGTCTGCTAATGACGTCACTGCCACAGAACCAGTCTGCTAACGACGTCACTGCCACAGAACCAGTCTGCTAATGACGTCAATGCCATAGAACCAGCCTGCTGACGACGTCACTGCCACAGAACCAGTCTGCTAATGACGTCATGCTACAGAACCAGCCTGTCAATACGACACTGCACAGAACCATTGCTAATGACGTCACTGCCACAGAACCAGTCTGCTAATGACGTCATTGCCACAGAACCAGCCTGCTAACGACGTCACTACCACAGAACCAGGCTGCTAATGACGTCAATGCCACAGAACCAGCCTGTCAATGACGACACTGCCACAGAACCAGTCTGCTAACGACGCCAATGCCACAGAACCAGCCTGCTAACGACGTCACTGCCACAGAACCAGTCTTCTAACGACGTCACTGTCACAGAACGAGTCTGCTAACGACGTCACTGCCACAGAACCCGCCTGCTAATGACGTCAATGCCACAGAACCAGTCTGCTAACGACATCTCTGCCACAGAACCAGCCCGCTAATGACATTACTGTCACAGAACCAGCCTGCCAATGACGTCATGCCACTGAGAGACACGAGGAGAAAGTGACAAGGATAGGGATGGGCAAGTTGTCGTGATCAGGGGGAAACACTCTTACAACTATCGTAAAATCCAGTTTTTTTGTTTGTTCTCGGTTTTCTGAAGGTTTATGAAAGGCTTAGGCTTAGGCTTAGGATCAGATTAGAGGTTAGGGTCAGATTAGAGTAGGGTTAGGGTCAGATTGGAGTAGGGTTAGGGTCAGGTTAGAGATGGGTTAGGGTCAGATTAGAGTAGGATTAGGGTCAGAATAGAGTAGGGTCAGGGTCAGGGTTAGCTTTCAGTAGACATGCAGAAGACAGAATTTCATGTAATGTTTATCGACTACCTGCACAAAATCTTTCATCATACTCAGGACACGGAAGACAGGTCAGTGTGGCTCACACAGCATGACAGCGACACTGGCAAACGAGGATGCACGTGCACACAGGACATTCAGTGCTGACACTGTTCACAATCCGTTCAGTAGGATTCTTAATTAAACACAGGGCCAACAATGAACACTGAACTGAAGGCCACATGAAGGCTGAAGACAGTCCTGCCAACAGGAAGACTGCTGCAACACTACCGTCCTTGACTTTCCATCGGTGTAAGTTGCAAAGTGAGGCGACTGCATGCCAAGATCTCAACAAATTTTAAAAAGTATTTATGACTCCACCGAACAACGTGGACAAACGAATCACAAGACAAAACACGACGCGTTTCGACCTCTTAGGTCTTCTTCAGACAAGATAAACAACACTCAGGACAACGAAAATGAACGAGCAATCACGTGTCTTTGTCGAATTCGGCGCAAGATTCGCCGAATTCGACAAAGATTAGTGATTGCTCGCTTTGTGCCGAATTCGAAAAAGATAAGTGATTGCTCGCTTTACGCCGAATTCGACAAAGATAAGTGATTGCTCGTTCTTCATTTTCGTTGACCTGAGTGTTGTATTATCTTGCCTGAAGAAGACCTAATTGATCAAAGCGCGTTTTGTCTTGTCTTGTCCCTTGTCCACGTTGCTTGGTGGAGCCATGCATGATAAATACTTTTTTAAAGATTGTTGAGATCTCGGACTGCAGTCGCCTCGCTCTCCAACTAACACGGATAGAAAGTCACGGGCGGTGGTGTTGCTTAACATTCCTATCGGTGGCGTGCCCCAGGTGACGTGTGACTCATGGGGTGCTGTAGAAGTCCCCTTGTCGTCCTGCAGGCCGTGGGCCGCCTTGAGGTGATCGGCGTACAGGTCCCGCCGGTGGAACTGGCGCCCACACACAGGGCACTGCAGGTGGTACCTGCCCTCGCACTGTCGCCGGTGCCGCACCATGTTGAAGGAGTAGGCGAACGTCTTGCCGCAGTTGCGGCATGTCAGATTGGATGGCGCCGGACGCGGGCTGCAGAAGCGTGACGTCAGCACGTGCATGTGACGTCGAGGTCGGTCCGTGTGGCGGACGAAAGGCGGTGAGGAAGTCCAAGGAGCTGTGGGAACAACAAGGCGGTGCCATGGGTTATGCATGATGAGAACAGCCTGCTACACCCCCTCATACAATCACTGAAAGCATGGTGTGGAACAGCCCGCTACACCCCCTCATTACAATCACTGAAAGCATGGTGTGAACAGCCCGCTACACCCCTCATTACAATCACTGAAAGCATGGTGTGGAACAGCCCGCTACACCCCTCATTACAGTCACTGAAAGCATGTGAGGAACATCCCCACAACGTCTCATTACAATCACTGAAAGCATGGTGAGGAACATCCCACTACAACGCCTCATTACAATCACTGAAAGCATGTGTGGAACATCCCACTACAACGCCTCATTACAATCACTGAAAGCATGGTGAGGAACATCCCACTACAACGCCTCATTACAATCACTGAAAGCATGGTGAGGAACATCCCACTACAACGCCTCATTACAATCACTGAAAGCATGGTGAGGAACATCCCACTACAACGCCTCATTACAATCACTGAAAGCATGGTGAGGAACATCCCACTACAACGCCTCATTACAATCACTGAAAGCAACAGGGGGAAAAAAAAAGAAAG
>CM065718.1:34084867-34094867 GCA_033310375.1 Conus canariensis
GGACGCTTGGTAAAAGCAGTTTTACCCCCTCCCACCCACCCCATCTTAACCCTCCAGAACATGTGGACGCCATGCAGAATCATGCCTGGCAAGAACAGCCAATGAGCCACAGACATGCACACAAAACCAGTATCAACAAAAGTACGCTCTTGTTTGAGTCCTCTTTCTTCTTGACAAGATGGGTGAGTGAAAAATCAACATTCACGATCTTTCATTAAAAAAAAAAAAGCCATACAACCAAAGAGTTCACCACTGTGATATAATTAGTACGCGGCACAGTGAGGACCAGCTTCCATGACCCTGCCCTTGCGCTTGACCTTTCACCCTTGGGGTAAGCCATGGTACGTTCTATGTAATGCACATGTGTAGGAGTTTCAACTCACTGCTACAGTTACTGGCTTCCTGACAAGTCAAAATAGCATCTTGTCCTCTGAGGATGATACATTTGCTGTACGCCTTTTGTGGACTTACCCAAGCCACGTACGTCGTGAAGACTGTCCAGCCTAATACTGAGCCCCACCCCCTGCCCTGGAGTGCAGAAAAAAAAAAGGTAAAATAAAGGGAAAGTTCTTCAGCGATGTTCGTTAATCTCACCAGAAACTTTGCTTTTCTCTTGAAACTATAGAGACCTTCGCCTATTCTCACAACTTAATAAAAGATATCAGTACAAGTTGTGCGTGTGCGTGTGTGTGTGTGTGTGTGTGTGTGTGTGTGCGCGCGCGCGCGCGTCGCGCTGCGTGCGGTGTGTGTGTGTGTGTGTGTGTGTGTGTGTGTGTGTGTGTGTGTTTTGTGTGTGAATATAACCGTGATTTAACCTGACAATAAATTCGTTTCAGCCAGTCAGTGTGTGTGTGTGTGTGTGTGTGTGTGTGTGTGTGTTAAAACCATTGCTAAAATGAACCCGCTCAATGTCATGTAGAAGAAGCATCCGAGTTCTGACCAGAATGTGGACTCGCTAGCACAGCCTCTTTCCTCCTGGTCACACAGGGTCTGCATCACGTGTTTCACCACCAGCTGGCTCACCGCCGTCACTGGACAACTGGACATCGCCTCTGTCCTGACCGTTCGCTCCACCCTCACCCAGCACGGCCACACTCACATCGGCGCTGGCACTGGCAGGGAACGCTGGGATCAGGCCAACACCTCCGCTGCCTCCCCCGGCTAACACGCCGTGTTTGGTCACGCAGTGAGTGTTGTAGTAATCCTTCCGGTTGAACAGCTGCCCGCACAGGCCACACTCCAAATGGAAAGTACCTTCGCACTTCCGCCGGTGCCGCAGCATGTTCTGAGAGTAGGTGAAGGTTTTGCCGCAGTTCCGGCAGGAGGAAGCGGAAGCGGGCATGTCCCCCGCCCGGAAGGACACGCTGCGGGACGCCGCGCTCTCCCTCACCTCCCAGCGCCGACCGCCGCACCACGCACTGAGGGAACGGTTGGTCACGTGACTTTCCGACCGTCTCCTGTAGGCCCCCCTTGCGCCTGCCCACCACACACAGCGCTTCAGGTCAGAGGTCAGCCAATCAGAGCAGCACACAGCATTCACTGCCGACACTTCAAGGACATGCACGCTCAGTCTATCGAATCCATTCCTCATCCGTCACAGTGTATTACGTCATATCCATCACAGATTATTAGTCAAATCATCACAGTTTGGTACATCACATCCATCACAGTTTATTACGTCATCACAGTGCTATGTCTTTTTCTTCATACTTGCCATAGGCTAACTGCGTCAGTTTTTCAACTAGGCCCCTACTTGAAAAGACGATGGGGTCGGATTAGGCCTAAGTGAAAACTGCTCGCGCAGTTCAAATCGACAGATGCTTAACAGATCAGATAATTCCTGTTGACTGTTAGTTTATTGTAGATTTATTTTTTTAAAAGAGAAGACCCCCCCCCCCCCCCCCCAGCTGTTTTAGCCATCCTTTGAAACAGGTGAGAGAACTATTAGCCGTTCTGCAACAGTTTTACAGCCAACAAAACAGATCTATATATCTATCTACCCATCTATCTATTTTCAACAGCATAAATCACGAGCTGGCTGGGCAACCAAAGGACTGCAGTGCTGAGTGTGCAGCAACACTGGCACTAGGCTAGATGTCTTTACCAGGATAGATAACTAACCCCAGTTCAAAAGGAATACTGTGTAATGAACTATGCGCTTAACTCAGAATATTAATTTTAATATAAAGTTTAGAACGAAACACCCCAAACCACATTTACTCGTATTAAACATAACTACAAAGGCCGTGAACACGGACCTGTGAAAGGGGAGGGAAGGCTCCATAAAGTAATGAAGTAGGCTATTCAAGAAGCCTCATGATGATACCTGAGAGGTCTTCGAATCGGCAACTGAAGGACAGTAATAATCACAGCCCACATTGTCACCAATGTTTCAACTGAAGGAAAGGAGTTTGAGCTGTAGATCTCATAACAAAAGAGAACAAAACAACAAATAACAGCTTTCACAAGTATCATTTAATGTTATATATTAAAACAGACCTTTCCTGATTCCCACGTTTCCATTTAAGACCATGACCTGTGATTCCCGATTCCCCCATTCACAGACAGAAGATTGTTTCCCCCATCCATCTGTAGCATGTACGGCGCTTTCTCTTCAGCTTCACATGCTTTTGATAGTCTTCAGCATGCAAGAATGGATTTGTGCCTCTACAGATCCTGACCATGGCAAACCTCTATTCGACTGATCCTATAGAGGCCACATGGAATCAACAGATTTGATAGATGCCATGTGGACTGGTCCAGTACAGATCCAAATCTAAAAGCTGGATATTACATTGAGCCAAGCTGAGCCATGGAGACGCACATGCAAGATGCTACCATCCCATATGGTCCCATACAGAAGTAGATCTCAAAACTTGATATTACATTGAGCCATGGCGATACACATGGAAGACAATACTTGTCCCATACAGATGTAGATCTAAAAGCTTAATATTACACTAAGCCATGGAGATACACACGGAAGACAATACTGATCCCATACAGATCTAGATCTAAAAGCTAAACATCACATTGAGTCATGAAGACACATATATGAAAGACGATAGCAGTCCCATATAGATCTACATCTAAAAGTAAATATTCCATTGAGCCAATGAAGACACATACGGAAGACGATATTTACAGCGACCCCATGCCTGGATCAGGGTGACCATAACTGGCTCTACTGACCACAACACCAGAGACACTTGCCGAGGTTCAGGGTTATATCAGGTCAATATGACCGGTTGGCCGACAGTTTCTGGTTCCATGTCAAAATGGATCTCAGTGGGTCAGGCTGAGCTGCCCTGCTGCTGGTTCAGTCGGCTCAGTAACATAACTGATGTTAGTTGCCACAGTCACAGCTAGTACACCATGAGGCCCAACAGCTGTGGGATTAATTCTCCACAGGGATCAACAGACTATGGAATTTACAATTATGTGATGGACTGACCATGGGATCTATTGGTTAATGGATCTATCAAGCATGAAAACAAACTATGATCATATCCACTGACTGTTCTATCTATCAACCTTGGGATCTACCAAACTTGGGATCCATCAATCATGGGATCTGTTCATCACATGGACAGCCAACAATGGGATCTATCAACCGATAGATCTACCAACAATGTGATTTATCAATCATCAGAACTCCCAATAACGGGATTTATCAATCATCAGAACTACCAACAATGGCATTTATCAATCATCAGAACTACCAACAATGAATCTATGAACCATAAAATCCACCAACAATGGGACTGGCATCTATCAACCTTCAGATCTACCAACAATGTATCTATCAACTTTCAAACCTATCAACAGTGGAATCCATCTACCACCAGATCTACCAACAATGGATCTATCAACCATCAGATCCACTAATAATGGGATATATCAACCATCAGACCCATCAACAATGGGATTTAATCAATCGTCAGATCTTATATATATATATATATATATATATATATATATATATATACAATATATATGTCAATGGGATCTCTCAATCATGGAATCAACAAACAATGGCATCTATTGTTATCCATTATCACCCGTAGGATTCATCAACATGCGATTTTCTGCCCCTTGGGATCTGTTAAAGGATCCACTGATCGTTGAATCAACCAGTCGGAAGATGATCTCAATGATGTCTAACAAGATGCTGTACATCAATCATACTGTCTTTTAATACTTGAGTCTGTCAAGCTGACCCCCCCCCCCCTCAACCCCACCCCCCCCCCCCCCCCCCCCCCCCCCCCCCCGCAAATACTCTCCACACACATCCCAACCATCCAGACTGCCCCTGGGAGAGAGAGTGCTGTCCCGACAGAAAGGGAAACAATTGTCTCCCTTGTAGGATTAGTTTTCCAGGCTAAAGGCAGTTAGTTCTGAGGGAGAGGGGAGTGAGAGGGTGCAAGAGGAGGAGCAAGTGGAAGAGGAGGAAAAAAAGTGGAGGGGGGGGGGAGGGAGGGAGAAGAGAACTGTACATCAGCGCTAATTCAAGTTCTCTTCACTGGTCAGCTTTTGCTACGTATTTAGCTTTTGTTTCATTTTTCTTCATTTTAGCGTCAAGTTCAATGACCAACGAGAACCTGTGGAATGTTCTGTTTTTTTTGTGTGTGTTTTTTTTTTTCTAGATTGAATAAACTGATGCCAGAGAGAGAGAGAGAGAGAGAGAGAGAGAGAGAGAGAGAGAGAGAGAGAGAGAGAGAGAGAGAGAAAGACAGACAGACAGACAGACAGAGGACAGACAGAGACAGAGACAGACACACACACACACACACACACACACACAGAGAGAGAGAGAGAGAGAGAGAGAGAGAGAGAGAGAGAGGGTGTGTGACTGTGCGTGGTTTGTGGCCAAAGACATGTTGTTGGTCCTCACCCTGACACACGGTGACACGCTCTAACGGGCAGCCTTATCTCCTGGACTTATCATCGGCCAGATTGTGGGCCACAGCCAGGTGGCTGGAATAGGAGTCCCGCCGACAGAACTGCCGCCCACACACGCGGCACATCAGGTGGGGGGTCCCCTCGCACTTCCGTCGGTGACGCAGCATGCTGACGCTGTGAGCGAAAGTCTTGCCGCAGGTGCGGCAGGCAGAGCGCGCGCCGTGGCCCGCTCTGGGTGTTCGGAAACAGCCCAGGAAAGGCCCCGCGCCCCCGTCCTGCCCATAGGGCTGTAGGTACGGCCTGCCACCCGGCCCACGCACCGCACCAGGAAGGAGGCAGCGGCCTTGACCTGGAGAATCGGGGCCGATTAGCGGCGGGAAGGCTGTGGAGGAAAAAGCAAGAGGTTATCTCAGACAGGCATACAGTCAGCTTGGCATGGTGCAAGAGGTTATCTCAGACAGGCATACAGTCAGCTTGGCATGGTGAAAGAGGTTATCTCAGACAGGCATACAGTCAGCTTGGCATGGGGCAAGAGGTTATCTCAGACAGGCATACAGTCAGCTTGGCATAGAGCAAGAGGTTATCTCAGACAGGCATACAGTCAGCTTGGCATAGAGCAAGAGGTTATCTCAGACAGGCACACAGTCAGCTTGGCATGGGGCAAGAGGTTATCTCAGACAGGCATACAGTCAGCTTGGCATAGAGCAAGAGGTTATCTCAGACAGGCATACAGTCAGCTTGGCATAGAGCAAGAGGTTATCTCAGACAGGCACACAGTCAGCTTGGCATAGGGCAAGAGGTTATCTCAGACAGGCACACAGTCAGCCTGGCATGAAGGAGCAGGTCAGGGGCACTGGCATGGCAGGGGTCAAGGACTTTCCATGGTGAATAACATCTCTCACACTCATACTAACCAAATCTGTTTTCTAAAGGCCACCTATTGTTGAAGGGGGGTTGGGGAGGGGTGGGGGTGGGGGATGGGGTAGATAAAAACAATGCACTCCTATGTCCCCAATTCAAAACATAAGGCCTCACGTGATCTATAAAAACAATAGCATGGACACTTTGCATGCCATCAAATGTCAGTTTCTGGCTACAAAATGAGAATTCGTTTTTCTTCATTTTGCTGTAAACAGATTGGCTGCAGTTTGCAGAGAACTTAAATTCCAGGACATTCAAAATCTAAAATTCCAGGGAACATTCAAAATCTAAAATTCCAGAGAAAATTCAAAATCTAAAATTCCAGAGAACGTTCAAAATCTAAAATTCAAAATCTAAAATTCCAGAGAACGTTCAAAATCTAAAATTCTAGGGAACATTCAAAATCTAAAATTCCATGGCACATTTTAAAAAAAATCTAAAATTCCAGGGAACGTTCAAAAAGCATTCAAAATCTATAATTCCAAGGAACATTCAAGGGAACGTTCAAAATCTAAAATTCCACAGACCATTTAAAAAAAAAAAAAAGAATTCCAGGGAACATTCAAGGAACATTCAAAATCTCAAATTCCAAGCAATGTTCAGAATCTCAAATTCCAAGGAATGTTCAAAATCTAAAATTCCAAGAAACATTCGAAATCATCAGTATTAAACTATAAGAAAATATAAAATCTTAATGTTCATTCTTCTGTGTGTCTCTCATTCTGACAACAACCTTCCATCCCATTTTAAAGCAACTGGGTCTCAGCTCTTTTTTCAGGCAGTGTTTGGAAAACAGGATTTGGCCTTGCCTGCCGTCAACCGCCAGACTGTTCCTACTGGTTTCTGCTAGGTCACCCTGTATTTCTGATGGGTTTATTCAAGTCTTGACAAGTCTAGCTTTCTTTCCAAAGCGTGCATACATGTTGGTGGGAACATAAACTCTTAACTCTTCAGAACCCCCCCCCCCCCCCCCCCCCCCCCACCCCGCCCTATTGTCTTTTCAAAACTTGGGACTTCGTTGACAATTCCGAACGGGAATGGTTGGAGGAAAAAAAGGAGAACGGAGGTCACCAAAACACAAAAATAAGACAACCGCGCGTTTCCATACAAAGACGGACAAAAGGACACGAATCACATCAACTCCTGTCTATTTCCGTCTTCCAGGGAACTTATTTGTTTTCCTTGGTAGTTGTCATGCTTAATCAAATCTTCCTTTCCTTTTCTTTTTTTCCCTTTCTTTTCAAATCCTTCGGGCTGTAAGTATATTAACCCATCGTTCGTTTCTCTGTAATGCCGGTCATAGAGAAACACCTTTTGATATATAGCTCATCTCCACAGTGAAAAAACGGATGTCTTAGCTCTGCAAATGAAGGCACTAGCTTCATGGAGGATCGACACATGGAGGATCAATACATGGAGGTGTACGTGGGCTGATGAAGAAGACCAGGCGGAATCCGTTTACCATACACAGGATTCCTTGACATGAGGGAGAGTTGGTTATGACTGGTCTCTGAGCCAGGCATTCAGGATGATTGGTGTTCTTCCTCCTGTAGTATCTGTGATTGTTCTGTATCTGTATTTAACAGCTCTCTCCTCCCTCTGTGTCTCTGTCTCTCTCTCTCTGTATTACTGTATGTTTGTGATGAATTTGAACATGTTGCCCCCATCGCCCCTCTTCATTTTCCATAAGTTAATGTGGGCATCTTTTGCATCACCACCTGTGTTGTAATTTAGTATTCACCGCAATGCTGTTTGTTCCTTTACACTTGCAAACCTTTTATTATTTTTTGTCTTCTTCTTCATAAAGGACAGGATTGAAATAGCTTGTTCTTGTGTTCAATCATTTCCCTCATTCAAAAAAAAAAAAAAAAAAAAAAAATCTCTCTCTCTCTCTCTCTCTCCTCTCTCTCTCCAGTAGTGGCTCTCCCTTGTCTTGGCTCCCAGTAAGACGTGTAAATCTCTCTCTCTCTCTCTCTCTCTCCTCTCTCTCTCTCTCTCTCTCTCTCTCTCTCTCCAGTAGTGGCTTCCCTTGTCTGGCTCCCAGTAAGACGAGTAAAGCTGCTGCTCTAAATGTCTGCTTGTATTGCCTGTAAACTGCACTGACACAGTACGTCTGCTGAAGGCCTCCCATGCACTTTGGAAGCGACAATGCTGCGCTAAAGGAAACGACTCTGTCCTCGTCTGAAATTGAGGGCAGAGGAAAACAAACTGTCGTCATTCGTCGACTGACCACGAATACCGACCAGCCCCCTGCAACACAAACCCAAGGCCACAGTGCTGTGTATCGACGAAAATGTCCGTCACAGGTAACCAGGGACAGGCGCAGAGCTGAGGTATACAGAAAGAATCAGCAGGAAAAGGCAAGTGAAGGTTTTTCTCGATCCAGTTTATTTTTACCGACTCCCCCAAGCTTAGTGTACAGTGCTGACAGAAGGGGTAACAGCTATACTGCTTGTGGTGACATTTTTCAGTGTGACAGCAATTCCCCTCCCTCCGCATCACCGCCAGCACGAGAACGCGGCACAGTGACAATCAACAAAAAATCGCCATGGGACTGTGTGATAAACAATCCGTGACAATCGCATACGGTGAAGCCTTCATGTCGGATATTGAGTCAGTCAAGCCAAGTGTTGATGAAAACTGTGGTGAACAATGTTGTGACATTGTCTGTGGACATGACAGACCATCGGCTCCTGCTGCACTAAACGAAACAGAGGAAGCCTTCGTAAATGAGGACGACCGTGATTCAGAATGCAAAGATGATCCCAAATATACTTCTCAGGTCAGTCAACCACAGGGTGCTCTTTCTGACAACGCTACCATTAGCGACATACTGGCGTATCTGCAGGAAATGACTAGAAGTATGGACAGTTGTTAATACACTACCAGAGAAGACGTGAAAATAGCTTCCGGCAACGACGGAAATCTTAATGACTGTGTAGATGCGTTGATACTTCGCAGTCATACCGGTGTACGGCGATAGTTTCTAATATCTTCCGTGATCTGGTTTCCACATCGCGATGTGGTATTCTGACGAGTAGTACCTGTTTATTCTTTTATAGTAATGTTATGAGCACCCCCTCCCACTTTCCTCAATAAATCATTCATTCATTCATTCTCTCTCTCTCTCTCTCTCTCTCTCTCTCTCTCTCTCTCTCTCTCTCTCTCTCTCCACATTCAAAATTGTGAATGGCGACCGCAGCTAGTCACAAGCCTTTTGTGCTCTGCGCACTCACCAAGAAGAGAGAGAGAGAGAGAGAAAGAGAGAGAGAGAGAGAGAGAGAGAGAGAGAGAGAGAGAGAGAGAGAGACAGACCACAAACACCAAGAGAGACATATAGACAGACAGAACACAAATACCAAGAGACAAACAGAACACTAACACCAAGTGAGAGGGACAGATATCACACAAACACCAAGAGACAGACAGACAGAACACAAATACCAAGAGAGAGACAGAACACAAACACCAAGAGAGAGACAGACAGAACACAAACACAAATAGAGAGAGACAGACAGAACACAAACACAAAGAGAGAGAGAGAGAGAGAGAGAGAGAGAGAGAGAGAGAGAGAGAGAGAGAGAGAGAGAGAGAGAGAGAGAGAAACAGAACACAAACACCAAGAGACAGACAGACAGACTGAACACAAACACCAAGAGAGAGACAGACAGAACACATACACTCAGAGAGAGAGACAGACAGAACACATACACTCAAAAGAGAGAGACAGACAGAACACATACACTCGGAGAGACAGGCAGACAGAACACATACACTCAGAGAGAGAGAGAGAGAGACAGACAGAACACATACACTCGGAGAGAGAGACAGACAGAACACATACACTCGGAGAGAGAGACAGACAGAACACATACACTCAGAGAGAGAGAGACAGACAGAACACAAGCATCAGGAGACACCATGAAACCAGTAACAGAGTCAAATCAAATATTCGTCTTTATGATGCTTTATTCCGGTGACGTCAATGGTTTATGACACTACGACATGGACCGTTCAACTCCTTTAGACACCAATTCTCTCAGTCTGAAGACAAACTCAATAGGTCTTCACGTAAACCTCGTGGATAATACCCCGCCCAGGTTTTCACATAAACATCGTGGATAATACCCCGCTCCAGGTTTTCCCATAAACGTGGATAATACCCGCTCCAGGTTTT
>CM065718.1:34099867-34104867 GCA_033310375.1 Conus canariensis
AGATTTATCAGTCAGAATGGCAACGTAACTTTTAACAACAGTTGTACTAAAACCTGCCACGAGGCTTTCATAGACCAGCTCGATGTCCGTGTCAGTTGGTGGAGAGAGGACAGAGCTGTCGATGTACTCACATGTACGTCCAGTTTCAGCACTATCGTTCAGGCTCAAGGCATCATTCTCTGATCTTACTGGATCATCCAAGCTAACCGCATGACTCCAGTGTGTAGCCACAGTGTGTTTTTGAGTTTTTGAGTCAGGTTCACACAGGTTTTCAAGTCTTGGGTCGGTCGAAGATGGAGTGTTCAAAACAGTTACCGTGGCTTCTTCAAGTTGTCCACGTGCCTGCCTCTCTTGCTGCTGGCGGGTCCTCTGCTGGTCACGTCGGATCTGGCCGGGAGCTTTTTTTTTTCTCTAATACTGGACCTGTGTGTTGCGGTTCAGGACAGGATCCGCCATGTTTGTTGACACCTGGAAAGTAGCCGGCTTGAGGCGCAAAACAACCACAGTGTTTTCATCTTCTCCCGCAACTTTCCAGCTTGTGACGTTATTGTCCGCTAGCAGGGCGTTCAGGGTCGTCTCCACAGCTGCTGGCAGTCCAGAAACTGACATGTTTGCGAGAAAATTTGTCAAATTTATCGCAGATCAATTAGCGTGCGCCCTGTTGCTTCTGCTCACGTCACGTGACCCCGAAGGAGGGAGGGAGAGAGAGAGAAAGCGAGAGAGACAGAGACAAAGACAGATAGAGAGAGAGACAGACAGACACACAGAGGAAGAGTGCTAATAGTGCACCGTGTGCAGAGTGGACACACAGGTTCAGCCTGTATAGTCACACACATTATGTTGAAGCCTGCCCGAGACACCCAGTGTTTCCACTGCCCTTCTGTCCCCACCCCCACACACAGGCTCTCCGCCCGTCCTGCCCTCATGTCAACGGGTGACGGAGCAGTCGGGGCGGGAGTGCTTCTTCTCCAGGTGTTCCTTGTAGCGGTCACGGCGGTGGAAGAGCTGGCCACACTCGGGGCAGGCCAGGTGGAAGTTGCCCTCGCACTTCTTGCGATGGCGGCACAGGTTGGTGCGGTGCACGAACGACCGGCCGCACCTCACGCACGCAAACCTCCCGTGCGCATCATAGTCCGCCAAATACACTGCAACGAAGAAACACACGGATGAGGGAAGAGGGGACGGGGGAAAGGTGGGGAGGAAGGGTGTGGTCATTGAGGGGAGGGATGGGGGAGGACGAATGAAAAGTCAAGGGGTAAAAAAGGAAGGTAGAAAGGGTAAAAAAAAAAAAAAAAAAAAACAATAATCGTACAACAAGAATCAAACGTCTACAGTGTAGCTGAACTTTGAGGATACGCTAGCGCAAGCACCGACGTCAACAGTTCCAGAGAATGTCACGTTTGCAAAACAACTTATCAGTTCACTCTTCTTTTGTGCATGTCTGGAACAGTTCTACAACATGGACATTAAGTTTTAACGTTGCACTTTCAGTGGCGTTGGTGTGCATGCATGCCAATCAAACTGTTAACAGTTTCCTTCCATTCCATTTCAATGAAGAAATCTAGTTGCACTTATGGATTTCTGTTCCTCACTTGAAAAAGAAAGAAAGAAAGAAAGAAAACCAGGGTTCGTGCCTGTTCTGTGTTATAGCTTGGTCCGATGTGCCGATCACAGAACAGTAAGATGGATCGGCTCCAGTCTACACATCTAACACAATGATGAAGTTGGCATTGCTGTGGTGGTGACAGTGACATGATCTCTTTGGTTCCACAGCACAGCGGCAGCAGTGGCCGGAGACTGGCGTGGTGCCATCACGACTGAATCTGACCACACTGACAGACACTGGTCAAGTTCAACCCAAAGACACTCCATGGGAAAGACTCGGACCACGCTGACCAACCTGCCCCAGATCCCATCACAGGCCACTGCTGATATGAACCAAAGGAAGACAACTGCGCCATTTTGACCACACGCTTTTGTTGATTTCCACCAATCAGGCGAAAACATATATACTGCTGAATTTGAACTGATGAGAACAGGTGTACTTTAACAGTGAAACTGAATCAATCCGATCATACTGGGGAAAAAAGTACCAAATTAAAACATTTTATAGGAAGTTTGAATGACGACAGTTTACCACTAAATGTTGTGGAACTACACCAACAAAATAGGAGCATTCCAATGTCCCCGCATCATGAAAAAAGGATAACTGGAATGTTTATATCCAATAGGTCCTGTTCACAGTTAGCAAGTCTACTAAAAAGGAAAAATGAATAGTTGAGAAATTTGAGGGGGAAAACTCATTTCCCGTTCTGCTAATTTAAGTCAAATGTTATTTGTGTGTGTGTGTGTGTGTGTGTGTGTGTGTGTGTGTGTGTGTGTGTGTGTGTGGCTACTTTTTGGTCAGTATCAATTTAAATGAAGGTGTAACTTTTTCACATGAGCAAATTCGAGTTGAGAATGAGTTTGTTAGACAGGAAAAATATCTCAACGAATGCATTCGGCAGTTGACACCAGTTATTTCCACAGAGTGCCCGAAGACAGGATTTACATTTTCAAATCGCTTGCAGTGATCAAATGCCTACACTGCAATGCTTTACCCCCCAAAACAGCACACAACACACACACACACACACACACACACACACACACACACACACACACACACACACATTCTTTTTCAATTCTTGTCAATCTGGTGTCTTTCACATTTGTCTTCTGGGTCGGGTGAAGACGTACCTTTCTCCGAATGAACTTTCATTATTGTCACCCGAACAAGTTTGTGTAGATGTAGATGAAATCTGCTATAAACTTTCCTCATTGTCACCCGAACAAGCTTGGATAGATGTAGATGAAATCTGCTCTAAACAAAATTCACTTCCTTCCGATCTCTTCATCTGTCTGTCTGACGGTGAGACACTTTTTTTTCCTATTCATTTTGTCGACAGGACAAAAATTACGGAAGAAGAAAAAGAGAAACGTGAAAGCAAAACATACAAATATATGACAATCCCACCATTTTGCCATTCTCGGAATTCAAAAGAAGGTGAAAATTGACCAGAAACACACACACATACGGCAGTCCCCCCATTTCTTGAAAAATGATAGTTTTCCCCAAAAATTTTCGTCTGTCCATGAAATGATCTAACCCCAGACAAAATGATTTTCTGATTCCAGTCATTTTCCTCATGAAGCGATACTGTCACAGCACTCTATGAAGTGATACTCAGCAGCACATGAACGCGTCTCCCGAGGGCAGGACTTCAGTACTTCTTGAAGAAGGTCCCTTTCCTCTCGTCCAGCCTTCCATGCTTGCTCTGCAGGTGCTCCTGATAACGGTCACGGCGATGGAACCGACGGTCGCAGTGAGGACAGGACAGATAATAGTTGCCCTCGCACTTTCTCCTGTGGCGAATGAGACTGGGCTGATGCACAAACCTTTTGCCGCAATACACACACGGGAAGCCGGGGGAGTGCAGGTAGTTAAGGCGAATGACCATGTCAGAGGCCAACCACTCTGGAAAACACAAATAGTGGATCGGATCACCATTTCTAGAAGGAAAATGGGGGTGGTCAACCTAAGTGTCTGGCTGCGGGGTTTTATTTTATTTTATCTTTTATCTTTTTGATATTGTTCTGATTCCTTGTAATACATGATAAGGTTTTCCCTAAACTTTCAAAGTCAGAGAAAAATCATATCCACTTGTATCTATCTTTTGTTCATTTACATGTTTTTCTTTGTTAATTCATTCATTTATGATTTCTTTTTGTTGTTTTGGTCGTTTTTTTCTGGTCAGAAAGATCAGTTCCTTGTTCTCATTGGAAAAGTCAGCCTCATTCATTATCAAATCATCAATTAATTGACAACATACACCACGCAAGAGAGTGCGCCCGAAACAAAATTACGTAAATGTGACAAGATTTTGGAAAACGGTTTTGATTGAAGTTGAACATTTAAAATTCAATTCATGGTTGTATACTTGCACCAACGTCTTCCCTGTAGTAAGAATCAGGCCATAAATAGCTTTATCATCCCATAATTTGAAAGTAAAAGGTAACATATCCAGTAACAACCACATTGATTGGAAACAACATTGTTGGAATTGATATTTACACTAACAATGATGACAATAGGTTAGAAAGCGTCCTGCTGAAGTTTGCTACATATTACGAAGTTGTTCTTCGGGAACACATAATCTGCATAACTAACTGGAACTGACACTGGCATGAAGTCTACGAGCTGCGTTCAGAAGTACGACCCTTGGGGGGACGGAAAGGGGCGGAGGGTGGGAGGGAAGTGAAGAAGGAAAGGGGAAAGAGGGGTGGGAACGGGCTTTACACAGGTCAAGACCTATCTGTGTGGCATGTCCATAGACTGCACTCTGTCCTTAAGCACACGTCACTTCCGTCAGCTTGTATCTTTGTGAAAAGCCCACACGCTGTGCCCGTTATTTGGCACCAACACTTCTCCAGTGAAACCTTCCCATGTGACAAGCCGCTGGCTGAGTTACCCACACTATCCGCCTGTCCACAACACATTCACCACGTCAGCATCTTGATCCTACAGTAATCCAGCAGGAAAGGAACGTGACGCAGAACCAGACTGAGAGCCGGGCCTTCGGCAGACTGTGGCCTAGTAGTGGTGGAACCATGCTTCCCATGCTGTCTGCTGATTAAAAACGGTCTCCCTTGTACACGCCTTCCTGTCCCTTACTAGAATTAGTTCCATCTTCTTAAAAGCTTGTAAAATTAGATTAATATTTTGTCATGTTAAATTTGTTTTTAAAAGTCATCACATCCTGAGGACACCTCTGACTGGAAATCTGACATCCCAAATGTGATGTGAAGGATTCGGAAAATCCACAAAGCAGTGCTGACGTTTTCTTTTTTTTTTTTTTTTTTCTTTTTTTTTTTGCTGTCCCAACCTCTGCGCCACCTCAGAGGCAGTGCACCCACGCCGCTCATTCCGACACCCCGTCCACAGCCACAGCCCGGTCGGC
>CM065718.1:34109867-34117367 GCA_033310375.1 Conus canariensis
TTATGTACCGTGGGTCCCCCCCCTCCCCCCCTCCCTTGAGCACCGTACTGAAAAGCATGTGACAGTAGACCGTCTTAACAACCCGTGTTCAATGTAGATATCCACCACTACTGCACTCATAGACTGCCTTAACAACCCCTGCTCAATGTCATCCACTACTGCATTCATAGACTGCCTTAACAACCCCTGTTTAATGTAGATATCCACCACTACTGCATTCATAAACCGCCTTAACAACCCCTGTTTAATGTTGAAAATCCACTACAGAGTTCATAGACCGCCTTAACAACCCTCTTCAATGTCAAAAATCCACTGCTGCTGCATTCATAGCTTGTGGCTCACACTGTTCTAAAAGCAGGTGCCAAGAACTGTCCCATCTTCAAACTTATCTTGACAGAAAAGCCATGGTATCACACCTTCAACAGCACGTTCGTTGGACAAGTCCACAAACACTATCCAAATACACCTGCCATTAGGCCACAATAAAGACAGTGTTTTGGTTATGGGGCTATCAGGCTACACAGATTTTTTTTTTTTTTACACATTACGTTGACCCTGAGAACCTCAATTCAATTGGCTGACCACGCCTGACTGACCAAGAATTATCAAAGGGCAGACAACAAGCTACGAGCAACTATTTTACAGTTTCACACACACACACACACACACACACACACACACACACACACACACACACACACACACACACACTACACACACACACACACACACACACACACACACACACACACCCTATAACTGTCGACAAATGACTTGATGGTGTACAGTGAACAACTGATGCTCGCCATGACCTGACACCATGACACAAGGAATGCACCATGGAGCAATGAAATGCATCACCACACCACACGGCCTCTTCACGCCCTTAGCTGGCAACAGCTGGTGAACGGAGGTGGGCGGAGGGCAGAGGGGAAGCAGTGACTTAAACACCGCCTCAGAAACAGACCGTTCTTTTCTCCCCACATGTGAAGGTGACTAAGTCACTGAGGATGGATCGGGAAGAGAGCTGCTGATTTGGCTTCTGGGCTTCTCACCACAGACCAGTTGACCCCAATGTCCGCAGCTGGACACCACACACTGAAAGTCATGTCTGAAGTGAGTGAGGCTGTTCTTTTTTGTTTGTTTTGTTTTGTTTTTGAACCAGTGAAAAAACTCACTGCTTCACGGAACGGAAACTACAGCAGAGGCAAGGGGGCAAAGGCAAGGAGAAAATCACTGTTTCACGGAACAGAAACTACAGCAGAGGCAAGGGGCAAAGGCAAGGAGAAAATCAGTTTCACGGAACGGAAACTACAGCAGAGGCAAGGGGCAAAGGCAAGGAGAAAATCACTGTTTCACGGAACGGAAACTACAGCAGAGGCAAGGGGGCAAAGGCAAGGAGAAAATCACTGTTTCACGGAACGGAAACTACAGCAGAGGCAAGGGGGCAAAGGCAAGGAGAAAATCACTGTTTCACGGAACGGAAACTACAGCAGAGGCAAGGGGCAAAGGCAAGGAGAAAATCACTGTTTCACGGAACGGAAACTACAGCAGAGGCAAGGGGCAAAGGCAAGGAGAAAATCACTGTTTCACGGAACAGAGGCTACAGCAGAGGCAAGGGGCAAAGGCAAGGAGAAAATCACTGTTTCACGGAACAGAGGCTACAGCAGACTACACGGCAGCTTTACTGCCCCAGTCAGCACTCATCAAAACCAGACACACAGCAGTACCTACACTGCCCCAATCAGCACTCATCTATACTAGACACACAGCAGTGCCTATACTGCCCCAGTCAGCACTCATCTATACCAGACACACAGCAGTGCCTACACTGCCCCAGTCAGAACTCATCTATGCCAGACACACAGCAGTGCCTACACTGCCCCAGTCAGCACTCATCTATACCAGACACACAGCAGTGCCTAACACTGCCCCAGTCAGCACTCATCTATACCAGACACACAGCAGTGCCTACACTGCCCCAGTCAGCACTCATCTATACCAGACACACAGCAGAGCTACACTGCCCCAGTCAGCACTCATCTATACCAGACACACAGCAGTGCCTACAACTACTGTAGTCAGCACTCATCTACACCAGATCACACAGTAAGCCTGTATCGTTTTGTCATTACAATCACAAGCTTCATAGAATGTGATCATTGACTGTGTTGACGGGACAGCGGCTTGTTTGGACAGACTGAACGCAGAACTTGTTTAAACGGAGCTCTTCATCAGAGGGTGTAGTCCACAGCTTGCTCAAGCTAAGACGACGCCCTGAAAATCATTTTCCTGCTTTCTCCCAGTGTGCGACGATTAGCCATCGAGTTCACATCAAACCTTGTGTTCACTTGTGAATGTTCCATAGCCAGTACAGTAATAGACCTGCTCCGTTAAAAAAAAAAAAAGGACAGGGGAAGATAACGCCTGTCTTCCCATTGCAGATAGTTACCGTTTCCTCAGTTCATGGGTCAGACAGTTACCCTTTCCCAGTTCATGGGTCAGATAGTTTTTTTCAGTTCATGGGTCAGATAGTTACCCTTTCTCAGTTCATGGGTCAGACAGTTAGCCTTTCTCAGTTCATGGGTCACATAGTTACCCTTTCTCAGTTCACGGGTGGATAGGTACCCCTCTCAGTTCATGGTCAGTTACCCTTTCTCAGTTCATAGGTCACATAGTTACCTTTCTCGGTACATGGATCAGACAGTTACCGTTTCTCAGTTCATGGGTCATATAGTTACCCTTTCTAAGTTCCTGGGTCAGATAATTACCCGTTCTCAGTTCACGGGTCAGATAGTTACCCTTTCTCAGTACATGGGTCAGAGGGTTACCCTTTCTCAGTTCATGGGTCAGACAGGTACCCTTTCTCAGTTCATGAATCAGATAGGTACCCTTTCTCAGTTCATGGGTCAGATAGGTACCCTTTCTCAGTTTATTGGTCACATAGTTATCCTTCCTCACTTCATGGATCAGATAGTTATCCTTCCTCACTTCATGGATCAGATAGTTATCCTTCCTCGGTTCATGGGTCAGATAGTTACCCCTTCTCAGTTCACGGGTCAAGATCATTACGCAGTTTGTGTAAGCATAACTCGGCAAACAATGGTCACATCAACTCCAAGACATGTGTGAAGTAGAACTGTTCGTAACACAGTGTCTGCATTACAGGCACACCGTTTCCCATACGTTTTCCCATTCTCTGTCTGTCTGTCTGTCTGTCTGTCTGTCTGTCTGTCTGTCTGTCTGTCTGTCTTCTGTCTCTCTCTCTCTCTCTCTCCTCACTGAGCTGTGAAGATGCCTGACGGGCAACATGGCTTTGGGTGTGCCACCAGTGGCATCTGTCCCTTGAAAACAGCGAGGTAACTTTGCTCTACCCGAGTGATAAGGCTGATTGTCTCCCTTGCAGATTTTCGCACATTATCTATTTCCCTGCAATTAATGGGAAGGAACTGACCCTCGGAGGGTCTACCGTCCACTGCCATCTGTGTAACACTGACCCCCGGAGGGTTTACCAGGCTGCCTGTCCACTGTTATTTCTTGTGTTGAAACCACCAAAAGCAGCCTCGTTTTCCCACACTGATATTTCCAGATGTGTTAAGCACCTGTGTTGTTTGCATACACAGTTCACAACAGCACAGACACAATGCATGCAATGCACAAAGCCTGATCTGCCGCACACTCTTGAAGTTCTCAAGGACCTTCTGTTGTGTGTGTGTGTGTGTGTGTGTGTGTGTGTGTGTGTGTGTGTGTGTGTGTGTGTGTGGTGGTGTGTGATGTGTGTGTGAGAAAAAGAGGTGAGTGTGCGTGCGTGCGTGCGTGCGTGCGTGCGTGCGTGCGTGAGTGTGTGTGTGTGTGTGTGTGTGTGTGTGTGTGTGTGTGTGTGTGTGTGTGTGTGTGTGTGTGTGTGTGTGTGCGCGCGTGCGCGTGTGTGCGCATGCATACATAGCTCGTTTGAGTACAAATGCGTATGATTAATACTTTTAAGTCCAACCTTAGACTCCAATATAACTTTCGAACCAAGTCATATTCAACTTATGACAAAGCGTTATCTTCCACTCACAATTTTATGATAAAAAGCTCTCAGTAATTGCAGTTAGTAAACAGCACCATGATCGATCATATCATAGACTTGTTTTGAAAATTCGATATGCACTGCAACAATTCAAAAATATTGCATATACTGTAGAGCTTCATTAATACTTGATGAAGGTCCAATGATGCTGTATAGTTTATCTCACTTCATTCATGCTTGATGCCTGGCCCAACAATGTCATATAACTTGTCTTTTTTTTTTTCATGCTTGATGCCTGGCTAAGAGACTCATATAACTTGTTTTCATTATCATTCATGCTTGATGCCTGGCCCAACAATGTCATATAACATGTCTTATTTTTCTTCATGCTTGGTGCCTGGCCAAAAATGTCATATAACTTGTCTTATTTTCATCCATGCTTGATGCCTGGCCCTACGATGCTTTATAATTTGTCTAACGTTATTTGTGCTTGATACCTAGCCCAACGATGCCATGGAATTTGTCTTATCTTATTCATGCTTTATGCCTGTCCCTATGATGCCGTATGATCGATGTTACTTTATTCATGCTTGGTGCCTGGCCCCATCACGCCATATAAACGATGTTACTCTATTTATAGTCGATACTTAACGCTTTTTTAAAAATGAGCCATAGTCCATTTATATTACTTAAATGTTACTTTTTCTATGCTTAATGCCCAGCTTAATGCACCCCCCCCCCCCTCCACCCCCAGTCCCCTAGCAGCACAAGAAGCGTGAAGTTTCATTTATGCCTGACGTCGTGCTCCATCACCCCGTGCCTGGTGAACAGGTGCTCTCGATACGAGTCACGGCGGTAGTGCAGCTTGCCGCACACAAAGCACGTGTACTTGAACACTCCCTCGCACTTCTTGCGATGACGCAACATGCTGTCAGCCAGTTTGTACCGCTTGCCACAGGTCCTGCACACGTGTGGCAGATGGAGGTTGGGCAGGAAGCCCTGAGCAGCATGGGGCTGGTACTGTGAAGTGGGGGAGATCATAGAGTCCTCAACATCTGCAAAGGGAACGATATCGCCGTGTCAGGACTTGGCCTAGCAAACCCTCGAAACTCCACCTCCACAATATCCCCTCTTCTTTCCCCCACTTCATAGATTCCAAAAAGAATGTTGTCCTGTATCCCTCTCATCCAAACTCCCCATAAAAACAAGAAAAAAGGGAGAATGAAAGAGAAACAAAAGGAAAGCTTTCTATCACAATAACAATGTTCAAGATTCAAAAACCAGTGGGAAGCAAAGTAGCAAACCTGCTTTTCTTTTCTTTTCTTTTCTTTTTTTCCTCCTGTACTGATACATTTGAGAGCGACTCATTGCCGTGCGTCTGCAGCTAGCGATGCTGGATCTGTCATCCCACCTTTAGCCATTTCGACCAATGACAGAAAAGGGTGTAGAAGAAAAGGTGCATTAAAGCTGGGCAATTATCGACATGAGCTATTACATCACTGGTGGTTGTGGAACAATTCTCCATTTTCATATTTCAGGTGCGCAAGCACATGTGCATTTTTGCGTGTAGACGTACATGCATTTGTGCATTACGTGTGTGTGTGTGGTGTGTGTGTGTGTGTGTGTGTGTGTGTGTGTGTGTGTGTGTGTGTGTGTGTGTGTGTTTTGGTGTTGTTGAATGAATAAGAGAGAGAGAGAGAGAGAGAGAGGCAGACAGACAGACAGAGAGTGAGTGTGTGTGTGTGTGTGTGTGTGTGTGTGTGTGTGTGTGTGTGTGTGTGTGTGTGTGTGTGTGTGTGTGTGTGTGTGTGTGTGTGTGTGCGTGCGCGTGCGCACGCCTGCGTGTGCGTGCATGTCTGTGAGCAAACAACTTCACTCCTGGGTTTTCCAGGCCCGTCTACTTCAATTCTTGCCGTCCATTCTGACAACCCCTTACAATGAAAATTTCACAAGGAATACACAATACATTTTGGGAGGGGCAAACACAAATTACCCAGGAAAACATAAAAAAGTAGTACGTCATTCGTTCATACTAACATACAACACACACATACTCCACACGTGTGCATGCACATACCAACACGCACACGCATGCGTGCGTGCACATACCATACCACACACACATATTTGCTCCTCAACTTTTCGCCTGGAACCAAGCCGCTTGAAACGAAGAATGAATACTGTATGACTGAACACTAGCGCATTGATTTCCGCCGTGACAGAAAGATACTGTAACTGCTGTATGACTGAACACTGGCGCATTGATTTCCGCCAGTGACAAGGAATAGAATACTGTATGACTGAACAGCTGTATGACTGAACACTGGCGCATTGATTTCCGCCAGTGACGAGGAATAGATACTGTATGACTAACAGCTGTATGACTGAACACTGGCGCATTGATTTCCGCCAGTGACAAGGAATAGAATACTGTATGACTGAACAGCTGTATGACTGAACACTGGCGCATTGATTTCCGCCAGTGACGAGGAATAGAATACTGTAGATGAACGCTGTAACGAACACTGCGCATTGATTTCCGCCAGTGACGAGGAATAGAATACTGTATGAGACTGAACAGCTGTATGACTGAACACTGGCGCATTGATTTCCGCCAGTGACGAGGAATAGAGCACTGTATGACTGAACACTAGCGCATTGATTTCCGCCAGTGACGAGGAAAGACAATGCTGTTATGACTGAACACTAGGCATTGATTTCCGCCAGTGACGACGAATAAATCCCTGTATGACTGAACACTGGCGCATTGATTTCCGCCAGTGACGAGGAAGACAATGCTGTATGACTGAACACTGGCGCACTGATTTCCGCCAGTGACGAGGAAGACAATGCTGTATGACTGAACACTGGCGCATTGATTTCCGCCTGTGACGAGGAAGACAATGCTGTATGACTGAACACTAGCGCATTCACTTATCTCCAAAGCACAATGAAATCCATTTCCCAGTCTTACGTTGGACCAGATTCCAAGTCACAGTTTGGACTTATTTCCCTATCATTACTCTTTCTTGTCTTTTCTTTCTTTTCTTTTCTTTTTTTTGTTAAATCATGTCAGATATGTCAATCAATGTTCTGGCCAACACTTGGATTAGCCCCCCCTCCCGATCAAATTCTGGACAAATTTCATAGTCACCATTAGGATGATTTTCTTTCCTTGGTCAAAATCTGGATCAGCCATCACTGGGACAAAAAGTTTTCCACCAAAGTAAAACATCAGGATTGATTTCCCAACCAGACTGTGGATCATGAGCTATAATACCCAGTGAAGATCTGAACTAATTTTCCAGTCATTGTTTGCTTAACATTTTCCCTGGAAAGGTCTGCATTACTTGTACAGTCATCATTTGAATATTTACGTTGTTCATGGGAAAGGTCTGGATTAACAGGAGGTGAGGGGCAGACAGAGTTCAATAAATGATGTGAAAGTAGGTGTGCATAGAGAGAAAGGGTTTGAATCCTTGAAAATG
>CM065718.1:34122367-34332367 GCA_033310375.1 Conus canariensis
CCTCAACACAACTACACAGAAAACCTCAACACAGCTAAAAAGGAAACCTCAACACAGCTACACAGAAAATTCAACACAGCTACAAAGAAAACCACAGCTACAAAGAAAACCTCAACACAGCTACAAAGGAAACCTCAACACAGCTTCGAAGAAAACCTCAACACATCTACAAAGAAAACCTCAACACAGCTACAAAGAAAACCTCAACACAGCTAAAAGAAAACCTCAACACAGCTACACAGAAAACCTCAACACAGCTACACAGAAAACCTCCTCAACACAGCAACACAGAAAACCTCAACACACAGCGACACAGAAAACGACCATGGGGAATGCACAGCATGTTTGCCGCTTTCCCCTCTCAGTCTTACCAGGCCACTGTCCACGTCATTCCAAACAACAGCGTTTCCCATTTTCTGTTTGTTTTGTAATGTGCACTGAAACCATACTACAAAGTGCTTCCTTCCCTTGGAAAGCTCCGCATCAAACATCAATCGGGCAACCATAACATACCCCTACTCCCCCCCCCCCCCCCCCTCCTCCCCCGAATGAAGTGCAGAAAGACAAAACGAAGACAGATTTATGACATCACGCCATCACAATACCTATTGATGCACATGTCCTTTATAAAGTCTTTAAAACCATCTCCAGTTTCACAGAGCTACAGTGTCCTCTGAAGGATGGATCTGGGTTTACAGTGTCCTCTGAAGGATGGATCTGGGTTTACAGTGTCCTCTGAAGGACTGCATGGGACCTGGGTTTACAGTGTCCTCTGAAGGACCAGATGGGGCCTGGGTTTACAGTGTCCTCTGAAGGACTGGATGGGACCTGGGTTTACAGTGTCCTCTGAAGGACTGGATGGGACCTGGGTTTACAGTGTCCTCTGAAGGACTGGATGGGACCTGGGTTTACAGTGTCCTCTGAAGGATGGATGGGACCTGGGTTTACAGTGTCCTCTGAAGGACTGGATGGGACCTGGGCTTACAGTGTCCTCGAAAGTATTGGATGGGACCTGGGTTTGCAGTGTCCTCGAAAGGACTGAACGGGACCTGGGTTTACAGTGCCTCTGAAGGACTGGATGGGACCTGGGTTTACAGTGTCCTCGAAAGGACTGGATGGGACCTGGGTTACAGTGTCCTCGAAAGGACTGGATAGGACCTGGGTTTACAGTGTGCTCAGGACTGGACGGGACCTGGGTTTACAGTGTCCTAAGAAGGAATGGGTGGAACCTAGGTTTACAGTGTCCTCTGAAGGACTGGGTGGGACCTGGGTTTACAGTGTCCTCTGAAGGACTGGATGGGACCTGGGTTTACAGTGTCCTCTGAAGGACTGGATGGGACCTGGGTTTACAGTGTCCTCTGAAGGACTGGATGGGACCTGGGTTTACAGTGTCCTCTGAAGGACTGGATGGGACCTGGGTTTACAGTATCCTCTGAAGGACTGGATGGGACCTAGGTTTACAGTGTCCTCTGAAGGAGTGGATGGGATCTGGGTTTACAGTGTCCTCCGAAGGACTGGATGGGACCTGGGTTTACAGTGTCCTCTGAAGGACTGGATGGGACCTGGGTTTACAGTGTCCTTTGATGATGGGACCTGGGTTTACAGTGTCCTCTGAAGGACTGCATGGGACCTGTGTTTACAGTGTCCTCCGAAGGACTGGATGGGACCTGGGTTTACAGTGTCCTCTGAAGGACTGGATGGGACCTGGGTTTACAGTGTCCTCTGAAAGACTGGATGGGACCTGGGTTTACAGTGTCACGTGAAGAACGGACATGGACTCAGTCTGCTAAGCTGTTCACTCCATAATCCCTTGCAGCCTGCCTGTCTCAACAGGGAATGGAACCCCGAACTCGGAAGGACAGTCTGACGCCTTACCCTGTGAGGCCAAACCTTGGCCCTATTCATGGGATGTTGATGTCAACGTGGTGGCTGGTGTCCATCTTGCTGTATTGTACTGAACGTTCAGACGGCCACACAGAGCAGGATCGTCACCAGTACCAAAGTGAGGAATGCCACTGAAATTACCAGCCCGCTAACTGACATGTGTCATAATTATACTGATACCGCATTAATTACCAACAATGACATCAACAGCGGCACATAGCTATGCACTAACACGTCCCATGCACTGGAATCTTTTTTGAACTACTGCCGTTCCCCTAATGACATCAAACTAATTAAATCCCTAACTATAGAAACTTCTACAATCAGCAACGTGAAGAGGTGGGGTGGTGAGGGAGATGAATTGATATTGGTCATGTTCTCTGAAAACGCAATACTTCCGCACATTTTAACTACAGTGCTGTCAAAATACAAGTATTACGCACATCTGACTTGTTCATCTTCAAAACGTTAACAGTTCAACACTAAAAAGTAATGAGAAAGCGATGAAATATTAACAAAGACGTCATAGTATATTTGCCCGAAGGTTTCCATATCGCTATGACAATTTAATGAACATGCATGTTTAAGTGGGTAGAAAGCTGGATTCCACACTAGCCCCAATTGCTATTATGAGAAGTAAAAAAAAGAAGAAAAAAAATGGCACGAGAATGTAAGAAAATTACATTCATCATTTTTCACTTCTTCATCAGACGTTTTCAACGATTAAAATTACGTTTATGATAGGAAAGTACTCTGTCCTAGCCTTCACCACTGCAGTCTTGGAAACAGCCTGTCAGGCGAGTTCCGTCCCCTGCTCCCCCCCCCCCCCCCCTCCCACACCTCCATGCCCTTTTCCTTCATCTAATATACTTTGGAAAAGGCACTTCAGAAATGTTATGTTTTCGGGACAAGTGGTCTTTGAGCTTATCTCTGCGGTAGAATCGCCTGTCACACATGTGGCAGGCCATGTTGTAATTTCCCTCACACTGTTTACGATGGCGCAACATAGTCCCTTGCTGTTTGTAGCCTTTCCCACAATTCCGGCAAATGAACGGCATTTCAAACTTCTCTGCAGATTGCCCTGGCACTCTGATGTAGAATGCGCCTGGAAACACACACACAGGTTGTTCAGGTACAGTTTTATTACACATGGTCAAATACAGGTTTATTACACATGGTCAGGTACAGTTTTATTACACATGGTCAGTACACTGGTAACAGAGGATACAAGTGAGCAACTCTACAGGACTAGCACTAAGACGGTCTTGAGAAGAAGTGAGGTTGATATTAAGGACAGCTGTCGCTCTGCTGACATGTACAGTAGTCCTTGTCCCATCAGAACGGAACTGTCATGGACGACAGGCTTTGACAAAATGTAGGTCAACAGAGTGCACGGCCAGCAAAGTGACCAGATGACAATGCCTCGCCTCCCATCTTCACACCCTCCCTGACATGGACAGTGGAAGACCTGTCCCAGCCTGCCCTACAGAATGACCACCATGACAAATCTCCTGGCTCCATCGGAACACAACACATCCACACGTTACACACCACATCCACAAATCGACGTTACACACCACATCCACACGTTACACACCATATCCACACCACATTAACACACCAACATGTTATACATCACATCCACACATCAATATGTTACACACCACATCCACGCATCAACATGTTACACAGAGCACCTATACGTGTATCAAAGCCAACACTGGAAATAAACATCCAAACAAAAAGTTACGTTCAAATGTAAAATAGCTACAAGACACAAACTGGAAATGTTGTTTTGGGGGCAATTTCACGAAGACTGTTGATTCACTGTTTGTAGCAACTTCAAAATACCCCATGTTAATGGCTCAGAAGATAGGAGATTTAACAAAAATAAATAAAATAAAAAACGGAAGGAAAAGATACGCCTTCAGACGAGTTCAAGATGAGCACTTGAATAAAACAAAACCTCAGCTTTCTGAAAAGGCCTGAAGACGCTGAAACGACCGTTCACTCAATGATGGAATGGCATTTCAGCAGGTGCAGTCCTAGCTTGTCCCGCCTGTAAAACAGCTTGCCACACACGCTACAGGCCATGTCATAGATGCCTTCACACATCTTCCTGTGTCTGGACAGAGCACGGCGGTAACCAAACTCTTTGCCACATTTGGGACAAACGAACAGGGCCCCTGGCCCCGCGTAGACATCTGCAAAGACAACAACAATCAGATGTTTAGTTCCGGCACAGGGGGAGGGAGACGTGCAGCAGGTCTGCAGCCTGGGCATGAATGGTGACAATGCCACAAACACTGAGCTGCCTTTCAGTTTTGCAGAGCACCTATACCCCCCCCCACCCACCCCACTCCTCCACCCTGAAACTACACCAGGACAACACCACCACCTCCACTGATACCTGCCTGCCAATCATCTTAACCTCCCCTCTCCCGCATCTCTGGCCAATACCAATCATACTTGCAAGGATAATAGCTCTGGGAGGATGACCCACCTCTCTCCTATCAATACACCCCCCTCCATCGGATCCCCATGTCATTGGTAATAACAGCACAAGCTGCCTCAACATAAACCTGATTGAAAATGTAGAACTGCTGAAAACAAATCAAAATGTCCACAGTGTGTTCACAGCCACTGATTTACATCAGTGTGGGATACAGCGACGTAACACACACACAAAAAAAACCTTCAGCTGCTCAGGCACATGCATGGCTGGTGTTTCCATGTGGGTAGAGGTATGGCTGAGTGAGTGAGGGAGTATGTGTGTGCGTGCGAAAATAGAAAATGGTTACTACACAGAAATGTCAAGACCATCTATTGAATAGCATTAATTACGTTTAGAACCAACTGTCAACTTGAAATTGGTTGAATTGCGAAGGCAGAGAGGAATTTCAAAGGAAAATTGAACGAGCAGGTCTTGTGAATAATTGCTGCAGGTGAAGAATTCCATTTTATTTTATTTTTGAATGACCAAAAGATATTCTATATAGAAACAAATTCCCCCCCCCCCCCCCCCCCCCCCCCCCTCAATCTTGTGGCAAAGGTAATGGTTTCATTATGTAATCTTTAGACAGCAAACAAGTATTTCTGTCTAGATTAGCTAAGTATATCAAGACGCAGAAATTGACTGGGCTGATTGTATCCTTCTGTGTTCAGGTTTTCTTTATATTTGAAGCAGTATCTTAAGTTGCAAAAATTAACTGGGCTGATTATATCCTTCTGTGGTTTGGCTTTACTTATATTTTAAGTACAACTGACCTGCATCTTACTTTGAGCTAAAATTTGAATAAAATGATTTGTTATCAACCATGGCCAATCAAAGGGGTAGTGGAATATACATCTCGAAATATTTTCCGCACATACAGGAGCACGTGTTTCTGTGCTTCTGCTGCGCCAGACTTCACAGCTGCAGGTTGCAGGTGATCCCTCTACGGCGCTGGAGAATCTCTGTCTGTACAGTCCTCAACAGTCCTGACGTTGGCACTGCGCTTCATGACTGCCGGCCATCTGATTCAGAGTGAGGTCTGTGGGAGCCTGGTCTTTCAGCAGCACGTGGAGAAAGGCCCTACGTGTGAGAACTTGGTGCCAACGGCGCCACTCACCTGGCCACGCCAACCCTCCACATGGATAGTACCTGGTCCATGTGCCACACTGTTCCAACAAAGAGTGGGGTTTCACCGCCATGACGTCTGGGTCTGCAAACACGAGTGTCTTCAAAGCCACTGAAGACCGTCTCTAAGGAACTCTAGGCTCTCTCAGCATCAACAGATCAAAAGCAGTCATGTCAAGTCTGGATGCTGGATTTTTTTTGTTTCTTTTCTAAATACGTATAAGTGTGTTCTACCTCCCTCATGCCCCTTCCTCTTGAATTTGTATGGGTTCAGAAGTTTGTTTAGATTAAGCATGGATACGTGAATATGAAGACGACCGACGACGACGACGACGATGATGCTGTTGTCGATAATGATGATGATGATGGTGGTGGTTATGATGATGATGATGACGATGATGATGATGATGATGATGATGATGATAATGATGATGATGGTGAGGGACATTCTTCTCATTTGCATCATGTGTCTGGAGGCCTGCCTTTCGATGACTGCAGTCACAGACGGTTGTGGACGGAAAGAAAGCTCCGCCGTCGCTCCGTTTTGACACAAGTCCTCAAGATGGGTCGCACATCCATGTTTGGCCACAGAAATGTCAAACACTCCAACACCTGAGTGATTGTCTGGTTATGTGCTGAAGTCCAGGTCAGATGGAAGGAACGCAGAGCCCAGTGTCCATGACGTCCAGCAGGCAGAGGAGTTCTGGCACCATTCTGAACCTGACAGCCATGGCAAGCTGCTTGCTCCGAGGTCTCCAGGAAATTAAGTGTCGGAGGTGTGCCAAAGAGGGAGGGCACGTCTGAATACCCCTTTGCATGTGTGTGCCTCTCTGTGGTCCAGTGTTTGCACTCACAGTCCACGTGTATACTTAGTGACCAGTGGTATTTTAGGGGCGTGGGGGAGACTGACCAAAGGGAGATTGTCCTGCAGTTGGCGTGGTGTTGACCAGGATGAATGGTCAGGATGACTATCATCCGGGGCTCTTTTCCTAGGGGCTATTGTCCTGGAGGCTATTGAAAATGGGGGCTATTGTCCTAGAGGCTATTGACATGGGGGCTATTGACATGGGGGTTATTGTCCTAGAGGTTATTGACATGGGGGCTATTGTCTTAGGGGCTATTGACATGGGGGCTATTGTCCTAGAGGTTATTGACATGGGGGCTATTGTCTTAGGGGCTACTGACATGGGGGCTATTGTCCTAGGGGCTACTGACATGGGAGCTATTGTCCTAGAGGCTATTGACATAGGAGCTACTGTCCTAAGGGCTATTGACATGGGGGCTATTGTCCTAGGGGCTATTAGCATGGGAGCTATTGTCCTAGAGGCTATTGACATGGGGGCTATTGTGCTAGAGGCTATTGACATGGGAGCTATTGTCCCAGGGGCTATTGACATGGGGGCTATTTTCTAAGGGGCAATTGACTTGGGAGCTATTGTCCTAGAAGTTACTGACATGGGGGCTATTGTCTTAGGGATTATTGATATGGGGACTATTGTATCAGGGGCTATTGTCCTAGAGGCTATTGACATGGGGGGGGGGGGGGGGGGGAGCATTGCATTACGGGCTATTGACATGGGGGCTATTGTCTTAGGGGCCATTGACATGGGAGCTATTGTCCTAGGGCCTATTGTCCTTGGGCCTATTGTCCTGGGCCTGTTGTCCTAGGGCCTATTGTCCTTGGGCCTATTGTCCGAGGGCCTGTTTTAGGGCCTATTGTCCTTGGGCCTGTTGTCCTAGGGCCTATTGTCCTGGGGCCTGTTGTCCCAGGGCCTATTCTCCTGGGGCCTATTGTCCTAGGGACTGTTGTCCTGGGCTTATTGTCCTGAAGCCTATTGTCCCAGGGCCTGTTGTCCTAGGATCTATTGTCCTGAAGCCTATTGTCCTGGGGGCTGTTGTCCTAGGTGCTGTTGTCCGAGGGGCTGTTGCCCTGGGGCCTATTGTCCTTGGGGCTGTTATCCTGGGGCCTATTGTCCTAGGGGCTGTTGCCCTGGGGCCTATTGTCCTTGGGGCTGTTATCCTGGGGCCTATTGTCCTAGGGGCTGTTGTCCTGGGGCATATTGTCCTGGGGCCTGTTGTCCTAGCTTATTGTCCAAGGGCCTGTTCTCCTAGGGCCTATTGTCCAAGGGCCTGTTGTCCTATGGGCTATTTGTCCTGGGACCTTTTGCCATAGGGGCTGTTGTCCTACGGGCTGTTGTACAAGGGGTTGTTGTCCTAGGGCTTGTTGTCCCAGGGCCTATTGTCCTACGACCTATTATCCTAGGGGCTGTTGACCTTGGGGCTGTTGTCCTAGGGCCCACTGTCCTATGGGGCTATTGTCCTATGGGCTATTGTCCTATGGGTTATTGTCTTAGGGCCTATCATCCTAGGGGCTATTGTCCTATGGCCTATTGTCCTAGGGGCTGTTGTCCTCGGGGCTGTTGTCCTAGGACCTATTGTCCTATGGGCTATTGTCCTAGAGCATATTATCCTATAGGGTATTGTCCTAGGGCCTATTGTTCTTGGGCCTATTGTCCTAGGGGCTGTTGTCCAAGGGCCTATTGTCCAAGGGCCTGTTGTCCTAGGGCCTCTTGTCCTTGGGCCTATTGTCCTAGGGTCTGTTGTCCAAGAGCCTATTGTCCTAGGGGCTGATGTCCAAGGGCCTATTGTCCTAGGGGCTGTTGTCCTAGGGCTTATTGTTCTATGGGCTGCTGTCCCAGGGTCTATTGTTCAAGGGGCTATTGTCCTAGGGCCTATTGTCTTAGGGGCTGTTGTCCTAAGGCCTATTGTCATAGAGCCTATTATCCTACGGCCTATTGACCGGCGGCTAATTGCTGGGTGGGAGTTGGGGGTGGGAGTGGAGGATACTCAGGGGACATGGGAGAGGGTAATGACCCGTTACAAGTTTTTTTTTTTTTTTTTAACATTTCTACACGTTACACAGAGATAGATAACTGGACAGACAAACAGATAGATAGATAGATAGATAGAATATAGAGATATAGATATAGATATAAACTTTAAAAAAAAAAAAAGAGGTACAACTGTATAGTTGGAAATGGAGAACAACGGGATTTCATCTCTCATCAACATGTTTATTTTTCGTTATCCTACTCATTGATCCACTTATTTCCTGCTTCTCCTTCAATCAATGAGCTGGAACTTGAGATGACTGAAGAAACAAAAAGAAACTTCCGACCATTACATATCATTCCCCGGGAGACTGACTGGCCATATCCAATGGATAATCAACACAACAAGACACTAGAGAAAAGCACACAAAATGTAATGACTCAACTTTTTAAGAACTGTGTCTGAAATTTGAAACTGGAAAAAATGTAGGCACCACAAAAAAAAAGAAAAAAAAACGAAAAAAAAAAAAAAAAAACAACCAACCCAACAAAAACAATCAACCCAACAAAAAGGGAGGGGACGGGAGAGACCAACGACAGGCACAAGTTCAGCATAACAGCCCCCCCCCCCCCCCCCCTCCACCCCTTCCCCACCACTCATAACTGCTGCTGCTGGATGTACTTATTGTCCACTTTCATGCCATGGCGCCCAAAGAGGTGCTCCTTGAACTTGTCACTGCGGTGGTATACTTTCTGGCATACGGGGCACACCAGAACGCAGCTGCCCTCGCACTTGGCGCGGTGCCGGTACATGGTCCGACGATTGCGGAACGGCCGGCCGCAGTTCCTGCAGGGCCAGACTTCGGCTCCGCCTGCAGCCTCAAAGGCGCTGGAATAGTAGCCACCTGGAAAACAAGGACAGCGCTGACGGAGGGGTGGGGGTGGGGGTGGGGGGGGGGGGGAGTTTGTCGTCTTGTTGACGGGGCACACAGAACAGCATTCAACGGTCAGTTTTACTGACAGCTGAGCTTGTCACCAACAACTCAAACAATGCAAGTGAAGCGTATTATTAACATGTGTAACACACGTCGGATAAATGGGCTAACAGTTCTTTGTTGGGAGGACAACATTGTGATCAAATGTACTGAAGAGGTGAAGACAAAACTCTTTACATTTCGCTTACATGTCTTCACTATTGTCCACTGTCTGAAACATTTGACGTTTAAGTGGGTTCCTCCAGTGTGTTGCTGGTGTTAGATCATTGGAGCTTCAAACTGAGAAGCCAGACAACAGTCTTCTACAGCAGCAGCTGTCACGCTGCTGACCCTTTTTACACCATGCTGCACGGGATTGACAGTGGATACTACTGACCTCATTTTCAGTGCCAATCAAGACCTGAGGCATTTTCATCGCCTACTACTGGCGATGCAAAGTGAACGTTCAGAAGAAAAAAAAATGTCCGTAAAGGGAAGAGGCGAACGGGCGAGGGATGAGGAGGGAGAGGCACAACATTCCTTGAGTTCCCACTGCAAATAAAAGACGACCATCTTGTGCCATGTCTGTCCTTATTCGTGCTGTGTCTACATCATGCTTGCACGGGTCTGGGAGAGGGAATGACTGACCTATTTTCAGAGCTAGTCCAGACCTGATGCAACTTCAATACCTTCTACTGTTCATGTCAGCTTCACATCCAGAAAAAAAAAAAGGGGGGGGGGGGGGGGGGGGAGGAGGGAGGAAGGGGGGGGGGGGTACTGCATTTCCCCAAATGCCCATTGTTCACAAAAGAAGACATCTGCCAAATCTGTTACAAATCTTGCTGTTTCTACGCCATCTCAGTCTGTCCTGCCAGCTCCAATGACTAATTGGGAAAACAACACAGTCTGACTTTATGCTCATGATGAGCACATGTCCAGCCAGTACAGTGCAATGGTTAGAGTTCCACACTGTGGGTTGGGAGATCGTGGGTTCAATTCCCATCAGAGCAATTCATTTGTGAAATCTTTCAGGCCCTGGCTCCTGCCCAGACTTGAGTTTGTTATGGGCTCAACCAGGAATGGAACCACACAGTTGAATTTCATCCACTTAATGCATGCATCGCTGACAGTGTTGCTCATAAATTATATTATTTCCTGACCAACATAGCAGGTGTCTGTATCTCTCAGGTATGGCTGGCACTAGTTAAATAGTGGAAAATACCAATTAGCTCAGCTCTGTAAAGAAGTCTCTGACCAGAATGGAATTCTATTGCAGCATCTTCATCATCATCGTCAATCAGCATAACAAAAAGTATAAAATTCTGTGCCCTATCATGCCTTGCTTTCATGGTAATTTCAGTTTCGATATCCTCTCCACATCCAAGCGCTTGGTGACTTCATGTCTGACTGTAAGTGTCGGAGATGTCATGGGGAAACTATCGTTGGACAGACTTGCTGGCACCCTCTGGAGGGATGGTGTTCATAAACGCTGGCACCACGACAACCTCATCATTAAGAAGCTTAGACACAATAGGTGGTATTTTGCATAAAGCAGCTGAGAACAGGCACTGAACAATACTGAACATCACTGAAATGACTATTCAGCATTTCAGAGTCTCCTCTGATAGGTTGCCTTCCGGCTACCTGATAGCCACTACTGCCAGTGGTTTACGGGTGGCTGCCACAGGACAGATATGGGTATGGGTGTCAGTGGGGACATTAAGTGAGCCAGGTGGTATAATACCACTGAGGTGGCACAGGACAGGGGATGAGCCAGGTGGTGTAATACCACTGAGGTGGCACAGGACAGGGGATGAGCCAGGTGGTGTAATACCACTGAGGTGGCACAGGACAGGGGATGAGCCAGGTGGTGTAATACCACTGAGGTGGCACAGGACAGGGGATGAGCCAGGTGGTGTAATACCACTGAGGTGGCACAGGACAGGGGATGAGCCAGGTGGTGTAATACCACTGAGGTGGCACAGGACAGGGGATGAGCCAGGTGGTGTAATACCACTGAGGTGGCACAGGACAGGGGAAGAGCCAGGTGGTGTAATACCACTGATGTGGCACAGGACAGAGGAAGAGCCAGGTGGTGTAATACCACTGAGGTGGCACAGGACAGCAATGAGCCAGGTGGTGTAATACCACTGAGGTGGCACAGGATAGGGAATGATCAGGTGTATGTAATACCACTGAGGTGGCACATGACTGGGGATGAGCCAGGTGGTGTAATACCACTGAGGTGGCACAGGATAGGGAATGATCAGATGGATGTAATACCACTGAGGTGGCACAGGACAGGGATGAGCCAGGTGGTGTAATACCACTGAGGTGGCACAGGACAGAGAATAAGCCAGGTGGTGTAATACAACAGAGGTGGCACAGGACAGCAATGAGCCAGGTGGTGTAATACCACTGAGGTGGCACAGGACAGCAATGAGCCAGGTGGTGTAATACCACTGAGGTGGCACAGGACAGGGGATGATCAGGTGGATGTAATACCACTGAGGTGGCACAGGGCAGGGGATGATCAGGTGAATGTAACACCATTGAGGTGGCACAGGACATGGAGTGAGCCAGGTGGATGTAATACCACTGAGGTGGCACAGGACATGGAGTGAGCCAGGTGGTGTAATGCCACTGAGGTGGCACAGGACAGGGAATGATCAGGTGGATGTAATACCACTGAGGTGGCACAGGACATGGAGTGAGCCAGGTGGTGTAATGCCACTGAGGTGGCACAGGACAGGGAATGATCAGGTGGATGTAATACCACTGAGGTGGCACAGGACATTTAGTGAGCCAGGTGGTGTAATACCACTGAGGTGGCATAGGACAGGGAATGATCAGGTGGATGTAATACCACTGAGGTGGCACAGGATATGGAGTGAGCCAGGTGGTGTAATACCACAGAGGTGGCACAGGACAGGGAAAGATCAGGTGGATGTAATACCACTGAGGTGGCACAGGACAGGGAATGAGCCAGGTGGTGTAATGCCACTAAGGTGGTACAGGACATGGAGTGATCCAGGTTAGTTAGTTAGTTAGTTGGTGTTTATAGGGTCCAGCGGACTACTAGGAGCCAAATCAGGACCTCAGCTATCATATCTAAGTCTCTAAATACAAATACCCACACTAGTATTAACACATAGCTTAAAATTTATGAGGACAAAAGCACAATTATCTGTTCAACTCCGACGACACCTGTATACATAATTAAAACACTATATTTTATAAAATAAGTTTACCTCTTTCAAAAAAGAAAAAATAAGATCTACTGAAATCTCACGAAAAAGAACTGATAAATCACTGGTGGAAAAGAACTTCTCTCTGATACACATCAAATCAGCACATTCTGTCAAAAAATGATTAACACTGAACAAGCTGTCACACGCAACACACAATGGGGGGTCTTCCCCTCTGAGTATCCAACTGTGCGTTATATAGCTGTGCCCAATATGTAACCGTGACAAAACCGATTCCTCTTTACGGTTACATACCACCGATGGGAAAGGAATAGTTAAATCTGGGCAAATTTTAAACAATTTATTATGAATTTGATTACACCATTCACTCTGCCACAGTTCACGACAATACAAACTAGATTTATGACGTAGATCAGAGTGAGGAACAAACTGCATAGGCCTCCTGGAAAGACTTGCACCGAGAGCTTGTTTGGCTGCTTTGTCCACCACTGAGTTACCATAGATTCCCATGTGGCTGGGGACCCACAAGAAAACTATATGCTTTCCCGAAGAGACAAGCCGAGTATGAAGATCATGAATATCAGCCAAAACTGGATGTGAAACTTCTCTTGTCGATAGAGCCGACAATGCCGACAATGAATCCGATAAAATAAGGAAATCATTCTGATCTGACCTGGACACCGCACTGAGGGCCAGATTTAAAGCCTTTAGTTCAGCAGTATATAAACAGACGACCAATCCCGCAATCTTAACAAAGTAGGCTCCTGAAAATTGTTATCACACACAATGGCACAGGACAGCAATGAGCCAGGTGGTGTAATACCACTGAGGTGGCACAGGACAGGGAATGATCAGGTGGATGTAATACCACTGAGGTGGCACAGGACAGCAATGAACCAGGTGGTGTACTGCCACTGAGCTAGCACAGGACAGCAATGAGCCAGGTAGTGTAATGACACAGGTGGCACAGGGCAAGGAATGAGCCAGGTGGTGTGATACAACTGAGGTGGCACAGGACAGCAATGAGCCAGGTGGTGTAATGACACAGGTGGCACAGGACAGGGAATGATCCAGGTGGTGTAATACCACTGAGGTGGCACAGGACAGGGAATGATCAGGTGGATGTAATACCACTGAGGTGGCACAGGACAGCAATCAGCTAGGTGGTGTAATGACACAAGTGACACAGGACAGGGAATGAGCCAGGTGGTGTAATACTACTGAGGTGGCACAGAACAGCAATGAGCCAGGTGGTGTAATAACACAGGTGGCATAGGACAGGAAATAAGCCAGGTGGTGTAATGCCGGGTGGAGTAACGTTCGTTTTCATCTGCCATCATGCAGCAGAAGGCAAAAGGATACCTATCTGGTAGCAACTACAGTAAAATAAAATTCAAAAATTTTCTTTTTAACACAGATTACTTTCAAACCTGATTCACCAGCACACTTTGTCACAAATTCATGTCCTCTCGCCAATTCTTTTCTTCGAATATTTGAAGGCCTGCACTCGCTGCTAGTGTTCCTATGTGTCAGCATGTTGCCAAGAAGCAGACAGCCGGATATGATTCCAAGCCTGATAGCCAGCAAGAGTTGTCCCTCTTTGGTCAAAACATACCAACTAACCAAGACTCCACCTTGCTTGAATTCCTTAAAAGTGCAATAACCGCTCTGCATCTTTGTCTCTAGATTTGTTTGTTTGCTTGCTTGCTTGCTTGCTCGCTTATTTTGACCTTTTTTCTTAGTTCGTCGCGCTCGTATTTTCGTCAAGTATGTGTACAAACAAAATACGTCAAAATCGTATGGGCAAACAGGTCTGCTTGCTGCTCAGGGAACTTCCTTTTCCGTGATTTGAAAGACAAGCTCCCTGGCCATCTTCCAAGATGCAGAACAGAGGGCAGAAAACCCCCTCAAGGTAGAAAAACCCCTCAGGGTAGGAAAAAACCTCAGGGCAGGAGGAAAAAAAACTCAGGGCAGGGGGAAAACCCTCATGGCAGGAAAAACCCTCAGGGAGGAAAACCACTGGGCAGGAAAAAAAACCCCAGGGCAGGAAAAAATCCCAGGGCAGGAAAAAAAAAACTCAGGGCATGATAAAACCCCGCAGGGCAGAGAGCGACACACCACAACCCTGGGATCTTTTTGATTCCACAACGAACCAGTTCAGCACCATACCACCAGTCATGAATATATGAATATCGGCCAGCACACACATGATCAGCATCACAGCAACCCATCCCCCTTCTTCCTTGTGACATGCTTTCACTCAAATCATCAGGGTCAACCAGCTGGTCTACCAGTGTCCCCCTCAGTCCCCAGCCTTCATGAAGAAGAACCAAACCAACAGCCTCCTCTCCGTCTCATCACGGGCAATGCAAAACATCTGTCAAGTGTTTGAGCTCGGCCAAGACTCCCCATCAAGAACATATACGAAGATGACAGCTCCCTTCATATTTCAAAGCCAGTGACTCTAAGGTCAAAACACAGCTCCCACTCTATTTCAAAGCCAGTATTTAAAAAAATACAACTCTCACTCTATTTCAAAGCCAGTATTAAAAAAAAACACCCTCCCACTATAATTCAAAGCCAGTAATACTTTTTAAAATGACAACTGCCACTATATTACAGAGCCAATAGAAAAGAAAAAAATCCTCTCACTGTATTTCAAAGCCAATAATAATAAAACAAAAAATGACAATTGCAACTATATTTCAAAGCCAGTAATGATTAAAAAAAAATCACAATTCCCACTACATTTCAAAGCCAATACCACCATCACCACTACTACTACTACTACTACTATTACAGCTACTAACTCCCACTATATTTCAAGGCCAGTATTGAAGAAAAATGAAAACTACTACTATATTTCAAAGCCAATATTACTACATTTTAAAGTCAGTAATCCCACTACATTTCAAAACCAATAATGATATTAAAAAAAATGACAACTCCTTCTACAGTCAAAAACGATTTTTTAAGCGACAACTCCCACAATATTTCAAAGCCAATAACCAAAAGACAACTCCTACTAATTTCAAAGCCAGTTATAGAAAAAGAAGGACAATACTCACTATATTCAAAGCCAATGATAATGATTTTTTTTTTTTAATGACAACTCCCACTCTATTTCAAAGCCAGTAATGATAAAATATCACAACTCCCATTACATTTCAAAGCCAATAAAAAAAAACCCAGACAATCCCCACTCTATTTCAAATCCAAAACAAGCAAACAAACATAAAGACACACACAACCCCCATTGTATCTAAAAGCTAAATAATAACCCACCCCCCTACATTTCTCCCTCTCCATCCCCCACCTCTTGCCCCTCCCCCTTTAAATTCACATCACCAACAAAAAGAGATCCAGTAGTTTGATGATCAGATCATACCTGTTTGCATGCCACACCATTATGCCGTTTCTTAATATACAGTTTGATGTTTGAATGACATACCATCCATTTTGCCAACTCCTAACATACACTATGATACCAGTTTGATGTTCAAATCATATATTAACTATGATACCAGTTTGATGTTCAAATCATATCTGTTTGCGTGCCACACCATTCCGCCAATTCTTAACATACAGTCTGCTGTTCAAATCATGTCTCTTTGCTTGCCACACAATCACGCCAACTCTTAACAAACAACAGTCATCAACTACTGATTGACAATGCCACCTTGCATGGACTAAAGCCAAATTCAACCAATATCCACTTTCTCAGACATAAAAGGACATATGTGCGCATGCGCGCGCTTGTATGTGTGTGTTCGTGAGTGTGCGAGAGTGTGCGTGGGCATGCACACGTGTGCAGAAACATGTGAAGAGAAGGAAGTTGATAGAACCTGAGAAAGACAGACAGACAGACGCAGATAAGGAGAGAGGGAAGTTAAAAGAACTAGAGAAAGACAGACAGACAGACAGACGCAGATAAGGAGAGAGGGAAGTTAAAAGAACCAGAGAAAGACAGACAGACAGACACAGATAAGGAGAGAGGGAAGTTGAGAGAACCAGAGAAAGAGAGAGAGAGAGAGAGAGAGAGGAGAGAGAGAGAGAGAGAGAGAGAGAGAGACAGACACAGATAAGGAGAGAGGGAAGTTGAGAGAACCAGAGAAAGACAGACAGACAGACGCAGATGGGGAAAGAGGGAAGTTAAAAGAACCAGAGAAAGACAGACAGACAGACACAGATAAGGAGAGAGGGAAGTTGAGAGAACCAGAGAAAGAGAGAGAGACAGACAGACACAGACAAGGAGAGAGGGAAGTTGAGAGAACCAGAGAAAGACAGACAGACAGACAGAGACAGAGGGAAGTTGAGAGAACCAGAGAAAGACAAACAGACACAGATGGGGACTAAGGGAAGTTGAGAGAACCAGAAAAATAAAGACAGACAGAGACAGATGGGGACAGAGAGAAGTTGAGAGAACCAGAGAAAAAAAGACAGACACAGATGTGGACAGAGGGAAGTTGAAAGAAACAGAAAAAGACAGAAAGACAGACACAGACAGATGGGAAGATACGGAAGTTGAGGGAAAACGGAAAAAGACAGACAAACAGAGACAAGAGTCTTCCGTCTCATTTGAAAGTGTCATTTGCAGTGAAAGCGTTCACCACGTGAATGACCATTATCAGTTCTGATTAACTGGACGTTTAGGTCTGATGCTGTATGCACAGAGAAAAGTGTTCTCATCACCTCAATGTCAGAACTGTGACACGCCAGTTAAGCCCACAGTGTGAAGGCCTCAGTGGACAACAGGACGGGCCTTCATATGGGAGAGCTGCCGACATCCCTGCAGGAACGGGTTTCATTCAGCAGTGATGACCCTCCTGCCTTGCTGTGACTGACAATGATGGACGTCATCCACACTGACCACATCCATGATGATCGCGGTCTGACCCCAAAAGGCCCTGGTCACAGTCTGCAGGAGATTGCAGGTGACAGAGAAATGTGAACAGGTTTGGCATTCTGCAACGGCTGAGGCTGTGGTCTGGGCTGAAGAAATGTAAGGTAATGTTGCTTATAGCCCAGCCAGCCGCAAAGGGCCATGTCAGGGCTGTCACCGCAGTTGAAGTAAACTCACAAGTCATACAAAAAAAAAACACCCTCATTCACACAACACTTTAAAATGCAGCTACAAATACACCACAAATTTTGTTTAAAAGCTTTCTTCTGTTAAATCTTACATCAGATGAAAAAAGTTCATGTCTTTAAGAAATTCGAAGATTACAACATCAGGTGGGGCATCTCTGAACAAGGCTTTCATGGCGTCTTCAGTACAATGTTTATGTCTCACATCATGCAAGTCCCAACACTCTAAAATAGTAATGTAGAAATGTAAATCATTGGGTGGTAAATGACTGAAATTTACCCTTTCAAAAGAATGTTATTCAACATCTTTAAATAGAAAACTGGAACATGCATTTGTTCAGTCATACGTAACTCGACTTTCTGTACGTTTTAAGTCCACGTCTACGACAATGGAGATCTTCCTCCCAGATACAGACACAGGGGTGTGCTTGGAAAAGACAGGTAGACAGATCAAATCACCCAAAGTAGGCCAGAGAGAGAGAGAGGGGGGGGGGGGAGAGTGAGACACAGAGAGAGAGAGAGAGAGAGAGAGAGAGAGACAGAGAACGGGGCGGAGGGGGGGGGGGAGGAGAGAAAGATGGAGGGAACAAGAGGTGATGACGAACACAGAAACAACACACCACCAACATCCATGTTTAAAAGCACTGAAGACTGTGTCCTTTCTGAACGCACACAACTCCATCCAATGTCAACCCTGCAATGATATCTTACACTGACAAAAATTAACACTCCTCCCACCAACCTATCCCCCACCCCCACCCCCCGCCCCTCCCGCTAGAAAAAAGGGGGAAAAAAAAAAGAAAAAAAAAAGGTAAGACGAAGGACTACTTGAATGATGTCAGCGTGAAGAACCTGAGCCACTGTCACTGGCGTGATGAAGAACCGAACGTGTGGGTCCATGTCCTTGAGGCCTGTCGTGAGGCAGCATCCAGACATCCAGACCTTCACTGCTCACCGGGGGTGCCGACTGGCCCTCCTCTGCTTGCCGCCGCTGGGGTCCACGGCCTGGTGCAGGCGCATCAGATGTTCCTGGTAGCGGTCACGGCGGTGGAAGGGTTTGGCACAGAAGGGGCAGGACAGGTGGTAGCGGCCCTCGCACTGCTTGCGGTGGCGCGTCATGGTGGCGGAGTGCTTGTACTGCCGGCCACAGTTGCGGCATCTGTAGGGGAGGCTGAACCCCTCCTCCTGCCCCAGTACCACGTGACCCTGACAATTCTCTTGCACCAGCCTCCCGGCGTCAGGGTCCGGCGTCTCCCCACCAGGCAGAACCACCTCACTGTAGTCTGGAAAAGGCCATCACCGCCATCACTGTCTGTCAGCCGACCTAGTAAGGTGGCCACCACCACAGCTAACTCTATAGTCAGCTGACCACACCACAGCTAACTTTGGGCTCAGCTGCCCACACTACAGCTAACTCTAGTCAGGTGGTCACCCCACAGCGAACTCTCTAGTCAGGTGGCCACCCCACAGCTAACTCTCTAGTAAGCAGGCCACACTACAGCTGACTCTCTACTCAACTGGCCACACTGCAGCTAACTCTCTACTCAACTGGCCACACTACAGCTAACTCTCTAGTAAGCTGGCCACACTACAGCTAACTCTCTAGTCAGCTGGCCACACTACAGCTAACTCTCTAGTCAGCGGGCCACACTACAGCTAACTCTAGTCAGCGGGCCACACTACAGCTCTCTCGTCAGCTGGCCACACTACAGCTAACTCTCTACTCAACTGGCCACACTACAGCTCTCTAGTAAGCTGGCCACACTACAGCTAACTCTCTAGTCAACTGGCCACACTACAGCTAACTCTCTAGTCAGGTGGCCACACTACAGCTAACTCTCTACTCAACTGGCCACACTACAGCTCTCTAGTCAGCTGGCCACACTACAGCTAACTCTCTAGTAAGCTGGCCACACTATAGCTAACTCTCTAGTAAGCTGGCCACACTACAGCTAACTCTCTAGTCAGCTGGCCACACTACAGCTAACTCTCTAGTCAACTGGCCACACTACAGCTAACTCTCTACTCAACTGGCCACACTACAGCTCTCTAGTCAGCTGGCCACACTACAGCTAACTCTCTACTCAACTGGCCACACTACAGCTCTCTAGTCAGCTGGCCACACTACAGCTAACTCTCTAAGTCATGTGGCCACGCCACAGCTAACTCTCTAGTCAGCTGGCCACACTACAGCTAACTCTCTAGTCAACTGGCCACACTACAGCTAACTCTCTAGTCAGCTGGCCACACTACAGCTAACTCTCTAGTCAACTGGCCACACTACAGCTAACTCTCTACTCAACTGGCCACACTACAGCTAACTCTCTAGTCAACTGGCCACACTACAGCTAACTCTCTAGTCAACTGGCCACACTACAGCTAACTCTCTAGTCATGTGGCCACGCCACAGCTAACTCTCTAGTCAGATGGCCACACTACAGCTAACTCTCTAGTCAGGTGGCCACACTACCTTTAACTTTCTAGTCTGCTGTCCACACAACTAATTCTCTCGTCACGTGGCCATACTACAGCTAGCTCTCTAGCCAGGTGGCCACACTACAACTAATTCTCTAGTCACGTGGCCACACTACAACTAATTCTCTAGTCAGGTGGCCACACTACAACTAATTCTCTAGTCAGGTGGCCACACTATAGCTAACTCTCTCGGCAGTTGGCCACGCTACAGCTCTCTCATCACTTGGCCACACTAATGCTCCCTCGTCACATGGCCACACTACAGCTCTCTCGTCATTGGCCACACTAATGCTCCCTCGTCACATGGCCACACTACAGCTCTCTCGTCATTGGCCACACTAATGCTCCCTCGTCACATGGCCACACTACAGCTCTCTCGTCATTGGCCACACTAATGCTCCCTCGTCACATGGCCACACTACAGCTCTCTCGTCATTGGCCACACTAATGCTCCCTCGTCACATGGCCACACTACAGCTCTCTCGTCATTGGCCACACTAATGCTCCCTCGTCACATGGCCACACTACAGCTCTCTCGTCACTTGGTCACACTACAGCTTCCTCGTCACGTGGCCACACTATCGCTCTCTCGTCACGTGGCCACACTATAGCTCTCTCGTCACGTGGCCACACTACAGCTCTCTCGTCACATGGCCACACTATAGCTCTTTCGTCACGTGGCCACACTACAGCTCTCTCGTCACTTGGCCACACTACAGCTTTCTCGTCACATGGCCACACTATAGCTCTTTTTTCACGTGGTCACACTACAGCTCTATCGTCACGTGGCCACACTATAGCTCTCTCGTCACGTGGCCACACTACAGCTCTCTCGTCACGTGGCCACACTATAGCTCTTTCGTCACGTGGCCACACTACAGCTCTCTCGTCACGTGGCCACACTATAGCTCTTTCGTCACGTGGCCATACTACAGCTCTCTCGTCACATTGCCACACCACAGCTCTCTCGTCACGTGGCCACACTACTGCTCTCTAGTCAGCTGGCCACACTACAGCTGACTTCTAACCAGGCCAACACAAACTTTGAAATACATTGAAATACAAGCACCAGGTCCATTCATAAATCAATATTCTTTTAAGAAAGTAAAAGTAAAGAATCTGCCAGCAATGCCACCACCATCCTCCCCTGTCGCCCCCAAATATCTATATCTCTGTTTCTGAGAGAGGACATGGACACTGGCAACTTGTGTGTGGCCAGTTTATAACTTCTGTGTAGTAACTTAACGAACAAGCATCAAGTGCAGTAAGTTTATTTGTCAGGTCTTCTTGACTTGAAGGAAAGCAACTACTGAAACTGCCAACTCAGACACACACACACACACACACACACACACACACACACACACACACAAACAAACAAACAAACAAACACACACAAACAAACAAAAACTCTGACAGCAAAACTTTATAAGAACTAAACGTTTATTTCGTGATTAAATAACAAAACAAGTTCCTTTCAGATGTGCATGTATACTTTAATCAATGTGCACATTAACGAACATATGTGGGGGGACATGCATGAAAATTCAATAATGAAAAAGACCAATGAACACAACATATCAGCAATTTATTTCAATGCTTTAACAGATTCATATCAATCACATCCATTTGGACTGTCACCCTACTATTAAGATTTTCAGCCGGCTAACTTGAACTAAGACACGTGTGAACATATCTGCAACACTACCTGTGCCTCTTGACCATTTCACATGATTTTTAAGCAAAGGGCATGCATCCAGCCAACCATGTGATCACAATCATACATTACATGGAAACATGTGGTTCATCTCCCACGCAATTTCTTTTCATTCATGCTTTATTTTGTACTGAATATTTCATTTCCTTTAAAAAGAAAATGTTGTCTTTCTCCTCATGTCTTTTGTCACTGGCTGGTCTTGAATTTGTTAATTTTAAAACAATTAGCTGCGCCGACTTGGCTGTAGCCATCTGTTTTCTACAAACGGTTCATTTTCTCAATCATTATTATTATAATTATCAATAATATCACTATCATTATTATCATCATTACTATTATTATTATCATTACTAAGCACAGCTTATGGGAAGCCGTTTTTGTTCTGAATATTATAATTCTTTGCATTTAATCTCTCATGTGCGCATCACTTTTTCTTATTCTCTATTCTTATGAGTACAGACATGAGTACAGACATTTTCATAGCTAGTATGGCTTTCAGACAACAAAGTAAATCATTTGGAGTGTTGATTCCATAATCTCTCCCCACGTTTGTTTTTATTACGAAGATAAGAAACGGAAACCTAAACCTACAAAAAGTCAGGCAGGAAAAAATTAAGTGAAGACTTTCTACAGGTGAAAAGTCGCAAACTATATAAGATCTCTGCTGCTGACGTTGCCAACTGACTGCCTGCCTCCCTAAGAACCTTCTACGTTACTGGCCTCTGTTGTTTGTCTGTCGGTCAGCACCAGTTCTCTGCGAACACGTCAGTTCCATGTCGGCATCGCCAAGAACAGCCTCTCATTGTGGCACTAAGTAAAAACTCCTCACGCCCTTCCTTTCTTATATAACACTGCTGTGCACACAGGAATTGTTTGCCCTTCCTTTCTTATATGAGACCGATGTGCACACAGGAATTGTTTGCCCTTCCTTTCTTATATGAGACCGATGAATTGTTTACCCTTCCTTTCTTATATATGAGACCGATGTGCACACAGGAATTGTTTGCCCTTCCTTTCTTACATGAGACCGATGTGCACACAGGAATCGTTTGCCCTTCCTTTCTTATATGAGACCGATGAATTGTTTACCCTTCCTTTCTTATATGAGACCAATGTGCACACAGGAAGTGTTTACCTTCTTTCTTATATGAGACCGATGTGTACACAGGAAGCGTTTATCCTTCCTTTCTTATATGAGACTGATGTGTACACAGGAATTGCTTGCCTTTCCTTTCTTATATGACACTGACATGCACACAGGACTTTCTTACATAAGACCGATGTGCAAACAGGAATTGTTTACCATTCCTTTCTTATATAAGACCGATGTGCAAACAGGAATTGTTTGCCCTACCTTTCTTATATGAGACCGACGTGTACACAGGAATTGTTTGCTCTGCCTTTCTTGCATAAGACCGACGTGTACACAGGAATTGTTTGCCCTTCCTTTCTTATATGAGACCGACGTGTACATAGGAATTGTTTGCCCTTCCTTTCTTATATGAGACCGACGTGTACACAGGAATTGTTTACCCTTCCTTTCTGAGACCGACGTGTACACAGGAATTGTTTACCCTTCCTTTCTGAGACCGATGTGCACACAGGAATTGTTTGCCCTGCCTTTTATGTACGAGGTCGATGTGTACACAGGTATCGTCAACTCCGCACAAATCTCTGGTAAAAAAATACCCTCGCTGCACTCCAATCAGAACAGATCGAGGTCAGTTTTGGACAGCATCACTCCAGAGTTGTGTGATATGCAGTTCTTCATTGTTATCAATCCCATATAACTGCACAGTGGAAAGTGTGAGTGTGTGTGTGTGTGTGTGTGTGTGTGTGTGTGTGTGTGTGTGTGTGTGCATGCTTGCTTGTGTGCGTGCACGCGCGTGTGTGTGTATGTGCGCGCACGTGCGTGCAAGCATGCGTACTTGCGTGCACATGCACATGTATGAGCGCACATACTTCATGTGTGCCTATATACATGCTGTGCGCTGCATAACATCGTGTGTGAGCTATTTCTTCTTGTTGGAATCCAGGTGTTCTGTCTGCCCATGAGGTGTTCCATGTGATATGTAGTCTGTGAGCTATTTCTTCTTGTTGGAATCCAGGTGTTCTGTCTGCCCATGAGGTGTTCCAATGTGATATGTATGTCTGTGAGCTATTTCTTCTTGTTGGGAATCCAGGTGTTCTGTCTGCCCATGAGGTGTCCAATGTATAGTATGTCTGTGAGCTATTCTCTGTTGGAATCAGTGTTCTGTCTGCCATGAGGTGTTCCAATGTGATATGTATGTCTGTGAGCTATTTCTTCTTGTTGGGAATCCAGGTGTTCTGTCTGCCCATGAGGTGTTCCAATGTGATATGTATGTCTGTGAGCTATTTCTTCTTGTTGGGAATCCAGGTGTTCTGTCTGCCCATGAGGTGTTCCAATGTGATATGTATGTCTGTGAGCTATTTCTTCTTGTTGGGAATCCAGGTGTTCTGTCTGCCCATGAGGTGTTCCAATGTGATATGTATGTCTGTGAGCTATTTCTTCTTGTTGGGAATCCAGGTGTTCTGTCTGCCCATGAGGTGTTCCAATGTGATATGTATGTCTGTGAGCTATTTCTTCTTGTTGGGAACCTAGGTGTTGTGTCTGGCCATAAACTGTTCCAACGCGACATGTATGTCTGTGAGCTATTCTTCTTGTTGGGAATCCAAGTGTTGTGTCTGGCCATCAGATGTTCCAGTGTGACACTGTATATCTGTGAGCTATTTCTTCTTGTTGGGAACCCAGGTGTTGTTGTCTGGCAATGAGGTGTTCCAACGTGACACTGTCCGTGTGTGAGCTATTTCTTCTTGTTGGGAATCCAGGTGTTGTGCTTGGCCATCTGGTGTTTCAACGTGATACTTTATGTCTGTGAGCTATTTTTTCTTGTTGGGAATCCAGGTGTTGTGTCTGGCCATCAGATGTTCGCGGTACAGGTCCCGGCGGTAGAAGCGCTGCTGACACAGGTGACAGACCAGGTGGAAGTCCCCTTCACATTTCCTGCGATGGCGCTGCATGCTACAGCGATTGAGGAAGAGCTTGCCACAGTTGGGACACGGCAGCCAGCGACGTTGTGTCCCCACTGCTTGTGGAGGGACGGCAGGCCCAGCTCCCACATGGAGGCCTGAAAAGGGGCAGGACCGTTAGTCACTGGGCTCTCCACCCGCGCAGGCATGCACATCAACGAGGGCACGACATGCCACTTGACAGCACTGACAGTCTGTCAGAGACCCAGTAGCATTCTACATAAAGAGTGACCACTGGCGAGGTTCACCATGTGATATTCTGTCAGAGAATGAATGGCATTCTACATGAAGATTGGCAAGGTTCACCTGTGATATTATGTCAGAGAATGAATGGCATTCTACATGAAGAGTGGCAAGGTTCACTTAGTGATATTCTGTCAGAGAATGAATGGCATTCTACATGAAAAGTGGCAAGGTTCACCTAGTGATGTTCTGTCAGAGAACGAATGGCATTCTATACGAAGAGTGGCAAGGTTCACCTAGTGATATTCTGTTAGAGAATGAATGGCATGCTACATGAAGAGTGACAAGGTTCACCTTGTGATATTCTGTCAGAGAATGAATGGCATTCTACATGAAGACTGACAACTGGCAAGGTTCACCTAGTGATGTTCTGTCAGGGAATGAATGGCATTCAACATGAAGAGTGGCAAGCCTCACCTAGTGATACTCTGTCAGGGAATGAATGGCATTCTACATGAAGAATGACCACTGGCAAATTCACAATGTGATCTTGCAAAAAAAAAAAAAAAAGAAAAAAAAGAGCATAACGGCTTTTCTCTCAGCATGTTGAATCAATCTGACTTACCCCATAGTCACCCCCCCCCCCCCCCCTCCCCCTACCAAAAAAAAAAAAAAAAAAAAAAAAAGAAAAAAGAAAGAAGGAAAATCTGGTTACAAATACACTGCAAGTTAAAAACCAGAGGTTTTCATACTGACACCATGTTGCCCAGCATGCTGTGTCTAGACCCTGCAGTCAGTCTGTCTCCAGCACCTACATTTCCTCTGCACGCCAGAAGCTCTAACAACGGCGGAACGTTGGTTAAACATGCTGAGTCTAGTGTGTCCATTTATCAACCTGTGCCGACAATTGCAACACCAGGTGAGTAGCACTACTGGTAGTATACTGTGTGAATGAACGCCGGATTGTCAGACCTAGGACAGTGATATAATCTAGTATACCAGCACGTTCCGTCTGTCTGTGTGTTGTTCTTGCTCCTGATACAAATTCTCAGATTTCATCTGGTCTCCTCGACATTTGGTATGATGATTTGTTAGTATACAGGAGATAAAGAGCAAATCACTTCTAAGCTGGACAGCCGAATTTCTGATATGACCATGTGGTGAGGCGAAGCAGTATCGGGATGTGGAAGTTAGTCCAAGGGAAATAACTGTGTTATGACCCATAACACATCTAAGGACAGCAACTCTCATTATTGCAGAAAATCTGCTGTAGAAAGGGGAGAGGAGTGAGATAAGAGGGTAGCATAAAAAAAGAGGGCGATGAAGGGAAAGATAGGAAAAGGTGGAAGGGGTGGGGTGTAAGGGAACAAGACAGATACAGTTAGCGGGTGATGGGTGATGGGAGTGATGTTCTTGTAACACTATGGAAGAGAAGGCGACTGTCCAACGCTGTATACTCCAAGTACTGTTTAAAGAAGGTGAAAAGAAAACAACACGAGGTGCGGACCCAGTGAAGTCCTGTCCTCACCTGCCGAAGCAACCAGCTGGGAGCAACCTTGCATCACTCTGTCAGTGACACCATTACTTCACTATGGAAGGGAAAGTGACTGTCCAAGTGCTGTTCAAAGAAATCCTTCGACCACAGTGGCTGGGAGAAGACGCTGGTGACTGTGTCATCATGTCCACATCAGAAAGGAACCACCATCTTGCCCTGCACAGTGCTGTCCACATCAGAAAGGAACCACCATCTTGCCCTGCACAGTGCTGTCCACATCAGAAAGGAACCACCATCTTGCCCTGCACAGTGCTGTCCACATCAGAAAGGAACCACCATCTTGCCCTGCACAGTGCTGTCCACATCAGAAAGGAACCACCATCTTGCCCTGCACAGTGCTGTCCACATCAGAAAGGAACCACCATCTTGCCCTGCACAGTGCTGTCCACATCAGAAGGAACCACCATCTTGCCTGCACAGTGCTGTCCACATCAGAAAGGAACCACCATCTTGCCCTGCACAGTGCTGTTCCATCATCTAGAAAGGAACCACCATCTTGCCCTGCTACAGTGCTGTCCACATCAGAAAGGAACCACCATCTTGCCCTGCACAGTGCTGTCCACCATCAGAAAGGAACCACCACTGCCTTGCACATGCTGTCCACATCAGAAAGGAACAACATCTTGTCTGCACTGTGCTGACCAACATCAGAAGGAACACCATCTTGCCTGCAGCTGGCTGTGTCATCAGTCCGTGTCAGAGGAACCATCATCTTGCCCTTTACAGTGCATGACCACATCAGAAAGGAACCACCATCTGCCCTGCACAAAGCTGACCACCTCAGAAAGGAACGTCACGCCACGTCCTATGAAATGCAATGTGTAAAAAGAAAGAAAGAAAGAACTCTGACTGACAAGTGGGGTCTACTGTTCAATACATCTTAGCAGACTGTCCAAGAACAACTGAATCATGGTCTGAGGAGCGGCTTTTGCACCTGTGTCACCGTATCACTACCCACATTTAAATCTACAGCAGCAATGTATTTTCAACATCCAATGAAAAGAATTCCCATCACCAATCTGCAGACCTTTAAAACCGCATATGTCTGGCAAATCCATCTGACAAACCTCATTTTGGAGCGGAGTACTTCTCTATTGTAATACTTCTCAAGCGCAGAAGATAGATTACCCTGAGGCAAGGAACTCCAAAGTGTCTGATGAAACAAATATCAGGACAAAGAAATGTAAGGTACCTGTAATCATGCCCAGCCTGCCTTGCACAAAACGATCTGGGAGAAAACTGCTTGCAGTGAAGCTGCCTTTAGCTTTTATAACACAGTACTTGTCCACACAGTGAGATTAGTTTACAGCTGCCTATTGTCAACCAAATGTAGATTTCAATTACACTGACAACTGGTAATTTAATCATACCCAACATTCCAATGATTAAGTGGACCCGCATTATGAACAGTCACAAAATAAAGACCAACCGGCCTTACCCCCCCCCCCCCCCCCCGACCCCTCTCTAAAACTTTGACTTGAAGCTGCCCTTGAGCACATCGACGGTGTTGTGTTTGATGGCCAGGTGTTCCTGGTAGTAGTCTCTACGGTAGAAGCGCTTGCCACACAGGTGGCAGGCCAGGTGATAGTCCCCTTCACACTTTTTGCGGTGGCGGAACAGGTTGCACTGATGCAAGAAGGTCTTGTGGCACGTGCGGCACGAATAGAGCGGGCGACCACGGGCAGCGGCAGAGGGTCTTCTGGCTACGGGGAAGAAGGGAGCCTGATGGTAGGTGCCTGGAAATGGGTAGGGGTCAAAGGTCAGTGGCTGGGCTACAGGAGGAAGGCATCATGGACAACCAGGAACACATCAAGACACTGGGCTTACGTCATACCACACAGCCCTCTACCTACCCTACAGTTTTTGCACAAGTCTAGATTAACACACACACAAAAAAAAAAAAAAAAAAAAAAGGATGACTAGTTTGGATAACAGTTTACGAGTAAAAACCATAATATGTCCTTGCAAGTCTTTCATAATGTACACACTAAAAAGAAAATGTGATTCAGTCCTACTGACATCATTTCAGAAGAGGAGGACATTATCTAGATGTCAAACATGACAGACCTGATTGTGAAGTGGCAAACACCTGACAAAGCTGCTTGAAGAACAACTCAGTGACCGTACATGGCATGGAGATCTATTATTATAAGGAGAAATGTCTGGAGAGGCCAAAATAGATTAGTCGTTAGGAGCTGTTCTGTAAACGTCCCCACACAACCTGTACTAGGCCAAACCCTCCTAGCTCATAGTAAGTTCACAGCACTCTTCACTTTGCTGCAGTCCTAGCAACCTTCACTTGTTTTAATGGCACTATGGTTAAAAAAAAAAAAGAAAAAAAAGAAAGAGGATCAGGACCTGACAGGGTAAGTCTTTGAAGCGAACTGTTTTTTCTTCATGTCAACATATTAATCGACGGTCACATATTCCATCTTAATTCATGCCTGCATAGTCATGGCAATGAGTGAATCTATCCAACGAATAACATCACCGAATGGATTATACGTCAAAGTAATACAAGTGTAAGGTATGCACATGTGTGCCTGTATGTAGTCATGTGTCTGTATGGACACACACGTGCCTGTGCTTGTGTATGATTATTACTTTCGAAACTTCCCCCCCCCCTCTCTCTCTCTCTCTCTCTCTTACAGTGCATGCCTGTATATTATGCGAGAAACAGAGAGAGAGAGAGAGAGAGAGAGAGAGAGAGAGAAAGAAAGAGAGAGAGACAGGCACACAGACAGAGAGACAGAGGGGAAGAAGAAAAGAATGACAGAAAAACCAAGGCAAAGAACACAATGGACAAAAACCTATGATTCTGTATATATATATATATATATATATATATATATAATCATAGTTTATATATCTATAAATATATATGTGTGTCTTTGCTGCCCTAGGACAGAGCAGATCAGGCAGAAACCACGGAGTATGATCAGGCCGAATGGACTGTCTCTTTGCTGACCTAGGACAGACCAGGCAGAAACCACAGAATATGATCAGGCCGAATGGACTGTCTCTTTGCTGACCTAGGACAGACCAGGCAGAAACCACGGAGTATGATCAGGCCGAATGGACTGTCTCTTTGCTGACCTAGGACAGACCAGGCAGAAACCACAGAATATGATCTCTCTCTCTCTGTCTCTCTCCCACTCTCTCTCTCTGTGCGTCTGTCTGTCTCTCTCTCCCCCCCCCCCCCCCCCCCCCCCCCCCCCCCCCGTACAGGGTCAGTGTGTATGTGTGTGTGCGTGCGCGTGACTGTACTGGATAAACCATTTAAGGTAACCAGAAGCGCAAGTCTTTCATAATGAAACTAAAAAGATACATGATGATTCATTCCAACTGCATCATTATAGGAAGAGTGAAAATAAGTTAAACATGGCTTTGTGAATCAAATCTACGCTCTGAGAACAACTCAGACCACATGGCATAATCTATATTGGCAATGTCTGGAGAGGCCAATAGAACGTGGCGTCTGAACCCCACACAACTGCACTGGCACAACCCTCCTACTTAAATTCCAGACTTTATTGGTCGCAATAACTTTTGGCATTTGGGTTAAAAATAATTAAAAAAAAAAATAAAAACAAGGAATCAATGAAGGTAAGTCTTTGAAAGAAAAACAGTATTTCTTCACAACAAAATCAATACCATTTAATTCAGTCAAAAAAAATCCCAAAAAAACAGTACACCGAATGGATATCTCAGTATACTGAGTGTAAAGGTAGCACATTTTTATGTACTCATATCTGAGACACAACACTCTTGCTTTTCGAAATTCACTTCGAAACTTCCCCCCCCCCCCCCCCCCTCTCTCTCTCTCTCTTACAGTGCATGCCTGTATATTATGCGAGAAACAGAGAGAGAGAGAGAGAGAGGAAGAGAGAGAGAAAGAGAGAGAGAAAGAAACAGGCACCAGACAGAGACAGAGGGAAGAAGAAAAGAATGACAGAAAAACCAAGGCAAAGAACACAATGGACAAAAACCTATGATTCTGTATATTAAATTATAATATATATATAATCATAGTTTATATATTATAATATATATGTGTCTTTAGTGTAGAAGAGCAATCAGCAGAAACACGATATATCGCAATGATGTCTTTGCTGACCTAGACAGACCAGCAGAAACCACAAATATGATCAGGCCAATGGACTGTCCTCTTTGCTGACCTAGACAGACAGGCAGAAACCACGAATATGATCAGGCCGAATGGACTGTCTCTTTGCTGACCTAGGACAGACCAGGCAGAAACCACAGAATATGATCAGGCCGAATGGACTGTCTCTTTGCTGACCTAGGACAGACCAGGCAGAAACCACAGAATATGATCAGGCCGAATGGACTGTCTCTTTGCTGACCTAGGACAGACCAGGCAGAAACCACGATATGATCAGGCCGAATGGACTGTCTCTTTGCTGACCTAGGACAGACCAGGCAGAAACCACGAGATATGATCAGGCCGAATGGACTGTCTCTTTGCTGACCTAGGACAGACCAGGCAGAAACCACAGAATATGATCAGGCCGAATGGACTGTCTCTTTGCTGACCTAGGACAGACCAGGCAGAAACCACAGAATATGATCAGGCCGAATGGACTGTCTCTTTGCTGACCTAGGACAGACCAGGCAGAAACCACAGAGTATGATCAGGCCGAATGGACTGTCTCTTTGCTGACCTAGGACAGACCAGGCAGAAACCACAGAATATGATCAGGCCGAATGGACTGTCTCTTTGCTGACCTAGGACAGATAAGGCAGAAACCACGGAGTATGATCAGACCGAATGGACTGTTTCTGTGGATGACCTGTCACTGCAGGCTGGCCAACATTGTGGCCAAGCTGATGCCAGTCCTACTGATTTATTCTCAGATCTTTGTCCAACACTGTAGTGGCACATACTGCTTCCTCATAAACCTCTTCAGATAACCCATTATCACGTTTGCTGGAACGTTCAGATGTTACCAATCCCTCTATCTCTCTCTCTTTCTCTCTCTCTCCCACTCTTTCTCTGTCTGCCTCTCTCTCTCTCTGTCTATCTGTCTCACTCTCTACCTGTCTGTCTCTCTACCACTCTCTCTCTCTCTCTCTCTGTCTCTCTCCCACTCTCTCTCTCTGTGCATCTGTCTGTCTCTCCCCCCCCCCCCCCCCCCCCCCCCGTACAGGGTCAGTGTGTATGTGTGGTGTGTCGAGTGTGTGCGTGCGTGCGTGTGCATGCGCATGCGTGTGCGTGCGCGTGCCTGTACTGAAGAAACCATGGTAAGGGCGGGGAGAAGCGAAAGCTTTAAATGAAACTAAACTGCAGATTACATGATTTAATTCCAAGGGCATTAAGGGAAGAGTGAAAATAAGTTACAATGGCTTTACATCAATCTTACTCTCAGACAACTCAGACACATGCATACATGCACGCGTGTAAGCATGCAAGCACGCGCACACACACACACGCACGTGCACACACACTGACCCACTTAAACCAGTTTATTGTCGGAATAACTTTGGCTGTACTAATAATTAACAAAACAAAAATACACAAGGTCATTCAATTGTTAAGTCATAAAAGAAAAAACAAGTAACTTCAAAGACAAACAATACATGTTGATTCACAAAAAAAAACCCAAAAAACCAGATAACGACCGGGCATCTCTCAGTTGACTGAAAAGCAGAACATTTTTAACTCACTCAAATCTGAAAACAAATCACTCTCTCTTTCCCCCCCCCCCCCCCCCTTCCAACTCCCTCTCCACCTCTCCCACTTGTGTTCTTTCTCCTTTCAGGTCGAGAACATCATGAAGTTGTAGACACCATCTTGCACACAAACAACACAGCATGTCAAAGAACGTATTATTTTACCACAGAAATAGCATCCACCAAACAAGAGCTATTGGCTGGTGTTTTTTTTTTTTCTTTCAGATCAGGGGTCAACATCTGACACAAACAGAGGTAGTGATACAAGAAATCACACTGACTGACACGGTCTTAGTGGGGCAAGCAAATGCTCCATCACTAACTGGCTTCACACACCACTATTCTGAGCAGAAAGGGGGTATTCTCAGTACTTAAAGAAATACCTTCTGCAATGAAGAATACACATTGTGGAACACATCTTCAGAACGCACATTTTCTCAGCAATGCTGGGTTGATTCTACAAACTGGAAACTTGATGCAAAACAAACAAAAAAAAAACAAACGAAATAATACAGTTTACAAAACTTTTAAAACAGACCTACAAAAAAACAAGATGCAAAGTATATAAACGTACTCCCAGTAGTGACAGACATGGGATACAATTTCCAGTTAGTGGAAGAAAAAAAAACCAACTCGACAGTGCGGTGGTTATTTCCCTTATTGGACTTAATTTTTTTTTAATTATCATTTATAGCCGTTAGTAACGGCTATTCTGGTAAAATAAAACATTGGGCATCACCCGTGACCCATAATCAACATACCTACAAATTTTCAGAAAGATCGGTCCAGAAGTTTTGTCTGGAGCGAGTGGAACACATTTTGACCACACACACACACACACACACACACACACACAGAGCATTTCTTTGTTCCCATTGTAAAGTACTCCCTGTTCTATAAGAACTGGGAGTACAAAACGAAAAAAAAAACCCAAAAAAACTAACAACTTGCAAACTGGAAAAAATACAGGGACAATAAATGATAAACGTATCTTAAGAACATGAATGCTGTTTTCTTCATTTTTCAATTTCTCTTATGCCACCTGTGTGTGTGAGTGTGTGTGTGTGTGTGTCTGTGTGTGTGTGTGTGTGTGTGTGTGTGTGAGAGAGAGAGAGAGAGAGAGAGAGAGAGAGCATCCATGCTCTAAACACACAGTAAGGGGTCTTGTTACATACACTGGTCTGGATCAAAAGCTCACAAAGGAGAAACAACACTGTTGGCATTGCCTCTTCACTTTGGCTTGGACTTGTAGTTTACAAAGCCAGGACCGATTCGCTACTTCACTCACCCTCAGACAAGCCTCCATGAAATTTGCTGCAGAAGTGCTTTTCATCCTATATGCAGAGTATTATCCTGAAATTGATGAATTTCTAAACGAACTTTCTTTAATCTGCACAGTTCCATATTGACAGAAAAAGTCTTCACTAGTTGCAGATGATCCCCTGTGTTCGAGCATTAGCATTGAAACCCCTTTCAGAGTAGATTCACGGACATACTGCTTGCGAAACCACTGGGAAGTCACCATCTTCATTGCAACTATGCGTATGTCTCTGTGTGTGCGTGTGTGGGGGGAGGGGGGGGGGGAGGAAGGGGGCGGGGAAGCGGGATGGGAGGGCAGGGAGGGGGGCATTACAGAGCATCTTTTCATGAAATTCTGTACAAATTCCGAGAAGTGCATGGTGCACAGGTCTCCACAAAACTGGCTTTGTGAGTTTGTCGTAACAAAAAAAAAAAAAAGAAAAGAAAAAAAAAAGAAGTTTATTTGTTCTGCTATCACTCTCCAGTTTAAGTTTCCTCAAGGAGGTGTCACTGTGTGCGGACTAGTCCATATATACTACTACACCACATCCGCCAAGTTTCGAGACCAAACTGCATATGATTTAAAACTCATGGATAAATGAAGTAATGACTAAGATGAGAGAATTTAAGAAGAGGGTCTCATGGCTATGACTTAGTAGATCAACATATAAAAGAGAAGACTTTCTTTAAAATAACACACACACACACACACACACACACACACACACAGAGCAAACATTAAAAAGGAACTATCTTTTTTAAGCTCTCGAATCGTGCAATTCTGTTTACACATTATATAAAAATGTAATATGCAGTACAAATAAATGAAAACAAAGAATACAAGGATAAGTATCTGGTGTGTGCGCGTGTTTGTGTGTGAGTGTGCGCATGTGTGATTAATATGTGCAAGCGTGAGAGAGAGAGAGAGAGAGAGAGAGAGAGAGAGAGAGAGAGAGAGAGGTGAGGAGGGAGGAGGAGGATCGCTTAAAAAATCGAGCCCAAAGTCAAAGAGTGCGAATGATGCCTCCACCAGGTGTGTGATCATTACATCCACAAGGACCCAACATGCCCTGCTCTGCCCTGCCTCCACCAGGTGTGTGATTATCACATCCACAAGGACCAACACGTCCTGCTCTGCCCTGCCTCCACCAGGTGTGTGATCATCACATCCACAAGGACCCAACACGTCCTGCCTCCACCAGGTGTGTGATCATCACATCCATGCATTTTAATTCATGCCTGCATAGTCATGGCAATGAGTGAATCTATCCAACGAATAACATCACCGAATGGATTATACGTCAAAGTAATACAAGTGTAAGCTATGCACATGTGTGCCTGTATGTAGTCATGTGTCTGTATGGACACACATGTGCCTGTGCTTGTGTATGATGCTTGTGTATATTGTGTGTGATCATCACATCCACAAGGAACCAACACGTCCTGCTCAGCCCAAACCACCCCCCCCCCCCACCCCCCTGATCCAGCCACATCCCACATCACAGCATTCAGCCGGCAGGCAGGCGGAACACGGACAACATCTCATGTCCAACATGTGCCACAGCCTTCACCTAACCATGCCCCAGCTGCTGTTCCTATCATCACAGAACTCATCACGGACTGCGCACGTGAGGCGCCACTCGGAGGGGGGAGATTAGGGTCACATGTCAGACACTTCAAACACTCTGCTCTGTCTGTCTCCCCACGCAACATATGGGTTTCCTGGCTCGGTCAGTTATTTAAAAAAAAACAACAACAACAAACAAACAAACAAAAAAACAAACAAACGGGGGTTGGGGTGGAGGGTGGTGGCTGTGGTGATTGTGGTGCTGGTTTCTAGCTGAACAAAGGGGAAAACCTATACTAGTGCAACAGACTTGATCCGAGGTAAGGTCAGAGTTTATGCCTGAATATTTTCCTGAAGTGCTGACACGGTTCCAGGAAGACTGAAGTAAGTCTGGAGAAGCAAGGTAGCGTGCGGGTGAAGGAAACAAGGGCAAGGTTACTACCTGGTCTTGATGAAGGCTGTTAGATCAGAGATTCGCTTCCATAAATGACCACGCTCTCCTCTTGTTCAAAGTAAAGCAACCTAGCCTTGATCCTACATCCATCAATGTAGACGGCAAGCCGCCCCTCACCACTCCCATTAGTCCCTGTCATAAACAACAGTTATGTTTAGCACAATACCTACATCACAGTCTGACATGTCCAGTTGGAATATCCCTCCCTTCCAACATTACAACTGCGATTTGGGCTGGCCATCTGAACACCCCGTAGTGTCCCTCTGGCGGTGGAGTCAATGAAGTGTAAGTTAAGTCCCCTACCCCCGCTCTCCTGCGATCGTTCTCCCCGTCTGCCTTAGTGTAGGCGTGGACGGCAAAGCCATGTGAGTGACCCATGGTGCAGTGGGCATTCCGCCCTCACAACTTAAAACTGTTTCCCTCACAGCTTCACACACTCACACTGTTTCGCACACAACTTCACACAATCACACTGTTTTTCTTACAGCTTCACACCGTTTCCCTCACAACTTCACACAATCTCACAGTTTCCAACACAACTTCGCACACTCACTCACACTGTTTCCCTCACAACTTTACACACTCACAATGTTTCCCCAACAACTTCACACATTCACACTGTTTCCATAAAGTGACCTATGGTGCAGTGTACATTCCGCCCTTACAACTTCACACTCACTGTTTCCTATATATAGTCTTGTTTGGACATGCCTGTATATGAGTATGTGTGAATATGTGTGTGTGCATGCCTTATGCGTACGTGCGTGCGTTTGTGTCCATTTGTGTGTGTGTGTGTGTGTGTGTGTGTGTGTGTGTGTGTGTGTGTGTGTGTGTGTGTGTGTGTGTGTGTGTGTGCGTGCGTGTGTGCGTGCGTGTTTCTGTATATGAACGTGCGTGCATGCGGTTCCCACCAATACCAACAAACTATTCCTACCATTATCAATGTCCTGCAGCAGGCTAGGCACTTGCGAAAAGCTAACACTAAAAGAGGGAACAAGCCAGCGTATGCATATGTTGTATGTTTAAAGTATTATATAAGAAGTCAGCATATTGTTGCTCCTTGGATGGGTGTATTTGTCATGTTATTATTCTGAATATAGTTCTGTTTACACAAGCAGGTGAGTACTGGCAAAAAGAAAAAGTCAACATACGATAAACCATGTTTATTTTCTGTTACCCCACTTTTGGACAATGGAGGATCATAACAATGGGCTAGTCATCACCACTCAGTTCAATCAACAAAATCACTTGAACAGTTACACAGGTTGAAAATTATTCAATGACAGTACTTACGTGTGACGAGGGAAAACATGTTAAATTATGTTTGTCAGTTCTATGAGTTTAAATTCACAGAATTTCTTTGAAGATGTCCATAACGAGGATTACACGATGACCACACTAATAGACACTGTTTTGATAAGAACGATTGAGGTCAAGCTATACATTTTGGGCCATAAAAAAAACACAAAAGAGAATTCATCGCCTCCTTCATTCAAGTTTAACTTGCAGCATATTCTTTCTTCACTCATAATTCTTCTGTATGTCCTTTTAACATCTGCAGCATATTGATAGCACCGCCAGATTTCAGTCACACAATGACTGACCCATCAGGGGGCTGCAGCATTAGACTGCCATTTGCAAAACCTGCTTACTAAAGACTTCTAGCAACACTTTTCAGCGGTCTGCAGCAGCAGACAAAATCACTTGGAGAGCACCAACCCCTGACTATGGCCAGTGTGGAGTCGGGGCCTGCCTTAACAGACTCACTTCACCACAGTTCACCACTCCAATCATCTGCCTCTCGTCATACAGAGCACATCAACTGACTCCGTTCACCACAGTTCACCTCTCCAATCATCTGCCTCTCGTCATATACAGTGCATCAACAGACTCACTTCACCACAGTTCACCACTCCAATCATCTGCCTCTCGTCATACATCTGCCTCTCGTCAAACAGAGTGCATCAACAGACTCGGTTCACCACAGTTCACAAGTATAAATTCGCTTGTCGTCATACAGAGCGCATCAACAGACTCGGTTCACCACAGTTCACAAGTATAAATTCGCTTGTCGTCATACAGAGCGCATCAACAGACTCGGTTCACCACAGTTCACAAGTATAAATTCGCTTGTCGTCATACAGAGCGCATCAACAGACTCGGTTCACCACAGTTCACAAGTATAAATTCGCTTGTCGTCATACAGAGCGCATCAACAGACTCGGTTCACCACAGTTCACAAGTATAAATTCGCTTGTCGTCATACAGAGCGCATCAACAGACTCGGTTCACCACAGTTCACCACTCCGATCATTTTCCTCTCTTCATACAGAGCGCATCAACAGACTTGGTTCACCACAGTTCACCAGTACAAATTCGCTTGTCATCATACAGAGCACATCGAAGTAATTCCTGCAGTAGCCAGGCCCCGGTTAAAAGACAGACTCTGCTCTCACTGGCCATCGCTGTCATCATTCCCAGCACACTCGCTCTTGATCACAGGGCCATCGGACTCCACCAGCTCCCTGCCCTCATCCTCGCCCAGGTGCAGAGCCTCCTCATACTGGACAGGATAGAAGGCCCCATCTCCCCGTACACGCTGTGGAACTGTCTCTGGAGCAGCCGCCAGTCCACTGGGTGGTTGTGGGTCTGCGTCTTGGTGCTCTGAGCAACAACACATGCAATCGGCTCTCTTCAGACACTGGGATTGTCAGTGAGGCTGAAAGGATTTATCTCCCTTTCTTGGACAGAGAAACAATTTTGGTTCATGAACAGGCATCTTTTAGATCCTCGTACAAAGCCCAGAAGACACTCAAACCAGTAACAAGACACAGAAAGCATCAAACATATTTTGATTTATTACTACACATTAATATTGTTTTTGAGAAAGGTGTGGAGGGGGAGGGGGGAACAAAGAGAGTGAGCAGGCCCAAGGTACCTATCCGACAGAAGAACAACTGACATGGACAGTTACGGGAGAAAGCAGACACTGAGAAACACAGAGCCAAAGAGAACAAGAGCAAAAACAAAGACAACTTTAAAAAAAATTCTACATTTATTTCAATTTATTTTCTCTTTTTTTTCCCAGTATACATAAGTTATCCGTAATTCAAACATCAATATTGTTTCACTGACAGTGAAAATATAATTGTTTAACTGACTCTGTAAAGATGTATGTACACCATGACACCACTGATCTCTTTTCCATGTTTGTTTGTTCACAGTCACACATTATAAAAACAAAAAAGAAAGATAAAGACATAACAGAGTGAAGGGGAAGATGCAGCAAGCTTTCAGAGATGTATACAAATTCCTACAATATGAAAAATGCACAGAATCGATAGTCTTCAACATTACCAATGGGCTGTATATTGATGCAAGCTATTTGAAAACACTGCAACTTTATAGATAGGCTGTTTATCGATGCATGCTATATGAAACCAGCCAGCCCCACCAAAGAAAGAAGTGTCTCCACTGCTTCACATCATTTCTAATTTCAGAGTTTATAAGAAGCTAGAAACTCCGAGCACTAGCATCAACAACTGGCTCACATGCATACACTGATACAAGCCATCTTTAAGTATTGTGTCTGATACTTGTGCTTTGGGACAGAGGCACTGATGCATGCCATCTGGATGTACTGTGTGTGACACTTGTACTTTGGGACAGAGGCACTGACATATGCCATCTTTAATGCACTGTGTGTGACACTTGTACTTTGGGACAGAGGCACTGACATATGCCATCTTTAAAGCACTGTGTGTGACACTTGTACTTTGGGACAGAGGCACTGATATATGCCATCTTTAAAGCACTTTGTGTGACACTTGTACTTTGGGACAGAGGCACTGACATATGCCATCTTTAAAGCACTTTGTGTGACACTTGTACTTTGGGACAGAGGCACTGACATATGCCATCTTTAAAGTACTGTGTCTGACACTTGTGCTTTGGGACAGAGGCAATGATATATGCCATCTTTAAAGTACTGAGTGAAACTTGTGCTTTGGGACAGAGGCACTAATACATGCCATCTTTAAAGTACTGTGTGAAACTTGTGCTTTGGGACAGAGGCACTAATACATGCCATCTTTAAAGTACTGTGTGAAACTTGTGCTTTGGGACAGAGGCACTAATACATGCCACCTTTAAAGTATTGTGTCTGACATTATACTTTGGGACAGAGGCACTGATATATGCCATCTTTAAAGTAGTGTGTGACATTATACTTTGGGACAGAGGCACTGATATATGCCATCTTTAAAGTACTGTGTGTGACATTATACTTTGGGACAGAGGCACAAATACATGCCATCTTTAAAGTACTGAGTGTGACATTATTCTTTGGGACAGAGGCACTAATACATGCCATCTTTAAAGGATTGTGTCTGACATTATACTTTGGGACAGAGGCACCAATACATGCCACCTTTAAAGTATTATGTCTGACATTACACTTTGGGACATTATACTTTGGGACAGAGGCACCAATACATGCCATCTTTAAAGTACTGTGTCTGACATTATACTTTGTGACAGAGGCACTAACACATGCCATCTTTAAAGTACTGTGTGACACTTGTACTTTGGGATAGAGGCACTGATGCATGCAATCTTCAAAGTACTGTGTTTGACACTATACTTTGGGACAGGGGGACAAGGACAGGAGCACTTACTTTCACGATCTGATTGGACTCGTTGGTGATGCAGCGGGACCGACAGCCATAGACCTTGCACTTCCAGGCCGTCCTGTTGGCAATGTTCTTGTCCAGTCGATAGTGATAGCCGTTGAGCACCAGAGTGCGCCCTCCGCGCCGGGTGGGAAAGAAGCCGGTGTACTGTGACAGACTGTCCTCTTCGCTTGCTAGTGGCGCAGGACAGGAAAGAGGACAGCAAGCCAAAGGCTCACAGTTAGGACGGAGTTGACAGTCAACAGGTGCTACATCAACACTACTTGACAGTACAGCTGGTGGACCTTCCCCTAGGGCTGGACTGTGCACAAGAGCAATACACTGGGTCTGCATGGGCTTTGTGGATAACACAGGGCAGTGGCAGTTGGAAGAACCAGAAACAACAGAATACAACTCGGCTGAGATGCTTCCATTACATTTTTAAAAATCATTCTTCGCTTTGTACTTGTGTAATTTCTTGTAAGAAATATGATAAAATACTCCTTCAACCATTCACCAGTTCTTCCCTACACTGTATTTCACCAACAGTTGGTAGATACTGATGACTGGTTGGTTTTTTTTCCAGAACACAACAAACGGAAAACGGGTGAATTTCCACTGCAGTTCAGCAATCAGTCTATGTCATTCCCAGAGTTCGTGTCCAAAGCATGGTCTGTTCTTCCCCAGTAACTGCTTTATTCTGCAGTGCCGGATTCTGCCCTGTCACTTCACCTCCCTATCCCTGTCCCCAACTTTTGGTTAATGATTTTGTGACAGTGGGCGCAATGTTTCACCATTTGAACACTGAAAGTCTCTTAATTCCCTGCAGTTCTTTGCTGGATTTTCCATCACCGAGGATCGTTGGTTTTTTTTTTTTTTCTTGTGGAAATTGTCACGTCTAAAAACATTTTTGGTTATTAATGAATTAGTTTACAATAACAAACCTAAATAAACGCATTTACCAAGAAAAACACCTATTTGACAGATTTCAATATTGTTGTATAGTTGTTAAAAAAAATGTGAAATAAAAAAACTGTTGAGAGTTTAGCGCTTTCAAGGTTCAGTAGAAGTCCAGTGGTGTGCTTCCTGCAGGAATCTGACATTGTTACTAAAGAAGAGAAAAACAAATGTAGGAATGTGATACTGTTACTAACGAAGAGAAAAACAACAAATGCAGGAATCTGAAACTGATACTAAAGAAGAGAAAACAAATGTAGGAATGTGATACTGTTACTAAAGAAGAGAAAAACAACAAATGCAGGGAACTGATACTGATACCAAAGAAGAGAAAACAACATGCAGGAACCTGATACTGTTACTTAAGAAGAGGAAACCAACCCAGATCCTCCGCCCCCCTTCCAACAGTGTCTTCCTTTTCATTTGTGTGACTGAACAAGACAACAGAAACCTCTTCAATTGGGTTGGGCAAGGACCACCGCACCCCACAGCCCCACCAACACGCTATCACCAGCTGACCATTGATTCCTTGTTCTGTTCTTTCCGACAGCATGGCAACCAACCTCTGACCCTGCTCAGCTGGGACTGAATCCTTCGGGAGTGGAGCTCTTCTGGAGGGTGACGCCGGTGAACTGCTCCATCAGGGTGTAGCCCGGAGGCCCCAACACGTCGTCCACATAGTTGTGCTTGTTCAGCAGGTGCTCTCTCAGCTTGTCCTTGCGGTGGAACTTGTGCTTGCAGAATGAACAGGTCAAGACCAAGGTGCCTTCGCACTTGTGGCGGTGCCGAACAAGGCTGCCCTGATGGGCATAGGCCATTCCACACTTGGGACAGCGAAAGGGCTTCTCTGCGCCAGCATCAGACGCACCAAGAAAGGCCGGACTGATCTGTCCATACGACGAGGGTTCAACAACGAAATCTCTCTCACTCTCCAGATCCTCCACTGCGGAACAGGGCTCTAACTTGAAGTGCCTGGGCATACTATGCCACGCCACTGTTGAAGCTGAGCGGAGCTTGTTCACTGCAGATGAAAGAAACAGGACGTCAGATACCGCTCACATCACACAGACACTGTCACTATCCACTCACTTCAAAACGACCTTCTCAATGCCTTTGTCAGCACAATCTCCAAAGCTACTACAACATTTTAGGATGGATCTTGTTTACAGTCATCATTACAGACGATGCTAATCAATATGTGGTTTATGATCCGTCTAGAACAGAACAATGAACATTATTCTCAAATTGTCATTTTCAGTCAAACGGAGTTTTTTTTCTTTTTCTCCTTTTTTTTTTTTTAATAATTTGTTCTACACTAGGCTGTCCCTATCCATGTGAAATGCAAAGGATTGCCCTCTGGAACACAATGGTCAGCCTGACCACCCATTCAGAAATGCATTTTTATTTCTGAAAGATTCAGATGAATATCATCTGTAACAAGCTTATAACATTTTTTTAACCCCTTTTTTAAAACCATTATTGTCATAGAATCACTGATCAAGGTAATGAACTCAGGTTTCGTTGTGTTTGCTATACTGTATGACTCTTACAGTGATTTTCCTGTCTGACCTTTACATCACTGGATGATTCATACTCATGTGTTTCCATTGTTTCCACAAGTTTCGTAAAAGCGTGCTTGGAGATGGATTCTGAATGAAAGAATGTAAAGGAGCAGGTGAACTCTAGACAGGTAAAAAAAAAAAAACCTGTTGGAAAAGTTAAACAAGCAAGATAACCTCTTCCAAGTCATTTCCAAACAATGACGATGTTAGAAAAGTTAAACAAGCAAGATAACCTCTTCCAAGTCATATTCAAACAATGAAGATGTTAGAAAAGTTGAACAAGCAAGATAACCTCTTCCAAGTCGTATCCAAACAATGAGGATGTTAGAAAAGTTAAACAAGCAAGATAACCTCTTCCTAGTCGTACCCAAAGAGCGAGGGGTACCAGTCCAGTATTGGTTTCATAACACAGTATGGTCATTAACAGTTTCTGGTTTCTTCATGGTTGCTGACGAATTCACTCTGAAGTGTGTCAAATCTGGCTGAACTTTGTGTAATGCAGAAGCAAACAAAACAAATAATAACACCCCTCCCTCCCTTCCCTCGTGTATGCTTGAAAGAAAGTATAAAAAGCATCGTGCTGCACATAAGAAAACCGTAGTCCATGTACAGAGGGCCACGTTAAAGACATACACACTCTTGTTGGCACACAGGGACACGATGGAGACACACACTCTCTTCTTGGCACACAGGGACACTTTGGAGACATACACTTTCTCTTGTTGGCACAAAGGGACACTTTGGAGACATACACTCTCTCTTGTTGGCACACAGGGACACTTTGGAGACATACACTCTCTTGTTGGCACACAGGGACACTTTGGGGACATACACTCTCTCTTGTTGGCACACAGGGACACTTTGGAGACATACACTCTCTTGTTGGTACACAGGGACGCTTTGGAGACATATTTTCTCTTGTTGGCACACAGGGACACTTTGGAGACATGCACTCTCTCTTGTTGGCACACAGGGACACTTTGGAGACATACACTCTCTCTTGCCTGCGTTCTATTTGGACAGGGTGTATCCGGGAGGGCCTAGATCTGGGTCTACATGATCATGCTTGGACAGAAGATGCTCCCTGAAACGATCTTTGCGATGAAACACCTGGCCACAGAACTTGCAGGCAAGATCAAACAACCCTTCACATTTCCGCCGGTGTCTTCCAAGACTTCCAGACTGAGCATAGGCCGCTCCACACCTCAGACACTTAAACCGCTTCTCTCCAGACCTCCTCAGGGAAGCACTGTTCAAAGCATAAAACGAGGCTGCATTCTGACAATGTGGGCCCGTGGGAGCGAGTTCAGCACATCCAGAGGCAAGATTAGCAATGGCTGGCCAAACCTGCAGATCTTCATCTATGTCCAGGGATTCCGAAGAGTCATCAATCTCAATTTTGACCACAGTGGGAGAGGAGGTTGCTTTCTTGTGCTGGGTGTTGTGGGAAACTGCAGAGCAAACAAAAAGTACATGTCACACGGTGAACAAGCACCCCTGCTATCTGACACTGAGAGACCTGGCTCAAGACAGTCTCAGAAGATATGCCTACACACAACACACACAACTCTACCTCAAAGGCACTCATCAATCCTCTGGCAAAGAGTCAGTAGGCTAGGCCTGGAAACACAGACACAGCTCCTGTCAAGGAAATAAGGAAAGAACAAAGCCATTCTTCAAGAAGACTGTCCTGTCTAACTGCAGCAGAGAGCATTTTATGCTAGGGGTGGGTAGGGACTGGACGAAAAGATAGGGTTGGGAGGGCATTGTCAGATGAAGTCATAAGGTTTTATTTGAGCTCATGGAATACATTTTAAAACTATAAGGACTAATTTCCTGTTCCTGAGTTTGTTTCAAGAATGAAACGAAAAAGATTGCAGCAACATAGACCCAAGTAATTCACAAGGTCAACTACACTTTTGGACTGTCAAATTACATCACCTAATAATTTTCACTTTTTTTTTTTAATCAATATTTTCACATTTACAAATAGGTCACCTACACTTTTGGACTGTCAAATTACATCACCTAATAATTTACACTTTTTTTTTTCAAATCAATATTTTCACATTTACAAATTGACAAGCGTTCTAACATGCCAAACTAGGAGTAAGCACACAAACAGGGCGTAAAGTAATGCTTCTTTAACACACACTACCAAACAGACAAGTCAGTTGTTGATAAAGAGGTCCTCCTGAGACGTGACAACTACCAGACATACACAACACACTGGGCTGGCCGCCAGCCTGCCGCCTTCTCCTTATGGCTGCCAACAGGGCAGGGGGGGGGGGGGGGGGGGGGAGGCTGGGACTTTGCTTGCTTGACTTCCGACTTCCTGCCTGCCTGCTGTTGCGACCCTTGAAGAGAGCACTATTGTTCTGAGCATCTTCTGTGTTAGCTGTGACCCCTGAAGAGTAATGTGTCTTAGCTGTGACCCCTGAAGAGTACTGTGTTAGCTGTGACCCCGGAAGAGTATTGTTCTGAGCATCTTCTGTGTTAGCTGTGACCCCTTAAGAGTATTGTGTATTAGCTGTGAGCCCTGAAGAGTACTGTTCTGTGCGTCGTCTGTGTGTTATCTGTAACCCCTGAAGAGTATTGTTCTGAGCATCATCCATGTGTTATCCGAGACCTCTAATGAGTACTCTGTGTTATCTGTGACCTCTGAAGAGTACTGTGTGTTATCTGTGACCCCTGAAGAGTACTGTTCTGAGCATCATCCGTGTGCTTTTTGTGACCCCTGATGAGAATTGTTCTGTGCATCGTCTGTGTCTTATCTGTGACCCCTTAAGAGTATTGTTCTGTGCATTGTCTGTGCGTTATCTGGGACCCCTGAAGAGTATTGTTCTGAGCATCTTCTGTATTTTATTTGTGACTCCTGAAGAGTATTAATCTGAGCATCTTGTGTGTGTTATCTGTGATCCCTTAAGAGTATTGTTCTGTGCATCGTGTGCGTGGATCTGTAACTCCTGAAGAGTACTGTGTTATCTGTGATCACTGAAGAGAATTGTTATCAGCATCTTCTGTGTTATCTGTGACCCCTGAAAAGTATTGTTCTGTGCTTCGTTTGTTGTTATCTGTGACCCCCGAAGAGTACTGTATGTTATCTGTGGCTCCTGAAAAGTATTGTTCTGAGCATCGTCCGTGTTTTATCTGTGACCCCTGGAGTACTGTGTGTTATCAGTGACCCCTGAAAAGTATTGTTCTGAGCATCGTCTGTGTGTTATCTGTGACCCCTGAAGAGTACTGTGTGTTATCAGTGACCCCTGAAAAGTATTGTTCTGAGCATCGTCTGTGTGTTATCTGTGACTCCTGAAGAGTACTGTGTGTTATCTGTGACTCCTGAAAAGTACAGTTTGTTATCTGTGACTCCTGGAAAGTACTGTGTGTCATCTGTGACTCCTCAAGAGTACTGTGTGTTATCTGTGGCTCCTGAAAAGTACTGTGTGTTATCTGTGACTCTGAGAGTACGTGCGCATCTGTGAGTCCTGAAGAGTACGTGTTTGTGCGACTCCTGAAGAGTCTGTGTGTTATGTGGATCCTGAAGAGTACTGTGTGTCATTGTGACTCCTGAAGAGTACTGTGTGTTATGTGCGACTCCTGAAGAGTACTGTGTGTTATGTGGACTCCTGAAGAGTACTAACATTGTCGTGTGTTATCTGTGACCCTGAAGAGTACTGTATGTGTTGTCGGACTCCTGTAGAGTATTTTTAGAGTATTGTCTGTGTGTTATCTGTGATCCCCTGAAGAGTATTGTGTGTTGTCTGTGACCCCTGTAGAGTACTATTTTGAGCATTGTCTGTGTGTTATCTGTGATCCCTGAAGAGTATTGTGTGTTGTCTGTGACCCCCAAAGAGTACTGCTCTGTGCATTTTCTGTGTTATCTGTGACCCCTGAAGAGTATTGTTCTGAGCATCTTCTGTTACCTGTGACCCCTGCAGAGTTTTGTTCTGAGCATCGTCTGTGTTATCTGTAACCCCTGCCGAGTATTGTTCTGAGCATCGTCTGTGTTATCTGTCTGTCACCCCTGAAGAGTATTGTTCTGTGCATTGTCTGTGTGTGACCTGTAACCCCTGAAGAGTATTGTTCTGAGCATCTTCTGTGTGTTATCTGTGACCCCTGAAGAGTATTGTGTGTTATCTGTGACCCCTGAAGAGTATTGTACTGTGCATTTTCTGCGTTATCTGTGACCCCTGCAGAGTATTGTTCTGAGCATCTTCTGTGAATTGTTTGTGATACCTGTAGAGATGAACATTGTTTTGTGCATTTTCTGTGTGTTCTTTGTGACGCCTGAAGAAAAGAGTACTGATTTCTGCACTATCTGAGTGTTCTTTGTGTGTTGTCCATTTTCTGTGTTCTTTGTGCATTTTCTGTGTGTTCTTTATGTTTCGTGTATTTTGTGTTCTTTGCGTTTTGTGCATTTTCTGTGTGTTCTTTGTGGTTTGTGCAACATTGTATTGTGCATCTTCTGTGTCTTACTTGTGACACTTTCAGAAAGCAATATTGTTTTGTGCATTTTCTGAGTTAATTGCGAGATCTGTAGAAAGCAATATTGTTTTGTGCATTTTCTGTGCGTGATTTGTGACATCTTTAGAAAGCAATATTGTTTTGTGCCTTTTCTGTGTGTTATCTGCGACACCTTTAGAACGCATAATTGTTTTGTGCATTTTCTGTGTTATTTGTGACACCTTTAGAAAGCATAATTTTTTGTGTATTTTCTGTGTGATATTTGTTATGCCTTTAGAGGAGCACTGTTTTGTGCATTTTCCTTGTGTGATCTCTCTCAAAGACATATTTGTCGAAAATTCACTTGTTTCCATGAGGTATTTAATAAGCGTGGCTTTGCACCTTTTGTGTTGTTGTATTTGGGATCTTTTCACAAATGCTGGAGTCTGCTCTGGCCTCATGAGGTAGTACAACAGTTCTCCATAGTTGTTTACCTTATTTTTAAGACATCGTCACATTGCCAAACATCTTCATGAGAGAGTTATCGATTTTCCTCTAGTAAGATCGGAAACGGCATCAGATGCAACAAATAATGTTTTGCAGTTTTCTATTTTCTGGACAGAGAGAGAGAGAGAGAGAGAGAGAGAGAGAGAGAGAAAGACAGAGAGAGACAGACAGACAGAGAAGAGAAAGACAGACAGACAGAGAAACAGACAGATACAGGTGAGACAGAGGAATTTTGACATCTCTCTCTCTCTCTCTGTGCGTGTGCGCACGCATAAACATATAGACATATACTGTATACATGTATTAAGAGAGAGAGAGAGAGAGAGAGTGTGTGTGTGTGTGTAAAAATAAGTATTTACACAGGCCTTGAGAGAGCATGGGTGCATCTGTAGTTTAAATTAAAAAAAAAAAAAAAAAAAATCCTGCTGAAAACTGAAAGACTAGCAACACTTGTCAAGATATACATTATCTATATTGAAGCATAGTTCCATCTCACAAAGCATTATTATTACCACTTTACTATAATTATTATTATATCATCATTTTATCATCATCATTATTATCATCATCATTCTTCAGGGCATTTACACAGTGTCCATTGTTGGCTAGATACTAAGGTTTATGTGTTTTACAATCCACGCTCTCATTTATACAAAGGCTTTCCTACCTGGGTAGAGCTGATGAAAGAGCTGCCTTCCAGTGCGATATTCAGTCGTTTCCCCAATCATTCAGTCAGTGTCAGTCCCTCTGTCATCCCCCTCCCCTTTCCATTCTTTCGGGGTGTATGCTCTGTGTTACATATCGTCCTTACAAAGCCAAACCGGCCAACTCTTCTGAAAGTTGCCGGTGGTAATGTATGTATGTGCAAGATATGATGTGTGCGTTTTCATGCTTGGAACCTCAGTTTACCAAGTCTCATTTGAAGGATGTTTTTTGGAAAATGGAATCCTGAGCCAATCATAAATCAAACACTGTCTACCCCCCCCCCCCCCCCCCCTCCCTGCACCAAAGTGCCTAACGGAGATTCCTAATCGCAACCCTGGATCATGGATCGGCACTCTATCAACTGGGCCATTCCAACCCTTTTTTCTGCAAGCATTGGTTAGTCTGAATCCACATCAACTTGCCTCAAGTTAGCTTCAGACGCATCTACATGTATGAGAGAGAGACAGACAGACAGACAGAGACAGAGATGAGATAAGAGAGAGAGAGAGAGAGGAGGCATGAGGTTGGGAAGATGGTGGAAATGATAATAGAATGAGGAGACGAGAGGAAAAAAAAGGGGGAGGAGCCGAGAGACACAATTCATTTTCTGGGCTGAATCATATTCTTAAGACAATTATTTCCACTTACAAAATGATTCATCAACATACATTTCCGGCTCTCTCTCTCTCTCTCTTTCTCTCTCTCTCACACACACACACAGACAACACAAACACAGACACACACACACGTCCACCTACCCACCACTACCTCAGCCAGCCACACACACAGCGGCAGACCCAGTCTTCATGTCACAACATTTATTGACATCAATCATTGCTACACAAACGGTCAGCAGAATGCCCGTCATCAATTCAAGCAAAAATGGCAGAATGTTGCTCTGACTTCCTCCCAGCTGAAGACATGTTGAAACGTGCAGTAAGTGAGGATTATAAATAAAACCTGTAAAAAGGAATATCAATGGCTAAAAGAAATTAAAAAGAAAGAAAAAAAAAAAAAACGGACATAAAACGTACTGCAGGTTTCAATCTGCGGACTTGAATCACATCGATCACAAAGGAACTTGATCATCCACTCCCCAAATCCCTAGCATGCAACATGGTTTGTTCACTTCTTTGGTACCGATGTTGACAAGTAACAGTCGAGACAAACACATCTCCCTAACTTAAGTGGAGTAGCATTGCTTTTTCCATTGGTAAGAAAAACTAGACTATGAGAGACTGAGAACAGAAGAGGAGCGACAGGCTGGATCAGTGAGTGAACTAAGGACTTCAGGGGCGGAAGAATGAACAGGGACCCCCCCCCCCCCCCCCCCAATCTCCTTGGTGCGCTGCACAGATGCAGACCTGATTGTCTCCCCTCATAGGTGTAGATCCACAGATCACACATGCACATCAACAACGAGATAAACAAGGACAGACATTGGTGGATCACGGGAACAAAACTAAACAAGGACATCTTGCAGACACCAGGATGATAGGAGATGGACACGGCCAACTTTCTCTCACAGCCCACACAAACGCTACCGACTCTGAGCAATAGGAATTCTGGTGCACATCAGTCTAAACATTCTCCCATCTAAAGTACCATTATTGTCTCCCACTAAAAAATGAATGTGTTACACGTGGCCTCAAGTATTTTCCCTACTGCACAATCATAAACAATCATGGGCTCTCACCAAACTACTGTTCTATTGCACATGACTTCAGTACACCGCTGCTCTCTACAGAGAATTGCCATCACGGAAATTCAGCATCAGTTTTGTTGCACATGACTGCATGTACTCCCCACTGATCTCATGGCATCACCCTTCCCCTCTGCCCTCACCATTCCCCACTGCTCTAATGCCATCACCATTCCCCACTGCTCTAATGCCATCACCATTCCCCACTGCTCTAATGCCATCACCATTCCCCACTGCTCTAATGCCATCACCATTCCCCACTGCTCTAATGCCCATACCATTCCCCACTGCTATCACCATTCCCCACTGACCTCACCATTCCCCACTGATCTCATGTCATCACCATCCCCCCTGATCTCATGCCATCACCATTCCCCACTGCTCTAATGCCCATACCATTCCCCACTGCTATCACCATTCCCCACTGACCTCACCATTCCCCACTGATCTCATGTCATCACCATTCCCCACTGCTCTAATGCCCATACCATTCCCCACTGCTATCACCATTCCCCACTGATCTCACCATTCCCCACTGATCTCATGTCATCACCATTCCCCACTGATCTCATGTCATCACCATTCCCCACTGATCTCATGCCATTACCATTCCCCACTGATCTCATGCCATCACCATTCCCCACTGACCTCATGTCATCACCATTCCCCACTGCTATCACCATTCCCCACTGATCTCATGTCATCACCATTCCCCACTGACCTCATGCCATTACCATTCCCCACTGATCTCACCATTCCCCACTGCCCTCACCATTCTCCACTACTCTCATGTCATCACCATCCCCCACTGATCTCATGTCATCACCATTCCCCACTGATCTCATGTCATCACCATTCCCCACTGATCTCATGCCATCACCATTCCCCACTGACCTCATGTCATCACCATTCCCCACTGACCTCATGCCATTACCATTCCCCACTGATCTCACCATTCCCCACTGCCCTCACCATTCTCCACTACTCTCATGTCATCACCATCCCCCACTGATCTCATGTCATCACCATTCCCCACTGATCTCATGTCATCACCATTCCCCACTGATCTCATGCCATTACCATTCCCCACTGATCTCACCATTCCCCACTGCCCTCACCATTCTCCACTACTTCATGTCATCACCATTCCCCACTGACCTCATGCCATTACCATTCCCCACTGATCTCACCATTCCCCACTGATCTCATGTCATCACCATTCCCCACTGACCTCATGCCATTACCATTCCCCACTGATCTCACCATTCCCCACTGATCTCATGTCATCACCATTCCCCACTGACCTCATGCCATTACCATTCCCCACTGATCTCACCATTCCCCACTGATCTCATGTCATCACCATTCCCCACTGACCTCATGCCATTACCATTCCCCACTGATCTCACCATTCCCCACTGATCTCATGTCATCACCATTCCCCACTGATCTCATGTCATCACCATTCCCCACTGATCTCATGCCATTACCATTCCCCACTGATCTCACCATTCCCCACTGCCCTCACCATTCTCAACTACTCTCATGTCATCACCATTCCCCACTGACCTCATGCCATTACCATTCCCCACTGATCTCACCATTCCCCACTGCCCTCACCATTCTCCACTACTCTCATGTCATCACCATTCCCCACTGATCTCATGCCATCACCATTCCCCACTGATCTCATGCCATCACCATTCCCACTGATCTTATCATTCCCCACTGCCCTCACCATTCTCCACTGCCCTTATGCCATCACCATTCCCCACTGCTTTAATGCCATCACCAGGGTCCACTCACTACTGCTCTAATGCCGTAACCATTCCCACTGCCATCACCATTCCCCACTTCTCTCATGCCATCACCATTCCCCACTTCTCTCATGCCATCACCATTCCCTTCTGCTCTAATGCCATCACCATTCCCTTCTGCTCTAATGCCATCACCATTCCCCACTTCTCTCATGCCATCACCATTCCCTTCTGCTCTAATGCCATCACCATTCCCCACTGCTCTAATGCCATCACCATTCCCCACTGCTCTAATGCCATCACCATTCCCTTCTGCTCTAATGCCATCACCATTCCCTTCTGCTCTAATGCCATCACCATTCCCTTCTGCTCTAATGCCATCACCATTCCCCACTTCTCTCATGCCATCACCATTCCCTTCTGCTCTAATGCCATCACCATTCCCCACTGCTCTAATGCCATCACCATTCCCTTCTGCTCTAATGCCGTCACCATTCCCCACTGCTATCCGTCACCATTCCCCACTGCTATCCATCACCATTCCCCACTGCTTTAATGCCATCACCATTCCCTTCTGCTCTAATGCCATCACCATTCCCACTGCTCTAATGCCATCACCATTCCCCACTGCTTTAATGCCATCACCATTCCCCACTGCTCTAATGCCGTCACCATTCCCCACTGCTCTAATGCCATCACCATTCCCCACTGCTTTAATGCCATCACCATTCCCTTCTGCTCTAATGCCATCACCATTCCCCACTGCTCTAATGCCATCACCATTCCCCACTGCTCTAATGCCATCACCATTCCCTACTGCTCTAATGCCGTCACCATTCCCCACTGCTCTAATGCCATCACCATTGCCTTCTGCTCTAATGCCATCACCATTCCCCACTGCTCTAATGCCATCACCATTCCCCACTGCTCTAATGCCATCACCATTCCCTACTGCTCTAATGCTGTCACCATTCCCCACTGCTTTAATGCCATCACCATTCCCTTCTGCTCTAATGCCATCACCATTCCCTTCTGCTCTAATGCCATCACCATTCCCTACTGCTCTAATGCTGTCACCATTCCCCACTGCCATCACCATTGATTCCCCACTGCTCTCATGCCATCACCATCCCCCCACTGTTTTAATGCCATCACCATTCCCTACTGCTCTAATGCCATCACCATTCCCTACTGCTCTAATGCCATCACCATTCCCACTGCCCTCATCATTCCCCACTTCCATCACCATTCCCCACTGCCCTCATACCATCACCATTCCCCACTGCCATCACCATTCCCTACTGCTCTAATGCCATCACCATTCCCTTCTGCTCTAATGCCATCACCATTGCCCACTGCCCTCATGACATCACCATTCCCCACTGCCCTTATGCCATCACTAACTCACAACAACAACAATTCTGTAGTACATGACCAACTACTTCCCACTGCTCTCTCAACAACAACAATCCTGTTACCCTGACTTCAACCATTCCCCATTGTTCTCATGTGGTCATTTACTCTCAGTAACAACGATTCCGTCATCTCGTCAGTCTATCAACATAGATTAATAAAACACACACACACACACACACACACACATGCACGTGCGCGCACGCACGCACACACACACACACACACACACACACACACACACACACACACCTCATTACACAAATTTTCTTATACTAAATCTTGCATAAAATCTAAGATGAAAAGTTCTTGATGACCTCCAGGAGCCCAAACTCCACAGCAAGCAGACCATTACTGAAGACGGCTTCCACTGCGTCTACTGTACAGTGTCTGACATCGAGCCAGTCCCAACACTGCTGTAAAGTGTCCAACTCTGAGCCAGTCCCAACACTGCTGAAAGTGTCCAAACTCGAGCAGTCCCAACACTGCTGTAAGTGTCCAGCACCAAGCCAGTCCAACACTGCTGTAAAGTGTCCAGCACCAAAGCCAGTCCCAACACTGCTGTAAAGTGTCCACACAAGCCAGTCCCAACACTGCTGTAAAGTGTCCGACACCAAGACAGTCCCAACACTGCTGTAAAGTGTCCAGCACCAAGCCAGTCTCAACACTGCTGTAAAGTGTCCAACACCAAGACAGTCTCAACACTGCTGTAAAGTGTCCAACACCAAGCCAGTCCCAACACTGCTGTAAAGTGTCCAACACCAAGACAGTCTCAACACTGCTGTAAAGTGTCCAACACCAAGCCAGTCCCAACACTGCTGTAAAGTGTCCAACACCAAGACAGTCTCAACACTGCTGTAAAGTGTCCAACACCAAGCCAGTCCCAACACTGCTGTAAAGTGTCCAACACCAAGACAGTCTCAACACTGCTGTAAAGTGTCCAACACCAAGCCAGTCCCAACACTGCTGTAAAGTGTCCAACACCAAGACAGTCTCAACACTGCTGTAAAGTGTCCAACACCAAGCCAGTCCCAACACTGCTGTAAAGTGTCCAACACCAAGATAGTCTCAACACTGCTGTAAAGTGTCCAACACCAAGCCAGTCCCAACACTGCTGTAAAGTGTCCAACACCAAGATAGTCCCAACACTGCTGTAAAGTGTCCAACACCAAGATAGTCCCAACACTGCTGTAAAGTGTCCAACACCAAGATAGTCCCAACACTGCTGTAAAGTGTCCAACACCCTGTCAACATCCACTGTGTGGCACACAACCCAACCATTCCCTGCCCAACAACACCCTGTCAACAACCACTGTGTGGCACACAACCCAACCATTCCCTGCCCAATAACACCCTGTCAACAACCACTGTGTGGCACACAACCCAACCATTCCCTGCCCAATAACACCCTGTCAACAACCACTGTGTGGCACACAACTCAACCATTCCCTGCCCATTAACACCCTGTCAACAACCACTGTGTGGCACACAACCCAACCATTCTCTGTCCAATAACACCCTGTCAACAACCACTGTGTGGCACACAACTCGACCATTCCCTGCCCATTCACACCCTGTCAACAACCACTGTGTGGCACACAACTCAACCCATTCCCTGCCCATTCACACCCTGTCAACAACCACTGTGTGGCACACAACCCAACCATTCCCTGCCCATTAACAACTTGTCAACAACTTTCAGACACCAGTTCTGTGTTGCAACGACTCTGAATAATCAACACCCCCCCCCCCCCCCAATAAAATACCATCGGTGACTCGGCCTGAAGACTTCTGTTGTAAAATGATAGACACGGTCATAGCTCTTCTTAAACACATGGACACAGGATCACACACACACTGACAGAACTATTACTCAATCAACAGAGCATGACATTACAAGGGGGCAAATGAAAACACCAGAGCATAGGCCCTGTGAAGTGGCAAGAATTCAAGTCATCAATGACTCTCTCCATCGACATTTAAAGACACACAGCAATATCCTCATGATCTGGCAGTCTGGTGTCAGTGATCCACACAGTGTCCAGGCCAAACAGTACCCATGTTCACAAGCAATGGCATTACACTCCTCTCCCTCAGGTCCAAACAAGTCTGGACAGATGATCTAGAACAACACAGCAAAACAATGAAGGCAAAAACACATAAAAAGCCTTTTAATTTTTGTTTTATTACAGCCAGCAATGCGAGATATTCTGTACTCCTCCAAGAGATTTTTTTATTCACCTTGGCTTCTTGTCTATGACAGGCAGATCATTTTCTCACCATACTGTCTATGGCTGGCAGATCATTTTCTCACCATACTGTCTATGACAGGCAGATCATTTTCTCACCATATGTATGGCTGCAATCATTTTCTCACCATACTGTCTATGACAGGCAGATTATTTTCCCACCATACTGTCTACGACAGGCAGATCATTTTCTCACCATACTGTCTACGACAGGCAGATCATTTTCTCACCATACTGTCTACGACAGGCAGATCATTTTCTCACCATACTGTCTACGACAGGCAGATCATTTTCTCACCATACTGTCTACGACAGGCAGATCATTTTCTCACCATACTGTCTACGACAGGCAGATCATTTTCTCACCATACTGTCTACGACAGGCAGATCATTTTCTCACCATACTGTCTATGACAGGCAGATCATTTTCTCACCATACTGTCTATGACAGGCACATCATTTTCTCACCATACTGTCTATGACAGGCAGATCATTTTCTCACCATACTGTCTACGACAGGCACATCATTTTCTCACCATACTGTCTATGACAGGCAGATCATTTTCTCACCATACTGTCTACGACAGGCACATCATTTTCTCACCATACTGTCTATGGCTGGCACATCATTTTCTCACCATACTGTCTACGACAGGCACATCATTTTCTCACCATACTGTCTATGGCTGGCACATCATTTTCTCACCATACTGTCTACGACAGGCACATCATTTTCTCACCATACTGTCTATGGCTGGCACATCATTTTCTCACCATACTGTCTATGACAGGCACATCATTTTCTCACCATACTGTCTATGACAGGCACATCATTTTCTCACCATACTGTCTATGACAGGCACATCATTTTCTCACCATACTGTCTATGACAGGCAGATCATTTTCTCACCATACTGTCTACGACAGGCAGATCATTTTCTCACCATACTGACTATTACAGGCAGATCATTTTCTCACCATACTGTCTATGACTGGCAGATCATTTTCTCACCATACTGTCTGACTGGCAGATCACTTTCTCACCATACTGTCTATGGCTGACAGATCATTTTCTCACCATACTGTCTATGACAGGCACATCATTTTCTCAGCATACTGTCTATGACAGGCACATCATTTTCTCACCATACTGTCTATGACAGGCACATCATTTTCTCAGCATACTGTCTATGACAGGCACATCATTTTCTCACCATACTATCTATGACAGGCACATCATTTTCTCACCATACTGTCTATGACAGGCACATCATTTTCTCAGCATACTGTCTATGACAGGCACATCATTTTCTCACCATACTGTCTATGACAGGCACATCATTTTCTCACCATACTATATGACAGGCAAATCATTTTCTCACCATACTGTCTATGGCTGGCAGATCATTTTCTCACCATACTGTCTATGACAGGCACATCATTTTCTCACCATACTGTCTGGCTGGCAGATCATTTTCTCACCATACTGTCTATGACTGGCACATCATTTTCTTTTCTCACTATGATCCTTTTCAACAGGGCAAACCTTTTCTAAATGTTATAACCAACCACACACACACACACACATTTGTACATGCAAAGGAAACTCTGTAAAATGAGATCTTTGATTTTTAACAGTCCTGGCAGCACGTTAGAGACTGAGTGACTCCAAACAACACATTACACATTACGCACACACACATACACAAACACACACACATGTGCATGCGCGCGCACACACACACACACACACACAGACGAACTAACTCAAAGAGTCCTAGAGGTTGCCATGGCTGCAGTTGTTGCAGACCCCCCAAGTGAGCCTATGTAAAGGGCACATAACCACCAATGACAACGCCTTCACCACTCACTGAGCAGGCCCTGTGCCTGATGGACATTGCATGACCTTCAACTTTCAACCACACCAATGCTGCAAGGGTCCAAGAGTTTGACTTCCCATAACATGGCTGACCAACCTATTGCTACACACCACAGGAACACTACCACATACCATCATCAATAAATAAGAAATGGTGTGTATATATAGACTTGTGTATATATCTGCATAAGACCTGACCAGAGCAAAGAAGCCGAGTTGGGAAGCAGAAGAAGAGGTGCGCTGACGTGGAGTGAAGCGCGGACGGACAAGCAGACAGGCCAAAATACAATCATTGACAAGTACAAAAGGAGATCTAAAAATATCCAACAGTGACCTCCAATTTAAAGACAAACTGTTTGCTTCACGACTCATTGGCTACAGTTTAAAAGCTAGCAATAAAACCCTACTGCATTCTCTGTATGCAATGGGTATGTACTGCTTTTTTCTTCTTCTTTTTTAATTCCAGGTAACTTTATTGTGAGGAAATAAACACTTTCACAACCTTTTCAAATGAACCATATAAACAACCACTTTTGTACCTTAGCAAACTAGCCCCCTTCGCCCCAAAATGCTGACTGGATGGAAGGAGATGTAAGTAATGCATACAGGCTTGGACCTCAAGAAGCAAAACTATGGCAACACAGATATGTACTTCAGGCATTTCAAAAAGACAGAGACTGTCTACCACTTTAAAATCTATTTACATCAGTATTCTTTTAATTTTCTCGAACTGCACGCTTTTCACCAACAAGAAGTGACACACGTGTATATCTAAGATCACATAAGCCCCGAGAACATTTCTTGTTCTACAGCTTACATGCTGGTGTAATTTTTGTGCACATTGGTCATATGAGTCCTCATGTGCTGCTTGTGTCCAAAGAACTTACCACACACCTCGCATTTCAACTGGTTGTTGTGGCCATGCTTCACATTCCGGTGATAACAAAGAGAAGCAAAAGAATTGAAGACCTTTTTGCAAGGTATACACATGCTCTTCTTGTGGACACCTCGCATATGGTCTGAGAGCTGGGAGCCTGCTGAGAATGTACAATGACAAAGAGGACAGGCCAGACTGTTGCTGACATCGCCAAATGCCGAGGACTGAGCATGAGGTTCTACAAGGGAATGGCCCTGCGTGTTTGGACCAGTGTAGAAAGCAGAAGTCTGGCTGGGCTGGGGTTGAGGGTGAGAGTCGTGTCTTGACTGTAGAAAGGAGGCTTCTTCAGGCTGATGGTGTGTACCATAGCCTGGTCTGGACACCAGGTATTTGCCTGACATAGCACAACTGAAGCCTGATGGAGTGTAAGTACCTGAATCAAGCAGGGCGTGTTCTGATTTCACAGAGGCAGGGTCCCAGGATGAACTCTGACTGACAGCAGTTAAGGAAAACCTCTGACGTAGCACAGCTCCTGAATCTGCTGAATAACCATAATCCTTTTGGCGGACTGTATGGGAACTGGAACCAGAGCCATGGCGCCACGAGGAAGTATCCGAGATGGGGTTTGCCATGTGCTGCAGCCAAGGTGATGGGTGTACCACTTCTGGAGAGTGATGAGGAGTGTGTAAATCCTCCATAATCCCTCCATAGTTAGACCGTATTGCGGCTGAAAAATACACATCATCACTAATAACATCCACAACATACATCTGGGCTTTCATCACGATGTCGGGCCTGGTGGAGGGGGGGGGATGAAAGATAAGAGATGTTTTATGTCACAAACTACCAACTTTTTCATGCCTAACGATCGAGAGTCCCCTCCCTCATATATATATATATGTGATCAATGATTGGACACAGGTGCTGGAGTGTGGCTAGGTGTGTGAATGTGTGGATGGGTGATAGTGGTTGCTGTACTATTATTCTTTGAGTGAACACCATCCGCAGTCCTCACGCTGACTTGCCAAAAGCAGAACACAGGAAGAAACAAGACAGCCTGCATTTCTGAAACAGGCCATCTGAGTTCTTTTATCATCCTACAGATAGGTGTTTGCTTCAGGATTATATCAGATTCTATTGTTTAAGTCATACCTGCTTCGGGGGTTGTGTCACTTCTTTGTGAACCTTGATCATATGCTGAAGCAAATTCTGTCTGTGTCCAAAGAATTTGGCACAGCAGACACACTGCAGGTCAACATTATGCCCATGATTTTTGTTTCGGTGATAGCTCAAATTAGCAAAGGAGTTGAATCCCAGCTTACACTGCAGGCATACATACAGCTTGTGGTCACTCCGCATGTGAGCATACAGCTGGGTGTCTGAGGGGAACATGTCACCACAAGGGCCACACACGTGTGTCCATGACCCCTCCTGGTTCTGGACACTCCTGGCAACAACCTGCGGCTGGAACTTGGAACCAGAGCCCCCTGTGCCAGGACTAGCACTCCAGGCAGGTGGTGACCCCCTAACCTCTTCTGGATGGTGATGTTGCCACACCTGCTCAGGCATCTTCCACACACTGTCTGGGAAGTAAGCTCTTCGGCCTGATCTATTACCTGAGCTTCTGCCAGCAGCTACGACTGAAACAGACGGACAGGACCATAATGGAACACCATGCAGGAATCGACACCTATCAACAGCACACACAGACAAAAGGCGTGTTGTGCAAGAACAGCACTTCAACACGGCACTGTGAACCCTGAACAAAGTCAACAAACGCCTGCTTTGCCCGGATTCCCCTTTTCCTTTTGTCAACTGAAGGAAAGAATTTTATACTTCTGTAAAACCCCAAATTAAAAAATCTGAATTCACAGCAAATCATACCATTACCGAAAACCAATCTGATAAAATGTGAATTAACATTTGAAGTAAGCGTACTATAGAAGAATATTTTGATTCAATAACAAAGACAACAACAAAAGCTGTTTTAAGACCTACAAAGGCTAGTTTCAAGAAAATATGTATACACTTCAAATTTTCTGTTGAATTTCTTACTTTCCTTTTCATTTTAAAAAACTATATGGTTGGTGGTGACAGGGGGGGGGGGGGGGGGGGAGGGAGCTATGGGAGGGGTAGTGGGCAGGCAGTTGGTGGGTCGGAGGTAGGTATTGGTGGAGAGGGTGTTGTGAACCAACAGCAGGGAGGTGGGATGAGGAAGAGAGGAAACGCTGACCAGCTACCATTCGCCTACCAACAGTTCATCCAATCACCGCAACAGCTAGCCAAGCAAACAACACGATCTCATCCCCCCCCCCTCTCATTTTTTTTTTTTTACTCATGAATACACACATACATTTTATGCACATATAAACTAAGCCCTATCTGAACTGTCAAACCAATACTTGTCTTTCAATGAAAATATTCTTAAATGTATGTGAATTCTCTCTTCCTCTCTCTCCCCCCTCCCCCATCCACCCCACCACCACCACCCCTGAATTGTGAAACACAGGCTGAAACACATTTGTTTCCATAACTGAACCAAATGCTTGCCAGCATTATAACGTAATTCAGATCCTTCACATTTGGTAGGCCTCTACGGAATTATATGCATATCATACCCAATGTCTTTTTCTCGAATTTCTCGCACGCTTTCTTGATTTAACTATAATTTTGGTGAAACAGAATTGTAAGTTGACAGTTCTTGTGTTAGCTGACCGGTAAGAATACAGTCCTATCCCCTTCCCACCCCACCCCCGGAAACTGCAGCCAAGTGACCTTGGTCCAACACACACACACCAGGGGGGCGATACGGAGAAAACAGATCACTGCAGTCAGGGACTGCATTCTGTAAAATGTTCAACGTGATTCCCGTTCCTCGCATGGGACAAAATTCACAGTAGCTGGACTGCTGAAAGCTGGCCAACCACATTAACACTTACAAAAATCAACTAAGGAAATGCACTGCCTGTAAACTTCTATCCCTTAATTAACACTGTCACTGTAGATACAAAGCAGAGGCCTTCACACACACTCTTTTTTCTTTATCTGGTTGTTTAGTGTACAAGTGTATGTTTAATATTTTTCAGCTGGTTTAGTGGGCAAGTGTGTGTGTGTGTGTGTGTGTGTGTGTGTTGTGTGTGTGTGTGTGTGTGTGTGTGTGTGTGTGTGTGTGTGTGTGCACGCGCACATGTGTGTATCCATGCGCGCACATGCGTGTGCAAGTGAGTGAAACCAGCTAAGGAAGTGCAGTGTGCATGTAAGCTACCGTCCCTTCCTTGCATCACAGCAGACATCAATTCAAAAAAGAAAAGGAGAAGCGTATTCGTCCCTTAGCTTATTCAGAGGTTGGCTGGTTATCTTGAGAGAGAGAGAGAGAGAGAGAGAGAGAGAGAGATAGAGAGAGAGAGAGAGTGTGTGTGAGTGTGTGTGTGTGTGTGTGTGTGTGTGTGTGTGTGTGTGTGTGTGTGTGCGCGCGTGCGCACGCGCGCGCATGTGCGCACGCATGAGTAGATGTCTGTCGTTTTCTTTTAAAGAAGAAGTGCACATACACCCTTGTGCCTTGTTTTCCCATCACTGGCCTTCTCATGACCATGCCTGGGATCCCTTTCAGAAGAGCCAACCCCCTGAACATGACGACTGCCAGACAGCAGCACCAAACACGCTGTCACCATTACCACTGGCTACATTCCTCTCTCGCCTCCCACACAAGAAGAGGAAGACCGGAGATGAGCAATCCTACCACCATTGCAATCCAACCATCTGCTTCTGATGGTACTGTGGACTTCAGCACCACCAGGCTCCTTCCCAACACTAAGTACTTTCCCTTCTGCTCTGAGCCACATAGGTCCCCATGGACACAAAGCCACCAAACACTCAGGCTACAGCAACTGTGACAAAGGAAACCACCTGCCAACACCTCAAACATCAGAGCCCAGGGTCCTATCCACCCCCCACGCCCCTGCACATGTATAGCTAATGCGAAGTGCCAAGCAGCCACCTTCCATGGCCTTTGTCAGGCCACAGTGGGACAGGCAGTTCACCATGCAGAGCTACTATGACTGATGAAGACCAGGCCAGTGGTCTACCATGCTTTCAACACATCTTGGCTTTCTTCCCACACACTGTATTCATGTCGACAGCTCTAAGGACTAAACACAGCATTGCACGGCTAGAAAAATCTGGACAACCAAAATATCAGTGAAACTTTCGGCATCAACATTTTATTCCATTTTTCAAGGTGATAACAAACTCCCTGTATCATACTGAAAAACAAAAATCCCCATATTAGTCAATCTTTCAAAACTGAAACTAAATCTACACAAGCACACTGTTAAATCATTTCTTTTAAAAAGTATTACACAAACACCCCCCCCCCACCTCCACCCTGCATGCCAAGCTTTTTCAAGGGAAAGGTCTACACTAAATAACTGTTCAAACTTTCCAGATAAAAACGTCAACACAAGCATGATGATACTCAGTCCTGCATGATTTAAAAACAAACCAACAGAAAAACCTCATGAGATAGGTAAGGTAAGGTAACGTTGCTTATAGCCCAGCCGACCGTAAAGGGCCGTATCACTAAGGCGGTCATCGCGTTGGTCAACTCACAAGTCATTCATTCACACAACTCTTTAAAATACATCTAAAAACCCACCCGAAATTTTGTTAAACATTTTTCCACTATAAAATCTCAGATCCGATGAAAAATGTTGATCTATTTCAAGAATTCAAAGATCGCATCAGATGGAACATCTCTGAACAAGATTTTGAATCGAGTCACGCACCATACATGAACATGACTCATTTTTACTGTCTTTTGTTTGTTTTCCTAGAAATCCAGACCTCACCCACTGCCTCACCTGGATCCCACAGTAAAACAAAGACAGGCCAAAGTGCCAGACAGTATTGTGTCAAGTCAGTGAAAGTCACTCCCCAAACTCTTCGTGTCTAGCTGCACATACTTTTTTCTTGTCATGCAGCATTTTCTGCACAAAAAAGCAATGGGTTCACATACTGTCGTTTCATTTCATGTTAATGAAATGAACAAGACTCTTGATTTCCCTCTCGGCTTCATTTCTTGTTAGAACTGTCTGAAAATAATGTATCTGGGACTAAATTACCGAAACAATCAAGAAGGGGAGTGGGTGGGTAAAGAAATGGTACTGATATCTCTCCCCCAAATATCTTATATATAATCACCTTACAAACATATAACATATGCCTGTGCATGCGTGTAACTTACTTCCTATCTGAATGTGTGAAACAAACTATTCTCTATAAACTTACGAGGTTCCTCCCTAAATGCTCCACACCGTAGCTTGCACTGGCACTTCCATTTTTTCATAGAACGTCTTGCTAATTCTCTTTATAACCCCCCTCTCATTTATCGTTTTGTCCCCTTTGTGGCGGAACACTACAATCCAAACTGTCCCTCAGGCAGTGTTTTGGAGCAGCTGAAATCCCCATGCACACTCTCCATGTGCTTTTTCTTGGTCCACACCCGTGTGAACATTTTGCCGCAGAGGTCGCAGCGCAGCTCCTTCCTCCAGCGGTGCCTCTTGTCCTGGTGGTAACAGAGCGACTGGCGCGAATTGAAGGCCTCCCCGCAGTGAGGGCAGCCCACCTTGTGGTGCACAGAGGCCAGGTGAGGCAGCAGCTGGGACAGGCCGACAAAGGGTGCACCGCACAGGCCACATGCCCACACCGCGCCCCCCTCACCCACACTCCACTCTACACCCACACCTGGAACCGCCACAAACCACACACAAGCAAGTAGCCACTGCAACCCATCTTGGTCTAACTTGCATACCTCCCTGTGCTACAATACGTCAGACATAAAAAGGTGAATGTAGGTTAAGTACAAAGCAAAAATCCACAACCAATCTCAATGCACAGGCACAAGCTACCTGTAATCCACTGCATGTGGTTTTTCGTGCTTGCACTACAGTGGAAGAAGCCAATGAAGGCAGAGGTCAGTTCAGCCCAGAACTGTATAACCCACCTCAAACCTGCTCAGCACCTTTCCTTGTTTCAGTCATGGAAGAATGTGGAATACCACATGGACAGCAGTCTATCAAGGCTTCCAACAGTGTGAAACAATAATCAGACTCATTTCAACAGTGTGAAACAATAATCAGACTCATTCCAACAGTGTGAAACAATAATCAGACTCATTCAATCTCAATGAAAATATCTGATACCAATGTCACTGCCAGGGATTTTCGACCAGAAAAATCTACTGAAAGGCAAAATACTAAGGGCATAACCTAACATAGCTGTGCTGACACATTCTGTTCTTTAAAACAAAATGTTTAACCAAAGCACTGAAAATTCTGTGCCTCAGTGGTGTTTACTGAAAGGGCTTTGCTGTTTTCTGACCAGTAACAGACTCTTAAAACAGTTTACAATGTAATATAACGAACAAAACTTAACAGGTTTTAAACCTTTGACAAAACTGTCTTGCATGAACAAAAAAGTTCCATAAGCACATTTCAATAAGAACTACAATGCTGAACTACTTAACACATACATTACTTAAAACAGTTAATCAAAAGAAATAATTTTTCATATAGATAACCAGCTGCTATCAAATTCAAGAACATGTATCCCTTTCTGTTTGACAAAATTCAACAATTCACTACATGGAAAATTAAGCTTTTTTTTTTTTAATCACTTTTCTTCGGTGGATTATGTAAAGATTGTGTCCTGTATTTTTACTGGTACACGATATAAAAAGATGATTATAAAAAAGCTAAAAAAAACAAACCCACTGTAGTTGTTCCTTCATTTAACTTTACACTGTTGAATTTCATTCCATGTTTTGGCTGAACCACTGGCAGAAGCTGGGAATAAGTCATTGGCTGGGGCTTGGGATTTCTTCCAGAGCAATTCATGAACCTGACAATTCTTGTTTTTTCTTGTCATCAACCCGTTCTGATAATTAGGACAACTTGCAGGCCTGTCATTTTCACATCCAATTCTATTACCTCCATGACGCTGATGCATTTTTCAAGCATTCCCATCACAAAGTGATGGTAACAATGCTGAACCATCCATCAGTATAGAGTGGTAAGAATTAGCCAACCCACCATTCCCTCTCATGACAACAATGTTCAACTATTACACAGCCCTCAGACCAGGATTGTCAGGTCAGAGGAAAACTATCATCATTGAGCTTCGAGTGAAAAGATTTCATCAAAGGAAAACTATCATCACTGAGCTTCGAGTGAAAAGAGTCAATCAGAGGAAAACTATCATGACTGAGCTTCGAGTGAAAAGAGTCAATCGGAGGAAAACTATCCTCACTGAGCTTCGAGTGAAAAGAGTCAATCAGAGGAAAACTATCATGACTGAGCTTCGAGTGAAAAGAGTCAATCGGAGGAAAACTATCATGACTGAGCTTCGAGTGAAAAGAGTCAATCAGAGGAAAACTATCATGACTGAGCTTCGAGTGAAAAGAGTCAATCAGAGGAAAACTATCATCACTGAGCTTCGAGTGAAAAGAGTCAATCAGAGGAAAACTATCATCACAGAGCTTCGAGTGAAAAGAGTCAATTTAAGGAAAACTATCATCACTGAGCTTAGAGTGACAAGAATCAATTTGAGGAAAACTATCATCACTGAGCTTAGAGTGACAAAAATCAATTTGAGGAAAACTATCATCACTGAGCTTAGAGTGACAAAAATCAATTTGAGGAAAACTATCCTCACTGAGCTTAGAGTCAAAAGAGTCAATTTGAAGAACACTATCATGACTGAGCTGTGAGTGAAAGAGTCAATTTGAGGAAAACTATCATCACTGAGCTTAGAGTGAACAGAATCAATTTAAGGAAAACTATCATCACTGAGCTTAGAGTGAAAAGAGTCAATTTGAGGAACACTATCATGACTGAGCTGTGAGTGAAAGAGTCAATTTGAGGAAAACTATCACCACTGAGCGTAAAATGAAAAGAGTTAATCAGAAGAAAACTATCATCACTGAGCTCAGAGTGAAAAGAGTCAATCAAAAGAAAACTATCATCACTGAGCTTAGAGTGAAAAGAGTCAATCTGAGGAACACCATCATCATTGAGCTTAGAGTGAAAAGTCAATTTGAGGAAAACTATCATCACCGAGCTTAGAGTGAAAAGAGTCAATCAAAGGAAAACTATCATCACCGAGCTTAGAGTGAAAAAAGTGTCAACTTGAGGAAACTATCATCACTGAGCTTAGAGTGACATGAGTCAATTGGAGGAAAACTATCATGACTGAGCTTAGAGTGAAATGAGTCAATTTGAGGAACACCATCATCATTGAGCTTAGAGTGAAAAGTCAATTTGAGGAAAACTATCATCACCGAGCTTAGAGTGAAAAGAGTCAATCAAAGGAAAACTATCATCACCGAGCTTAGAGTGAAAAGAGTCAACTTGAGGAAAACTATCATCACTGAGCTTAGAGTGAAAAGAGTCAATCAAAGGAAAACTATCGTCATTGAGCTTAGAGTGAAATGAGTCAACTTGAGGAAAACTATCGTCACCAAGCTTAGAGTGAAAAAAGAGTCAACTTGAGGAAACTATCATCACTGAGCTTAGAGTGAAATGAGTCAATTGGAGGAAAACTATCATGACTGAGCTTAGAGTGAAATGAGTCAACTGGAGGAAAACTATCATGACTGAACTCAGAGTGAAAAGATTCAATCTGAGGTAAACTATAACCACTGAGCTTAGAATTTAAAAAGTTAATCAGAAGAAAACTATCATCACTGAACTTAGAGTGAAAAGAGTCAATCAGAGGATAACTATCATAACTGAGCTTTGAGTGCAAAGAGTCAATAAGAGGATAACTATCATCCTCCCAGAGTGAAGAGATGTCCCCACCCACCATTGGCTGCTGTCTGCTGGAGACTGCACTGTCCTGGGCAGCACCATGGCCACTGACACCACTGACAGTCCCATCCAGAAACTATCATCACCGTCATGACCACTGACACCAGCACACCACTGACAGTCCCATCCAGAAACTATCATCACCGTCATGACCACTGACACCAGCACACCACTGACAGTCCCATCCAGAAACTATCATCACCGTCATGACAACTGACACCAGCACACCACTGACAGTCCCATCCAGAAACCAGCCCTCCTTGCAAGGATCAAGTTACCTGGGCCACTTGGGAAAGTATCCAGCAAGGAACCAACCCCACTGGGTTCCAGACCAATGTTTATCCCTAAACAAAAACTGCAACACTCTCACTGGATTCATGAGACAGTCTTCCCCACTCCTTTCACCCTGTCCGCCTGACTCACAGCACCATTGTCATCCAGTCACAGACACTTTCCCTTGGCACTCTTTCTAGTACAGCACGTGCATGATTCGTCAAATATTCAATACATCTTTACAAATGACATGGAACACAACCAGATTTCCTCATACCATGGAGAAAAAGAAATACAAATGAAAGCCACTTAACAGACCAGTCGTGTAACCAGTCTCAACTGTTCAAAAAGAATGTGAATCGAGATGTGAAGAAGTGTTACAGCGTACTTTTCAACAGCTTGCTAACATGTTTATCACATTGCTATTAAACAGCTAAAACCATTAAAACATAATAGGATTGTTACTCTCCAAAACTGTAACTTGCTGTCCCTAAGTACACCCATTAAACGGATAAGAAATCCAGTCTTTAGAAAAATAGAAATTTCAAAACGGCCATTTTTATGGCTCAGAACAATAAAGAATGGTTCAGAATGTAATAAACCATGGTTCAGAACAATAAAGAATGGTTCAGATTATAGTAAACAATGGTTCAGAACCATTAAGAATGGTTCAGATCAGAGTAAACAATAGTTCAGAGTAATTAAGAATGGTTCAGAATATAATTTCATAGAACAGAACCAGTAACGTTTTTCACAACTTGACAGCCCATGGATTTGATCTGTTCTGTTTATTAAGCAGTGTTCTTCACCCATATCAACTGTGCTATGTTGCAGTTGGAATGGAATCACACCTTGAGAAGTTCCAGTGACTTGCAGCTACTAGAAAAGGCCTTCTTCAAAAACTAGTCTTTGTCAACGTTTTGTGTGCATTTTTTTTTAATGATAAAACGGGTCCATCATTGATGCTCATGTTACTGCATGAGCGCTGTCTGTTCTTTCTCTCCCTCTCCTTCCTTTCTGGCATCCTCCCTCTTTTCCAACTGAACAAGCTGTCCTGCAACTGTCTGAGAACTCTCAAGCTGATGCATTTGTGTTCAGTGATCTCTGTCATAATGCATTAATGCTTGTTGAAAAGCAATGCAAAATGTTGCTACAAGTCTCCCTCACTTCATCCTATGGCTAAACATCCAAGGTTCACCACTGATAGATCTGTGTGTGTGTGACCATTTTTCAACCCATCCTTACAGCAGCTGTAGGAGTTAGAGGGGATTGTCCCCAATGCCATGTGTGTTTCTTACGTGCTTGTTTTTGTGCTGTAGATGAGCAAAAGTCCTGCGGCAGATATGGCATCTCAGACTCTCATTTTCCCCATGCTTTGCATTGCGATGATATCCAAGAGCTTGAAAAGAGTTGAATATTTTCCAACATTTCACACACAAGTGTTTCCTGTGGAATCTGCGTATGTGTGCACACAACTCTTTACCAGTGCCAGCAACTTCGTCACAGAAATTACAAGAAAATAGCTCAATAGGGGAGTGTGGCCGCCTGGGCAGCTGGCGCCGTCCCTCCCAGTGTTGTGCTTGCCTGTGGGCCAAGTGTGCTGTGTGAAGACCAGCCAGTGGGGGTCTCAGAGTCTCCAGACCAGCTAGGCCTTCCTCATCAGCTACTGTATCAAAGTGCACTGACCCTTCCACACTGGCAATGACAAGGCCACTGCTGTCATGTGGCGATCCTGCAATGACACAGAAAAGCACTCAACACAGGCACATCACGTTGTACATGCGCTTTACTGGAAGGGGTGACAAGCTAACAGTTTACCGTTTGTTCCACTACTAACTAGACTTCTTTTTTTTCTCTACTGCACAAGACACACCACTGCGAGGAGGTGCTGTAACTGTCAACTGTTTACAGGTGTTCATTTATTCCCTAGACACTACAGCTCCTTTTCCCTCTGTCCTAGCAATACTGCAGGGTAACTACTTATCTTCAGCTAGTCACAGGTTTTCTTCGTTTTCCCTTGCAAAAGATACGAACCTCTGAATTCTCTCTTGTTCTGTACACAATTCTGTTTCTTGGCAAGAGTATGCCAGTTACTGTCAACTTTCACAGCTTCTATCACTGGCAGTGGTTACCAACACTAAATGCAATGTGTAGAGATTCCCGGCTCTGAAATCAACCAGCATTCAAATACAGTTTGTGGTGACGAAGACTAGATGGTGATATATCTATGATGATCATTTCTATGATGTCACACAAGAGGAACTCTTGTTCTGTTCTGAAATGCGTCATGCACGTTACAAGGTCTGCCACTTGGTAGATGATGAAATCACACTGCTAATTCACTGTCAAAGACAGATAACTTTCTCCCCACCAGGGAAGTGGGGGAGGGGCAATGGGAAAGTGTGAAGACGAGCAAGCAGGTATGTGGTGTATGCGTGCACAAATGCACATGAATACAATTTACACCAAGCATGCTCCCCTCCCATGCAGTCACCCAAATCATGCAACTAATGCACAGCTTCAGATTGTTGGCACGCCCGTGATATTTTTGTGTGAAATTTGCAAATGGCGTGTCCCCTGTCAAAAGCTTGTGCACTAGGCTGTCGCATGCCTTTCTCCGTAATGCCCAAGTGGGGATTGGTCCTCCTCTCTCTCTCAATCAATCATGTGGAGGATCAGAAGTGATAAATCAAGCCTGTCTACACAACCACAGTTCATTCTGAGATATGAATGATCAGCTTTTGATCAAATGGAATCCAACCAACTGACAAGAGTTCAGGACACGAGGGAGACTAGAGTAGCGTACCTTTGTCCCTTTCCGCTCGATGCACGCTGCTATCACTATGCCTTGCAATCCACTGCGACAAAAATGCCATAGAAGGCAAACTGGAGACTGGCAGTGTCACAAAGCGGTCACCAGAGCATGGACAAGGATTTTTCTTCAGCAAATCAGACATTACAGTTTATAAATGTAATAACAGCCTTTCCTTTATGAAGCAGCACAGCAAGACAATGCACACAGATACATCCCACCCACACCCACCTCAACTACTCACAATTCCCCACACCAACTGCCACCTTTCCTTTCTTCCCCCCCCCCCCCTCCCCCTTTCCTTTTTTCCTAATTTCACAATTAGGAATAGACTATTCCTTCTAAAGTGATGTTTCTCTCTCTCTCTCTCTCTCTCTCTCTCTCTCACACACACACACACACACACTTATATAGTCTACACATACCCAGTGGCCACTCAGCGAAAAGTACAGTGAAAGGAAATTCATGGTGATTAACACTGTATGAAAGCTCAGAGATATCACCTTAACATCAGGAGACCCAATGCCCACTGCATGCGTCCCACCACTGTCCACCCAATGTCCTCCACTCCCTCAACTCAGGAAACCACTGCCTACTGCATGTGTCCACCACTGTCCACCCAATGCCCTCATGGCTCACAACCACGTCCCACGACCTGTATGGAGTTGACCAAAAGTTACCTCACAACCTAATCACCAGAATCTGCACTCATCTAGGACAGCAGCATATGTGGCAGGTGTCTCGCAGTAAGCCATGAGCCTGATCTAGGTTGATGAAGACAAAAAGGATTTTCCTACATTTCACTTATAAGAGAACAACAACAAAAAACAACCCCAGTGTTGTTCGGGGTTAAAAAAAAAAAAAAAAAAAAAAAGTTTACAATACCATGTCTAATAATACTGTGACACCAACAGTAAAAAAAAAAAAAAAAGGTGTTTGGGGTTCAAAAAAAAAGTTGACAATATGTCTAATAATACTGGAACACTCATTTTGTTATGTGTCCAATTTTCTTACACTGAGCAGCAATCATGCTCATCCCTTACAAAGCACATACACCAACTGCCGGGGAGTAAACTTTACCACTAACATGACTGAAAACACTAACAGTCACCTTGCACTGCTTATATCTCAACAGTCCGAACACAAAGATCTATTTCTGGACTGTTTATGTATACTGTAATGACACGTTACCCAAAACAAAACTAAAAGATCTGTTTCTGAGGTCTTACATACTGTAATGACATGTTACCCAAAACACAACTAGCTAAAAGATCTGTTTCTGAAGTCCTGTGTAAAATGTACTGACATATTACCCAAAACAAAAAGATCGGTTTCTGAAGTCTCATACATAAAATATAGTGACACATCACCCCCAAACAAAACAAAACAAAAAAACTGAAAGATCTGCTTCTGAAGTCTTACATACTGTAACAACACATAACCCAAAACAAGACTAACTAAAAGATCTGTTTCTGAAGTCTTCTGTGTACTGTAATGACACATTACCTATAACAAACTAATTAATAGTACCTGTTTCTTAAGTCTTGATATAGACTGTAATGACACGTGTTACCCAAAACAAAGCTAAAAGATTTGTTTCTGAATGTGTTATGTATACTGTAATGACATGTTACCAAAACAGAAGGAATACTTCAGACTTGAAATCATGAATTCTTTTGTCTTGTTTGCCCTTTATCTTAAAAGTGTGGGCACACACACACCACACACACACACACACACACAGCCCCAAAGCCCCTTCATGATTGTGGAATTTGGTGAACACTCTTCAAGTGCTGCAATTTGTTCTGCATGTGAGCAAAGTTCTTGCCACAGATCTGACACTTGAGGTGCTCCTTGGCTCCGTGCGTGGCATTGAGGTGGAATCCCAAGGCTCTGCGTGAGTTAAAAAACTTGAAGCAAATTCGACAGCCATGCTTGTTGTGACCTCGACGCATGTGGTCAAAAAAGGAGGGCATATCTGCCAGCACTATGTTGCAAAATGGGCAGATGGATAAACCTCGAAATCCCCCTTGCTTTGTCCCCTCCAAGTGGCTGGCTAAGGGCAGGTGATTTCCCAGGTAACTGTCTGGTGGAACGGCCCTACCTCCATGACACAACTGATCAATATCACTCCACTGTTGGTCCTCCCTGCTTCTGGAGATGGTTGAGCCCTCTGCAATGGTAAAGAGGACACAATGGTAACTGCTTACACACTGCCGTCAGATTCAAGGCTTCAAACTTTCCCCCACAGGAGAAAAAAGAAAGAAAAAAAAAAAAAAGAAAGAAAGAAAGCAAAAAGAACATTACTAAAGACACTGTCTTCTGTTTTTCGAAGCATGCAATGTTTTAAATTACTGACATAATATTCCTGCCAGACTTTTTGTGATATCGGTCATGCAATTCTTTTTAAGTTTTTTTTTCCACACCACTCTCCCACCCACCCACACCCCTTGTTTATAAAATCAACATTAATTTAAAATGTCTGAAACAGGTGTAAATGTGTAGCCAGTAGGATTCATTAACATTCTGATTATGCTATGCACCATAACAATACAGATAACTAATTTCTGATATTATCAGACATATCTTTCATTTTATGACTCACTGTTACACAACCAAAAAACAAAACAAAACTAAAAACTTCTTTGTTCCTACATAAACACCAGAAACAATTAGGTTAATGGGGGAGAATGGGGGGTAGGGGTGGGGGTGGGGGCTGAGAAAAATGGTTTAAGAAAGACCCAGCAACAAATAAAAATGATTTCTTCATTGGATTAAAATGTACACTTCTTTCCCTCCTTTTTTCTTTTAGACATATCACAGCAGTAACCTCAAAAAACTATGTTGTTGTAGCAGAAATTTACATGTAGATTGAAAAAAGAGATGGGCAGACAGAGACAGATTCACAGTCACTGACAAAGAGCCCTATTTCTTATCACAGAAAACTTGCTCAAAACTTGATCTGAATACAAATAGCATGCTATGACCAATTTGTTTTCTTCTGACAGCTGACACATTGAAGTAAATGGATGCACAATATTCTAATATGATATACAATGATTATTTTATGTTGATATACAATACCGCAGCCTCAGTTTCATTCTGGCTCCTGCATTTAAATTTTCTGAATTGACACACATTTTAAGGATTTACAGAAATGATCCATCACTTAATAGAAGTGTTGGGGAAGAGGTGGCAGGCTACATACTCCAAAACTTCCTTTACAACTGCACCGTGCCTTCAGTTTGGCTGCTGCTGTTTCATCCTCTTAAGCCAGTTACCTTTCTACCTGTTCTGCACCTTACAATGAACCAACTCTTTCCTCTTCAGCCAGTTACCATTCTACCTGTTCTGCACCTTACAATGAACCAACTCTTTCCTCTTCAGCCAGTTATCTTTCTACCTGTTCTGCACCTTACAACAAACCACCACTTCTTTCCTGCATTTCTGTTGGGTGATGCAACTTATGCACAGGTGATACTTCTTTCATGCTTTTCTTTCAGATGCAGAAACTTACAGAAGGGGGACACTTGTTTCGTGCATCTTTCTGATGTGGAAAGTTATGGTAGGCAACACTTCTTTCATGCATTTCTTTCTGATGTGGAAACTTACAGAAGGGGGGCACTTCTTTCATGCATTTCTTTCTGATGTGGAACGTTAGGGCAGGTGGGGGGGCACTTCTTTCATGCATTTTTTCCAATGTGGAAAGTTATGGCATGGTGACACTTCTTTCATGCATTTCTTTCTAATATGGAAACTTATGGAAGGGGGCACTTCTTTCATGCATTTCTTTCTGATGTGGGGACAGGTGGGGAGGGGGGCACTTCTTTCATGCATTTCTTTCTGATGTGGGGACAGGTGGGGAGGGGGGCACTTCTTTCATGCATTTCTTTCTGATGTGGGAAACAGTGGGGAGGGGGGCACTTCTTTCATGCATTTCTTTCTGATGTGAAAGTAGGCAGGGGCATTCTTCATGCATTTCTTCTTATCTGGAATATTAGGGTGGGGGGTGGGGGGGGGCACTTCTTTCATGCATTTTTTTCCGATCTGGAAAGTTAGGCACGGGAGGGGGGTGGGGGGTGGGGGTGGGGGTGGGGGTGGGGGGGCACTTCTTTTATGCATTTTTTTCCGATGCGGACAGTTAGGGTAGGGGTCACTTCTTTCATGCATTTCTTCCTGATGCGAAAATTTGCAGAAAGGGGGCACTTCTTTTAAGTTTATTTAATGCTTAACTTTCTCAAGTCACAAAAAGCTATGGAAGAAGGACGTTTATTTGACACTTTACTTTCTCATGTCAAAAAGTTACGAAACGTAATGTTTCTTGCATTTCTGTCTACCATCACCAAGTAATGGTAGGCTGTCTTCACAATTCAGTTCCCCAACCTTTGCAAATCGCAGTATTCACAACAGAACTATTCAAATGTGTAATTTAACAGGTGTTCAAAATTGCCTGCATAAATAAGTTTGCAGTCCAAGTCACATTGTTTATAGTCCAGCCGACTACATAGGCTGTCATCTTGAGCTCCATGTTCAAAATAACAGTACACCAACACACACACACATGCTGCTGACCAAGCACTGAAGTTTGCTACTACTCTCTGCAAGATTTACTGTTAAGGGATCTACCAAACAAACTTACAGAACAACTGAATCATACATATATGTTTCACGACAGTTTCTATCTGCTTCTTCTCCCCAAATACGTCGACAACCAGGAAAGTGCATGTAAAATGACCAGACAGACAGGCCAAGATGGGACATATTTGTTACAGATATACACAGGCAAATGACTATGACTGCTAAACATAAACAGCTTGCTCAAATAATGCGCGTCTGTTCGCTCAGCCAATGGAAACATGTACTTAAAATGAATACAGGCTTACATCTCTGATCAGTAAAATGCTGAAGACCTGGGCAAAGCAGTCATAACGATACCAAGCAATGCACAATGAGAATCAGCATTCGATCCCTTGGAGCTGAGTATGTCCTGCCACGTCCCCACTGCACATGGTAGCCACGCTGCAAAATGAGTGCGATTGTCAGGCGGCAATCAAGACGATAGTAACCTTCAGGGTAGGGCTTCAATAACTGCCCTCTTCCCAACTGTCTGAGGCGAGGAGCAGGACAAAATAGGCAAGATTATGGGGTAGTGAAAAGCAGAAATCCATTGTGTCCCAGGCTTTGGCATTCATCCATCAGCTTTTCTTGTTGAACTACCTACTACAACACACCACACAAACCATCACAAACAGAGACAACGCACGCACGTACACACACACACACTTTTCCTTGTTTTTATGAGAACAACGGTATTCAGTCTGGTTATTATAAACTTGACAAATATGTAACAGTGGTAAAGAAAAATCTTACACTTGCGAAATCCCCTCAAAAACGCCAGCAGTACATTTCAGTCAAGAACAACAAAAATGTACATGATTTTTATCAAAAGAATGTGTTCTGTCACCTCTATCCAGGGAACCTGCGCATTATGCACTGACCCAGACAGGCAGTCTAGCACTGATGAAACAGTGTCCCCTGGACAGCCTCAATGGGTACAGTCAGTCAGATGATGGACATTCCTCATGTGCTGCTGCTTGTTCTGCCTATGGGCAAAGGTCTTGCCACAAATGTAGCAGCGCAGGTGCTCCTTAGTGCCATGGGTGGCATTTCGATGGAATCCCAGAGCCTGGTGAGAATTGAAGAACTTCCAACACAGCACACACATATGTTTGCAATGCTCCAGGCGCATATGTTTGCAGAAGAACTTTAAGTCTGGGACAACAGCGTTGCACACAGGACAAGTGAATGCAGCTGATGAACTCCTTTGCACCTTCTGATCCGACATGTCCACATCAGCAACCCAGGGAATTGGCTTCCCATATTGCCGATTAATTCCACCTCCAGGTCTTAGCTCAAAATCATCCAGGCCTTCTGCCCTCAACTGCTGGACTTTTGATGTATTCCCTGTGAATGAAATAAAAATATTACAATGATACTAGGAACTTAATGCTTCTCAAACAAAAGTCTTCAACACAACTCAATTGAATCCACTGGCAGCAAAATGGCTTTTCAGTGTCCATTAAATAAAAATAAATAAATGAAAAAGAAAAGAGACCCCCCCTCCCCCCTCCCTCTTCCTGACACCCCTCCCCTAGTCCCTCTGACATCTTCAGGTAAATCATTCTCCTGGTACGCATTTCTTCACAATACAGATAAGCTGAAGAATGTCTGAAGAATACTGAAGTGCAGCATGTTGACAAACTAGGAACAAACACAGAACAAACAACTAAAAAGGTACTTGAAGAAGTTAACCATGTTCTGTGAGGTTTGAACACTGCAGGATGAAAGATTGTCAAAAACAATGGGGAAAGAAGTGAGCAATATAAGGAGAAAAAAAAAAGAAGAAAAACAAAACAAAACACTCCGGACACATGTGGTGGATCGGGGTGCTGCGAAGGGAATAGGGGAGGAGGAGCTGGAAAAGACGATCATTACTCTCATTATCTATAAAGACATCTAAAATACTGTTTCAGTATGGTTTATGGCACGAATGTCATCAGTCAGTTTCCTCTGGAATAATGATGAACACTGAAACACTTTGTGTGGGTGTGTGTTGACGGGGTTTGGAGTTGGGGAGGAGGTGGGGGTGGGTGGGGTGGGGGGGGTGGGGGGTGGGGTGGGGGTGGGGTGGGGGGGGGAGGAGGGGCCCGGGGGATGATGTTTTTTCCTTTCTCTCTGTGTTTATGGCACAACTGTATGAACTGTTACTTCCCGTTCCTCAGTCTCCTTCACCACAAGCTGGCACAGGACAATCAGACGACTGATGACTTTCTTCTGACCAGATGATCTGATAGCATTACAGGACAATCAGATGACAAGCACTGATGACTTTCTTCTGACCAGATGATCTGATAGCATTACAGAACAATCATACGACAAGCACTGATGACTTTCTCCTGACCAGATGATCTGACGGCGTTACAGGTCTGTCCTGACAAGTGAACTGACAGCATTACAGGTCTGTCCTGACCAGACGATCTGACAGGGTTACAGGTCTGTCCTGACCAGGTGATCTGACAGCGTTACAGGTCTGTCCTGACAAGTGAACAGACAGCGTTACAGGTCTGTCCTGACAAGTGAACTGACAGCATACAGGTCTGTCCTGACCAGACGATCTGACAGGGTTACAGGTCTGTCCTGACCAGGTGATCTGACAGCGTTACAGGTCTGTCCTGACAAGTGAACAGACAGCGTTACAGTCTGTCTGACAAGTGAACTGACAGCATTACAGGTCTGTTCTGACCCAGTGATCTGACAGTGTTACAGGTATGTCCGACAAGTGAACTGACAGCATTACAGGTCTGTTCTGACCAGGTAATCTGACAGTGTTACAAGTATGTCCTGACAAGTGAACTGACAGCGTTACAGGTCTGTCCTGACCAGGTGATCTCAGTGTTACAGGTATGTCCTGACAAGACTGATCTGTCAGCGTTACAGGTACTCAGCTTCATAGCCGTCACCAGCAGAACTGTTGCAGTCTAATCAGTAGCATATTCATTATCAGTTCACAACACCAAATCTAATCAATAGCATATTCATCAACGGTTCACAACACTAAGTAGGCGAGTCACTTCCAACTGAACAGCTGTCCGCTGACCAATGATTCAGTTATCAGTCACAGTACCTGCCAATATTCATTTAAAAAAACAAAAAAACCCATGGGCGACAAACTAATATACTTCACATTGAAATACCATATGAGAAACAATGAGGGGTAACTGCCTGTCCCTTTCTTTAAAACATCACACGACAGGCTATCTGAGATAGTTCCCCGTCCTTTGCATGAGAAAAATAGGGGTACTTCCCTCACCTCCTATTCACAGCCTAGCCCAAAACAAGAGGCCACATTAGGGCTGTATTTCTCCATCCTTTTTGGGACGATACTGTATGCGAGAGAAAGCCTAGCTTGACTGACGGAATAGTTGACACTTGTACAATTAAAGTATGATCGAGGCATCCACATTATGAACATGTTTCATGTGGTAGTTCTTGTGTTGTTTGTGGCCAAGCATTTTACCACACAGTGGACATTTCAAATCCTCTCTGCACCCATGTTTAGCATTTCTGTGGTAACTAAGGGCTTGCTGGGACCTGAACACTTTCTCACACTCAGAACAGGGATAAAGTTTCTTTTCTCCCAGTGCCAAGTTCTTCCCCGGTGAAAACTGGTGTCCACGGGGACGAGGAAACTGAGGCACAGATGAGCGCGTGGCCAGATCGATAGGACTGACTCTGAGCGGGTGGCTTAACATGGGTAGTGTTCCTGGGCGTGGGGGGAACTGAGGCTGGCTGAAGGGAGGATAGCCCTGGCCTCCTGAGCTGGGCGAAGATGATGCCTGGTGGTGGGGACTTAGCTGCTGAACGCTGCTCTGAAGATCAAGAGCCAGGTTCTCTGCCTGTGGCTGCAATGACTGGCTCACTGGCAGAGGCACTTTCTGATCCAGCAGACCTGCTGCACAGGAACCTTCACCATTCCCGGGGGAAAGGGCTGGCGATGGAGGGGGTGGAATAATGGATTCCAACTGACTGATGGTGCACACTGACAATAAGGGACCCCGACTTGCCACCTGTGTGTGCCCACGCAGTGATGCAGGGGGCTGTGAGCACACCAGCGAGGTTTGCGGAGTGGTCAATTCCACCTGGCTGAGGCGGTTGACGCCCGAAATGACCACTTCCGCCATGTTAGGGGACACATCTGCAATGGCAAAACAAAATGCAGTCATACAGAATGCCCTTTCATTAGCTGATTTCAACTCAAGATCACGCTTCTATATTTCTCCCTTTTCCTATCCAAACTGAACACATTTCAAAGAGTCAATTCAATCACTCCCATCCCTTCCCTATTCCAACAGAAAAAAGAAATTCATATTCTGGTCAACTTCAAGACCATAAAGTAAAACTGGAATCGGAAAAAGAGATGGGCTCCCTTCTGACATAATCCACCGATCTCATCCAGTTTTAACTGTCAATACTATTCATCAACATCATTATTATTACTATTTATTGTCATCTCCATCATTTATGAACAGTGGCAGACAACACCTCCCCCATGTTCCAATTCCTGTACAATTTATGAGATATGCCAATACTATTCATCCATAATTAGGAAAAGCTGACAGAGGTGAAGAGCGAGCAGATGAAGATCACGTCTATCAAATCTCCACTTCTTCATTAGTCTCATCAGAATTATCTTAAAGTTGTTTGCTGTGGGGAGGTGGGGGAAAATGGTACTGAATCAGTGAGCACAACACTTAACTTGCTACAACTCAAGGTGACTTTCACACACGACTATTAAACCTCCATGAAACCAAATTCGGTGAGGGTACACCGATGCATTCTCAGCTTTACTGTCATCTGATAAGGGGGGGGGGGGGGGGGGGGGGGGGATGGATAAAAATAGGTCAAGGTTTGAAAGAAAATTATTGCACAGGTACATGGACACTGGACAGAAAATCCAATGAGCTGGAATGATATCTGGAATTTTAATAATATTGGGCATTGTAATGATACTTGGAATGTTAAGGATCCACTAACTGACAAGAATACTGACAGTGAGTGGCTATCAAAACACTGAAAGAAAACTCCCTAAAGTGAATCACCAGCACAAATTCCAAATACTTCTCCTGAACTACTTTTGGGGATACCATTGCTGACCGACATGGAAGAAATCAACAGAAAAAACAAAACCAACCAACTAACCACACACCCTTTTTTTTTTTTTAGATATTCACCAATTTTCTCGACACAGATGGTCATAAGGAGCTATCCCTTCAATCCTAGCCAGCTATCTGTCATCTCACATCTACCAAAGGGCTAACCCTATTCCAGGGTTATAAAGGTCAGGTGGTTCATGTCAAAAATTGATTTTCCATCTTCAAATGACGCTCTGTGTGCGTGTGTGTGTGTGCATGTGTTTGTGTGTGAATGCGTGCGTATGTGCATGCATACATGTGTGTGTGCATGTGAGTACATATGTGCGCATATCTGTGTGTGTGTCTGTCTGTGTGTGTGAGTGAGTGAGTATGTGTGCACATGCATGTGTGTGTGTGTGTGTGTGTGTGTGTGTGCGTGTGTATGTGTGTGTGTGTGTGTGTGAGAGAGATAGAGACAGACAGACAGACAGACAGACAGAGAGACAGATAGACAGACAGGCAGTCAGGAAAGAGACAGTATGTGACAGAGATTGAACAACTGGTGCATTTGTTCACGTGTTGTTGGTCATGGCAATAAAGGAAACTGAAGTATATGGGTAATATCTTCAGATCTGGTCCACTAAAACCTGACCAATAGGTGGACTGCACCCTCACAACTTCAGGTTTAGGCAAAGACAACGCTACCTATATGGAGGGGGTACTGACCAATGTTTCAAACTTTAACCCAACCCAGAAATTCTCTCTAAAACCGAGAACGAAAACCGATGTTGAAAAACAAATGCCCCTTAATTTAATTATAAACATGATCAAAGTTCTTAAACAAATTACAAAAAAAAGTTCACAAAGATCTTTTATTTCTGAGGTTTTTTGTTTGTTTCTTTGCTTTGTTTTGTCTTCTTCTTGTTCTTTTCCTGAATGAAAGTTCACACATGTATGAGAGAATGCGGCAGTCTGCCCCCAACACTGCCTGAACAGTGAGCTACACAGACAGTTGACAGCTCCACAGAAAATGCACACACATCATTACCAGTGAAATATAACTTTATTTACATTGGCACAGACACATAGCAAGAATGTTCGACAAAGCAGAAACCTTACTAGAACATTACTGCCTAGTAGCAAGGCGTCCAGTGTGGGCAGACTAGCCTGCCCATCCTGTTCAGGCCTGGAACCCGAACACCAGCTACCACACTGTACCAACTCCCCAAGCCATCTTCCTGCATGGCATGCAGTATGGGGCAGGCACACTTTTTTCTCCTCTTAATAACACCGATATTTGCCACTGATGCCTTGACAGCCACATCTATGACGTTTTGACAAGGAGCAACTTTTCCCTCACTATCTTCACAACTACAATAAACCATTTCTGCAACTGTACTGTTTGCTGCGTGTCTACATACATCCCCCCCCATTAGTGTGCTTCACACATGTTTCAGTAACATGCTGAATCATCTGTGGGAGTCATTCCAAGAAGTTTCACCCTCACAGTTCAAAAGTGTGAGTTGATTGTTTACTATGCTGTGGTAACTTCACGACGCATCATGCTGTTTACTACACTGTGGTAACTTCACGAGGCATCACGTTGTTTACTACACTGAGGTAACTTCACGACGTATCATGCTGTTTACTACACTGTGATAACTTCTTGAGGCATCATGTTGTTTACTACACTGTGGTAACTTCACGAGGCATCATGTTGTTTACTACACTGTGGTAACTTCACGAGGCATCACGTTGTTTACTACACTGTGGTAACTTCACGAGGCATCATGTTGTTTACTACACTGTGGTAACTTCTCGAGGCATCATGTTGTTTTCTACACTGAGGTAACTTCTCGAGGCATCATGTTGTTTACTACACTGTGGTAACTTCACGAGGCATCACGTTGTTTACCACCCTGCCGAGCACAGTGGCCCTGTCACAGCCCTCTTCCCTTTCCCACAGCGCAAGTCTTTGTTTTCCCTGGCGTTCTTCACAAACATCACAGCAAGAGCCTACACTGGATACAGCATCTGGTTAGGCAATGATATCATTCTCCTCCTCCAGCACACTCTTCTCCTTCCTCTTTGCATTTCCCATTATTCCGGTGCACAAAACTTGCAGAGTCAAACAGGACAAGTATTTCTGCTTTTTTCCCCCCCTTCTATTGTAAATCTTTTGAACATCCTCACAGATAGTTTGTGTTTCTGTTCCCTTGTTTTGAATCCAAAATTGTGATACTAGTCATACAGTACCTTCAAGTGTTCAAGCCTACCAGTCATTTAGTAGTTCGAGTGTTATGTTTACAAGTCAGATAATTGCCTCCAGTGTTCAAGTTTACTACGCATACAGTAGCTTCAAATGTTCAAGTTCACTAGTCATACAGTAGCTTCAGCTGTTCAAGTTTACTAGTCATATATTAGCCTCAAGTGTTCAAGTTTACTAGTCATATATCAGCCTCAAGTGTTTAAGTTTACTAGTCATCTAGTAGCTTCGGGTGTTTAAGTTAATACTAGTCATATATTAGTCTCAAGTGTTCAAGTTTACTTGTCCTACAGTAGCTTTGAGAGTTCAAGTTTACTAATCATATAGTAGCTTTGAGTGTTCATGTTTACTAGTCATACAGTAGCCTCGAATGTTCAAGAATACTAGTCATATAATATAGCCTTGAGTGTTCATGTTTACTAGTCATACAGTAGCCTCGAGTGTTCAAGTTTATTAGTCATATAGTAGCCTAAAGTGTTCAAGTTTACTAGTCGTATATTAGCCTCGAGTGTTCAAGTTAACTTGTCATATAGTAGCTACAAGTGTTCTAGTTTACAAGTCATATAGTAGCTTCGAGTGTTCGAGTTTACTAGTCACAGAGTAGTTTCGAGTGTTCTACTAGTTTACAAGTCATATAATAGCTTTGAGTGTTAAATTTACTAGTCATAATTATAGTAGCTTCAAGTGTTCTACTAGTTCGAGTGTTTAAGTTTACTAGTCATATAGTAGCTTTGAGTGTTCTACTAGTTTACATGTCATATTGTAGCTTTGAGTGTTTCAGTTTACTAGTCATACAGTAGCTTTGAGTGTTCTACTAGTTTACAAGTCATATAGCAGTTCTACTAGTTAACTAGTCATGTAGTAGCTTCGAGTGTTCAAGTTCACTAGTCATATAGTAGCTTTGAGTGTTCAAGTTTACAAGTCATGTAGTAACTTCGAGTGTTCAAGTTTACTAATCATATAGTAGCTTTGAGTGTTCATGTTAACTAGTCACAAAGTAGCTCTGAGTGTTCAAGTTCAGTTCAGTAACTGCATTAAAGTACATGAAATATAAGCAGACAAATGTGTCAGGCATGACAGTGGCTTCAGCAGACCGGATTCAATTTAAATGAGCTCAAGACTCAATCCACAGCAACAAAACATTCATTCTTTTAAAGTCCACAAATGCTGAATACTCAACCAAGGTAAGGTAATGTTGCTTATAGCCCAGCCGACCACAAAGAGCCATATCAGGGCTGTAACCATGTTAGAATCAACTCACAAGTCATCAAAACAAAAACAAAAACAAACAAAAACCCAACCTTTCACACATCTCTTTAAAATACATCTGAAAGTGTACCAGAAACTTCGTTAAAAATCTTTCTTCCGTAAAATCTTAGATCAGATGCAGTGACCATTCATCTCCATACAGCTGCAACACCAAGCACACTTCCCCCAGTCCAGCTCTTACGTTCAGGTGAACACTTTTCCAGCGCATTTGGAAGTCTGCGTCCGGAGAGCTCTGAACCCTACCAACAGCTCTACATCACGTCCAGCTCTGATCACACTGAGTGCAGGTCAGAGAACATGTGATGTACATTTGTGGACTGATCTGAGGTGATTCTGGAGGTTGTCTGCACGGTAATACACAATGCCACAAATGGTGCAGGGCATGGGGCGGGACTGGTCACACTTCCATCGATGGCGCTGAAGTGACTGAGCCAGCTGGTAGCTCCGCCCACACTTGGTGCAGCGAAATGGGCGGAGAGGATCCGCAGGCGTGAAGGGGGGGTCATTTCCTTTTCCCTTCTCCCCCAGGTTAGTGTCGTCAGGTCCTGGGCCATGTTCCTTGTCCTCAGTGTTCTTCCCCTGGCAAGTGTCCATGTGTTTGAGCAGTTTGTCCATGTCAGGGCAATAGAACATGCAGTTTTTACAGTAGGACCCATTAGAACCCCCAACTCCAACAGGTAGAAGACCAGACGGAAACATCTCTCTGTTCCAGTCAGCCAACTGTCTGGGACTCATAGCCATGTCAAGGGGCACAATCACTGTAGACAAAACATGCAGTCATGTATTACCTCTGTAGCCTCAACAAACATGACAGTAGTTGCAGATGTTTTCCACATCTCTAGACACAAATTTAGCAGGTGTTGCCTTCATTGTGAATTAAACTGGATACAATTTCAAAAGTGTACAATACTAATCTTTTCAGCCATGTGGCTGGAAAAAAGCAACAAGTAAACAAAAGTAAAGCCTGGAGACACAAATTTGTAACAAAGAACAATCAGCCATACGGGGATTACAAACATTATAATGAATTTCAGGCTCTTCCAAGACTATTGAAATGTGAATTCTCTCATTTAGTTTACTCCGTTTATACCTTTTTAAAAAAAAAATCATCATTACTCAAGTTGCAATATTACATTTCCAGAATGTCTCACTGACAACTAATCTTCAGCAGCTCACTAAAGAAACAAAGAAAAACAAAAAGAGAAGTGAAAGCGAGTGATGATAGTAGTTAAAAGGGGAGTGGTAACAGCCTTGCAGGTGAGTAGATGAGTTCTGGAGACAGGGCAGGAAGAGGTTTTAACCAACTGCTATGTTTCTGTTAAAGGGAGAAAGTCTAGATCAATCAGATCACCATGTATTGATGTAATGGCATACCTATCTTAGCAAGTCAGACTACGCACGTCACTCTTTTTTTTTTTTTTAAGGACAGAGGAGAGTAATAGGCATGGGGAAGCGCCAACCCTGTCTCCTCCTGAATGTGTTTGACACTGCTTCCAGCGGAGCCCATTATAAACACTAGTCTTTGCAACAGAGGCTATGAACTTTATAAACACTAGTCTTTGCAACAGAGGCTATGAACTTTATAAACACTAGTCTTTGCATTACAGACTGTAACCTATCTTGGGTGCTGCTTTTGACACTGCTTCCAGCTGCTCCCTTTATAATCACTAGCCTTGGCACTAGAGGCTATGAACTATTAGAGGCTATGAACTATCTTGCGTTCAGCTTCCGACCGTGACCGCGTTTCCCTCTATGGCCTTTATAAACGCTTGTCTTTGTCATTCAAGCCATCTACTAGCCTGTATTCCTATCATTTCTGGATGTCAAACCTCATTTAGCACAGTGCTGCCAGTGTGGAATCTCACCTGTTCCAACTTGTATCCTGATCTTCAGTAAAGTGCCCACAGAGTGCCTGTGTGTGCAGTTTCCACTGACAGTGGCATCAGTCATGGTCATAACTCTGTTGGTTTCACCTGGACCCACTGACGGCAGTCCGGTTCCATTCATTTGAGAAGGAAGTCAGTTCCAGACTCAGAAGAATGATATCAATTTTGATTCTTCATTTAAAAAAAAAAAAAAAAAGACTCCCTGCAATTTTGTCCATACGTGCCACTGCTGCAATGACCAGTTCAGCAGCCTATCTGTATCTTCCTCTGCACGCAGCTGACCGATGTTGTTCAGTGTTTCTAGCCATACTTCTTGTCTCAATCACCTGAGGTCACCACAGATGACCAGGATGGTTTTTTTCCATATCCAAACCTTCCTTGTGTCAGCAACATTTAGTTGTAAGATGTGTCACTAAACGTGCATATCGGGTGCTTCAGTGCAAAAGCCACTTCAATTTGTTTGCCTATATAACACACGGAGGTTTATTCAAAGCATGTCCTATTTTACCTTGTCCCTATTTCACAGCATCTGTATGGGTCATTTTGTTGCTCCATTCTTTGTTTTGCTATAAATGTGATTATGTTTCCAATTTTAGCATCTTTCATACTATGCAAAATATGAAAATGTTTCCAATAGTTAGAGTCTTTCATACTGTGTGCTAAATACATGATATTTCCAGTTTTGAGTCCTTTATGTTTGCTAAATATATGATTATGCTTCTAACTCAGAATTTTTCATGTTGTCCTTTACTCAAAAATTTCCAATATCCATAAACAGTTGTAAGTTACTATGTGCATTGGGGAAGGGGGTTGGGAGTAGAGGAGAGATGAAGTGTGAAAGGTGGACACAAGAAATGGAGTACATTTCAAATGCAAGATCATCTGTTTTATGCAATCCTTTCTGAAAAGACAACATGGAAACAGTCAGCCTACTCAAAGTCTCGCTGTCAAACCTGTTGGATCAACACAGCCCCAACAGGTGTGTTTCCCATTTGGCATGAATGAGAAACACTGGTCAGCAATGTGGATCACATGCCATTTACCATCGCAAGTCAGGACACCATTTGTGCTGTGACTCTCTCCAATCAGGACGACTGTCCTGGAAATTTGCGCCCAACCCCATGCCTCTGCATGTGCAAGCTGAGATGATCTCGGCGGTAAGTAGTGTACCTGCAGTGCATGCACCTCAAGACCCTTGAGCCTTCGCACTTCCACTTGTGGCGAGTCAGGCTCTGCTGGTACTGAAACAAGCGACCACACCTGGCACAGGAATGGCCAGAACTGAAGGAGATGGCGCTTTGGGCTGACGGAGCGTGCTGTCCCATAAACGATGCACCCATGTCAAAGGCAGGCCTGAATCCAGAGGCTGAGCAAGTCTCTCCATGAGCTCTAAACTCTTCCATGGAGTTAACATCACACTCACAACTTGGGCATTTGATGGGAAAGTCTGCACAAGAACCAAACAAGATCTTCAGCCACAAGTATGCTGTGTTCATCATACAGAAAGTCAGATACAACCTCCATTCACTGTTTTGCTCTGTCAAAATAAAGATCACCGTCAAATGGAAGTGTTCACATGAGAAGGAAAGTGATCAGGGAATTATCAACATGTATATCTGAAGACTACCTTTGACAGGAGATGGGACTTTGGAAACCTTGAAAATGGATACTCAAGAGGTTATCTGCAGCTTTTAAAGCAAACTTATGCGTTTGTTATTTTACCCTGTAGAATTTGTACCACTTTCATCTATTAGGGTTTTGGTTGGTTTGTTTTTGCTTTGCTTTTTATTTTTAAACTGCAAGTGCTTAAAGGCTATAACATCACGCACATACGCCTGGTTTCCATATTTTTCATTAAGATATATACCATAATAAGCCCATAATAAACACATACAGACACACTATAGGAGGAAACGTGTGATATGCATCCAGCTTGAGCACCAAGGCACCAGTGGCTGTGTTGGTCACCTGCTCTGCGTACCTAATGACGTCACTTTTAGATGGAACAATGTCTTGTGTGGTGTCAGACAGTTATAACATGGGACTGCCCCCCAGTTCCAGAGACTGTCTTACTGCAAGAAATCCCTTGGTATGCTTTCAGTCACAAGTGACTCGTCACAGAAAGAAAACAACACAGCACAGACAGGCTGAGCCACGGGTGGGACCAAACACAAGAGAAACAACTACTAGGTGGCAACAAACATCACTTGCACTGCCCCGTCTTACAACATTCTCTTCCTAGGCGCTCTGTTGGATTCCTAATGAACTCTTCACAGGAACCATGGTGCGGCAAGCACAGCTAGGTAACCCCACTTCAACCTGTAGTCATGTCTAAATAGGCAAGTATTTCATTCACTGTTGTTTGGGAGTGCGCTGGTTTTGTCACCTGAAGTTCTGTCTAAAAAAAACAACAACATTCTACTGAATTCAGCATGAAGTCCATGCCAAAATCTGGTTGGACATCTGGGTTGTACATCTTCTCTTAAAACCGGCGATCCAGGTATAGCACACCTTACAACAAAGCTTCCCTACACATCTCTTAAAACCGGCGATCCAGGTATAGCACACCTTACAACAAAACCTCCCTACACATCAAACACTTGTCAAAATAGCCAAGAAATCTGGACACTGGTATCCCTCTCCTCTGTTCTATTACCTTCGAATGTCTCTTCACCACATATAGTGGAAAATCATTTTTCCTCAACACCACCATTCTGACTTGAAATAAGCATGACTCAGGGTACACCTGGCTTGTGTGTCATCGCTCATTAACTACAAACCAAGGTAAATGGGAGGTGGGCCAGCGGTGGAGAGGAGTGGGTGTCTGCCTGCACCTACATGTGTGTGTGTGTGTGTGTGTGGAAGGGGGGGGGGGAGGGGGGGTGTAAATGTTTTACTTTACTGTGTGTGTGTGTGTGTGCGTTCAGTTTACTCACTGCTGCTTTTCTCATGGTCTCAGCAAACAGCACCAGTCACTTGGCTTTTCCATAGCCACCCATTGTTTTGAGCGAATGCCTAGTTGCACCACACTGTGTGTGTAAATGTTCATGTCTCCATGCCCCACACTGTGTTCACAAGTGTTCATGTCTCCATGCCCCACACTGTGTTCACAAGTGTTCATGTCTCCATGCACCACACTGTGTGTATTTACAAATGTTCATGACTCCATGCACCACACTGTGTATTTACAAATGTTCATGACTCCATGCCCCACGCTGTATGCTCTCAAGTGTTCATGTCTCCATGCACCACACTGTGTGCTCACAAGTGTTCATGTCTCCATGCCCCACACTGTGTTTACAAGTGTTCATGTCTCCATGTCCCCCACTGTGTGTATTCACAAGTGTTCATATCTCCATGCCCCACACTGTGTGTATTCACAAGTGTTCATATCTCCATGCCCCACACTGTGTGTATTCATAAGTGTTCATGTCTCCATGCCCCACGTGTTTTTCACAAGTGTTCATATCTCCATGCCCACACGTGTGTATTCACAAGTGTTCATTCTCCATGCCCCACACTGTGTGTTTCACAAGAGTTCATGTCTCCATGCCCACACTGTGTGTAAGTGTTCATGTCTCCATGCCCCCACTGTGTTTCACAAGTGTTCATGTCTCCATGCCCCACACTGTTTTCACAAGTGTTCATGTCTCCATGCCCCACACTGTGTTTACAAGTGTTCATACTCATGCCCCACATGTGTTAGTGTCATGTCTCCATGCCCCACACTGTGTTTCACAAGTGTTCATGTCTCCATGCCCCACACTGTGTTACAGTGTTCATTCTCCATGCCCCACACTGTTTACAAGTGTTCATTCTCCATGCCCCACACTGTGTTTACAGTGTTCATGTCTCCAGCCACAGTGTTACAGTGTTCATGTCTCCATGCCCCACACTGTGTTACAAGTGTTCATCTCCATGCCCCACACTGTGTTACTAGTGTTCATGTCTCCATGCCCCACACTGTGTTTACAAGTGTTCATATCTCCATGCCCCACACTGTGTGTGTAAGTGTTCATGTCTCCATGCCCCACACTGTGTTTACAAGTGTTCATGTCTCCATGCCCCACACTGTGTTCACAAGTGTTCATGTCTCCATGCCCCACACTGTGTTTACAAGTGTTCATGTCTCCATGCACCACACTGTGTGTATTCACAAGTGTTCACGTCTCCATGCCCCACACTGTGTTTACAAGTGTTCATGTCTCCATGCCCACACTGTGTGTATTTACAAATGTTCATGTCTCTATGCACCACAGTGTGTTCACAAGTGTTCATGTCTCCAATAGTCCTTGCACCACAGTGTGGGTGTTCACAAGTGTTCATTTCTCCATGCGTGAAGTAGCAGCAGTTCTGCTCAGCAATTTTGGTGCCCACACTGGCAAAGAAGGGTGCATGCCAACTTCCTTAACATTTAATTTTTTTTTTTTTAAATAAATAAAACATCAAAGGAAAAAGTGATGGCTATAGTGGACAAGGGTGTAAGGTGCGATGGAATGTGGTGAAAATAAACAAACGATGTTCTGGAGCACCTGTTTCACATCGGGGTAGGAAGGGAGGGTGCTGGGAAGGCTAGAATCATGGCATTTTGAACATTTCAAACACACACACACATATCAGCTGAAAATGAGAAGATAACAGCACAAAAAAGAATCAGCTGAAAGAGGACAACTGACCTACCTGATGAATGTGAGAGAGAACGCATCACACACTCTGAAGTGTAAGCAAGCAGTTTTAGAAAACAGTTGCTTATGAACCAACCAGGACTGAGAGAGAGAGAGAGAGAGAGAGAGAGAGAGAGAGAGAGGGAGACAGACACAAAGACAGAGAGATAGCGAGAGAGAGCAACAGCGAGCAAGTCCCTTGCATCGAGGTTCATGAAAGTCGAATCATTCAAGGCTCCTTCTCTGTGCGTAGTGTGTGTATGCGTGTGTGTGCATGCGCATGTACGTTTCTCTGTGTGTGACCATGTATGCACACTTGTGCATGTGCATAGCATGGGTGTATGCTTGCAGACACACAAGCATTAAAACTGCCATAAAACATCACACACGCACACAGAAGTTCACAGAGCAAAAGCACACGTGTCACTCGCTTACAACCCCTCTCTCTCTCTCTCTCACACACACATTCACATGCACACGCTCTTGTTTCATACCCTCATAACTTCTTTCAGTCTCTCATTTCAGCACATCATCCTATCAGGCACTTTAGACAAGGTGTCACTTTTCTTTCAAGTTTTCATTTATTGCAACAGAACTTGTAATCAAGGTTGCAACAAAACCCTTAGGGTACACAACATGATACAACAATCAGCTGATATAAAAGAAAAAAACTTGATACATCAATTACATCATGAAGTTGTGTAGAAAATAATACATTCTTTCCTCTGCTACTGATCCCTTAATTTTACTTTTAGTGTATACACACTCAGAAGTCTATACACATACACACGCACAAACACACACACTGTACATTCCTCCTATGAAATGGACTCAACTGTTAACTTCAGTACCACAACATAAACAATGATCAACCCTTGATGTAGCCTATCACTTGTCCCCATGGACACCAACAAGAACATTTATGTACATAAACACAACTACCTCCACTTGTCTTGTGACTGTCACTGGTAACAAGCTAACTCTGTCCAACTGCGGTGAGAACATGATTTGAAAGAACCAATTCTTACATACCAACAGGATGCTGGAAGTGTACTAGGCTGCAAATCAAATAATAAAGCCCCATCTTCACATGCAAAACTTCTATCATGTTCAGAAATCACGCCATTTTCATATCAAAATATAAAGATGCATGATAATAGTTGTCAACTAATGTTTCAATTTTTTAAATTTTTAACAAATAAAAAAAAATTCAAAAGAACATCTTTTCCCTGCCTAGTGGTGCCCATACGAAAGCATGTCATCAGAAGACGTTGCAACTTTCATCTTAAAATTGCTCTCAGTGATCTCTGTCACATTGTAACATCAAGCGATCAACAGTATCTACGAATGCACCCTCAAGCAAAGGTATCTCCCCTGCAGTCCACTTCCATACTCTAATGAATACCAGGTTTCCATGTAATGCGATACTCTACATACTCTTCCCAATACCACGTTTCCATGTGATGCCATACTCTACACACTGTACCCAATACGTTTCCATGTAATGTCAAATTCTCTCATGACGAAGGAAGAACACAAGAAAATGGGGGAATACAGATATCAGTATGATGGATAACTACTTCCAGTAATTAAGCTGTGGTTTGTAACTGGCACAGAGGTGAAGCTGAGATGTATCAGACAGTGAACAGACTGCTATTGCATTGTCTGCTGATGTCTGGTCATATGGGTCTTGAAGACGTCCATTCGGTGACAAACAAGTCCACACTCGGGACATTCTAGACGCCTTGTGCCTGCGCATTTCCATTTGTGCCGATTCATGGTACGTTTGTAGGAAAAGTACCGTCCACAGTTTTCACACTGATATGGTGAGGGGTGGTTACTCTGATGGTCAGCGTAATATACATCTGTTGCTGTGTTCACGTCATAGTCTGCAGAAACACAACACAGTCAGTTCACTTGGACGTACCTTTAAACAGCCCACAGTAACTAAGTACAGGGCATATGAGGCTTCAACATGGAAAACTAACTTGAAATATGCAAGTTCCACTTGAAATATGAACACAACTTGCATATCAGTATGAACAGATAAAATAAAAATCAGTACTTCACAGGTTTTTACACTTTTTAAACTAATTGTTCCCTGCACTAACATTTACACTCTTCTCTTAAAACTAACTGTTCCCTGCACCAACACTTACTCTTCTTTTTAAACTAATTGTTCCCTGCACTAACACATATTCTTCTCTTCAAACTAATAGTTCCCCGCACTAACACTCAGACTTTCCTCTTTAAACTGTTCCCTGCACTAACATGTCCCTGCACTAACAAAGAGAATTGCTCCCTGCACTAACACTTACACTCTTCTCTTAAAACTGTTCCCTGCACTAACATTTATACTTTTCCCTGCTCTAACATTTTATTTTTTTACCCACCAACCCATCATCCACAATAAAGCAATATAATTTTGTTCTGTTTTACAATCTCTTGACATATCACTTTTTTTTCTCTTATCCGTGTGAAGCAAAACCCCCATTAAAATCTTTCCGTGCAATGCTTCATATGGATAACACAAAAGACAACAATACATTACTTTCTCAGATGAATAGAAAAACTTCCTTTTTTACTAGCACTTGTACAAATTTTAAGCGCGTGTCAACATTTTAAGGCTTTCCCTCACATGCTATTCAAACCACAGAATGTAAATCTCCTTTCATGTTAATATCAACTTCAAAATAAAATCCTGCTGGATCATAACCCTGTACATGACAAGTTGTGTGACTTTTCTCCTTGGTGTTCCTATGTGTGCTCTGTAGGCTTCTAGCGCCCTGTTCTGTCATTGCTCGTCCACTGTATGCAGATCATGTCTTGGGGAACCAACACTACTGACCCCAACAAAGATGTGACCATAATGGGATTTCCTGGTAACAGTATGTATCATTTCAAACAGAAGCTCTTAAAGACACCGGAATTGTAACTACATTAAACCATGCCAGACAATCATCATGTAGGTGTCCTGTAAACTTGACCAATCCAAATTCTTGAGACTGAAAAGGGGTGCGTTTTCTTCTCGCCAATTCCTGACCCATCCACGGACCTACTTATTTATCAGCTAGCTATTCCACATGGCAACAGTAAGCAGTGAATGACAGATGGGGTATTCAAAGCTGCTCTTGATTCTGCTTTGTAATGTATGTTCTTGTTTTCTTTTCAACTGGATATTCTTTCTTTTACAGACGACAGTGCCTTTTCTGTCCTCAAGTGTGGTTATGACTGACCATGAAATGGAAGTCAGTCCTTTCTGTCCTCAAGTGGGGTTATGGCTGACCATGAAATGGAGAGGTCAGTCCTTTCTGTCCTCAAGTGTGGTTATGACTGACCATGAAATGGAGAGGTCAGTCCTTTCTGTCCTCAAGTGTGGTTATGACTGACCATGAAATGGAAGTCAGTCCTTTCTGTCCTCAAGTGGGGTTATGGCTGACCATGAAATGGAGAGGTCAGTCCTTTCTGTCCTCAAGTGTGGTTATGACTGACCATGAAATGGAAGTCAGTCCTTTCTGTCCTCAAGTGGGGTTATGGCTGACCATGAAATGGAGAGGTCAGTCCTTTCTGTCCTCAAGTGGGGTTATGGCTGACCATGAAATGGAGAGGTCAGTCCTTTCTGTCCTCAAGTGGGGTTATGGCTGACCATGAAATGGAGAGGTCAGTCCTTTCTGTCCTCAAGTGTGGTTATGGCTGACCATGAAATGGAGGTCAGTCCTTTCTGTCCTCAAGGGGGGTTATGGCTGACCACGAAATGGAGAGGTCAGTCCTTTCTGTCCTCAAGTGGGGTTATGGCTGACCACAAAATGGAGAGGTCAATCGACATGGGCAGTGATTCAACCTTGAAAGGTCAACAATTCGAACTGTGTAATCAACTTCCAACATCTGACTGAAAAAAAAAAAAAAAAGGAAATATTTAACAGCTTTTAATATGATTCAATATTTCAAACTATTTCAATCATATTTTAATGCCGTGAGAATTTGCCATATGATATCGAAGAACATCTGAACGAAAGGCAATGTATGTACATAGTTCACATGAAAACTGACGTGTCCCTTCACACTTCCATCGATGACGATTCAGGCTGTTTCTGAAGGCAAACTGTTTGCCACAGTTGGGACATGCAAGGGAATCTTGCCCATCTGCTGTGTGAGACCTACCCAAAGAGCCTGCATGGCCCAACGCCGGAGAAAATGAATGCCATGCCCCTGAGGTTGCAACAATAGAGCATCTTTCTGGAAAAAATACAGACCGACAATTTTGATATTTCACACAAGAAATCAAATGCTGGCAGTCATTGAAGTCTGCCTGATACCTTTGAAAATCATTCACGTATCTATGGATTCATTCATGTATCTACAGATGTCAAAAATTCACTTCATTAATGGAAATCTTTTTCTTTTAAATTAAAAAAAAAAAAAAAAGAGGGGGGAGTGTTTGTTTGTTTTTTAAGGTAAAACTTGCAGAGATCTGGGGGGAGAGAGAGGGAGGGGGGAGGGGCAAATGGAGCCTACATTTTAAATTGAATGAAGAGAATCAAAAGGGTAGGGACAGAAAACATGGTATTATTCTTACAATATTCAGTCTTCATTGTTTCAGTTGATAAATTCTGAGTCCCTCTGCGAACAATCACATCTACGTACACTGAACTAGAAGTGTTGTTTCCCCATAAACATTAATGTAAGAATATCTATCCCTCATTTGCACAATAAAGACGCTCTTGGGCTACACAGTGGGGGGCAATCTAACACTTTTCTTGAGGACAGACACATGTGAATCACTTTTATATCAAAACTGTGTGCATGTTTCCATTTAATTTCAAGGAACAATTCTATCCACTTTGTGAGGGCCATAATCAATGCTGTCACAATCTTCTCTTTCTTGCTTACTGCTAAACAAGGTAAAACCAATGTCCTATTCATTCCCTGGGACGCCTAACACCGTGCTTCCTCATGTGCAGCCAGTAGTGATCTGAACGGTGAGCCTTATGCCCACAAATATTGCACACTATCAAACGAGTTCCTTCGCACTTCCACTTGTGGCGCAGCATGGAGTGATGGTGAGCAAACGTTTTACCGCACACAGAACATCTGCTTCTGATCGAGGCCAGCTCCCCAACAATGCCCTTTGCAGAAATGGAGCCCGACTGAAAACTGGCCTGTTTCCTCCCCTTCCACCCACCCCACTGTTGTCTGAGAAAAGCTGGATGGGATTGGGCCAAAGCCTGCTGCAGGGAAGTCACTACACTGTCAGGCTGCAAAGACCCACTTGACTCCACTGTCAACCTTTTGTCCATTCTCTCCCGGGGATTAGTGACTGTGGAGAAACAACAAAGCCACCTTCAACCATCAACCATCAAGTTACAAGCATCAAAACACACAGAAATGAATATTATGCAGCCATTTGTTTAACACACCCAACCCCTTCCATATCACTTTTCACTGAGATTGCAAACAATAATATAGATGATTACAAAAGAATTTCATTGCCTTTCACAATTCACTTTACTTCCCATTTAAATTAACAGAGTGCAATGTATAACACATGCAACCAGCCCCCAGATGCAGAAATCATCGTGACAACAAAGGTAACAGAGAGAAATGGGAGGGAAAGAGAGGGTGGAGGGGGAGAAGGAATGGTGTAAAGGGCAAACAATAAACCCACAGTTAAGCATCCAGGATATTCTTTACAGTTCTCAAAAAGTACAGTCGCTTGATTTCACCCAACTTGGATCACCCACTGACCCTCTTCAGGCCTGAATGCATGCAAACACAGCTTTTTCAGCCCGACTCTTCTCTTTACTCTGGAGTTAGCAAGACTTTGTTCTATACTGTAGATACAAGATCATCCAGTGCTACAGACTCAGGTAGCAGCTATCAGTCCAAACAGACTATTCAACACGTATCTAACTGAATTATTGTATAGATGGGGACCCATTATCTGGAAACACATTCTTGTATAGCGTACATTTTTAAACAAAAATGCAGAACGATCAATCATGACTTAAACCGTACCTATTTATCATGCTTTACCTTAACGTGGGTGTGTACTTCTGTAGTTCTGAACTAACTGAAAATTTCTAAGTCTTGGAAATTTGTATCATTCTGAAAATGTAAAAATCAAAACCCATGTGCCATCTGGCTGGGCTCACACACCTAATGCAGGTTGAGTCTTTAGTCAAAAAAGGGTTAATCCCATTCCCCATATTCTTGACAGGGAACAGGGCAAGTGGGGAGATGGGGGAGGTGGAGCAGGATGGGGCAAGGATGGCCTGGAATCTCACCTTTCAACCTTACTGCAGCCAAACTGACCCCAGAGGGATTTCTCAAGGCTCGGGGAGTGGGAGGTGGTTTTTTTGTGCATGTGTGCGTGTGTGTGCAGACCTGTTTACCTCAAATTCGTGTACCTGTAATATCTCAGACAAAAACCTGTAATTTGAAAAAAAAACAACCAAAAACAACCCGTAATCTTCATAACTGCAACACTTTCTAATCTTTTGAAGATTTGGAAGAGCCGACCGTTGGCATGTAAGACCACTTCGTCGCCATCTTTGACAAGGTGAAAGACACATGGCATGCTGGGAAATGTCTTCTTACTGCTTCTGACCGAAACGGTAGCAGACAAAACTTTGCGTTTAAACCATTTTCTTTCTTTGATTTTTTTCCTGTAATTTTGGGGGAGGGGGCGCATAATTCCCGTAATTTCAATTTTTTCCGTTACAATAACGGCAAAATTGTAAAGGTAAACAGGTCTGGTGTGTGTGTGTCCTTTTTTTTTTGCAGAGTACCAGAATAGGGACTAGTTTCTGAAAGAGGCACATAAAAACATCCAAGATTTAAACAAATCGGGCTCTGCACCAGTTTTGGCAGGTTTGGAATGCATGCTGTCAAGCAAATGTGGTATCTGTTTTGACCTGCTAACAACTCTGACATAGTCCTCTGCAGTCAACTGGGGTATGACACAACTTGAAATGGAAAGATAATTTTGCTTTGTCCGCCCAGTCCAAACTCCTTGGACTGTTGCAAAAACCAATGTATAATCTTCATTACATCAATATTTCATTTGGTGCAAGTCAGTCCATCAAAGAATAATCATATCATCTCTACATTTCATCTGGTGCAAGTCAGCATTTTAGATTTTGTGCTACTCAAACAGTTGGCAAGAACCGCACACGTCTACCATAGAGACTGACCTGCAAGAATTTGTCTGGAAAAAAAAAAAAAGCACCATGTTTATCCTGAAAGCACTAAGACTTTGCCACACTTTCCCTCTTTCGTTATCCTCCTCTTCTTTATAATCAATTCCCTTCTATCCCAAGTCAGCATCACCAGATCAAATTAACTGTTCTGAAGATCTCTTGCCCTCAAAAGTTCCTCAACATGAACCTATAGTCCAAAGGACCATTTTTCTCACAGTATAAAATCAAATAACTTTATAAAAACAAAACCATCTAAAACAAGATATTTAAAATTACATGCAACTAAATATCCAACCCCCCCCCCCCCCCCCCCCCCAGCACTTTACAGGACAGCCCTGTTTTAAATAGGACGTCCATAAACTGTTACAATAATGTTGGCCGTGTGACGTTGTGCAGGCGCTTCATGTGCAGCCAGTAATGGTCTGACCTGTGTGTTTTATAACCACACATTGTGCAGATGATCTTGTATGTTCCTTGACACTTTTGTTTATGACGACTGAGGGAATAAGGATGAGTGAACTCTTTGCCACACACTGGGCACCTTCTGTCTGAGCTATCCTGCGACAGCTGCTGTGAGCCAGACAGGAAGCACGGAGACTTTGATCTTGTGGCCATGCCCATCTGTTGTGCCAGATCTAATGATGCCAGCCTTCCAAATCTCAGACCAGACAAATCGCCCACTCCATGCCTGACTGCAGAAGAAGAAAAAAAAAAAAACAGAAAAAAAGGGCGGCAAACATACATAAATATGGTCTAGTTTGCACTGCTTAATAATAACTTCAAATCCAATTGCTAATACTGCCTGCTGCTTCTGTACAGCAGTACAATGCTATGAAGTGAAAACCCCAGGTGAAAAAAACAACATGAAATTAAAAAGCTTTGAATACAAAAAACTGACAAAGTACACAAGACATACATGAGTACAAAATAAATAATAAATAAGAAGGGCTAAGTTTTCTACTCATCTTAATCAATTTGCTGATAAATTCAACATTAATATCTTACAGTTGACAACACCTTCAACACACCTATGCCTTTTCTTCAAGAAAGGAAAGAAAAGCAAACACCCCCTTCCCCACTTTTTTTTTTTTTTTTTTTTGACTGAATAACTGCATCCTCCTTCCTCCTGTTGGTTGTTTCACCAGGCATGATATCTGTTCACTGTGAGGTGGAGTGCAGGTTCAGAGTGGTGGTGACTGTGTATCTAAATGTAGGTATTTCTGAACCATCTTGAACATGATTACCATTACAAAGAAGTATTAGCTCTAGTTACCTTACTGTCAATAATAATTTCATTATCAATGGATATATCAAAAACAGAAGTTTGATAATAAATGGACATGTAAAGAATTTAGTATATTTAATTTGTACCACTATATCAAATTCTGAGGGGAAGGAAGCAGGGGGAGTTACATTTATTATTTTCTTTCTACTGAAAAGCCAGAAATCTGAAGCTGTAGATTTCAAGTTTTCTTGTGAATGTGATTATCTGAGTTCTGAGAAAGTCAGCCATGAAGGAAAACAGGGCTGCATTTACAGCCATTTAAAAACAGTGACTATGTGTTTAACATGATAAGGTAAAAATGCACCACTCCCCCCCCCCCCCCCCCCCCCTCCCATGAATGATGCACTGGCATGTTATTTTGTGAGTACATGTGTATAAGCGTGACTTGCTTTTTTCTTCAACAGACAATCTGAAGTTGGTCGATACCCATTCCTGAAGAAAATGATCTCAGTCCTTCTGATTTAATTGCTTCTCCTTTTCCCTCTGTTGCTGCTTCTGTTTCTCCTCACACAGATGAGTATACAGAGAGGTCTTGTATTTGAAATCTTTCCCACAAAACTGACAGGATACCTTTTCCCCAATGCCATGAAAACCTCGCAGGTGCTCCTTGGTAGCACATGCCTGACTGAAGACCCGCTTGCAGATGCGGCACACCAGCGGGTTGTTTCCATCACATTTTGCAACATGACGGGCAAACACAGCGTGAATGTAGTACTGCATTCCACATAAAGGGCATCTGAATTCTTGCCTGCTGTGGGAATGAGTGAGAGGGGGAGACTGGTGTATAGGATTTTGCAAGAATGGAGGAGTTTGATCGACGGATGATTTGGGGCTATACAGGCTCTGGCGTATGTGGGAGCCAAAGGAAGCATGAGGCGATGACTTCTGTGTCGCTGAAATGAAAAAGAATATCCTTCAGGAAGAAAACCCAAACACTTGGCATCAAGTAACTCTACAAATAAAAAAAAGAAAAGAGAAAAAGAACCAACTTAACTACCAAAAACCAAGTAACTACCAAGATGACGCACTTTTTGTTCACAGGTATTTATTTTATCTGCAAAACCATCCAAACACCTCCACAAAAAGTGTGAATGCACTGATCTACTTTTGAAGAGCTAAGGGAACAAGAGAGATAAAAGAAAAAAAAAATCAAACTACCATCTCTACCCCCACTCCACCCTTCAAATAAATTTATCAACCCAATCGTAAACCAAAACAAAAACCACAAAATGACCCAGATCAACTGCAAAATTTAGCAACAAAATATGGTTTCTTAGGAATTTGTGCTTGGGAACAATAAAACTTCAGGAAACAATGAAATTTAAGATAACCATGCTACTGTACGCGAGGTTCAACACAAAACTTGTTTCCCCCCCCCCCCCCCCCCCCCATGGTTCTACATGGGATATGTCAAGAGATTTTGACTGGAAGTATCACATTCGTAGTTCTTTGACACAGGGTGATACTTCAGGGTAGTGCCACTGCATTTCACAGCACAAAAACTACATGGCTTAAGTGCTAAGCAAAGCAGACCAGATTAATTTTTTGGTCGCGATTGCTGCCACTCAAGTAAGAGAAATAAAATAACTGGTATATTGGTACAACTATGATTGCTCAAAAGTCATTTTTCACCTGGACAGTTTATATCTGATTCAGACACAGATCTTTTAGTTTGCTGGTCCTGTTGCTGATCCAACTAAACTATCCTTAAAGGAATTAATAAATATTTCATAACACTCCTACAGAACCGTCAGAATGCAATACCAGTTTGCATCAAGAGGTACCAAAGGAGCTACTCCCACACTCTCCTCGACAAAATCCTAGGGGAAAAGAGCAAATGGCATGTGCCTCAATAGTTTTACAGAACTAATTCTGGATCATTTAATACAATTCAAATTTGTTGCAACATTTGCTTAGTTCTTCAACGCATTTTCAGTCATTACAGTTAGATGGCAGGCGTTAAACTTCAATAATAATCAATGGGAGGAGGGGGAAGGGAGGGGAAAGAATTTTCAATTTAAAGCTGGGACTCAAGTGTTGTTAGACAAGACATCCATTCCTTCTCTCACACACAAAACGTCAAAAAATAATTAAGTAAAATTTATAATTTTTTCTTTTAAACCTAATAAAAAAGGAATCCATGCACACCAAAGCAATTTGTTGATGGTGTCAAAGACCTTAACGTGAAATCAGGATTGACGCAACGGAACCATACAGATACTATACCTAAGCAAACATTGACAACAGTGCAAAGGTCATGTCTTTCTTGATCTATCCATTGTAACCATCCTTTCACTGGCGTCATGGATCCACCTCCTATGACCCTCAGTCATCAGCCTGGTCACCGTGCCCAGTCTCGCGGTAGTGTTTCTCAAGATACAGATCACCAGGGAAATGTTGTTTGCACAACCTACACACCAGCTTCTCCCCAATGCCATGCTTTTCCCGTAAATGTGCACGCAGCTTGTCTGTGCGCGAGAAAAACTGAGTGCAATGGTCACAGGGTAGAACATACATCTGATGACAAACCTGGTAGTGTCTCTTGATGTTTCTGGCATGTTTGAATTTTCTACCACACAGTTCACATTCTGGTGTTTTTGTGGCACCACCACCAGACTCCAAGACAAATCGTTCAGAGTCATCTAGTTGTAGAATCCCCTTGTGCACTGCACAACACAAGGAAGGAAGAATATTATTGATGCATGTTAACTATTCAACATTCTGCAGCTTACTCCAGCAATTACAGGAAAAGTTCTATCAATAGTTGCTATTACAGTACATGCTTCCATTGTGCACTTCACAATGCACTAAATCCAATACAGGAAACATATACCAAACATGTTCACAAAACTTGGCGCAAAGTTGGATGTTGCTATGTGAATAAACATTACTGCCCTTCTGCTTTTTCTGACACAAAGGGCAATAACCATACATCTGCCCCAAGATTTTAGACAAAAAATTGACTTTTCCCGATTAACTCTGCCCTGCACATTTAAATTTCAGTGCATATTAATTTTGCTTTCCCAACAGTACACTTCTGAGTGAACTTTGTGTGTAGGATATGTGTTGTGTGCTTCCATTTCTCAAAGCCTAATTCTAGCCAAAACAAGTTATTTTCAGCTTGAACGAAACACTTCCCAATGGCAAGGAAAAGTTTCAAATAGCAATGCCAAGCACAGGAGTTGTTTGGATGCAGCAAAACTGACACAATTTCACACAATTATTCTTGGTAGCTGACGCTTCTACCTACCTCAGAATGTGTGTGACTGGTGAAAAACCTGTCACTGATCAATCATGCAAAGGCAATGAAGGCCAAATGTTGCATTTTTGCTTAAAATTTCCTCTTACTGGATCCATCATTCACTAAAATTAATTTTTCACTGCATTTCCTAGGTCTTATCTTCATAGATGTTGGGTAAATATGAAAAAAAATTACTTGGTTTTCTGGCCTATGTTATGCAAATGTTCCTCATGATTCAACAAAGACTGTTTGGACCAAAATGTCTTATCACAGTACGCGCACGACATTTTCCCAGTAACACCATGCTTGATACGAAGGTGACTGCTGAGAGTGTCTTCGCGGGTGTAGATACAATCACAATAGTCACAAGGGAACTTGATATTCTGATGATACACCTGGTGGTGACGTCTCAGGTTCCTGGCCTGACGTAAAACGATACCACACAGTCCACACTCCACTGGCTGGTCTGAACCCAGTTTGTGTCTGCCTTCAACCACAACATCACAGTAGCCTGTTCCTGGAAGGACAATGTCTTCTATTTCCCGACGTCTGGAGAATGACACTGCAGAATAAAGAAAAGTTCATGGCCTTAACCTCCTGGCCGTCAAAGGTACATTAGTAAAGACTGAACGCATTTTAAAAATTTCTCCTCACTAATTCATCTAGTTTTGATTAGAACAGTTCCTGGTAATCATTCTGGCAGTTCTTTAGGAGGAAGGGGGTTTTAACTTGAGAAAAAAGTGGACTTCCATTCACCTTACGATTTCTTTTCTACTAAGCACCAACTTCCTTCTTTAAAATGATTAAACAACAATCTTAGCTCCTCAGCTAACTGTCCTCAAATCAGAACGAATGTTATTAAAATGTTATTGAAATGTGCTCTAAAAAAGTAAAATCCACAAGCACAAAACTCTCACTTTTTAACTTGCACGGTTGCAAAATATACACTTTTCCTGAAAACAGAGAGAAAGAATAAAATGTCAATAAACAACATTCACTGCATCCTTTCTGGTGTCTTTTCATTTCAGGCCATCTTAAGGCCCGGATCATAAGAGCTAAACAAGTATTAATGCTGTGCAAAACACCTAAAACCATCACAAGTTTGCTACTTCACAAACAATTTAAATGTCAGTAACATTAAACATGATTTCTTGATGTCAGAGTGCAATTGAATAATAGTTAAATGCGTATTAGAAGTATCAAGTTTTACTTGGGAAAAAAAAATCTGTGTGAAGATGAATATGCATGAGATTCTATGTAAAATATGTGAATGCAAGAGCTTAACCTTTTCACAACACGGCTGTGAAGATTCTGGTTGCAAGAGACGACCGTGACACACACCACTTTGTGACATGTTGCCATAACACTAGCAGTGAGTGATCAGAGGAACACTGTGTGCAACTATGACACTGTTGATTAAAAAACAATTTAAGAAAAAAAAAAAAGGGGGGGGGGGGGGGGGGGCATTTTCCTTGAAATTCTCATGGGCCATTTCAAGATAATACATTGAGTCTATCACTTGACACAATTACTAAACCAGTAACAGATGATTTTCATAGGTTATTCCAAGAGGAGTCTGCTGACTTGCACTTCTCTGCATGCTATATGTGATACAGATGGAAGTGAATGATTTTGACTTTACACCATTTTCAACTCCTTCAAACAAACTAGGAATAATCATTTCAACTTTTGAAGCACATCATCATCATCAACAACATGAAAGATCACTCTGCATCACTGTGCAAATATAAATGCATCTCAGCTTTAATTTAAGAAAAAAAAAGTTCAAAACGGCAAATGCATCTCAGCTTTAGTTTAAAGAAAAAAAAAGTTCAAAATGGCCAAAAGGTGTTCTGCAGCTCTTTGTGCGTGGCGACTACCATGTTAACAGTGGACACTGAAGAACCTGTTAGTCAGCGTAGACACTGCTAGATTATCCTTGAAGCACATTTTTAATTACCCAGTGGCAGACGCACTAAAGGTTGACAAATGAGTACCATTCTATCATCCAATCTACTGAAATAGTCAATTCAGGCCTTCACCCGCCGCCGGTGTCTGTGGAAGAACAAGGTACGACTCCTGGCCTTCAAAGTTCTAGACCGGGATCGCATGAGCACGTTTTGGATAAAATGATCTGACAACTATGATCGATCAAATCCATATTCAATAAGAATTGTTGAAAGAGACAGACAGAGAGAGAGCGAGCAAGAGAGAGAGAGAACAAACTGTGCACAAGAAAACCAGCAAGCGAGTGCATCCATGTTTACTTCATGCGTATGCTTGCACCTATTTGTGACCACAACCTTTCAACCGGAAAAAAAGATGGCAGACATGCACTCAGACAGACTGAGAAAGGATGGTAGACATGCATTCAGGCAGACTGAGAAAAAGGTAACACAAAACAAGGGGTTGGGATAAACAGGCCAAAACCAAATCACCGGAAATGTTTTGTCAAATGTTTGTTTATTACACCCTGAACCAAGTTGTATCATAAATGTATGTGTGAACAAAATTAAACATCAAAACTAGTCAAGCAGTAAAGAGCCAGTCAGATCAATTTATCAAACTTGTGGTCTCTGAACACCCAATACTGAATATTTTTCACAACTAACAGTACTCAGAACTCAACACCCCTACACCATACCATCCACAGTCATCAACATTTAACCCGCTAACCTGTTGCGTCTTTTCTTTTCCACATTTGCTTTTCCTACACACACACACACACAGAGCACAGCTTGTCATGTCTGGGGGGAAAATAGGGAGAAGGGGGTGGGGTGGGGGAGAAGGAAAGTGGACAGAAGGGAAGGCAGTTGAGAAATCGAGAGAGAAATTATTTTCAATCAGTGATAATACTCCACAAATGCCTTGTTATCGAATCCTTCACAGATGCCTTGGGGGTAACCGAAATAGGTAGCAAAAATAACCTACATGTAACAAGACAGTCCAGCCTTATATTTTTGTTTCCAGTTAGGTCATAAATACTTACATTAAGTACTATTATCTCTTTCACAGACAGTATTTTCCAGTTTTTCCAACAATTATCCCACCCTAGGTATTGTGCAGGGCTTTGAATACCCTCCCGTCTGATTGTCCACTGGTGGACGAGCGGAAATGCTCTCTTCACTTGTCCACTGGGCAACCAGCATCTGACAACACCAAAGTGTAAGGAAGACCAAAAAGTCTGACGGCATCACTGTGGTGAAAGGTCGGCCTTAGGTCATCACTGAGGTGAAAGGATGACCTAACAGTCTGAAGGCATCACTGTGGTGAAAGTTTGACCTGACAGTCTGAAGGCATCATTGAGATGAAAGGTCGACCTAACAGTCTGAGGGCATCACCGAGGTCAAAGGACAACCTACCACTTGAGGACATCACTGAAGTCAAAGGATGACCTAACAGTCTGAGGTCATCACAGAGGTGAAAGGTTGACCTGACAGTCTGAGGGCTTCACAGACATGAAAGGTCCATCTAACAGTCTGACAGCATCACCGAGGTGAAAGGTCGACCTGACAGTCAGGTCATCACTGAGGTGAAAGGTCAACCTGACAGTCTGACGGCATCACTGAGGTGAAAGGTCGACCTGACAGTCTGACTGCATCAGAGATAAAGGGTCAATCTGACATTCTGAGGGCATCACAGAGGTGAAAAGTCGACCTAACAGTTTGAGGGCATTACGGAAGTGAAAGGTCGACCTAACAGCGTTAGTGTGCACCAATGGTACTTCTCTCCTTTTTTACTTCCACCGCTCTCTCCTTTCCTCGCCTACCCTCTCCTCCCAACCCTCCACTCAATGTCTCCATGCCCCACACACTTCCCTCACCCCTACCCCCCAACATTGATTTTTCTCAGGACAGTACCTTAGCAGTGTGCTGGTAAGGTAAGGTAATGTTGCTTATAGCCCAGCCGACCGCAAAGGGCCATATCAGGGCTGTCAGCACGTTAAAATCAACTCACAAGTCATCAAAAAAAAACAAACAAAAAAAAAACTTTCACACATCTCTTTAAAATACATCTTCTAAAAACGCATCAGAAACTTCGTTAAAAATCTTTCTTCCGTACAACCTTAAATCAGATGAAAAATGTTAACAGTGTGCTGTCTCGCGGAGAAAAAGGCTTATTCTATAAAGCATGCAGACCCTGTTCTTGGTTAGAGTCAAAAAGACATATCTATTCCCTTCATTTCACCCTTTCAAGTGACCATCACACATGTGCACACCATGTCATAGTATCACTCCCTTTATTTCACCCTTCAAGTGACAATCACACATGTGCACACCATGTCATAGTAGCAAGTTATTTTATGTGGTTAGTATGTACACCGATGTTCTATTATCTTGATCAAACCTTCAAAGAAAGGTACTTAAGTCAGATTCCAATGATAATCCATCCTTGGCATTTTGTGTTTCATTACAAGCAGCAACTCTGATGCACTGCAGTTGAAGGCAGGCGAGGTCAGTGCCACTAGAGCAGATTTCCCTGGGACATGCAAATGAGAGGGACTCAGGGAGACGGGTGGGGGCTGGGAGTCGGAGACTACGGCATGAAGCAATAAAGTAGGCAGGGTGGGGGGAACCTGATAAAGCCTCTTGCCTTGCCTGGCTGACAGCGGTCAAGAGATCGATTCCCTCTGCTTTTCTTAGTTTAGTTTTTCCTTCATCTCTTTGAAAACATGACCTTCAATTCAAGGTAAAACATGATTCGTTTCAACACATACTACTATTGCCATCTGCAAAACCGCAAATGTATACTGTAAAATTATGTCCCCAACCCCACCTGTCCAATTAAGAAACTGCTGACCAGGTCATACCAGTCATTCATGAAGGTCAGAGTTTTGAAAATGACAAGCAGCATTCCTCATCATAAGCACAAAATGCCGATAGTTTCCTTGACATTGAGACTGTGAACCAAGAGAGAACCGTCTATCTTTGTAACAAGATATAACCATGTTTCAATCTTGTACAAGAGATAACCTTGTATCTGTCTTGTACCAAGTGATAACCATATTTCAATCTTGTACCAAGTGGAAAACAGTTCTTACCTGTAACTTCTAGCAATCAGGTACTTTTACACCTTTTGGTTTACAGTCAGATACTTATACATCTTTCTGTTCATTTTTTTCCCCCCCTTGCTTTGGAAATGTTTGAAGTCCCCTACTTAATCAGGATGTAAAATTGCAAACACTCATAAACATGTTCATCTTGCGAACACCTGGCACCTATGAACTACACTGATCATGGATCGGCAAAAACAGCTCCTTTGTATCCCGGAGTCACAACTTTACAAGGGTAAAAATCACAATTTCTGTTAACACTTTTCACAGCCAGACCTACAGATGAATTCAATACTATCTGTCCAAGGAACCAAATGTTGTCATTCTGAGAAAACCAAAGACTTGTCAGTTAGCCAAATTTGCGCAGCTGTTTGTTGTGAAACACATGTACTCTTCCCTGTGTGTGTGTGTGTGTGTGTGTGTGTGTGTGTGTGTGATAAATACACACACACACACACAAGACGAAAGGGAGGGAGGCGAATGGAAGGGAATGCAGGGTAATGAAAATTTTCTTTCACAAAATTTCAACTTTTTTCTTCATCAAACTTTATTTTTCCATGCTCTAAGCGAGTATGATCTCTCCCCACCCCCCCTTCTTTTAAATTCATTATCATTTTCATTGCTACAATTATTATCATGTGCTTACAAGAGTTTGACACATTTTCCTTCAATAACTGGTCCAAATCCAAGCTGCAATAAGGCTGCAGCGGATGGGGGACGAGAAAGGTACCTATGACAGGCAAATAATATTCAAACATAATGTATCTTCAATAATAAAAACATGCACCAGACTAAACACACAAGCCTGTATAAGCAACAGGAAGTCACCCTGTCCTAACCATTCACATGTAGCCATCATTGGTACACTTCTTCAAGTAAAAAGCATAGGTTGTATATGCATCCGACATTTCAGTTGTTTATGTCAGTGAGATTGATCAGTCAGTTCCAATGGCAGATACCAAAGTTGTGTTGAGAAGGAAAGAAGGGGAGGGAGAGAAAAAAAAAGCAGCGATTGTGACATATCTTTCACACAAACTACAATTCATGTTTGAAAAAGAGAGGCCAACATGTAAGTGTTTCACGTGACTTACCTAAGGAGATAAATTTACCTTGAACCAAAACATTTGGAGGTCAAAATTGACAAAATCAACTAGATCAAGTTAAAGAACTTATTATTTTGTAATTGCCAGATTTATGAAGTGTTTGACATAGCCTTATCAATTTGAGTGTGAAAATGCTGACAAAGATTTGATTGACTGAAGACAGCATAAAATCTCGACACCTCAACTTATGCCAAAATTTGGTCATTTTCTTTTCTTGTGAACTGCCAATATATCAACAGTTTATACGGAAATATGCATGACTCTCATGGTCTGCTAAATCAATCATACAGCACAGGTGGATTAAACAATAACAAACTTAACTGTCTGCAGTTTTTTCTTTCTTTTTCTCCCCTTTAAGCAACCAACTTAAAGATTTCTGAATCATGGGCCAATGAAGTAACGAAGTGAGACCGATTCACAAATGGGCTGAACACTGATCTGCACAACCCAGCCCCCAAGTTCTTTTTCACATTTTCATTTGCAATACCGCATTCCTGTATCTGACATTTTCCCATGCTAAGTACAGAAAAACCATATGGGTAAATAGGTCTGCCCTTACACAATCACACAGAGCTGTCAAGACCTCAAAATTCCTAGCTGTGGCATTTTAATATTTCACAAGGAGCATTCTAAATTTCAACTTTACAATTGTACGCAACACCACCAAAGCAGTAGAGTGGACTTTTCCCCCCCCCCCCCCTTTCTTTTCCCCTGGTTTCTTCTTTCAAACTCCATCTGTGGCATCTGTCTCACAATTCAGATTCAACAGCACTTTCAGCTGCACTTCACTCTGTACATGACATGCTAGCAGACCAAGAAGACTGTACTGGCAAGGTAAGGTAATATTTGCTTATAGCCCTGCCAACCGCAAAGGGCCATATCAGGGCTATCACCACCTTAAAATCAACTCACAAGTCATCAAAAACAAAACAAACAAACAAAAAAAAACCCTTTCCCACATCTTTTTAACACACATCTTCTAAAAACATAACAGAAACTTCGTTAAAAATCTTTCTTCCATTGAAACTCAAACATCATGTCAGGTGGGACTTCTCTGAACAAAGTTTTCATGGAGTCTGCTATAAAATGTTCGTGTCTCACATCATGCAAGTCCCAACACTCTAAAAGAATATGTTTCACTGTGAATGGTATATGACATGGAATGCACCACGGAGCTTCTTCACTCTTTAAAAGGTACGAATGAGTAAAATATGAATGGCCGGTGTGCAGCCGGAATAGAACTGTTTCTTCTTTTCGACCACCTGAGGTGGATGAGAGGAACCCTTTTAGGTTTGGACCGATCTGGAAGAGTTTGTTATCCGTCTGCCTATTCCAATCCTCCTGCCAGGTCTCTTACATAATCATTAACTGTTGGTTTTTGATCTGTGTAGGGGATAGATATGTTAGTTTCCCTGCTGTGGCATTCTTGGAATCTCACAAGTTATGGCGTGCTTCTGACTTGACCTACAACCCATCACAATGGCCTTCCATAAAACCAACTGATAAGGCAACAACATCACGATCACTTTTAGAAATTTTTTTCTTCTTTCACTCCACACTGAACTTGGCCTTTTCCTTCCTTTTCTTCTTTTTCTTCCTTAATATGTTTACATTCTGATTTCTACTCATCTACATTATATTGGTTCTATTTAAGTTGTTCCTAAGTCTGTGACGCCCCCCTCCCTCGGCAACTCTGTTAGTAGATATTTGAAGAGATTTTATTTTCTGGTTGTGTTTAATCACACACAAAAAGCATTTCTGGAGTCACATCACAACAATAACATCCTTGAACTTAATCAACCTGAAACCAACAACACATCTGGCGCCAGATAAAATCAACTGATCTCATGAAACTGTGTCTAAATTTTCTATTGCACCAACACAGATATATATTCTGCACTTCAAAAAAAGGCTCCTCTTTACATCCTTTTAACCACATGATTGCTTTTCACACACAGTCTTGAACATAACAAACCTACTACCTTACGACAACACTAACAAAACTGTGTATCTTATGACCACACATGACCGAACAGCCTTGAACATAACAAACCTACTACCTTATGGCAACACTAACAAAACTGTATAGCTTATGATGACACATGACCTACCAGCCTTGAACATAACAAACCTGTATACCTCGTTATGACACATGACCTACCAGCTTTGAACATAACAAACCTGTATACCTTATTACACAAGACCTACCAGCCTTGAACATAACAAACCTGTATACCTTATTACACAAGACCTACCAGCTTTGAACATAACAAACCTGTATACCTCATTACGCATGACCTACCAGCCTTGAACATAACAAACCTGTACACCTAATGACACATGACATACCAGCCTTGAGCATAACAAACCTGTATACCTAATGACACACGACCCACCAGCCTTGAACATAACAAACCTGTACACCTAATGACACATGCCATACCAGCCTTGAGCATAACAAAACCTTATAACATGACCTACAAGCCTTGAACATAACAAAACCTTATGACATATGACCTACCAGCCTTGAACATAACAAACCTGCTACCTTACGATAGCACATGACCAACCAGATCCATCATAACATCTTTCCAACACACTCGATGAGGCTTAGATCAGAGATGAAAGACCCTCTGATCTACTTTTTAAGAAAAATTTGTAAACTCTTTCGGAACACTGAAGTTTTTGTAAACAGTCTGATTCTCAGTTTCATAACCATGCATACAATGCTAACAACATTTATCTGCCCCAATAACAGACCTACATTTACTGCAACAAGAATAAAGTCTGCAATTAGCATGGACAGGTTCCCCTGATGCATCATGTATCAGACACATCATATAGGGATACTTTTCTGTTCAACTCGAACAAAATTTCTGCTCCCCCTGCACTTCTTAATCATCACAGCACCGAGTCACTTCAGTTTAGGTGGTCATCTATTACAAGCACAATACAGTGAACCAGATGCCCGAGGTAAAGAATAAAGACGTACTATTTCCTGTTTCGCACCACTAATCAGTTGACTGGTCCACTCAAACACAGGTTCAGTGAAAAGGCACACGTGACTGGGTTTGGCTACAGCGTCATCACCTGAGGCTACCAGTGTGGCTCCCTATCCCATCCTGTGCTTGGTACACCACGTGTCTACAAACTACAAAGGAGCTTACAAACAGAAAGCAGGCAAAAATGACCTTGCCCAACAAAAAAATTAACCTGTCACCACAATTCTGCCATTGGCATAACACTGACTCATGATGACAACCTCTAAAATGTGTCATGCCACATCTTGCATTGCTGCTTGTTCCTCCAAGTCAGTAACAGACCATCATGAGACCAATAACACACACCAAGTACAGCACACTAGCAAAGAACAGCACACTAGCAATCTCCCCTTTCAAAAAGGTAGCTACAAATGTATTCTCATGTGTATTTTCACGTGAGCAGGTCAAGCCATATACTAATACACTGAAGCTGACTGGAATTAGGGGATGTGGTCAGCACCATTAACGAATGTCTTTACTTTGTACAGCAGCAGACTCCATCACAATCCAATTGGTCCAAATACAAGTGATCCATCAGGCTTACTTTGGAACAGAACTGTTTTTGGTATCCAAAATAAGCTGCTCCCAAATTCCATGTTTCTGCCTGGTGTGCCTTTTAAAATTATCAAAACGGTTGAACGTTAAACCACACAAAGGGCAGCAACACAAAACTGGATCAACTTGTTGGCACAATTTCTGATGTCTGTTCCGATGCCCTCCTTGGATAAATAATTTTCCACATACGTCACAGGCGTACTTTTTATCTGATGAGATACTCTTGTTACCTGACAAGAAAAAATATAAAGAAAGAAAATTAACATACATCTAAAAGTACTTTTTTACATCTAAAAGTACTTTTTTTTCATCCCTATTTTAACTGGACGCTTGTTTGCCCTCTTAAATTAGAATGCAGCGATGATTCAGTTCATAAACTAAAGGAAAAACAAAAACCACTCTGCATAGCAAATCAACACATACTTTTCTTGCACACATAATATATTAATGTATTCCCCAATATTTTGCAATTATCTATTCTGCGCTTGGAGAGCACAAAAGGGGGGTGGGGGAAGTAAAGGGGGTGGGGGATGGGGAAATCTTTTGGCACTTACTTGTTACTTTAAACTGGATTACCATTTTGAGTGATCACATTGTTCCAACTGAGCATGTTTCAGCATGCATCCGGAGACGGACTTCAGATCGAAACTTGATACCACATTTACGACACTTTAACTCCTGGCCAATGCCATGCTTCCTTCTCAAATGCACTTTGTAGTTCCAGGGTCGACTGAAAGATTCCTCACAATAGTCGCACATGACAACATAGCCTGATTTAAGCGGCAATTTATTAGGTTCTAGTAAATTCTGTGAGCTCAGCTCTTGTTGGCCAATGGGATCTTCCCAGAATGTGGGGCAGTTTTGCCCTTGCACAGGGACCAAGCCGCTGGAAGTAAACTGAGATAGAAAGGCCTCACCGGTTTCTTTTCTCACTCTCTGTGGCACAAAAGGCTTATCAAAAGCAGCAGCTTGAGGAGGGTGAACGCTGCCAGTTTGCCACCCTGGAAAACATGAAAATATGATTTGCTTGTTTCGAAATAAACCTTCTACTGCAAATTAGTATTGAAACAAATGGGTTCTGTGGACAAAACATTCAAGTTTAACCATCAATGTTTTGATAATGAACAGAGTGAATCAAGCTTAGATAATCCATCTCCTCCAATTTTTCTGTTTAGTCTGTACTACTGTAATGATTAGCAATAACTGAAAGAATAAAACGTATTTATAACTTCAATACTCTTGTTAATCCAAAATGGATTTTTGTATGCATGCATGTGTCTCGTTCCCCTAAACAGCACCTTCTGAACAGCATACACAATTTGAACAGGGTTTTAAAAAGGAAAAAAAGAAGAAAGTGGAGCTGGGAGGTGAGGGAGGAGGGATAAGGTAATGTTGCTTTTAGCCCAGCCGACTGCAAAGGACCACATCAGGGCTGTCACCACGTTAAAATCAACTCACAAGTCATCTTAAAAATATTTAAAAAAACAAAATAAAACCTTTCACACATCTCTTTAAATTACATCTTCTACAAACGCACCAGAAACTTCGTTAAAAATCTTTCTTCTGTAAAATCTTAAATCATATGAAAAATGTTGATCTCTCTCAAAAACTCAAAGATTACGTCAGGTGGGATATCTCTGAACAGGGTTTTCATGGACTCTGCTGTAAAGTGTTTATGTCTCACATCGTACAAGTCCCAACAATCTAAAAGAATATGTTTCACTGTAAGTGGAACATGACATGGAATACAACACGGAGCTTCTTCACTCTTTAAAAGGTATGGGAGGAAGTATGTAATTTCATTTAAAAGAAAAAAAAAAGGTCAAGAAACAAACGTTAGTATCTTCTTACCCTACAAAACTGCCGATGTTTATCAAGCTGGATTTTGGATCTAAAACGAATCATGCAGTGTGGGCAACTAAGTGATGGCCCCAGCCCATGTTTGGACTGAACATGAACCCTGAGATTGTCTACTCTGGAAAACGTCTTGTCACACAAGTCACAAGGAATTAACACGATCTTGCTGCAAGTTTTTTCATGTCGATCCAAACTGCACTGATGGGCAAATGTTCGGTGGCAAATGCTACACTTAAGAGTTTTATTTGCATGTGCATATTCCAGTTCAACCTCGCTCACAAAGCCACCTCTCCCTTCTGCAGCAATACCATCAGTGAAGTTCGCCTGGCTCTGGCCCAAAAACCTTTGTGCGTAGCCTTCCAATCGGTTCACTGCAGACCAAAAACACCATCCGTCCATCAGATATGACAAACCACCATACTAATGCCTTATAATTCACTCTAATATGTGTAATGCAATTGAGTGAGTGAAAGGTTGATACTTGAATTTCCATGCAAGGAATGATGGGGGTTGGGGGAACTTACTCATTCTAGTATGCTAATTGCTTTTCTTACTAGCAATCCTAGTAAAAACTACTGCTGGTTTTCTCTGGCAGGACATCTGTGGGTTTCCAAGCGCACTTTTGATCTAAATGTGATTCCACAACAAGAACATGTCAGCTGCTCTCCAACACCATGACGACACCGCAAATGAACTTTGAGATTGAAACGTCGGGCAAAGGCCATGTCACAAAAGTCACAGGAAAAAATCATCCCTTTACAAGTTCTGATGTGCGTTTGATATTCTGATACATGACTGAAGTATCTCCTGCACAGTCTGCACATGTTTCCCTCCACATTTACAGCTGCTATGGACCTCAAAGCACTTGAAGAGCTAAATGCCGAAGGAAGTGACACATGGAATGGAATACTGCCCTGTAACTTCGTTTTAATGGTCGAAGCCATGAATGAAGAAGACTGGTGAACAACAGCAAGAGAAAACTGTGGGGGGAGTGCACCTGCTGATCGTCCTTCTCCCATCAGGACACTGGGTCCACCAATCTTGTTATGAAGGGTGCCAATCAAATCACTTCCCTGAGTCAGTGAGGCGATGCCAGCAGAGAACAATGGCACTGGAACCAAGGTTAAACACATCACGTCACAGCATGATCCTATTTATTTCACACACAAAAAGAAAGTGAAGCACTGACTGCATTTTTGATCTGGGGTTGAGCAGGTTTTGGTTCTGGGGGAGTAATTTTAGTCTTTATAAAAATACTGAGTAATGCAGTTACTACATCAAAAATCTCTCACTATACTTCTTTGTCCTGTTTAAATCACTTCCAGAAGCTAGTGCAAACCATAAGGAAATCCTGGCTTTCAACTTGCAATCTGGGCTGGAAAGCGATTCAAAAGGCAGCCATTAACATTTTAAAGAGCGTATCATCTATTTCTGTCTACCCCATAGAAAAATAAATCTTTTCAATAACTCATAAATGCACATTATCATCAAGTTTGGTGACAATTTACGATGGTATTGTATAACACAAAAAATCTTTTTCTTCTTCTGTTACATCTGTAATATTCAGGAACAGGATTAACTTGTGCATGTGTGTGTGTGTGTGTGTGTGTGTGTGTGTGTGAATGTGAGCACGCACATGCTTGGTCCCAATTTAAATGAAGTTAATTAATCCACGACGCAAAATAATTATAAAGTTCCTCTACGCCCATCCCCCCTTCCCCCAACACACACTTCATTCCACTTCCATTTTTGCCCAAAGGTCTTTGCTGTTTAAATGAAAAATCTCTGGCCACAAATATATTTTGTATCGTACACAATTAGGACAGTACCATTGCAATTATTTCTTAAAATGTGTAGCCATATGACTGGTGAGATTGTCCTTGCGATAAAATCTTCTTTGACAAACTATGCACTGATGCCTGAAAGATGAAGAATCTCTGTGTTTCCACTTGTGTCTAATCCATGCTTCATTGTTCTTGAACAGCTGGCCACACACTTCACATGCTCGACACCATGACATGTCACTGCCCCACAGCCAGTTCCTCTGTATGTCCTGAGATTCTGAAAGCGAAATTTCCCCATTTGTATTCAACTTAATTTGTATGAATATAAAGGGATATCATAAAAAAATCTAGAAATATGTTACCAATACTTGTGCACTTTCAGTTAAAACCAAAGGAAAATCTGCTGCCCTTCTAAAACCAAATTTTCATACACAGCATAATAAAGATCAAAACGACACTAATTTTTTTTTTGGACAATCAAATACAGCACAAGCGCAGGCATCAGATACAATCATGGATTTCCATCCAATTCAACCTATTATTTACATGGTTTGTCTCCAATTTTCATTTAGTAAATTTAGGATTAGCACACCATTCTGCCCTACTAATCAACACACTGGCCAACACCTGTGTACTGATCCCCTTCCATCCCGTCCCGTCTGAATAAAAACTACTCAAGTAATGAACTGTTACCGAGTGCATTTGCTAATGGACGAAAGGTCAGAGGGATGCTTCTAATTATATACTTGCCCAGGCAATGTTAATTTTGTTCTTCTAGCGCCTTTAAGTGCTCTGATGTTGCCATGGAACAGCATATGTAGCAAATCCTCCAATGATTAACATTAATAACCATAATTTCAGTATTTTAAGTTGCTACTTTTTGCCCAACTTGCACTTCTACATCTAAACACCAGCTCTGCTTTACTCTCGCTTTTTCAACCATTCTGTTCTTCACTGGCTTCAGGAGGATTATCTTCGATCTGCAGCCGACCCAACGCATAAAAAATCCAGCATTTGGAGTTAACTTCTCACAAACTAAAGGATTCATGTAAGAGCAATACACAAAGTGACCACTGTCCACAATACCTGAACACTATTTTACCTTGGTTTGTCAACTGCCAGCACTGTGTGGTAAAGCAAACGTGCATAAGTTTAAACACCATGCCTTCAATGTACAATTCTGCTGAACCTGTTCTACTTCTATGGTTGTGTACCAAAGCATGTGTATCATTTTACTCCTGAAGGCACATGCACCAGCTTTCCTGAAGGTACATGCACCAGCTTAATCTATTTCTAATTTTCTTTCCTATCCACAGATGGACTCATCTGTCAGGACATTTTCTTGGCTGCCTGTCCGTGTCACGCCACTATGTAATGCCACCTAATTTCCTGCTCCCCTCCTTGGGAGTCTGTCAAGCCATTTCTTGGCGAGCAGAGCAAGATTCTGTCTCCTGGGTGGATATCCCTCTCTGTGTTGACCCATGTCAGTGTTGCAGGTTCTTAAGTTCCTTTAAGGTTTTTTTGGGCAACCTGCCAATCAGCTCCAGAACAAGCACCTGGCTTTAGGTCATTTTCTTTTGGAGCTCTGGTGAATCCACAATGCAGGTTTTGTTGCTGAGCGTTTAATAGAATGACCACATGACCTTACAGCATTCAAAATAAACAAAGATGGACGATCTGAGCAAGTCCCCACCACCCCTTCCATGTATTGCCATTTTCAGTTTGTCAGTTCATGACAGTTACTCCTAGGACTGCACAACCTTTGTTTACATTCTGCTTAACACTCTTCTTAAACCAACAATGACAGGCACTCCTATACTGCCTTCTCTTTGGACCTAGTCAACTACCAAGGTACATTCTCATGCACATATTAACAGTCTCTATTCAAGTCTGGAGCAATTCAGAACACTGGCAAAAATTATTTCCTCAAAAAAAAAAAAAAAAGAAAAAAAAAAAAAACCACCACCAACAACCAAAGTCTATGACATGGTAGCAAGTACTGTCATAGCATATAAACTTGGGCTGTGCCGTTGACGCCAGGCATCTCTATTCATAATCACACTAACAGACACAAGAACAAACAATAAAAAATAGGTGTGCTGTTGATGCCAGGCATCTCTTTTGGAAATCAGACAGACAGACGTAAGAACTACAAAACATTTGGAAGATTCTGAAGGCACTGTTTGAAAAGAAGTTTTAAGGCTGAATTTGAAAGATGCAACAGAAATATAGTGAGTTCCAAGGCTACCCGATAGTGAATGGAGCTAGAGATCATAGACAGACAAGGAATGAAAACTATGAGATTCAAGTTTAATGCGCCGCTCATTCCGACACCCTGTCCACAACCACAGCCACAGCCCGGTAGGTCCTGCTGCAACCCCAGCACCGGCAATCCACAGAAAGCAGTCAATGTCAAGTTGTCAAGAAGCAACCCACTGGAGAAGACACTGCAGTGCTGCCGAGTCACTTCAGTGGTGTTCAGTGGTGTCTGTGCTGATCCAACATACGAAGGACACCACCTACTAAGCCCCCTACTGCACTGATGACAATAATTGCTTAGTTGCGGAGCCGGCATGAGTGAGCTCTCCTTCCGGAGTGTGCCACCACCTCCGTCCAACAACAGCCCCCATGGACTCACCAATACCGGTGACCCTGACAGAACCAAACCAAGGTCACAGACGTGGAGACGACATCAAAACTGAAGTCACCATGAGAGTAGGGCATGATGGGCCACAGAATTTGACTTTTTTTTTTTTAATGCTGATCGATGAGAATGAGGACAATAAAGATGATGCTATGGATTTCCATTTCGGTCTGAGACTGCATGACTGGGTTGTACTCTACACTTCCTTTCATAATATATCCTGGCGTCAACCAGGCCAGAGATATACAGACACCTGCAGTGTTGGTCAGGAAATTTGAGCAACACTCTCAGAGACTCATCCATTAAGTGGATGAAACTCAACTGGTGGTCCCAGTCTTCCCAACTGAGCCCACAGCAAACTCAGTTCTGGGTAGGAGCTGGTCGGGGCAGAAAAATCCCACATGACTCTGACGGGAATCGAACCTGCGACCTCCCAGCCGGGAGTCCGCGACGCTAACTACTTCGCCATGGCGGCTGGTAAGTTTAACGAGTTTTGCCTAGCGAGATGAAAGAGCAGAGCAAGTGTGTGTACATGGCAATGAGATAAGCAGGAGCAACAGCTTTTGAGAAACAAGCTGTTTTATCATCATTCTTACAGAAAAGGAAGCCAGTTGCATTTCATCAGTAGAGTCTTGCAGAAAAGGAAGCCGGTAACATTTCATCAGGAAAGTGTTACATGGTCGACAACTTTAAGACTTGACGAGACAAGGCTAGCAGCCCAATTCTGGAGATACTGCCGTGATTGAAGGGCACTGTGAAGACAACCAGCAACAAGAGAGTTGGTCATCTTTTAAAAGGAGTAGTTTCTCTATCCTTGCACTTGACAGCCCCGAAACATTTCTCTTACTCTTTAATATTCTCATTTAACTGAATGAACAAATTTTTAAAAATCAGAAAGTGGGCAGTACTACAAATACTGTCTCTGCATTTGACACACTTCCCCTAACCTCAATCCCTCCCTCTGGCAAAGATTTTGACCATCTCTTCTGTTCAGTCTTTTTGCCAGTCCTTGTGTACCAATACTACTCCAACTAAGAGAATTCTAAACTTTTTCTTTTTTCTGTTTAAAGTTTCATGCTTATTTAGCTTCTGAAGCAACACTAGAAAAGGATAACCAGCCTTCCAAGCAGCCACGACATCTCACAACTGAATACTGCTAGTATCATTCACAGCCAAACAGCCTGCAAAATCTGCAATCTAATGGACCACGTGGTGGTGCCAAACTCTAAGGAGTCACTGCATCCAGTGCTGAAGTCAATGCAGCAAAGCTACAGATTTTGTCAGCCTGCCCGGCTTTCAGCTGTAACCCAGAGTTAACCCGTCAACTGGTGTCATTAACAAAATCTTTCCATAGCTCAACAGCATATATGACAAAAGCTTGAGCTGAAAAATACAATTCTGTCTATGGAAAGAAAACTGTGTCATCAGCGTTTCAATGCCAAGGGGTAGAGACATTTCACGTGACGTTGCAATACAGGTTATCTCAGGACACCAATCTCACATCCAGGGAAGAGAACAACAAAAGTGCATCCTCCAGCCAAAAGCATCAGCTGCTGAATTTGTCTTTATCTGCAACGTTTGGTACAGTCTGGAATTTGTCTTAGCTGTTATGTTTGATGCAATTTGGAGTTTTTCTGCAACATAGTATGTAGTTTGTAGCCTAATCAATAAAGACTATGTAAATAATTGCCTTTGTTGTTAATGATATGAGCATCACTCCATCTCAACAGAAACTGTCTTCAATGTTTCCCAACCCCAACCATCTTCCAAGTCAAAATAAAAATCTTATTATCTATGCAAGGAAAGACAGGTCCATAAGTCAGCCTCTCACACAAACATCCCATGAGTAGGAAAAACACAGAAACCCATGCAGAAAAAAATGTATGCAAGATCATTGACCAATGCATGTTTGCCAGAATGTAAACAGTATTCAACTGAAAGACCACAATGTGAGCTTCAGAACAAAAACAAATGGCACACACAACAAAGTTTCTGACAGGAATTTATTTCATGAACCATGAAAATCATCATATCAGATAATGATGGCCTTTTTTCCTTCTTTTTTATGTACAACACTTAAATCACTTTAAAAAAATACATAATAAAGGTTCCATGACAATGATTCAAACACAAAAGGTACAGCATAAATTCCAACACATGATCATGGCAAAACAAAAAACAAAAATCCAACACTCTCTCTCATTTTTAAATCATGAACAAAGCATGTAATACAATGATTCAAGTTCTGCATTTTCAGTTTCTGACAGCTTTTTTTTCCCCCTTTGTGCATCCCGTATTTAGGGAAAAGATCCATCACTGCCAGTTCTGGATAAAAATTAATCCATGCACAAACAAATCCCTTTCGAACAGTTTTCATGATTTCAAATCCATTTACACACACAAGACTAGGCGTCTAACAAGTAATAAAACGACAGAATACCACACTCTGAAGACATCAACATGCACTTTAGAAATGACTATCAAGACATTAATCATCCAATTAATCCCTCCTTTTTCCACCCATATCAAGTACGAAACGAATAAAAACAGCATACTTAGCACATAAACATTAAACTTAGTGAGCACTGTGAAGCTGGTCCAGCGTCGTGTACATTTTACCAACACGCATCTGTCATACACATTTCACAAACATACGTCTATCATACACATTTTACAAACATGCATCTGTTGTACACATTTTACAAACATACGTCTGTCATACACATTTTACAAACATACGTCTGTCATACACATTTCACAAACATACGTCTGTCATACACATTTCACAAACATGCATCTGTCATACACATTTTACACATATGCATCTGTCATACACATTTTACAAACATATGTCTGTGATACACATTTTACAAACATATGTCTGTGATACACATTTTATAAACATGCATCTGTCAAACAAATTTTACAAACATACATCAGTCGTACACATTTTACAAACATACATCTGTCATACACATTTACAAATAGACGTCTTTTTCTATGATGCATTCAACCAGCAAATTGAAGCAAAACTTTTCTAGTTAAAATGGGGGTTAAAAGACGCATGACTGCCTTGTTACTTGAGCCTTTTGGAAAGCAGCACATCATCATCAAAATAAATTTGAGGGTTGACTGCCAGAACCCAGTATCTCATATACATATATATAAGAGAGATACTGGGTTCTGGCAGTCAGCCCTCGAAATACCCTTCAATCTTCATCAACTCTTTTCTTCACACCTTTCCACTGTTTGGATGGACATGGGTGTTTGTGGGTATGTGTGCATGTATGTGCACAATGTGTGCGTACGTGCCTGCTTGAGCATGATGTAACTGTTCATCTTCATAATGTTGCTGAATAATTGACCCAAACATGATTTTCTTACTTAACCCGTAGAGTGCCTTTAAGCCGTCAGCTGACGCCGCATTAAAAATGCTTTCCCAGTGCATATGGGCCGTCCACTGACGTCATGCATTTTTCTTGAATTTTCATTCGTTACTATTTCTATCAACGGACTCAAATAGAGTGTGCGTAGTAATTCGTTACTATTTCTATCAACGGACTCAATAGAGTGTGCGTAGTAAGCCTTATATGTCTGTAGTATTAAAATGATATGTAAATGACCACACGTGAGGGGAAAGCCCATTTATTCTCATCACTGACTGGATGACCAGCCAGCACTTCGTCTCGCTTGCAAAGATGGCGGCGCAACCTTCGACAAGGGCAGCGACCAAATCAACGTTATTTACACAGCTGAGCAGGCTCTGCTAATGATTTTTGACAAAGACAATAATCTTTTATTCAACGACTCACTCGAGCATGAAGGTGAGATGATGATAGTGATGGAATTGCCGACCATATTCGTCAGTTATTGAGTCGGGCTGTGTGACCCCAGTGTGTGTTCAGCTGACTGCGTCGAACGAGCCAGCCTAGTGTGTACTCTGCACTGTGTGCCAGTGGTCAGTGACGTGATAGTGATGATAGTCAGCGCGAGAAGGAAGCGAGAAGGAAGCGCTGGCGCTGCCTGCTCGCGGCGTGGCACGGGGCAGAGGGAAAGGTAGGGGAAGAGGAGCAGTGAAAGAGAGGGTTGAAGTCCAGCAAGGGGGCGTGGTGGGGAGAGGGGGGGGCGTGGTCGTGGACTGACCTGTCTGCTTAGAGTGTGAGCGTCTTGATAGACTTCTAAACTGTTTTACTTTCATTTACAGGTGTAGTGTGACAATACAAACTTTATTTTCAACTTTTTTGCTTTGTGTTCTTGTTTGGATGTGAAGATGTAGTGGTAAATACATATGCTTTTGATCGTGCAAAAAAATCTATCCAAATCTAAATGCCTAAATACTTTTTTATTATCAAAATTAAAACAAAAGAAGCCCAGATTCAAAATCTTCATTCGATTTCCTTCAAAAATTATATATATTTCATATCTTTTGTAGTTTCTGAGCTAGAATTTTTTGTTAATTGTTACCCCAAATCATTAGATTTCCCTGGCACTGGGAGAGCCTTTGTTTGTAATATTTTCAGGCAGTGAACGGGTTAAAGGAAACAAAAGCGTAACAGACCATAACTGACAACATTGTATTGACGACAATTTTCTGTCTAGAGTGTGTGCAGCATGCATGCATGCGTGTGTGCACAGGCATGTGTGCAGATGCATGTGTACATGCTTGTTTTAAATCGACTGACTTGAACACTACATCCTACTAACCTGTTCCACTGGCACATTATGGACATTTTGGTGCTCTTAACCTTTCTTCAAACAAGCCATGGTTGCTCCGCATGTGTCTTATTAGATTGTCGTTACGATTATATTCACTGCCACATACAGAGCAGGCAAAAGTATTGCCACCAGAATGCAACTTGAAATGTCTGTTCAAAGTGCCAAACTGAGTAAAAGATTTATGACATACAGGACACATAAACATCCCTTCTCGCAAACTGTGCCATATCCAACTTCACCTGATACACTAAGATCACTCTCTTGCAGTACATCTACAGCCTCTGAGCAAAAATAAGCACTGAAATCTGATACTTCACACTCTATTTTGAAAGGCTGTGGTGCTAGGCTGTTGCTTTTTACTTTTCTTCCCTTCTGTTGAGATGGAGGACATGACAAGGCAATCACACCTGTAAAAAGATATGTAATCACTTTCAACAGACAGTTTGGGGAAGGGCTGTGGAGAATATAATAATAAAGGAAATACTAAATGATACCCCCCGCCCAAAATTTCCAATAACCAAACATTTACTTTAAATACCAAAACCTGTTTATTAAATCTATTTTTTCATACTGCTGCTGCTACATTCAGTCCAGAAATAACTGTCATATTTTCCTGCTCACTAGCATGCATCCGTAAGTGTATACAAAAAAAAAAAAAAAAAATTTCCCCCCATTGAAATGCTGCAGCCATCTTCCACGTCTTCAGGTACCCTTCTCTTCACAAAAAAAAAAAAAAAAAAATTTCCCCCCATTGAAATGCAGCCATCTTCCACGTCTTCAGGTACCCTTCTCTTCACCAAAAGGGCATTGGGAGGGGAGGGTAACAGGCGCGAGGGAAGTCAAAACATTTGGACAGGAAAATATCTTTTAAAACTACCCCCATACCACATATAAAAAAATGCTCAACCCAAAAGTACAGTTCTTACCAAGTGAACATTTGGGAAGACTATAGACCGACTTCTATGAATCAAAGGAGAGAATGTGCTTTTTCTTTTTCAAAACTGATATTCTAACACCGACATACAAACACATCAAAACAACCCTATAACAATAAAAATACTATTTGCACAAATCTGATGGTACAAAACAAAAAAATATCATTAGCAAGCTTGTTCACAGCCATGGAAATAAAGCTTCTAGTGAAAAGGATTTTTTCAATTCTCTTGCCTACTTTTTCTACTGCACATAACCTTTTAACCCTCTGCCCACCGCACTGACCGAAATCGACCACGACATTTCCTCTATCTGAATACCGGATTGACCGCTGAATACTAGGTCAACGACTTGCACTTTCACCATCAAATATCTCAGAATGCAATCACGACACAAGTCTTCCGGTACGGCCTTTTCTGGATGCTATTTTGTTTTTCTGTTGCACAAGTTTTGGTGGAATAGTTTAGCTGCTGTGAATTTTCAAAGTTAGGCTTTTCCCCCAAAATTTTCGGGAAAATGGCGGATCAAGTAACTATGCAACTTGTAGAATTCATTTTTGGATGCGATAGTGATGAAGACAGCATATTTGAGGGCTACACTCAAAGTATTTGAAGCGAGACCATTCAGACATCGATCTTGACCTAGTTATAAAGAAAGATCAACTGCCGACTGATTTTGAGGCCGGAATCGATAATGATTCAGGCAATCATAATGACAATGTCAAACTGCCCATTGCTGCTGGGTCCTGCCTCCCCAAAAAAGAAAATTCGAAAAACAAAAGTTGCTAGAGATTCTTTAATTGTTGACTGGAGTGGTAAGCTACAAGAAGTGAAGCCCCAAAAACTTTCGCTCGTTTTGACAGCCAGGAAACCGGGTCAGTCAGTGGGTATGGCCCATGATTTGCCTGTGGGAGTGTCTCTTTAGCCTTTTGATTTCAGAGGAATTTTGGCAGACTTTTAGCGAGAAACAAATTTATTTGCTGCACAAAGCAAGCAGAAAAGGATGAGCATAAACTCTGGCCTAAATTAAAAACTGCCTCATTATCAAAAAGCAAAGAGGAGACGGTCAAGAGGTACATCATCACAATGTGTGTGTGTCCCCGGGGGAGGGGGGGGGGGGGGGTCAATTGCTTAGTGCACTTGTGCAAAAGCACAGCTGAATTCCATCACAATTTCAAGTCCAGTATTCAGTAATCTGTTCTTGTTACTTTTTTCCCCTCCGTAGTTAGACAAATCTTCTTATATGTGATGTCTTCAGTTAAACAAAATTGTTGAAGTTTGGGTTTTTTTTTCCCCTTCACAACAAAAGTTTATTTAGTGTGCAGACCATATAGAATGACTTTATTTTGTTCCTGAAGGTTTCAGTACTTTGTTTAGACTTGGAAAATCACTGTGTGCTCCTAATCCATGACATTCTGTGGGTACAGTGAATTTAGGGAAAATTGTTTTAGCACCGAGAACACTGAAGTAGAGTTCGTCTGTTGTTTTTTTTCCCCTTGTGTACCAGTTCACTATATATGGGGAAAATGGCTGTTTTGGATAGAGTGATGTCTTCGACTTTTTTCCGTTACTTTTGTAGAACAGATGAGTTAAAAGCAAATTTTTTTTATATAGGTTTCTTTATGGCAAGTGTGTATGTACTGCGAAGTTACCTCACTTGGCATGGTATTCTCATAGTCATGTAGCACAAAGGGTTAATGACTTTGAAAAAAGAAAAAAAATGAAGAACAAAAAGACGAACCTACAAGTTTTAAAGGTTATGTGGTTAAACAGTATGCTAGTGTCCTTAAATTTCAGCCTCTGGCTCCTTTTCATGTTCTTTGTCTAAAGTCACCTGTTCAGAAAATACTGAGTATTAGCTGTCCACATTCAATACTAACAATTAGACATCCTAGTTTGATTTGTTAAGCACAGTTGTGCACAGGTAAGTTTCATTTGATGAATCAACTTTTTGAACACAGTTTGAGTAATATCAATTTATGTTTGCAAGATCCTCTTTTGTGGAGACCACCACATGTTGCTGACCGCCCTCGTGCTCAGACAATGCACCTTGTCCCCCTCATCATTTCTCTGACAACAATCACCAGTGTCATGTTGAAGCTGACTGATCATTGAATTACAGCTTCATTTTGGTATTGTATGGCACATTAAATAGTTCTGTACCGAGTCAGTGCACAAATATTCAACATCAGGAACCACCATGATGGACCCCAGCCAAAATGTACAATATCAGTAACAACCATGACGGTTTTATTGGCATTACACATGCCATGGCAAAAATAATATTTATAGCGCAAGTTTTGCTCACCATGAGCAAGTTCAATAACTATGCATTATCCTTCCCTCCTTCACAAATGTTCAAATCTACACAAACTTTTATCTGTTTTGATTTCTTTGTATTTTGCTCATGTGATTTTGGATGATCTTATTTGCATCTTTTTAAAATTGTTCATTCAATCTTTTATTTGGTTTTGGGGTTTTTTTTCCCCCGATCAGCTCTGTGCACTCAGAAAGCCAGTCCTGCCAAAACAGTTCCGTTCAATGACCAGGTTCAAAGTCGTCTTTCTCAATGAATAACACCACATGAACAATTGACAGATATCTTACACCATCTGGTTTTAAGTTGTTCATAACCCTGCCCATTGCATGATGTCATCTCCAGGCAATGCAAATCTAGTTAGAACAAGAATGGTCATAGAGTCGGGTATTTGTCTTAAGAACCTTTCCACATTTTTGACACTCAAATAACTTGCCAACATTGTGTTGACCCCTGAGATGTTCCTTGAGGGCACAGCGAGAGCTGTAAATGCGTCCACATAAATTACACATGCAATTTCTTTTACCAAAGCACACATTCACATGATCTTTAAGTGCATTTACATCTGACAGAACAAACATGCACACTTTGCACTGAACATTCGTGTCATTTGGATTCACAACTAAGGAAGCTGATACTTTTGCCTGGGAAACATTTCCTAACAGAGAAGCATCGTTCTCTAGACCGAAAAAGCTAACATTACTTCCCTCCATGATTAATGATCCTTGATGGTGGCTTGGGAAATCTTTCCAGCTTCTGGCAGCTGACAAGGACAAAACCAGCAGTTTATTCAGACCTTTGGTTAAGAATGGTATTTCGGTAAGAAATAAATGGTGAAAAAACAGGCTAGACAACTAGCTAGATAACTATCAATTATCTACAGCTTCAATATCTGTCAACATTTCATCATTCTAACAAAGATCAAAACACTCAAACTGAGGGAAAAGGCTTGGGCAAAGCACCAGTCACACATGCACCCTGCTCTCCTCCCCAGTGTATTCCCTGTATTGTCTCTATTCCATTTTGGGAGCTAGTGCAGATTTTCTGCATGTTTTTGAATGTGAATCTTTAATGAATCAAGTCTGTAGAAGGTTTTTTCACAAATGTCACACCTGAAGTCAAACTGCCCTTCACAAGCTTTACGATGTCTATAAATGCTTCTACGATGCCCAAACTTCTGGTGACACCTTGGACATTCAAAAATTTTTGGCGGCCTTGGTTTGTTGTAGTTGAATGAGGTGACTGAATTCATTAGAGGAACTGCCCCTGGATATCTGAATGGAAAAGCGGTGTTCTTCACACCACTCTCTGATGTTTCTACAGACCCATTAGTGTTTACATCAGTAGTTGAAAATCTGTGAGACTCCTCCCGCTGTCTTTGCCAAGGAAAACCTTGCAGCTCCCACCCACCAGGTAACACTGGAATAAGACAGAACATCACTACATTTCCAACAAAATATCAAATGAAAAAATGCTATTTGTTGGCAAGTAATGTTGCAATATTTTTTTCATCTAAAAGAACAATCATAGATGCCATGTTTGGACTGCAAATGGCTTTTCAGTACATCTGATCTGTAGAAAACCTGTTCACAACAATGACATTTGAAGTCAAATTTGCCTTCACAAGCTTTTCTATGCCTGACCAAGTTTCTGTTGTAACTGAATGACTGGTTACATTTGTCACAAAAATAGATCTTTGGGCGTATACTCCTTCTCTGCCATCTTTGAATACTGTAGAATCTGGGAACAGTAGTGCTGAAATAGTCACCAAATCTATAATCTTCATTGTGTAAAACTGGTGACAAAAGTTGTTTCTTTTCAATTCCAACAAAATGGACTCCTCCCGTCTTCTCAGATATCTTTGTCCCTGTACACACATTTTAACACACACACACACACACACACACACACACACACACACACCATCACAAACCCACGTTAACACACAAAACCATAAAAGGAGAAAAATAAACTTTTCTTCCATTTAAAGTATATATTTAAAGATCATAATAAACTACTGATGCATTAGTTGCCTTTTTTCCATTTTAGATTATTCTTTCTCCATTTTCAAAGGATAACCGTTAAAGAGCTTTGCTATTTTCAGAATATACTTTTTTCTGTAATGTTGCTCATTCACAACCATTTTCCCAGTTTTGCATCCCATCTTGCATATACCCCAAGACAAAAACAATTTACCTCGAATCAGAATTGCGACAAAAACTGAAAACTTTCACAGCTGCTCAAACTTCAGAGAAAGTTTGTTAAAATCCAATTTTTAAAAAAAACTTAACTTACTGAAGCCATAATGATGGTGTTTTGTTCATTATTGTTTTGTTCCTTCTCCATTCCTTCCGATTTTCATACAGAAACAAGGTCTCTGTCAGTTTGGTATCAATATTTCAACAAGTATCTGGTGACTTGATAAAGTAAAGATTTTGGGCAAAATAACACGCAGTCAGTCATTAATTCCCAACACCATGGTTTAGCATATTATTCAAAATGAGAAAATTCTTTAAATAACTTTTCAAAGACACTTCAGTCCGATTTCCTGCCTACCAAAGACATATAAATGTGTGTAAGAGCAGATCAGACAAGTAGTTGTATAAAACTTGTCTTGGAGAAGGGAAGGGAGGAAGAGGTGAGGAGGTGACAAAGGACTCAATAGCACAACACTGTTTTGAACACTTTTTCTAGTTTTCATGGTACACCCAAAAAAAAAAAAAAAAATGTTTAGTTCATCATTTCTGAAGATATCTATGTGGGGAAAACCATTCATGCAAAAGACACATTCAATGGTACACACTACAGTACTCAATCATCAGAACTCTAATCTCCATCCCTCTACAATTACTGATACTGCTATGACTCCCAATAACTTCAGCTCTTCAGTGGTCTCTACACCTAAATATTTATATCTGGAAATGTGACACTGGCAACTTGTGGGTTAGATTTAACACGATGTAATTCTGATAATCTCATAGCTGTTCTGAGTGCAGCATTTGCCTCTACAAATCTACCATCTGTAACGATGTCAAACTCACGGAAAAAAGGGGCACCCTGCAGATGCCGCCTCAGTCCTTGCCTAATAGCCATCATGCTGTTCTTGGAGTATACCTCTCCATTTCGACTGCGAACATTGGCAAAAAAATCAGCCAAAGACAAATTAAGATCTCCCGCTTGCATTCCTTCAAAACTGGTTGATCTTCCTCGAGCTTGCAAATACTCCCGGAACATGTGCACAGCGTAACGTGTAGATTCCTTTGTCTTGGTGCTTTTTGCTTGGTCTCCACTATTTGCACAGCGAACTGCAGTCTGTAGCCACAGGTCACCAAAAAAAACTGTGAAGAAGATGAAAAATAATTGCTCTCAAAATGTCATAAAATAGGCCAACATGCAATGGGTTAAGCAAGTGTTCAGACCCTTCTGCTGAATGCTAATATGGCAAGTATATAATTTACTTCAGATTTAATTAAACATGAAGAGACAGGGTTTATGTTGATCAGCTCTGCTCATGCCCCCAAATGCCGATGTGTGCACACACACAAGCATATCTTTTATCTGCACATGTGGGCATTCCCTTTGCAATTTTCTCTGTTTCCCGGGCCTTAAACGAGACAACATGCCATATTATGTATCAAAATATAGGTAAATGTTTTAATTTTGAATAAGCAGAAAAGCTGCAGAATCTGATCACAAAATGTTTGTGATATGTTACCGAAACAGTAATAACTGAAAAATTTTCACAAAATATTTGTGATTGCTGGAACAATATCAGTAAAATTCAGATCATGGTATCAAATGTGTGATTTTTTTTTTCTATCCTTGCATTCAAGTCTGTTATTTTATATTATCTTTATTGATGAGGGGGAAAGAGTCATCTACATTTGTTCAAACCACTCTCTTGCACAGTGTGGTCTCAAAATGTAGCAGCTGTGGTGTAGCGTATATGGTCTAGTATACATGCAGTGACACTCCTTTGATAAAACCAAAGCTGCAACTTATGTTCAAACATACTCTATCAATCTTCAATTCTGTTTTTCAAAAACAGTGCATACTTCTGTCAACATATTCTACCAACCTTGAATTCTCGTGCTTAAAGAAGATTTCATGGAACTTGGTCACTTAAACAAGTATAGCAACTCTTGCTCCCATAACGAAATAAATACATGCCCATAACTAAAAAAAAAATGCTCCTTATGACACAGAATCGCCTAGCAGAAATGACAACACAGAGCACACAGAAAATCATGGGAGCACGAGCTGACCTACTTACTTTGTTATTTACTGTTAACTGTTCCCTGCCTGATTGAAGATTTCCTTTACTCACTCAGATCGACAATTGTAGATCTACATTATCATTCTTATCACTTCTATACCCCAACCAGTTCTTAACAGAGTACTGAAAAAACCTGAAAAATTGTTTCCATTTAAGAACCAAGTTATGGAAATAACTGAGACTTTTGAAGAGTTACTCACATTCAGCAGGGACAAATTCTTTTCCAGCATAATGTACTTCAGTTAAAATGCCTAGAGTTTATATCAGGATTTCTATACAAAAAATCCTCAGGAAAAAATCTTATGTGGTCTTCTTCCCTCTGTTAACAAATTACATCGTAACAGCACAAAAAAGGCTTATTATTTACATAAAAATAAAAACCCTGCATGTATGCATTCATACACAACCTAAATGGGAAGCGAGAACGCTATAATGCATTTTTTCCGAGGATCTGGGGAAAATTGGTGTACTTTATGGGCAACTCTTAGGTCTATCAAATGAGTGGATTATCCTATGGAACAGTTTCTTTCTCTCTCTCTCTTTTTTTTTTTTTTTAACTGTCACACACCACATTTAAATCTCCTCTTCAGTGAAAGAACAGCAACAAAAAATAATCTGCTTCAATTGTTTTACTGGTTGGCAGGGGATGCCAACTGAATAAAATCCACAAGCCATGAATGATCGATCTACACATTTCTGTAGTACCGATACCATCCCATTACAGTCACCACAAGCACGGAGATCCATCCTTATAAGTAAAATCTTCAAATTCCTGTTCAGATCTGTCAAGTTCGTAATCAAGAAAGTCAAAAACATTACGCTGACATCAAAATCCTCAACAAAAAAAGACTGAAATTCTTTCCTAAAATCCACAATACACCACAGAACACCCTGCCAATCTGCAGAGACTGTTTTAGAACAGAAAACCCTGCCAATCTGCAGAGGCTGCTTTAGAACGGAAAACCCTGCCTATCTGCAGAGACCGTTTTAGAACAAGTTTTGACAACAAAACAAATAGTTAGAGCCAATCAAAAATGATAAAAGACACAATCCACACACAGTTGAACAGAAACATATACATGCACACTCTTTCTCTCCCTCTCTAATAAACCCACACACACTTACATACACACACACAACCCTCCACACAGACTCGCATGCACAATTACACTTGTACATGCGCACACACATACAAAACCCGGTCATCAGTTACCTGAATTACCATGACCTCTCTCTTCAACAGTGAGAAAATAAGAGTGAAATCCTTTTGAATCCAGGAAACTAAATAAACAAAGCAAAAGCCTCGGCCACAATCTCAAGGGAAAGGTGAACATGTTTATGTGTTATGCGAACGCTGTGTGGCATAGTATCAGTAATGTCCATTAGTAGCTGGCATCATGAATTGTGGACAGGGAGGTACCAAACATACAGCAATTGAAGCCTTAGGTGGTGTGAAGATAAGACAGAAAACTGCAAGGCATTCCCGCTGTTTGATCATGGCCACAAACTAGTGTTGTTTTTTTTAGCTTTCCGCTGGAATGCTATTAAAAAAAAAAAAAAAAAGAAAAAGCCAAACCACACCATGACTGCAGTTGAACCCCTGCCACATCCAGACCAAAGCAGGGCAAGTGGAGAACCACAGCCGCAAGTGTCGAGAGTTCTCGCTTGAAAGTAAGATTAAATTTGTTGCATTTATTTTTGCTAACCAGGAATAATTTACACTGAAAGAGCCCAAGCATCCCAATGAGAGCAAAGAGTATGGGCGAGATCAAAGATTCCAACATTCTGAATCACTGAGTTAAATAATTAAACCAATGTTCTGAAATCAGTCACACACACTTTTTCTTGTGGTCAGCTAGATATCGCCTGTAGGCAAATCCACAGTTACAAGAATTACAAATATACGGCTTGGTCTTCAGATGCACAGCGTTCACATGACCATCACAGTCTTGTTGCAAAACAAATCGCTTGTTACAAAAATGACACACGTAATTTTTTCTCCTCCTCTTCCATTCAGTCAGAAACAGTTCATTGCTTTTCATCCCTGTCGATTCCTTTCCAATTCCACAGATGGGTTGCAGATACTGAAGCGAGTCAGACTGTAACCACGGTCCAACTGGAAGCAAACACACACAATTTTTCTTTTTATATGGCCAGTTAATATGACTTTAAATGTTCAAGACAAACTCAGATGATGCCACCTTGAGAAAATTTGCAGGGAAAAAAAAATTGTCGTAACTTATAGCCATAAAACTTCCATTTTGAAAAAAAAAAAAAAAAAAAAAATCAATCAACCGAAAAACTAGTTTGGGTCAAAATATAACATGATTTCCTGTGATTATTCAGCGTTTTCTTTCCAGCAAAAGCACGCTGACATATGTCACACACATATGGTTTAAGCTTGAGGTGAGCAGAGTTAACATGTCCTAAACAGTCCCTTGTACTAGAAAATGTGCGGCCACAAAATTCACACGTTTTGCAGCTCTGTCCTCGATGAGCGAAACTGCTGATGCCAAGCTCCCCTTGGTGTGATAGATGATACTGCCCTTCGCCAGTGATCCCTGCATATGAGCTTCCACTTGCTACAGATGGATCAAAAGACACTGCAAGGATAAATAGAAGGTGGGTTACACTCATAACACGCTCCATTTTCATTATGATTTCCTTTGAATTTTGAACTCTACTCTGACTTTGCAGAATGGGGAAATGGCCTCAAATCAATCAGATACTTAGATACTCACAAGTACAGACGGTTCCGATGTTCAAGCTGGATGCAAGTAAACAGACCAGGGTTCAGAAACAAGAGTGGTTTGAAATGTTACACAAAACAGAACTCTCAATGGATTCTGTGTCAATACATTATCTTGTTTTATATATATATATATATATACACATATATACTACACACACACACACACACTCACATACATACATGAGATGGGGTGTGTGTGGGGGGAACAATTTTCTTTTACACTTTAGCACATTCCTTTCTCCACTTCTTTATCTTACTGTTTTCCTACTTTGTCCATCATTTGTTTTCTCTCAAGATTATGTGATATCCAGTTTTGTTTTGTTTTTCTTAAAGCAAGAGGAACAATAAATGTCCAGACATACTGTTATACATCAGGACCAAAACTTTGCCTTCGTCATTTCCACAAAAGCACTTTATAGCTTCAAATTTTGTCTACAGATCCAGTTGCCTGGGGGAGCAGCAATCACCCTAGTAAAGCTTAGAACCAGCATGACAAATTTGGCCAAGCCAAGCAAGTCAAACAAAACCTGCAGCTTGACTAGTCATAGGTAAATGTCGATTAAACATGACAGTCCACCATCCCATCGCCATTAACAGGTTAATCTGGTGATTTTTTTTTTAATCAGTATGATCCAGTAAAATACCAGTAAAAACCGACAAATGCTAACCATGTAGGTACCAATCTGGAGATTTCCCTGGGTAGTAAAGACTATTTAAAGCACAGGCACCTGCCAAGTAAATCCAATATGCGAGAAAGCACCAATCAGCTTCACATTCTATTTTTGATCACCAAACATCTTGCTTATGCGACTAGTCTCATGACACATGCCTTAGTGTAGTCTTGTGCATGCTGCCTTTCATGACCAGACAATATCCTGATACACCAATTTCTCATAAGGAGGCTTGATCTGGTTGTACAGATAAGCCAGGAACATAAGGAGATGAATGTTTGCCATCCGCTTTCACCTCCTAGTAGTGCTCTGAACGGAAGGGGACAAATGGTGATTTAGAGTCTCCCAGTACTTTCAAACATGCCAAGAATAAAAAAAAAAAAGGGGTCAAGTCTTGTCTATAGTCTCCTTCCACTTTCAGTAATGTCAGGAACAAAGTGAACAAGTATTGTTCTCACAGTCTCTATTCACTCGGAATCATACTTATAACACCTGACGAGGGCAAGTATTGTTTATTAAACAGATTCCTTGCACTTGGAAAAGAAGTTTGAAAGAAACATACAAACTGTGTGTGTGTTCCTTTGTCCTTGTCTAATGTCTGCAGCAGCCAACAAGTACAACTGATATAAAGGATTTCCCATGTTACTACAACATGGCCTCTATGTGGCTTGATGAAGAGTCCTTCAGCACACACTTCACACATTCACCAGATGTTTGAATGTGCTCACTACATGTAAAGTGTTGGCATAAAACACATTTTAAAGTAGTCTTTCTATCCTTCTTCCGATCACATACTCGACACCGTCCTCTCCAAGGACCAAGGGGAAAAGTAGACTGCAGCAGGCCTTGGTGGCGTGAAGTACGAACAACGCAGTACCCATATCTGCCCTTTGAAATATTAAGGTCCTCTAGCCCTGCCAAAACACAAAATCTTGTCAGAGTTCCCAAGTAACGCATAAACAATCTAAACTGTATTCATGACAGTGAGGGTAAGGTCAGGAATACTTGGAAAGACGGAGCAAGGAGGAAAACAGATTTTACTGACAAACAAGGGCAAAGACTGAGCAAAAACAAGAAAATGCCTTACAGTGTGTACTCGAACACTAAATCTGAAGGACATCAGTCTATTACACCAAGACTGCAGAACAGCTTGACTGACCAATGCAGGGCCAATTTCATGCATTTTACCTGCACTTGTTAAGGTATTGTCAGGGTTCTTACTTCCCAACGACAAGTAACATCTATATTACATCATACTCAGGCAAGTTATGTCCTTGTATTACCTCTTCTGCTTTCAGATGAAATCAAGACTGAATCTTTTGCCTCGTTTCTCACATTTTTTCTTTAAGACATCAGCCTGCGATCTTTATGTACTGTCAGTTCCATATAATTCTGGAGAAATGCTAATCACTAAACTGACAGACTGTTAAACTTGATCAACCCAGCTACTGTATGAAATTCTTTGTCTATTTATGAATATTATATTGCTGACATTTTACCATCTAGTGTTTTGATGGGCGGTAAAAAGCATCACAAAGGCGGCATTCAAACAACTATACCAAAAACTGGTTACACACACACACAAAATAGAAGCAAAAACAGAAAAGAACCGAGATATAAAAGAAAGCGATAAAAGACAAAGGGACTTTGAAAAAAAAAAAAAAAAAGAAAAAGGACAGAGAAACAAGTTTGTTTTCTTTTTTAAAGAATCAATAAAACAAGGAAATAAAAGAATGAACGAGGAGGGAAGATGGTGCGAGGATGGAAGAAGACAGAGGGTGCAAATGCTCAAAAGCACTTTAGACTTTGGACAATTACTGCCATGTTCGCCACGTATTTCATAATTTTTGTCCCCATGCAAAATGAATGAATCATTCTACACTTTATGACAAACTTCTGACATTACCTATGTTTAATAATGCTTGCAAGTCTTATCAGATCATGAAGTGCCAGGGAAGAAAACAACAAAGCTCTTCTTGATGCCAGTGACGAATGACAATATCAGCAGTTATTAAACACTCTTTTGTCTGTGACAATTAAGCACAACAGCAGCAGGCAAAAATGTTGCCCATCCTCTGATGAAGCCATCAAAAGGCAACAATCCGATGCATGTCTGACACGCTTCACCAACACTGTTCAACTGATCTGTCACAAACCGCTGATAATTCAGCAGACTCATCAGCACCGATCTATTGTTGGTCCACGGACCTGCATACATGCCTACCCCTAAAAATGAATTTCAGTAGCACGGACTCAAAATCAGTAGCATTCCTTTTTTTCTTTTGAATGCAGGTTCATCAGCATCACCAGCTGGCACATCCATTCGCTTTCCCTTTGTATTAGACGCCATATTTCTTGAAACTTCAATTACTTGCGATATCCGGTTCAGTACTTCCGCTTTCAAAAGCATCGTTTGCTTGAATAACTGAGTTTAATGTCCCTCTATAGCAGAAGCCATTGGAGACATATGCTATGCATCTGCTTGATGAAGATGGGGCTTTACGTCCCTTTTACCATTCGGTGTTCTGCCTCTGCTTTCAAAAGCATCGTCTGCTTCAACTCGCTATCATTTTAAGTAAATTTTGTTGAAAATCTTTTTACCGTAACGAAAAATAAATTTCCGTAATCGCCGTAGCTACTTCGTTTTTTTTTTTTTTTAAATTGCCGTAGAAAATACGGAAGTTCAGTATGGGTAGGCATGTATGGACCTGCCACTGATCTGTAACCGCTGATAATTCAGCAGTCTCATCAGCACTGATTTATTGTTGGTCCACACACTTGCTGTGGAGAACGGATGTGCAGTTAACCTAGTTCCATTGGTGACAATCAAAGGATATCACTGTATCTTCTACGTCTGTTGACCTTGTTTACTTGACTGTGACCACATAAACAATGCTTTATCTATGCAACTTTACTGAACTGTTTTATTTTCTATAGGTTGCATAACAAACAAAAATCAAGTTATAATTTCATTATGTAGCAAGATATAAAAAGTACAGCTCTTAACACAACGATTATCCAAAGTTGTTTGAAAAAAAAAAAAAAAAAAAACAATAAAGAATTCATATTTCAAAAATAAACATTGTCAGTATTTTGTCCTTATCCCTGTAGGAGTGAGAGCAACAACTGGAGCAATCTCTATGAAGCTACCATTTTACAACAATTTCAAGCCTAATACAAAAAGGAATCACCTGCCTGTATATGGCAAGCTTTGCAACAATAAATATCCAGCATTGAAAAGGTGGCACAGACCATACAAAACTGATCAGATCTGTTTCACATACATGCGTCAGCTCACACACATACATACACATCAACCAGCTAATGGGGTGAAGGAGGGTATGCGCTGGGAGGTGGGGAGGGGAGGGCTGGATTTCATTTACTAAGTTGAAGTCTATTTTCAACATACTGGGAATCTTATTGGACTTTGTTTCACAAAAATAAAAAACAAAATACAATTTAAGTTATCTGGGAAAAACTTCATAAACACAATATTCCAAAAGAATGGCATTTCATAACTGCATTTACAGTTACAACAGCCTAGCTGACCACACAAGAGCCTTCCAAGGCTGTCAAACTAACAGGAAAAGAAAAAAGAATCACATCCTGAACATGTCATATCATCCACATACAAAAATATACCTGAAAAAGCAACATGAAAGAGAAGGAGTAAAACAGCTGCAATTAATGGTATTGTAGCACAATTATGGACTCCCAGCTTTCACAAAAAAAACAGAAGACATATATCCTTTAAAGAAAAACTTACAAATGGAAAATTTGCAGTTTCTAATCATTCATTGTGAATAACTTTTATCACTGCATAAGAAATTGTAGCCAGCAACCTTTGGGCAGAAATGTTTCCTGCAATGCAAGACACAGGAGTCTGTCTGCATCTCTTGACTCCTTTTTTTCCCGCTTAACACAAGATGTACTTTGTAACACAGGACTCAGGTTATAAAATGCTGAATGACAGGCATAGCAAACAGCTGCTACTTTAGTTTGAGTATTGTGAACCAGCTGAGCACAACAATCGCCATCTTGTGGCAAACTAATCAAGCAAATGTTTACATCTCAAACGAGTCATTAAATGAGTACATTTTGCTTTCAAAGGAATTGTTGTTGTTGTCGTACCCTGGCTAAACGACTCCAGGGATCATCCGAACAGCGCAAATACTTGAACACTATGGTATAAATGCATCAGCTTGGGATGAGAACATTACGTGTGCGACCGTTTTTGATTACCCCGCCACCCACACCCCGACTTCGGGGGATTTTGGAGGCTGATAATGTTATGCTAGGAGCTTGTCACAACTTAAGACAATCCCTAGACAACTATGCAGAGCATAACAAAATTTTGATGTAGCCTTGGTGTTCTAGCCTATGTCAATTGGCCTGACACAGCCTTAAGCCTTTCGTAGGAATGAACAGTGCCTTCTCACGACTGAAAAGCAATGTAAACTGCTTTCATACCACCGTGACAGGTAACTAGCCTTATATGCAGGATTTTGTACATGACACCATTTACCTTCAGACTGCTCACCTCCATTCCATTAAAAAAAATTGTTACATCAGTCATCAAATTTTCTTCTCTGTTTCAATACAAACATCAAGATCATGTGCGCTACTTCATGTTTTGTTTTGCAGCGAAGTTTGAAATATGTGCAGGTACTAACTTTACTATTATACACAAGAAACAGAGCGAAATAAGGTGAAATTCACAAACTTTGATCTAATAAAAGAAACTATGTATTTGCACAAGTAGTGTTGTTGCAACTGTATCTAATGCTCAAGAACCTTTAGAATTGGCATAATCTACAAGGTCATAAACCTATTTAAACACCCCCAAAGAGGATGGAGAAAGTAAAGCCTGTAGACCTTTTTGCAATGTCTTTCTGAGCTGCCACCAAGTTTGATTTGAGATGGAGTAGAGTACTTGGGTCTTACTGAGGCCGAGGGGCCACACAGGCCCCCATGGGAGTCAAGGATCAGCGCCCCCTGAAGCTGTCAACTTTTTTGCAATATATAAGCTCTACATTTGCGTTTGCCCAGCATAAATCCACAGCAACAAAAGTAAAACCGTAGCATCGTTTAGTCATTTACGTCATTTACAGTCATTCAATACTCTATACTTTCACTGTATGTCATTCACACATGTGCAAGCACACACACGTGTGCACGCGCGCACACACACACCCTCAGTGACGAGCCCTTGAATACTTTTTCATCGGTTCTTTGACAGCAGCAAAACTGTATCCAAGTAGCACCATCAACATTTATCATGGAAAATCTAAATTCAGAATGATATTCTATTCTTTAGCATTAAAAAAAAAAAAAAAAAAAAAAAAGAAAACCCACTTGCTGGCAAATAACCGACTAAAATCAAACCCCTTGGAAATGAATGCAGCATGCTATAACAAAAAGTGACTGCGTCATCTGTCTATTTACAGATGATATGGTTGGTTTGCACTTTTTAACAAGACTCGGATCAATGATCCAGCCTTGACAGCATGCTTCAATCCACCAAACCCCCCCCCCCCCCCCCCCCCCCCTTTTTTTTCTTTTTCCTTTCAAAGAGAGTGACACAGACACTTCAGACATTCTCATTCAGGTCGGTGGGTCAAGGTGGAACAAGACCATATTTGCAGCGCCAAGAAAGAGAAACAAAAACGAGAGAAAGAGACTGGTGTGCTCGCGCACAGCGTGCGTGTGTGTGTGCGCATGTGTGAATAGCAAGAATGCAATCTGCTGCTGAGAGTTGCAAACTACTCAAAAATTTACAACAGAACTGGCAGATCTGCTCAAAGAGCCTAAAGGGGGAAGCAGGGTGTGTGGGTGAAGAGAAAAATGAAAATACCCATTCACTTTTTTATAATTAACAATGTCTAGCATAATTACCATGAATTCCTTAATCTGCAGAGAATGCAGAGTATGCAAAACCGGTTTGTCACATATTTTGTGTCTCGTCACTGTCCTAAAGTTTTTTTCTCACTTGATTCTCTTTCATAAACAACTCATATTGAGCCCCGCTTCCAATATATCATCAAAATTGTGCTGAAACCACGTGTCTGACTGCGCTGAATCGGCATCACTGCGAAGTGTGACCAGAATGGATGGCTAGCATCAGTGTTGGTCTGTGTGAACAGTCCCACTGCCTTATGACTAGCTTACAACCAATATACTGATGTTAAAATTTTGTCCAAAGAAAAAATCTTTCAGGAACAAAGGCAGGAGAACTGTCCAAAAGGCAAAAGAACTGTAAACACACACACACACACATTCAAACATAAATTAAAACATACACAGATAAAGTCTCATATATGTAGATCTGTACTCATTTTGCATCGATGCAACTGATGAATGTCCATACTAAACACTGTCAAAGCATGCGTCATACAGATTTCCAGTCTTCCATATCCTCCTACACAGTCTGGCATCACTTTCAGTGGAAAGATGTTGAAACGCACACACACTCACACACACAGGCACAGTAAAAGTGAACAACAGGAAAGATGTTACAAGACCATACTTGCAAAAGGCAGGGAGATCACTTGTGAAAAAAAGAGTCCCCCCATCCCCATCCTCAACTGCAGCATCCCCACAGCGGCTTTGTGAATGTCCAGACATGAAGACAGTACTATAATACTACAACTTCTACAAGTCCTTTCCCCTCCCTTCTCAAACAGCAACCCATCTTTCTTCAGTTCCATTTTGTGAAAATATATATCATTTGTCATGTCACAAACAACTGAAAACGAAAACATCCTTTTCCTCCCTCTATCTTTGAACTTTCATTTTATAAACAACTTAAAACTAAAACATCTTTTCTTCAGTCTTAGAATTTCCACAAACCTAAGAAAGCCACAATGTTGATTATAACAAACAAGTCTTCTTGTGATTCATCAAGCTTGTTTCATAAGAAAATCCTTTGGAACACTTTTCACATATAAATGGTTTTCTGAACAAATGATGTGCGTTGATATGACCAGTACAAAGTCGGCTACTTTTGAAAGTTCTTCCACAGTATGGACATTTAATAGCGCTTGGCTTTGGTTCTCCAGGAAAAGTCACCCTGTAACTCCGGTTCACTGCAAACCCAGGATCTAAATGCAAACCATGTTGGGTCTCCTCTTTCCCAAATCCAAGATCAGTCAGTCCAAGAACTGTCAACAAATGATCAATCACCTTTTCATCTCTCTTCCCTTCATCACTTTTATTACAATGTCCCCCGCACTGGTAACAAATGCCAGGTAAACCCTGATGCATCAAACAAATTACCAGCACAATTCTGGGTATGTACATATACACAAAACATGAAATAAATACATTACAATCAACTGAAAGAGACTTTTCCTCTTCTCTCAATGTATCTCTGGTTTCAGACCATCTCCCTAAATAGACGAAAGCACAAGCGATACCAGCATGCACAGATGTGTATATATTTGTGAAGCAGAATCTAAAGTGTGTGCACATTTGTCACCATGCAAACATATCAACACTGCACTTCAAACCACCAACAGCACTTGGAACTTCCCCCGCATTTCACTCATTTTAACAAAGATGACGTTTCATACCATCAACAAATCAAATAACTAATCCACCCTGTATGAAGCACTGTGCTGGAGGTGTATATATGTATTTAAAATGTTACTTTGATATTGTACAGTACCACTTTCAATACAAATCGCAACTAATATATTACCTCAATTTATCAAAGCCATTGTTCAAGACAATCAAAATTCTTACCATGGGTATTTGTAGCATAGTGGTGTACTAACACTAAAAATCAAGAATACTGCGCAAAATTCAAGCGAGTAACCAGGTCTTTTGGGGGGGGGGGGGGGGGTGTGGGGGGGGGGGGGGTCATCGTGGGGGGGGGGGGGGGGGGGGGGGGGGGGGGGGGGGGGGGGGACACCATAGCTTTATGTGCAAGCCTCTACTGGCCATTAAATTCAGGCATACATCCACATGTTTTTCCGGCACAATGTTGAAACCACAGTTCTCAAGAATCTTCTGATAATACATGACTTTTTTTTTTTTTTTAAGCGTGTGTGTGTGTGTGTGTGTGTGTGTGGTGTGTGTGTGTGTGCATGTGTGTGTGTGTGCATGCATGCGTATGTGTATATGTGTGCGCAAGAATGTGCATGTGCATGTGAGAAACCTCAAAGAATGTTTCCAATGGCAGATCAGAAGTCCCAGTATCAGTCCACAAAGTGACGTCTCCTTGATAAAGCTGAGTATTAGGAAAGGAAAAAAAAAAAAAAAAAATCGCAGAATATGATTCTTCTTCCAAAAGAAGGGAAATTGATTCACAGATTTAATGTATTTCTAGTAGACGGCACACAGCATCCCTTCAAAGATAATACACTGAAGTGGTCAGAAAAACCCACATGACATGTGCTTATCTGTAAATGCCGTTCTCCTATCCGTGTGTATTTGCATGTGCGCATGTTTGCATTCTCCACATAAATATTGAGTTTTTTCCATGTAACTTCACAATCCAAGAATTCAGAAGGGATCTACGCATCAGATCTTATCAGCTCCTTGTTCATAGATCAATGATAGAACACAGTGTACACACAGGCGGACATAAAATGCAGTACATTAGTAGACTTGACTGAAAACTTTCCAAATATTTGACCATTTAGCCACACGCCAAGACTACAGCAACTTTTTTTTTTCAATTTCAAACTTTCACAGAAAACATCATTGTTGTACCACTTACTGAATCTCTCAAAGCTCTACTTACAAAGTTCTTTCCCTTCATGGAATAACTAAGCCAAAGAAACCATTTCTGTCACCTTGATTAGAATCTACCATGAAGTGCAATCAATCTAGCGGGCAGGAGGCTGCACTACTATTACTTTCATTTTCAGTAAAAGCACACCAACATGCACAAGGTGATGGAAGTAAAAGCAAGTGTATCAAGCCTTCTGTGTGCGTGCGCGCATGCATGTGTGTGTGTCAAGTGCAAAGTGTTTGTCCATGTCTGCGGCTTGCCTATGTTTGGTCTCCATCTGCATGCATATGCTTTTGTGCATGTACTCATATCTATGTGCATGCATGTGCATGCTTTAAGAGATGGCAACTAGTAGTAAATTACCCCTCTTTTCGGATTTTTTTTTCCCTTTTCCAATATGTAATGATTTCTGCACAAAGCATGTTGCATCAATGTTTACCTTTTAGCCTTTATCCGTCAAATCTCCCCACCTGACAGAATAATTCATGGCTTTTCCAGCTCTGTTTATATGAGAACTGTTGTGCACATTTCCTACACACAAAAGGTTTCAGTTTCAAATGTTGACTATTAATATGTCCAATGCAATCAGATTTGTTCCAGAATTTTTTATCACAATGTGTGCAAGATACAGACTTCTTCCTGCTGCCTTCTCCTCTGATGTTCGACATGATGAATGGTGGTTTTGCCCGAAGGCCAGAACTGAACTCATCATTTAGAGGCCAACTGGATCCAAAAAGAGGCCCCAGCCTGGTTTCCATTCCTTCAAGTTGTTCAACTGCAGATAAAACATCAAGGAACCAGTTAACTTCATGACAGAAGTTTAGAAAATATGTCTGGTAGTGCTATCAACTATCTTGTTAAGCAAGTCTGAACCCATGTGGGAAAAAATTAATAATATTTTTTTAAAAATCAATAAGTCATGCATCATGTTATCCATTATCATAGCTAAAATCCATTTCAAGGATTCTTCAATTTATTTTCAAGGATTCTACTGTTCCCCATATTACACTCACAGCAATCCTACATCTGCTTTCAAAAAGCAGCCAATTCATTCAATTCTGAAATGACCAACTAGGTTCAATTCTTTTCTTCATCACTCGAGTACTACTTACACACATCTTTTGGAGCTTGCTCTTTTACTCACTTGTTGCCTTCAGCATCTTTATATCTGCCTGAAGTCTGACAAACCAAGGCTGACATCTGCAAGCCTTCTAGTACACATTTCATGAGTGGTTTTCAAGAGCAGTACATGATGCAGAATGACCTCCTATTCAGTTCCAATTACACAAATCTGCGAGTACTATCATCTTATTTTTCATCAACTAAATTATCTACCTCCATCATGTTTCTACACAGTTCATGTTTACAGAATACAACAATCAGAACTTAAACAAGAAGATGTAAACATAACATAGTAAATTTAAAGAACGCCCACTCACATACTTTTGGTATTTGTGTGCGTATGCACATGCTCAACTCGCGCGCGCGCACACACACACACCTGCTATTTATAAACACACAGGACTCTGCAATTCTATCTTCCAAATTATCCCCTCTCCACAAAAAAATGTATCTCTGACACAACTATCCTCTCAAGTATTTACTTAGTTCACTGTAATATAAAAATCGACAAAATGTGAGAACTTATAGCTGATCAGCCAACCATCAACAATGCTCTCAGTAGCATCAATCCAACAGAAAAATGACAATGCTCTGTGTAGCATCATTCAGACATAAAAAACTAAGTTTGTTTCAATCACTATATGCCAGCCAACCACACAGAGCTGTCAAATAAGGCTGTCAAACTTGCATAAGAAAAAAGATCACATCATGAACAAGTTAAACCATAACAGGCGTTGAAACAAAGACCCTACACATGTATACACAAATATGCACACATGTGCAAACATATCGTTCTAGTTGTTTGAAATTACTGTCAATACCCAACTCAAAACATAATCCCTTGACATAAGCACTTAAATGTTCCATTGTATGCAAATCAGATTTTTCACTCTCATGTTTCAATTTCAATCCAATTCAAGCAAGACTACCAAGAATTTCTTCGAGGTCAGTGAGACTGGTTGCAACTTTTGGCACTTTTCACACAGTTGTAAATAGTGTTTTTCTCATACAAGAGCAAGATGGTGGAAATGGACGTCTGGGGGTGGTGGGTGGGGGGGGGGGGGGGGGGGGGGGAGGGTAATATACAAACTAACTGAACACTCAGAATCTATCGTACAACATACATATGCTTCATATGATATTTCATGCAGTTCTTTTCTTTCTTTTTTTTCCGGGGGGGGGGGGGGGGGGGGGCAACTGATTACATGCAGGAATTTTTCTAAAATACGCCCGTAACAACAAACAAAAAAATCCACACCTGTTTTACAAATCACAAGACCACAAATGCCTTTAAAAGTTGTTCACAATAACGAAGGCCGAGTCATCTCTTCAGGACAACTGACTGACCCGCCACAAGTTCGTTTATGTCGAGAAAGGCTAGTCCCATATGCAAAAGCCTTTGAACATCGATTACACTGATGAGGTTTGACTTTCAAGTGTCCATTCACATGGCCAATGAAATGATGTCTGATCAGAATACTCTTTCCACAATATGGACAAGTATATCCAGGAGAGGTTGAAGATTTTGACCTTGACGTGTTCAATGCATGCCCATTTCTTGCACCAGCTTCCAGACTGGCTTGATGGTAAGAATAAATTCCATATTCTTCAGCACTCTGCCAACTTGACTGCATGTCTGCGAGATGGAAATAATTAAATAATTTAGATGTGCTGTCAGCGATGCATCACAATTTCATATCCTTCGAGCATTTCTAACCAAACAAGCCTCAATTTCACTAGTTCAGCAGCATAAACCAAAGACTTAAACTGGGCGAAAAAATGTAGGCACAAGTTGCTTAACTTTTACTTTACAACCCTCAGCATAAAAACCCTACAAGAATGATGTCTCTCTCTAAATCATACATTACCAAATAGATCCAATACGAAAAATAATGGGCAGCACTTAGGCAATTCATTTCAATTACCCAGCTGTGTCCTATACCTTTCGATGCATTCTGTTAACATGTGTTTTTAAATGGTCTCTTCTTGCAGCAGTGTAATCACAAAATTCACACTGAAAAGCCCGCCTGCCTTCACATATAGCTCTATGGCGATACAGACATGAAATATGTGCAAACCCTCTACCACATCGAGAACATTTGTGAGGTTTGATTTTTAAATGGTGGTGATTTACATGCCCATCTAACAGAGACCACATATTGAATATTCGTCCACAGAACTGGCATGTTAATCTGGAGCTTCCCTCTCTGGACCCGTCTACTTGCGCCACTTGCCAAGAACGGATGACAACTGAAAGCAAAACACCTCATATCAGTTCTGCTTTGGCTCCTTTATCATTCTATTATACTATACTTTTAAATATTGAAGTAAGTTTTGTTTAAAAATATACTTTATTCCAAGGACTATCGAAAGACTAATGTTGTGAAACATTCAAGTTCTCACTGCATCATGTTATCACTTAATAATCACATTTCCCCCTTTTCTCAACATAACAATCCATCATTGCTATATCTTAACCAATATCCGTGGAGTAGGCAACTGGCTGGGGGGGGGGGGGGGGGGGGGGGAACGTGTGTGTGTGTGTGTGTGTGTGTGTGTGTGTGCGTGTGGCTGGGGAAAGAGGGAAGGGGGGTGTAGATGGGACTGAAGCTTAATCTTTGTACACCACTTGGATTGATACAAAGGCTTAGGAAGTGGACTAATGATTTATCTTTTAAAAATAATATTAACCAAGCTAAACACTTGTGGATTACATCTTTTATACTAGCACCATTTCTTATGTTCAACTATTTCAACCTCTTTTATCTTCACATTTTGCAAGCGAGTCAGGTGTAATTAATTCCGACAATATACTGCCCATGGCTAAGCTGCAACAAGTCCAATGGTGGTGAAATCAGAGTACCCTTGTTAAAGGGGACACTACAACAAATGGCAGATTAGTCATATTCATCAGAGATGAAGTTACCAAACCAACTTGCACGTAAAATCATGGTTTAAAAAACTGCAGACTGATTTCTAATAAAGGCAGCCAAAGGAATCTGTGATGTGGTGTCGCACATGCCGTGCTAACACACATGCCATGCTAACAGAGTTGTGTAAACACAAGGCCCGGCTTCCTTATACACAATCAGAAATGGACACTTGCTCCATACCTAGCCACAAATACACAAACAAATCCTAGAAGGAATTTGCCCCCCCCCCCCCCCCCCCCCCCCCCCCGAGTCGCCTTTTCAAACCTGAATTTACAAATGAACACCTGCCAAGAGCTTCTTCACAGGAACAAAATACGTCTATGTCAACAAAAATTACCAAAAATCTGTATGTCTCTGGTAACAGAGAAAAAGCAAGATGGGTTCGCGTTTGTCCACATCAATGATCATGCCTGGCATCTTCTGGAAAGATTAAGAAGACTTTTAAGGGTAGAGAAAATGGAAGCAGCTTTTTCTCTTTTTTTAACCCTTTCACCGCCATAGGCGCCTTTTGGCGACGACAGGCCTGAGCGCCGACGGCGCCATTTGGCGACTAAGTAGGGTGACGTAACTCCCGATACTCTCACGATCCTAGTTCATTTGATAAAAAGCCAGCAATAAACGTCATAGTTGGGGGATGGTCTGGCCGGTGCTCACAGCCATTTGCTTTGTCAGAACACCATTCAGTTCAGTGTTTTATCGACTTTATTCCGATTGTTTTTCCAGCCACTATGACGTCACCACCAAGCACTTTATGTACTCGACCTTGCCGTACATTTACCACAGATCAAGTGCTGGGAATACTGAATAGACGGTCAGTTGTTCCTAATACGGATGAAGAAGACCCAGACAGTCACGAGTAAACAACGATAATGAGGGCTTGACCGAATTATTGCAACGCGAGGTGTTGGACCGTGGCCAAATAGTTGGGAGACTGACGAGACGCCCACTTACTTCCCTACCGCGTGTGCCCCAGTGTTTTTGCGTTGAGCCAGCCAGCACTGACCGACTATTCAGTAACTCTATGTGAGAGAGCGAACAGAGACTTTAGGCAACGGTCTTCACACACACACACGCTGTGGGCCGACTCTTGCTGGTCGATGTTGAAGGGGGCATGGCCGACTGACACATGAGAGGCGAGCAGCACATACGTGTTTGAGTGGGTGTACTGTGGGTGGCCCACAGCTGATCATATAGATCAGCTGAATGGCAAGGGTTCAGAGACCAACAGGCACATGAATGACTTTGTATTCATAAAAAAAAATTACTGTGAGAGTGAAAGGGACGTGTGTGTGTGTTTGTGTGTGTGTGTGTGTGTGTGTGTTCCCTTTTTCTTTCTTACATGTGTACCAGTTAGGCATAAGAATGTGTGTGTGTGTGTGTGTGTGTGTGTGTGTGTTCCCTGCTATTGGAGTAGTTGTATTTGTGGCTGTTTCTTCCACTTTTCTGTTGGAAATACCATACTTTCTTTTCAATTGTGAGTGGAGTATTTTGCCTCCCTTGTTGAGAGTTTGTTGGCATTCTTTCATTTTTTACGTTTAGAAGAAACATAATTCTTTTTTTTATTTTGCTTTTTTTTTTTCACTTGAAATTACTGAAAATTTGAAATTGTTGTTGACTTACCATTACCAACATGTTATGAGATAGTAAAAGTACAGTGTATCTCCATTTTACAAAAAATAGCATGAGAATTGGTTGGTTAGTTCCAGAGATATCCGCGTTTCACATATGCTGGTATAAAATAAGAGCTTTTTTGGAAAAATGGCTGGCGATGGGGATTTATGCAAAATAGAATGTCTGGCGGTGAAAGGGTTAAAGCCAATTTTACCTCACTGAACAGCTGAAACCTTTACACTATTGCATCTAGTTGGCTTCGACTGTGTATCATGCTGGTGACAACACATGCAGGGAGAAACTTAAAATGCCAAGTGGTAACAAAGCCACCCCTACAGTCGGTGAAGAAAACTTACCTACAAACAGCGAACGGGGAAGACAAAACTAATGAGACTGTTTACTACACAAAGAATGTTACCGGGCCAGTTCATCTTTGCCCTTCATATCCTTCAAACATGGGAGAAAATCTGCTGTCTCCTCCGACCCATAAGGAAGACAGTTTATGAAAACAGCAATATAAAACAATTAAAAACTCAAAGCAAGTGGGGTGTATTTCTTTATCATGTTTACAGTCCAACCGACCAAGCCAGCCATACTGAGGCTGTCATTTTATCAAAGTATGTTCCTTTAAACACGTCAATCCGACTAGCATAACCACTGAAAAGAGAGGGAGAGACAGACTGACAGAGACAGAAAGATAGAGAATTTTTATTCTGAACAATTATATAAATCTGAAAAGAGATGATGCTTTCCGGAGTACAATGACAAATACCAAAACTAACCATACCCACAGGCCACTTTCAACTTCTTTAACAACCTATTTCATGGAAAGCACAGGTATTAAAACAAGGTAAGAAAGCAAAGATATCAAAACAAGAGAGTGTACGTGTGTGTGTGCGTGCACACGCGAACGAGCGAGCAAGCAAGCATATATGCATTCATGTATTGTGTGCGAGTGTGTACGTGTTTGAGTATGTGTCCATGTGTGTGGTGTGGTGTGCATGTGCGTGCGCGTGCGATTGTGAGTGTGCGCATGCACACGCGTGTGTATGTGTGTATGTATGAGAGAGAAAGAGAGAGACACTAGAGAGAGAGAGAGAGAGAGAGAGAGGCACACGAGAAAAAGAATTTCAAAGCAGTCGCCCAGAAATTCAATTTCCTCCTTCGCCAGTACCTCACAGGCTCACTCCTTTTTGAAGGTAAACAACCTGAAAGTATTGCCCTTGGCCCTTGGTATTGGCACTTGGCTTCCACATTACCGTGGAACATCCACTAACACCTCTTGGAAACAACTCCCTCCCCACAACCGCCAAAATCTGGAAGACATTATCTAAAGCTGCCCTCATAAACAGTAAACACTAAACTGCTGCCCAGAAATACAGCTGCCGTATGTCTGAAAATCAAATTTTACAGGAGATGAAAAAAACAACCTGATTATTTATCTCCACAAGATATACTGCGAGCCGAGTTACGGCACAAGTATTTTGATTACAGCATGTTTATTTTTAGGATAATGTGAATGGGACTTGGCTACGTTATGCCCCTTGGCCCGCTCTTATAGTACACCAAAAATCTCAAAAATGCGAAAACTTCCCAGTTACGGCAGGAGTATTTCCAGGCAGCTAAAATGTTCTCATAAATGAAAACTCAGAAAAATGAGTGCCTCAAAATGAGTTTGATGACAACTGTAAAATCATGCAAGAGTGGTGTATGTGTGCAGGGCAAGGCTGTGCCTTCTATTATTCCAATACCTTACTTTTCCTTGTTTGGTAACTTTTTAAACTGTAATATTACAACTGATTCTAGTCCGTGTTGTTTTGAGGTGCATAACTGCAAGCACTATTTAACAATTTCAAAAGAAATAGCTGATTCCCTTATATGTTACTCTTTGTTTTACACCACATCCACCACGATTATCAACACTCTCAAATAAAAAAATTATTTCACTCTCATTCACGGACGTTTGTATACACGATCATCATAAAAATTACATCGCTTACAGAAATACAAGAAGAAATACAAAAAGCCATTTTATCCAAAACAAATATGTATATTCCTCAGCATACTGATTCATAAAGAAAAAAAAATGGTATGGTAGACCCACGGCTCGACAAGAAGTCTCAGTTCGACACTTCCTGGAACTTCCTGGCTAAAGAGCTATAGTAACCCTGAAAGCACTTTCAAGATTCTGCACACACACAAAAAAAATCCTACATGATGTGGACGCCCACCGATTCTGTCCAGGATAAATTTCGTTTTTAAGTTTCCCAACCAGAAGAATAGTGTTAACAAAATCTTATTTTTGCCAAGTTAATGGGAAATAACTAGACCAAAGCAAGCATACACTGTAAATACTCGAGCATAATCTCATCCATCCGAGGAGAAGCAAAATATAATTTTTCTGTTCCCGAGTTCCACTTATTCCACAAGACTTGCACCCTCTTCAGCAATAAAACTGTCAGCCAATTCACTTTCACTACTGAATGCTATACTCATAATAAATGTTACAAATAAAAAGCAGTATGCCACAAAAAGTAAGTCCGAAATACGTATTTAGGCATGGCCCTGCAGTTCCATGGATCACTGAAACGGGGATCAACTGGTAAGTATGGCTGACGCTGTTTTTATTTCTACCATTATCAAAATCAAAAGGCTCACATTTCTTCAGGAACAATGCCTGACGAAGGGGTTCAGGTGTTCTATCGGAGTTTGCTTTTGATGTGAATTCCTCCTTAAGGTTTGCAAGTGGTAGTAAAAAAAAAAAAAAAAAAATTTAAAAAGCAGCAAAACAAAGAAATAATGCAGTTACACTTTAGTGCCTTCAAGCACATAGCTGCCACTAACAGTATGCAGCAATGAACACTAGGATCGTCAGCTGTCCAATGAAAAACTTCTACAGTGAAATTTCACGACCGATCATGGCTCATGCTGAATATACGACAGCCATGTGTTCAGCCCACTTAGTCTTAAAAACGAACAAGAGGAAAGCTTTTAGTGAGCCTTACAGAACAGTTTCGCTGACCTCTACCATAGACCATTTGCACAATCTAACTCCATCTCCCTAACACCCCCCCCCCCCCCTTTCCCTTCAGTGGCTGTATGGTAGAGAAAAACAAAAAATTCAGCTAATTTGACTTTACAGACAAAACTGTCCTTAAAAGCAAAAACTCCCATGTCTGCTGTTTAAGTTCTGCATGGATTTTTTGCTTTTTCGAGTACATGAAGGCAGTTGAATGTTATCCGAACTCTATGAGACAATCAAATCCCTGTTCAATGAACATCACCCACAGTCACTCTTTTCCATGTCTGACACAACAATATGCCCAAGTACAAGCAGACTGGACAAAATTTTATTTCAAACATCCACCTATGTATCGGCAATATTCCCTCATCTGGAAACCTTGCGCCCAGAACCTGTTTGTTGACTAGTTTCTTTGAACCTTTACCTTGTCTGAAACTTATTTCCGTTAGCATTTTTCAATACCACTGCTAGTGGATTAATGAAACATCCAAATTTTCACTTATTTTAATTCTTCTAATTTCTGGATCCACAAATAACCTTGCAAGCACTCCAGGAAACAATTCCACATCGGGACCGCATTACAAAGCAGCTCTTGCTTTAGATCTAACCTCACCAGATATGACATTTCTAGAAATGCAAGATCTGTCTGCAGTTATACACATTTTCCCCTATCCCAGCACACGTTTGCTTATTACAATGACAAGTCATTTCTAAATATGCATGGAACTCTTTTTCGAGTATATGTACATTTTAAAAGAGTCATTTTGATTTGAATGTGAAGACATTTTTTTTTCTTCTTAAAATATTTTCATATCCAGGTGTACAACTAGTTGAAAAAAAAACCTCGTCAACATTTTCTGAACAGCACAGAGCGTAACTTGTGATATGTCCAAATTCATCTTCAAATCCCAGCGGTGTGTGTGTGTGTGTGTGTGTGTGTGTGTGTGTGTGTGTGTGTGTCTGTGAGGGATGTTGTTTTACATTGAAGACAAGTCCAGTATTTCACCTAAAGGCAACTCAAAATTGTCAAGTTAAACTGATTTCTTAAAGTATCGATTTCCAACCAAACAAAATCAAGTTCCTGCATATAATCAGATCATGCTTTCCCACAAAATGCTTCTTAGTTGAAGAGCAAGTTGTGATCCTTTCCTGCAGGCATTTCATGTCTCCACCATCTCCAGTATCCATCCACATCAATTTGTTTTCACTTCCCAATATACGCTTGCCATAACTAATATCCAACACTGGGAGCTAACTTTACATTGTCAACTAAATCATGTCAACAAAATACACCCACTTCCACTTGCATCTTTTTTATCAAAAATAAATCGACAGACTGTCAAAGAGCTGAAATCATTCTGTTAGCAGACTGTCAAAGAGCTGAATTCATGCTATTGGCAGACTGTCAGAGATGACTTCATTCTAAACAGACTGTCCACAGCTGACTTCATTCTACGCACACCGTCACACAGCTGACTTCATTCTATGCACACCGTCACACAGTTGACTTCATTCTATGCACACCGTCACACAGCTGACTTCATTCTATGCACACCGTCACACAGCAGACTTCATTCTACACACTATCACACAGCTGACTTCATTCTACGCACATCGTCACACAGCTGACTTCATTCTATGCAGACCGTCACACAGCTGACTTCATTCTATGCAGACTGTCACACAGCTGACTTCGTTCTATGCAGACTGTCACACAGCTGACTTCATTCTATGCAGACAGCTGACTTCATTCTATGCAAACTGTCACAGAGACGACTTCCTTCAATCCTATGTTAACTGTCACACAGCTGACACTCTATGCTGCCCAGCACATAGCCGACTTCCTTCTATGCAGACTGTCACACAGCTGACTTCATTCCATGCAGACTGTCACACAGTTGACTTCGTTCGATGCAGACCGTCACACAGCTGACTTCGTTCGATGCAGACTGTCACACAGCTGACTTCGTTCTGTGCAGACTGTCACACAGTTGACTTCGTTCGATGCAGACTGTCACACAGCTGACTTCATTCGATGCAGACTGTCACACAGCTGACTGCATTCTACGCAGACTGTCACACAGCTGACTTCATTCTATTCAGACTGTCGGAGAGCTACCTTCATTCTATGCCGATGGTCACACAGCTGACTTCATTCTTTGCACACCATCACACAGTTGACTTCATTCTAAACAGTCACACAGCTGACTGCATTCTACGCAGACTGTCACACAGCTGACTTCATTCTATGTAGACTATCACACAGCTGACTTCCTTTTATGCAGACTGTCACACGGTTGACTTCCTTTGATGCAGACTGTCACACAGTCGACTTCATTCTAAGCAGACTGTCATACAGTTGACTTAATTCTAAACAGACTGTCACAGAGATGACTTCATTCTATACAGACTGTTACACAGCCGACTTCATTCTATGCAGACTGTCACAGATTCAAGGTAATTCTATGCAGTCTCACAGAGCTGCTTTCATTCTAAACTTAAAGCTGATGCTGCAGCCTCCCCCCCTACCATCCCCCTCCAATCACCAAAGTCAACAAAAGAATGACCAAGGTTCACGCATTAATTATCTGTTACACAGGTTTCCTTTCTATACAAGTGTAAACTGCATTCTACACACTCGTCTGAACACCCCTTTTATGAGCATAATTACAGACCAGTACCTGAATAAGGCTAATTCACTGCAGTTCCTGCTTAACTTGATCCAAACCATCCCTGCTTCCATTCATCCCTCACTTTCAGTTTCACAAATCGGCATCAACTGCTTGTGAACTCTGAAATTTTCTTGCGCACAAACCATCATTCACTCACCTGCATATACAATAAGTGTCCCTTTTATTCCAAACTTCTCCTCATGAAAATGCAAATCTATGCACAGATTTTCAGCTGATGATGGAACGACATATCACTACCTTTCCCATGAAAGATTTTCCTTTTTCTTTTTCCTCCACAGTTGCCAAAGACTCAAAAGCAGCGATTTATTTTACTTGTAGCATTTCAAATTTGAGCACAGTACTCATTTGCAATGCAAAAAGTGGGATTCAATTGCACTTCCAATCGTACTTTGCTTGGCACGTGACATGATGGTGGATCAAGATGCCGGAAATCTCACTGGTTATTGTGTGGTTTTGACTTGGCCAAGAGGAAAATCAGTATGGCCAACATTGCAACCAATCCACAAGAAGGCAAAACCACAATTGTCTTTTAACAAGCTTACTTCTTTTCTTTCATCCTCTCCTTACTGAACTAAGCCATATTTTGCCAAGCAAGTCTACAGTCTAAATAAATAGTAAATTGTTTCAAGTTTTGTTTCAACCACCATGAAGCACCGTTTTGGTTTTTTTTCGTTTTTTTTTTTCTGCACAGCATTTTGTCACTAAGTGCAGCAGCGTAGCTTCGTCAACAAAATTGTAGCATACCATGCCACACGTGTAGTGCCTAGCAGCTCCCTTCACAGACCCCCACCTTATCTCCCCCCCCCCTTTTTTTTTTTTTTTAAATCTTATTCAGATCACTTAAATTCATTCACACAATATTCATAAATTGTCATGCAACATGATCTCTTGTTTGACCATCTGCCTCTTTTCAAAATTTTCAAACACAGATTGCACGTCAACTTATCTTGTATTTCACGTATCATTAACCCCATGTTTAAGTCAGAGAAACAATAGGTTTTTACACCTAAACCACGTTTGTTTGGAAGATCCATACAATCACACTCGCTGCAAATAAACAATTCACAAGGAAATCTGTTGGATTTCAAACCACATTTTTTTTCTAACTTCAATATGTATCAGTCAGCAACACAAAAATAAATTTTCCTTGCCATACATGTCAAAATTTTTAACCAGGCACCCTAGAAACATGGCATGCCACATCCTCTCATTTTGCAATGTATGGGGCAATGTCACACACTAATTCTGTACCTCGCACCGTTTCATGTTCAGTGCATGGGCTTTTCTTTCACTTATTCAAATGGAACAGATGTGCAGACTGTACCACATCCTAACAGAAAACAGCCAAATCAAACTCTCCACGCGAACAAGGCTTGCCAGTTTACTGGTTCCATTTTTTTTTTAAATCAACCAATTCCACATCAGCAACTGAATGGCATCTGGAAACGACGTAATCCCAAAGACCAGGTCACCTTCACAAGTCTGTGATTTGCCTGCCGTACCAGCAAAGCTATTCTGTCATCAAGATCCCATTTCCTTGTGACGAATTACCAACAAGCAACACCAAGACCTCCATGCAACGATTCAAAACAAACCTTTTCTTCTCGTCGCACGATGAGCAGCAGTAAGATGAAGTGAAGCATCGTGACGAGCTGCCATTTGCAGCTGCAGTTTGTCAATGACAACTAGACATGTCAACCTTTCCTCTCAAGACCTCTTGTGGTGCATGTGATTGTTGTTGAAAAGTTTAAGGGTCTGGGCATCAGGGGACCTACACTAACACCCTATAGATACTTATACCTAAACCCAATGCCTACCTCCGATTACTCCTTAATTTGAGGGGAAGGAAATACTTTACTTATACTTGCTTTTATAGATTATTTAGGGGGAAAAATTTAACACCTTTCCACTTTCTGGTTTGGTTTTAATTTCTACTTATCAAAATTTTTTGCTAAAACGTTAAAAGAACTGGATTGGGCAGAAGATCTTAACAGGGGGCTGGAAAATGAACCCTAGCAATTTTGCCTAACATCCTGCACTTACACTTTTTTGAAAAAAAAAATCATCCTACATTTCCTAGCCATCTGACCTGGTGCTTCAACAGGAATGAAAGGAACTGCTTAGTGTAAAATTTTCAGGTGGTGAAGGGTTTTTCTTTTTGTTTTTTCTTTTCTTTTCTTTCCTTCTTTCTTGTAGATTTCACACTGAAGTTAAACATTAATATCGAAAATCGCCATTACATTTCCCTTTCATCCCTGTTCACATATCAAATCTATTTCAGGAACAACCTTGAAAGTTCATTAAAAGCCAACATTTGAAAGGAGCATATAAAAATTGAGACTGACGCCTTTCTTTTCTTTTTCACAAAAAGAATGTCTTTCAATGGAAAAAAGGTTCCTTTCAGTTCAGCAAAGAACTTTCCAGGCTATTACCTGTCAGCCCAGGCCCTCTCCAACAACATTTTTATCTTGAGGTGAATGCTAATGTTACATGAGAAATCATTCCACCAAAAATTTTTCCTCAGAAGCAAACATGGCTTTACCAACTAAAATTTCTTACCTTCAGTTCTAAAAGCTTTATCAAAGTTTTTCTAAGAACAAATAAAAAAAAAGAGGGGGCGGGAGTGGGGGAGGGGGCAATTTCTCTGTTCAATTTTTTCTCCAATATCAAACCATTACAAATATGTAGATAAGCAATGGCATGCATGTGGAATGACTTCTTTTGAAAACAGTTTGTGCTGTGTACATGAAAATAACAGCACCAATCATGCATCAATTAATGGATGGTTTTTGAAGCCTGCACTATGTGGGGTTGAAAAGAACAGCACAAACTGCCTTCCTTAACAAAATTCAACAATATCAAAAACACATACATTTTCAAAAGCAATACAAAATGATCTTCATGAAGGCTGAACCCCAGCAAAAGAAGATGGTGCATTTTTCTATAGCCTTCATCAAGATGACAAACAGTTTGATCATTTGTTCACATCAAAACCCTGACATATAACATTACTGGTGGAATCACAGAAGCCAAAACAGGTTAAAGACCTATAATCCTGCATAGACTTCAAAAACACTACGAGTAGCTTTTTAAACAGTTAAAGCGTAGCATTCCAAATTTAACTGTGTTACTGGAATGTCATGTCACCAAAAGTCTTTGGGTCAGTCTCTGATATGTCCTCAACATCTGACAAGACACTCAACATCATTTCAATCACACTTTGCTTTGCACAGAACATTATGGCAGACTAAGAAGATGGCCATTTCACGGGTTATCGCATGGTTTTGACTCAATCGATAAGGTGGCAAAATCACAATCACCATTAGCCTTTTTTGTGTGTGCCTGTGCTCTTTTTCATCCTCTCCTTGTCTAGACAAAACGTTTTCATTCTAAGGTTGCCACCAAGTCTGTGAAGAACCCCTCCCCTTGAAGTGTAGCATGCAATCAAAGCATACCATTTGGCAGCTCTATTCACCATCCAACCCCTCGAAATTTGAAGACCATTTAAAATCAAATGAGGATGATGCATTGACTGCATTGACACTTCTTGATAATACCTGCCAAAACACAACTGGCTTGCCTGTCTGGTGTCCCTTTATTTAAAACTTGCAAGGGTCTCCGAGCATGGACAGAGTCCATAGCTTTAATACAGACCCCCACCTCAGCCCATCCCCTCCTCCCTCATCATTATGCATAATCATTTGTCAATCAAAGGGAAGCATCTGTATAATTTTGCGATAATAAAGAGGCCCATCATTTAACAGAGTCTGCCATGGTCTCATTTTCATTAACAGAGTCTGCTGCTCAAGGATTGGGCTCTTCAGCCACAGCAGGCGCCGCAGCTCTATCGACTGATCCACGGCGCAACACCTCGTCTCTCGAGACAGATGCAATACATTTAACTGGAAAAAGCAATCCCACATCTATTATAGTCAAAGACAGCAATTCACATCCCAACTACAACTCAAAGAAAGGACTAAGGACCACCATGTTTCCTTGTTGATGCACTGACTTTTTGCTTTTATGTCCAAGGGTAAGAAATTTGAACATTTTCACAAACCGGTAGGGCAATTTCATCATAAATTTCAGTAGTCTGCCAAAGCCTTCACTCACCAAAGATTCTAAAGATCCTGCTATCTCTTTCTTTCTTGCAGGTGGCGAGCATCAAAATCGAACATAAGCCAGCCCAGCAGCTTCAATTTCACAGCTCCACGGTCAGAATAATAATGGACTGAAGTTTTTTTTAACAGCGACAACTCTCTGGGAAGGTTTCATGCCATTTACTTCCACCTCCATCTCCCTTCTTTTGCTGACTGTTTTCAATTCCAAAGAGTTTAGGGATACTTTTGTTTTGCTGTACTGGAGTGAAGTGGCAAAGTGAAATATGGCAACCACATCGCAACTGAGCTAATAAGCAAATAAAAGTTGAGCTATCAAAACCAACCAGTGGCTATTGTACAAAGTAAACATCTGTAGACCCAACAGAAATGATTCAACTGTATCAGCTGTAGGCTCAACCTGCAAAAAGACAACGTTGACAGCCACTGCAGCAAAGTTTTCAGAAATTTCAAGAGAAAAATGCTGGGTGCAGGTAGCAAATTTTCAAGTTGCCTGTCAGGCTATCGAGTTTTTTAAAGTCCGGAAGCTCAGTTGCATTTGTTCTTACCAAGAGCCACCAAATTTGCCCAGCCCTGCTTCAAGAATTGATAAGTTTTTGTCCTAACAATCAATCTGCCTTTGTTTAATCGCCACTACTTTCAATTAGCATACTTTTGGGTAGTTCGATGAATTACACACAAACACACACAGTTTCTTGACTGGTCGGTGATTCAGAGGGCATCTTTGACTCGACAGAAGTCAGCATTTAAGAGCAGTAATGAAATTAACAAAGTTTCACAATTTATCAGTGATGGACTAAAACTGAAGAGAACAGATTTTTAACACTGCTGAATTTCCATGGAGCAAAAATCAAACACGCAGGAAACTAAACAAAACGGCTGAAAGAGTGAAACAAAAACAAAAACAAAACAAATAGCTAGAATGCTTGGCTGAAATTGCAGTTCTATTTGCCGTCAAGCTGGCTGCCACCTCTCTTCACCCTTTCAAAATATACCAAATAAACACACTGCAAAGAATTTCTTTTTTGACTCACTGGCTGAATTCTTTGCACTAAAAATAACATTCCACCAAGCTATCACAGGGTGTTCATGCTAACAAAGCTCATCCAGACACATGCAGCATTGTGCACTCAAACCACCGCCAAACTCTACTCTCCCCTCGAAAGAGCCATCACTAGAAAGTGATAATTCATACCATTTCCATGCTTCAGTTAAGTGACAGCTTACAGGCAACACTTCTCATCCGCCTGCATTATATCATTTTGCATTCTACTGCTACCATCTTTTCCCTTTCATAACTGCATCCCTTTTCCTATGTCTTCCTCCCCTCCCCCTCTCCTCATCTTTCCACCCTTATTCACAGACCTGTCATGCCCTTATCAGACTTAAGGACAATTTCCAACAACAAAATGTAACTGAAGGCAGAGAGGAATTAATACATAGCATCAAACCCCTAATTAAAAAAAGTTTCTCCAACTGAAGGTAGAGAGGAATTAATACATAGCATCAAACCCCCTAATTAAAAAAAAAGTTTCGCCATTCCAAATGCCTGAATTTTTTTTTTTAATAATGTTTAAAATTCAATTTTTGGTGTCTTATACATTTTCTTCCTTCATTTTTTGGTCTGTTTATCCTTGACGAGTATGACCATATAGCACAGGCCTGATGAACAGGATTTATTCTTAACCCTCTTCAGTATGCACTTACCTGAGCTTAGTTACGCCGAAAACCATCGACAAGATCAGTAACTCCGTAATTTGAATATGGTTACCCAATTTAAAAATTAATTTAAAAGAGAGGAAAGGAAATAATGAAAATCATTTTTAAAAATTCTTACGAATAAATATGTTGCTATATCATAAGTTTGAAGAATGTCACATAAGCCATTTACTCGGGGAAAAAAAAATTTCTTCTTCAGAACTTTCTTCCGAATCACTGTTTATCATATCTGGAACCTCATCCCAGTCGAAATCTAGGTCACTGTAAGCTTCATCACCCAGCACTTTCACCAAGTCTTATGCCGTAAATCCCACAAATCACAGTATCTTCATTACTAAATCTCATTATAGAACGGCAGAAATCAAGGTTAGCCATGGTGAAAAACAGCATTTCGACCACAAAACTTTAAAAATTCGTATCTCGAGAACTACGGCACGTATCGAGTCGCGTTTTTTGGCAAACGGAAGTGAATGGCTACAGGAAGAAGGAGGTCACGTTCTCGCGAGACTTCCTTTTCTACGAGAAACATGGCGGCGCCCATTGTTGCCACGTGTTACCGGGCGCTGGCAGGTGCTCAGCCTTTTGGCTGTGCGATTTCCGGTCAGGCGCTAGCAGGTGCATGCTTGTCAAGAGAGTTAAGCGAAGCTGAAGGTGGTTTTTTTTTGCAAGTATGGCTCCTCTTCACATTTCATGACCATTATGCCTCTTGTGGTATTTTGGCCCAAGGAAGATTGAAAATCAATCAGGTTTGTCATCAAGACAACCTCCATGCAAAATTTCAAAGTCCAAATGGCAGAAAAAGTCCAAAAAACAGACTATACATTAACCGTCATCAACAACATACAAATATACTTCTGTGTTCTCTGAGCAAAACCTCTGTTAAATTCTTCTACCTATGGGTCAGGACAAGCAGAATCGGATCCACACTTCAGCAAAATGAGGGCTGCGATGAACTACAAGTGCAAAGATGCTGCTGACAGGAATTTCAGTTAAAATAATGTATTGACTATACGCAGCACAGATGTCCTGCTGTGTAGCCCGAGCAATCGCAAAAAGGCTCCAACCCCCCACCCACCCACTCCTTTTTTTTTTTGCAGCACCCACAGAATTTCGTTAAAATAATGTATTGACTATACGCAGCACAGATGTCCTGCTGTGTAGCCTGAGCAATCGCAAAAAGGCTCCAACCCACCCACTCCTTTTTTTTTTTTTTTTGCAGCGCCCACAGAATTTCGATCGCGGAGGGGGTCTCAAGCAGAACAGTAGAAAGAAAACCCAAGTGGGATGAATTCTAAATTCTATCAAGGATAAAGGGGGTGGCAGGTCTGTACTCATTTAAAGCATTGATAAATAATTTCTTTAGCCTCGTTTGACAGAGCATTACCTTCAAGCAGTCAACTTCATTTTATTTTTTCTCAACACCGTCTGCGCTGTTCCAACAAAGCAAAATGTTTTTCTTTCACATTTCAGTCTATGATATTAACTCTGGGGATGTTTCTGGTCTATCCCTTTCCCCCCCCTAAATCAAACCCTCATGATTTTCGAGTACCTGATGCACTCAATAAAACGCTCTTTCAAGGGCAGTGATATGAAAGACCTTGTAATGAACAAAACCTAGAGAATAGGCTCTTCACGCCCTGCTCTCATAGTGACCTCAGTTTCGATGTCCTCTCCACGTCTATGGCCTTGGTTTGATTCCGTCTGGGTAACAGGTATCAGCAAGTCTATGTGGGCTGTTGTTGAACGGGTGCCACCAGGGAGAGGTCACTCACGCTGGCTCCGCAACTAAGCAATTGCTGTCGTCAGTATGGGGCTTGGTATTCGGTGTCCTGCATATGTTGGATCAGAACAGGCAAACACACACCAGCAAAGTGACTCTGCTGCAGTGCAGTGTCAGTGCAGCGTCTCCTCCTATGGGTTGCCTCTTGACAGCTTTACACTGACTGCTCCCTGTGGATTACCGGTGCTATGGCTAGCCGGGCTGGGCTGCGTCTGTAGATGAGGCGTCCGAATGACCCGTTTACCCTTTCTTTAACCCACTGCCTACTGCATTGACCAAGATCGACCGCAAGGTTTCCTCTTTCTAAATACCGGATCGACTGGGATCGACTGCTGAATGCTATGTCAACAACTTTCACTTTCACCATCGCATATCCCAGAATGCAATCACGACAGAAGAGTCTTCCGGTAAGTCCGTTTCTGGACCCCCTTTTGGTTTTTGTTGCAAGAGCTTTGGTTGAGTGGTCTTGCTGCTGTGAATTTTCAAAGTTCGGCTTTTTTTCGCCAAGATTTTCTGGAAAAATGGCAGATCAAGAAGTAACTATGCAAGCTGTAGAATCCATTTTCCGATGCGATAGTGATGAAGAGAGCATTATTTGAGGGCTACACTCCTAAGAAGTTTTGAAGCGAGACGATTTGTATGTCGATCTTGACCTAGTTATAAAGATCGATTGCCAACTGATTTTGAAGCTGGAATCGATCATGATTCGGGCGATGATAATGACGATGTTGAATTGCCCATTGCTGCTGGGCCCAGACCCCCCCCCCCCCCCCCCCCAAAAAAGAAAATTTGATAAATGAAAGTTGCTAGAGTTTCCTTAACTGCTGACTGGAGTGGTAAGCTACAAGAAGTGAAGCCTCGAAAAACTTTCGCTTGTTTTGACAGCCAGGAAATCAGGTCAGTCAGTGGGTGTGGCCCATGATTTGCCTGTGGGAGAGTCACCTTTAGCCTTTTGATTTCAGAGTAATTTTGGCAGACTTCTAGCGAGAAACAAATTTATTTGGTGCACAAAAGCAAGCAGAAAAAGATGATGAGAAATTCTGGCCTAAATTAAAAACTGCCTTGTTTATCAAAAGGCAAAGAGAAGACAGACAAGTGGTACATCACCACCATAGTGCGAGTGTGTGTCGGGAGGGGGGAACAATTACTCAGTGCACTTGTGCAAAAGCATATTTTTGCTGAATTCCATCACAATTGAAAGTCCAGTGTTCAGTAATGTGTTGTTATTTTCCCCCTCAGTAGTTGAAGACAAATCTTGTATGTGATGCCTTCAGTTTAACAAAATTGTTGAAGTTTGGTGTGTTTTTCTACCTCAACAACAAAAGTTGATTATTCAGTGTGCAGAGCATATAGAATGACTTTATTTTGTTCCTGAAGGTTTCAGTACTTTATTTAGACTTGGAAAATCACTATGTGCTCCTAATCCATGACATTCTGTGGGTTCACTGAATTTAGGGAGAATTGTTTCAGCACCGAGAACACTGAAGTTGAGTTTGTTCATCCTTTTTTTTCCTTGTGTACCAGTTCACCACATATGGGAAAAAAATGGCTGTTTTGGATGGAGTGATATGTTTGAAATTTTTTCATTAATTTTATGGAATAGATGAGTAAAAAGCAAATTTTTTATTGAGGTTTCATTATAGTGAGTGTCTATGTGTTGTGGAGTTACCTCACTTGCCATGGTATTCTCGTAGACATGTATCACAAAGTCATGCGGTTGGCACAGGTTTAACTATTCAGTATTCATCTCATTAGTTCGACTATTTTGAAACAATCGGTATTCACCTGATAGGTTTTCAGTATTTGGAAACATATCATTTAAATACATCTATCTAATGTATATGCAATTTTAATTCAGAGAGGGAAATTCCCTTAATTTTTCAGCCAATTACTGAATCGGAGATACCTCTAAATCTGTTTGTAAACACTTGTATACTTTTACATCTTTTGTTCCTTTTCCATTCGTATTTTTCCTTGTTAAGAAAATGCTTCAAGCCCCCCACTAAGGATACAAGTATGTATATATATACACCATCATTGTACTCCCAGTTCTTATAGAACAGGGAGTACTTTAGAATGGGAACAAAGAAATGCTGGCTGGCTGGCTGTGTGTGTGTGTGTGTGTCTGTCCGTGGTCAAAATGTGTTCCACTCGCTCCAGACAAAACTACTTGACCCATCTTTCTGAAAATTTGTAGGTATGTTCATTATGGGTCACGGATGATGCCCAATGTTTTAGTTTACCATTATAGCCGTTACCAACGGCTGTAACGGTTTTTCTTCTTTATGGAATATCTCAGAAAGTACTCGGCCGATCTTTGTGAAAATTAGCAGGTATGTTCACTATGGGTTACGGATGATGGTTGATGTTTTAGTTTACCGTTATAGCCATAACTAACGGCTGTAACGGCCTGCAATGGTTTTCCCTTCTTTATGGAATACCTCAGAAAGTACTTCGCCGATCTTTGTGAAAATTAGCAGGTATGTTCACTATGGGTTACAGTTGATGCTCGATGTTTTAGTTTACCGTTATAGCCATTACTAACAGCTGTAATGGCCTGTAACGGTTTTTCTTCTTTATGGAATATCTCAGAAAGTACTGGCCGATCTTTCTGAAATTTTTTTTTTTTCTTGCTGTCCCAACCTCTGCACCACCTCAGAGGCAGTGTACCCCACGCCGTTCATTCCGACATCCTGTCCACAGCCCGGTCGGCCCCGCCGCAGCCCCGGCACCAGCAATCCACAGGGGGTAGTCAATGTCAAGTCGTCATGAGGCAACCCACCGGAGGAGACACTGCACTGCTGCCGAGTCACTTCAGTGGTGTCTAGTGGCGCCTGTTCTGATCTAACATATGCAGGACACCACCTACTAAGCCCCCTACTGACGACAATAATTGCTTAGTCGCGGAGCCGGCGCGAGTGAGCTCTCCCTCCGGAGGGCGCCACCACGTCCGTCCAACGACAGCCCCCATGGACTCGCCGATACCGGTGACCCCGACGGAACCAAACCAAGGCCACAGACGTGAAGAGGACATCGAAACTGAGGTCACCATGAGAGCTGGGCATGAAGGGCCACAGAACTTGACTTTTTTTTATTATGCTGATCGATGACAATGAGGATGATTAAGATGATGCTACGGATTTCCATTTCGGTCTGAGACTACATGACAGGGCTGTACTCTACGCTTCCTTTCATAATATATCCCAGCGTCAACCAGGTCCGAGGGATAGAGGCACCTGCAGCGTTGGTCAGGAAATTTGAGCAACACTCGGAAACGCATCCATTATGTGGATGAAGCTTGACTGTGTGGTCCCAGTCTTCCCAACTGAGTCCGCAGCAAACTCAACTCTGGGTGGGAGCCAGTCGGGGCAGAAAAACCCACATGACTCTGACGGGATTCGAACCCACGACCTCCCAGCTGGGAGTATCTTTGTGAAAATTAGCAGGTATGTTCACTATGGGTTACGAATGATGCCCGATGTTTTGGTTTACCATTATAGCCGTTACTAACGGCTATAACGGCCCATAACGGTTTTTCTTCTTTACGGAATCTTTCAGAAAGCACATTGTCGATCTTTCTGAAAATTTGTATGTTCATTATGGGTCAGGGATGATGCCCAATGCTTTAGTTTACCGTTATAGCCGTTACTAACAGCTATAACGGCCCATAACGGTTTTTCTTTTTCATGGAATATCTCAGAAAGTACTTGGCTGATCTTTCTGAAAATTTGTGGGTATGTTCATTATGGGCGACGGATGATGCCCGATGTTTTATTTTACTGTTATAGCCATTACTAACGGCTATAAAGGCCCATAACGGTTCTTTGTTTTTATGGAATATCTCTGAGAGTACTTGGCCTATCTTTCTGAAAATTTGTAGGTATGTTCATTATGGGTCACGGATGTTGCCTAACGTTAGAGTTTACCGTTATAGCCGTTACTAACGGCTGTAACGGCCCATCTTTTTAATGGAATGTCTAAAAGTATGTGGCCGATCTCTCTGAAAATTTATAGGTGTTCATTATGGGTCACGGACGATGCCTGATGTTTTACTTTACCGTTATATCCGTTACTAACAGCTATAACAACCCATAACGGTTTTTCTTCTTTATGGAATATCTCAGAAAGTACTGGGCGATCTTTCTGAAAATTTGTAGGTATGTCCATTATGGGTCACGGATGATGCCCAACGTTTTAGTTTACCGTTATAGCTGTTACTAACGGCTGTAGCGGCCCAAAACGGTTTTTCTTCTTTATGGAATATCTCAGGAAGTTCTTGGCTGATCTTTCTGAAAATTTGTTGTTATGTTCATTGTGGGTCACGGATGATGTCCGATGTTTTAGTTTACCATTATAGCCGTTACCAACGGCTATAACAGTTCTTTTTTATGAATATCTTACAAAGTATGTGGCCGACATTTCTGAAAATTTGTAGGTATGTTCATTATGGGTCACGGATGATGCACGATGTTTTAGTTTACCGTTATAGCGGTTATAATGGCCCATAACAGTTTTCTTCTGTATGGAAAATCTCACAAAGTACTTGGCCGATCTTTCTGAAAATTTGTATGTTCATTATAGGTCACAGATGATGGCCGATGTTTACCAGAATAGCCACTACTAACAGCTGCACCAGCCCAAGATGGTTTTTCTCCTTTATGGAATATCTCACTCATATTTGGGATAAACTGGGAGTACGTTTATATGCTTTGCATCTTGTTTTTATCTTGCAAACACTTGGCACCTTGGGGTACGCTGGTCATCCTCTATGGGGGGTAAAAAAGGCCCAACTGTATTCAAGAGGTCAAATTTCCCATGGGTAAAAACCACTCCATCAGTTCTATCTGCAATCGGATCTATTTGTTTTAATGTTATCCCTCAAAAGTCAAATTTTGTCACCCTCAATGAAACAACCCATCGTCAGTTTTTTTACTTGGATATTTAAGAAACAACCTCTCTTCTGAGCACAGGTGCACGCTCATGTGTGTGCAAGAGACCAAGAGAGATGAACGGGATAAAGGAAAGGGAAGAGAGGTGTGCCATGACATTTTTACAAAATTTCTTTTTTTTTCAGGAGAAAATCTAGCTTTCCCATATTCCATTAAATGGCATGACTGCAATATTGATTACATTGGCTATTGAGTTCTCATTTCATTATTAATATCTTTCTTTTTCTTTTCAATACACTAATTAACCTTTACCAGCCGTGTCCGCCAATAGTGGCGGACAGCATTTCTTTCCCTTGCAGCCGCGTCAGCCAAGGCTGGCTGGTGGACAGGAAGACAGTACATTTTGCCGGGTCCGCCACTGTCGGCAGACAGAATATGAAAAATTCCTACACTTTCCTTAAAATGGTCTAGGGGAAATAAGCTCTATGATTACTCTTGGGGATGTCCTAGCGATTTGTACACCTACTTTTAGTGCTCTATCATGAACTTAGCCGACGCCAGCAGCTTTGAAACAAAGGAACTGGCACTCGGCTTTCCCGCTAAGCGCGCCTGGAATTTCCTGTGCTGGAAAAAATGTCGGTCAGGCAAAGGGGTGGTACCAATTTCTTGCGCAATGAAGCACTTGAAGTTGTATTACAAAGTGGATCTAATGATGAATGCTGTGATAGAGATATAGAAAATTACAACAAAGTAGAGGAAAGTGAATTATTTGAAGATGCAGCTGAAAACAATTATATTAATGACGAATCATCAACTGCAGTACATGACACCACATCACACGTTGTCGTCGATGAGGCCATTCAGATGATTGGGGCACAAATGCATTTGATCAAAATACGGCCAATGCAAACAATGGCGATGTTGCTTACTTATTTGCTTCTGATTTTGACAGCACGTTGTAAAAGAATGGAATAGAATGTAAACATTTTTTTTTCTTTTTTACTTGGCAGCCATGTTTTTCAATGGACAGTCGTTTTTACACATTAAAACTGATTTGAAATGACTGTTCGATTAAGTTTAGTGCTTGTTCTTTCCAATGGCAACTCACACACCACTGTCAGTTACTGTCTTGCTACCGTAAAAAATAAATAAATAAATAAAAAAGAGGCGAAATATGCGCGTCCGCAGGGACTGAGCGCAGCGCGCGTGCGTGCATGACCAGGGAATCGTGTCGTGCATACCGTCCGCGGCTGGATAGTAATAAAACTGTAGTTGAACTTTTCTTCAGAATTTGGTCTAAACCCAAGCTGCAAAAAGAACCATTGTGCAAAGGATGAGGGAGGGGAGAAAGCAGGCTGAAGACAGATTAAAAAAAAAAAAAAAAGGATATGGGAGGGGGCAACAGAGGCTGAAGACAGATTAGAAAAATATTCAAACCAAGTATGTAATTTTTCTTTAAAATTATAACAGGGACCTGACAGAATGTCCAGTTTACAAGGTCTGCTGTATCAAGATCGTACCACTGACAGATGAAAGAATAAATTGTTTACTGCTGTTAATAGCAATAAAGAAAAGACCTAATCGAGATCTGTGTTAAAGATCAATGGTGCTTTAAGTTTTTTTCTTGTTTCAATTTAGCAATACCGTGTAAATGTACACAACAAGACTGTTCCACACTAATGCTGAAAAATCATAACGAATAAAATTGTCTGCCATCAGGTCTCTCAAACGCACGAGGTGTCAGACGTACGGTGTGGAAATGTTGTCCTATCTAACGACCTGATACAACTTCTTTACAGAAGTAAGAGCTGAATTCATTCTGCACTCATGGGGCTTGTCCACACTCACCAGTGCTGTATTGCTGAGAAAAATTAAACTTTTCCATTAATCTTTTTCATCCTGTGTTGGGTTGTGTGCAAGTTTGTACATGCACACGTTTGCATGTGTCAGGCTGGCCTGAATGCAAGTGCATTTACAAGCTCATGCTGGCATTGGTGTAGGATAAATAAAAGTGCCGATATATTAGCCAATTTAATAGTTTTGTGAGTTGGTTATTAGAAGTGTCACTAAGCCATAATTGTTTTTGACGTCTTTTCCTTAACTCTAGAGTGCCCCAGGATGGGCAGTTCTGTCATTGTTACCAATTTTCACTACTTCCATGCCATGATTATGGACACGGACAACCCAATTTGCACCTATCAAAAGCTTCATACATTAGCTTTGATACTATTTGTAGGCTGGTGCCTAATACTGCCACTATGAAGTCTGGACACCAAATGGAATGCAAGGATCCTCCCCTCCACCACTCTACACATACCGTTCAATAACTTGCTGCTAGTTACAAAGAATGCTATGACCTGACAACAGATGACGTCCGAATAATCAGTCACACCCCCCCTTCCCCAAGTATTTCTCAGAAAAGAGGAAGGGGTGGATAGGGTATGCTGGCCATGAAAAACTGTCCTGGCTTCTTGAAATGTAATAATGTTAAACTGTTTTAAAAAATCCCAAACCACATTAAACAGATAGTGTTTTCATTTACCTTGGAAAAAGAATACTGGTTTACTGACATCTATTTTTTTTGCTAACATTATGTTGCCCATTAACCAAGTTTTGATCATTTACAACTGACATGAAATTCCTGGACACAGCATCCCATTCTTTCTATGCCCTATGTCCCAAACTCATTATGGAGCACTCTCGAAACACGAGCACACAAGAGCTGATCTGTCTGGATGAGTCATTTCAATGTTTAGAGAAGTGAAACTCACCTGAAGGGTCAGCACCATCTTGAGGATTGAAAGGGTCAGACTGAGACGCTGAGGCACCAGGAAAACCAGGATGTTGAGATGTAGCGGTGGCAGGAGGGTAAGCAGAACTAGTACTTGGAAAGACAGAGGTGTTCTGATGCAACATGACTGGATACAGATCATCACCAGTTCGGCCTGCTCACACAAACAGCGAAAAAATATCACACATGTTTCATCCAACATCCAAACTTCCACAAAATGAAAGACATCCAATCCCAATTTCCCATAGCATGCACTCATGAGCGATCAATTCAGAAAAATGACAAAAATCCACTTGATCAGCGTTTTGAAAAATTTAACAAAGTTGCATGTCACAATGTTGGTCAAGACATCCCCCCCTCAAAGCCGACTCCAATCTTCCTTTGGATCCTGCTTATAACACAGAGCGACTGTGGAATCTATAATCAGTATAAAGTAGAGTTCTCGGCAAAGGTGTAGCTCTAGAAAGTGCCTACACTAGCTTCACTGTTCTTGTCTCCAAAAAGGGTTCCTGCTCCATTTATGACTCAATGAAACAAAATATCGTTAAGTACAATAGCCGTTTCGACGGGAAGAAAAACATGAACAGCTTATTCCAAATTAAACTGACATTTCCAAATGGGTACATCATGCGCCAAGATGTCATTATCAATAACAAATATTTTACATGTGAAAATAAGAACCCCTGCAACAGATACAAGTTGGTTAGGCAGACTTTTACCACCAACACATCTAGTTTGATGCAGCTTAAATTAAAAACCATATCAGGCCAGGCAAAGCCACTTTTCTCACAAATCCCATAAAACATAGGTATCTTACCTGACTGCCCACTGCTGCCTGTCTGAGCACAACTAGAAGGTTCCGACACAAATTCTTCCTTGATGAAAGTTACATCTGTATCTGGTTTCATGTCTGGTGGGCTTCGCTGATCACGTGAAGTCGGATTGTCACTGGTTAAAGAGCCAATGAAGCTCGCAAAGTCTGGGGAGGATTTATGGTCATAATATTTGAGGGAACATTCAAGTCATTATCATTCTCGACACTGGCATTATCCGACTGATTGCTTGGTGGCTGACTTATTTCACTTCTGCTTTTTCTTGCTGGTGAAGGAGATGGAATGTTGTCTTGACTGGAAGATGAAGGCGATGAAGGAACAGTTTTTGAAACAGGACTACCAACAGAACTTTTGACAGAAGATTGCATTCGTCTCTGTGATGGTGGAGTTGGAGCACTTAAAGGAGACCCAGGTCTCTTTGTGCCTGTCTGTATACCAGACCTCGGCTGACCTGGAGAAGTTGCTGAACGGGATGACAAGTGAGTCCGTGACGGAACTGTACCAGAATTGGTACTTCTAGGTACACTTTCACCAGATTCAGAATTTTCCTCATCTTTCTTCCCTTCCCCATCTTTGCCCGACTGTCCCTTGGCTTTGGACTCTGGCTGAGCGTGGAAACTGTTGCTTATGAAAGTCACAGAGTTATCATTTTTACACACTTTCTCATTGAGGAAATAATTCAGTTTCTTTCCGGTTTTTCCTGCATCAACACTCAAGTATATATGGCCTATCAATTCAACACCGTCTTCAAATTCCACATAGCCATTACAAAGTGACTGAAGAAACTTGGTCAATGACCCAATGAACTTTGTTGACGATTCTTCATCCATGATTTCTTCAGGCTTTATCAGTCATCTGAAACAGAAATTTAAAATCTAAATCCTATACTGTCACAGTCACATCACAATGAAGATCTTTATTTACCTGTATTCTGATAGCATAATTTTCACATTTTTAACATATTTTATCTTTTTCTTTCCACACAAACCATTGTGATTTTTTTGTTTTGTTTTGTTTAATTTTCCTGACTTTGTTGGTTAGTGGTAAAGCAACACCAATTCAACTGTAAAATCCTTGACTAATGAAGATGTATCACTCAACTGAAAGAGCATTTCACTGATCACCTTAGATACAAATTCCTTTTCCCCTTTAATTTACAACTGTCCAGTTTTTGGTGATGAATCGGGCTGGAGAAGAGCTAACTTGAAATATCTTTGAAAAAGGATGCGGTCCAGGGGCTTCCTTCGACCCAGTGGGGTCCAGCGGCAATGTACACTGATATTTGAAGTGCAACATCCAAAATTTAAGCACAGCACGAGCATGCAACATGACATGTCAGACTCAACAGCACTTTTAGACCCATTTCCATCTCATCACACGACATGATAGTGGACTCAGACAACGCACGCGTTCCATTGTATCGCATGGTCCTGACTAAAAAATCAAAATGACTGTCAATGAAACCAACGACTAAAAAATCAAAATGACTGTCAATGAAACCAATCGACTAGGCAGCAAAATTATAATAGTCTTTTCCAATTTCATTGTCCTTTTTCTTTTTTTCTTTCATCCGCTCCTTCCTGCACCTGATTTTTTTGACCACACAAGTATATGGTCTAAAAATCTACCTTCTCTGGATTCTATTTCAGCTGCCGTCAAGTCCCGTAAAGCATTTCTTTTTCAGTTTAAACATTATCACATGCTACTAAGCAAAGCACTTAGCACAGAATAAAATCTGCAGATCTTCGGTTTTCATTAGGTACTATTGTGATAAGTGGAAATCAATATCAGTAAACTCTCCCAAATAAAAGTAAATCTGCAAAGAAGACTGCTTCATAATTATAAATTTTCATGGCCAGTCATGCACCAAGTCTAACAAGTCACTTAACAAATTTATACAAAGAGCAGGTGTGTGACTGAGGGCGAGTTTTTTCCCTCAATGCTCAGAGCTGCCAAGGTCTCAAAAAGCACAAAGACTTAAGTGTGCAATTTTCACACATCAAGTGTACCTTTCAAAATAATAGCGCTGCACTCGTTAGCAATACGACAAGTCAGACGACAGCACTTTCAGTCACACTTTGCATTGCACACGATGTAATGGTGCTGTAGGAACATGGAAATATCACTACATATATATATATATATCACCTAGTTTAGACTTCCAAAATCTCAAAATGGCTGACAATTAAACCAACTGATATGGCAACAAGAACAGTCATCTTTAACTCTTATTCTCATATACAGTATTCAGTGTTTCAACTCCTAGTTCATAGAAGGAATAGGCAAAAACATAGTTCATAGAAGGAATAGGCAAAAACAGACTAAAAGGGGAAGGTGTATTCAAACTTTAGCACACCATTGGCACACTGGTGCGCCAAGCCGCCATTGTGCCGATACAGCCGCAGGCGCACTGGTGCATCCATTGAGGGGTAGTGTAATCAGTAAGCTGGTACTCGATTGGTTGAAAAGAACCAATCAGAATGAAGCAATTCCATAATGCACCAGGCTTCCAACTTCCTTTCCCTTCCTGTGCGAGTACCATGTTCAATGTGGTTTGTTTACTGTTAATTTTCAAACATTTTCGAAGTTTTTGAGTAAAAATTTCAACATGGACACTGGCGATTAGCAATTCTTGCATGAGGTGTTTTTCCACTCACACTCTAATTAAGAGTTTTTAGGGTTTAATCATCACCAGCTTGAAATTAGCTATCTATTATCATGGACACGCATGCATCTATGGAGCTCAAACACCAAAATACTCGGGGAAAATCAACACCAAAATACTCAGGAAAATACCCCAATGGTTACCATTATTGAAACGAGAAGCACAACGTGTACACAACATGCACTTTAGCAGTCCATCTCACTGGAAGCAGGAATGATTCATCAACATTTTGCTGCAGTGTTGTCCACGCTTCAAGTGAAAATTAATTTGACTGAATGATTTATTCAAGACGCCAATTATTACAAACATTGCGACAGTATATTATCACCACCACCAACTTTCTGGAAACAACAGACTTCAATCAGAAATGTAATGGCAAAGTTATTTATGTTTCATTGTGATTTTCATTTACATTTGGGGAAAAATGTTAAAAAGACAACCTGGCGAGGTGCTTATTTTGATTCATAGAATATGTTCAACTGTTGAATCAAAACCCGGTGCAACAGCCCATTCTCCCCCCCCCCCCCCCCCCCCCCCCCCCAAGAACTTACCCCGGGGTAAGTCTGGGCTAGCCTGCTTTTACCCCCGGGGTCATTCCAGGACTAGCTGGAACTCCCCCCCCCCCCCCCCCCCCAGTTGGAACTGACACCCCATTCATCTACATTGTACAAGGTACACAGGCACTCAGGAGGCACTAATTAGCTGTAAAAATAGTTAAAATCTCTGATATACATTAAAGTGACCAATGGTCAGTGACACTAACCACTGGTTGTCTGCATTGCACAAGGTATACAAACACTCATGAGACTGATTAACTGTAAAATAGTCTAACTATCCGATTTACGTGATAGTGACCAGTGGTCAGTGGCCCTGACCATCAGTCGTCTGCATTGTACAAGGTACACAGGTACTCGGGAGACTATAATTAGCTGTGAAATAGTTAAAATCTCCGATTTACGTCATAATGACCAGCAGTCGGTGGCACTGACCACAAGTAACCTACATTGTACAAGGTACACAAGCACTGTACAAGGTACACAAGCACTCGGGAAACACTAATTAGCTGTTGAATAGTTAAAATCTCCGATTTACGTCATAATGACCAGCAGTCGGTGGCACTGACCACAAGTAACCTACATTGTACAAGGTACACAAGCACTGTACAAGGTACACAAGCACTCGGGAAACACTAATTAGCTGTTGAATAGTTAAAATCTCCGATTTACGTCATAATGACCAGTGGTCAGTGGCACTGACCACTAGTCATCTGCATTGTACAAGCTAAGGTACACAGGTACTCAAGAGACTCTAAATAGCTGTAAAATAGTTAAAAGAGGCAAACCGGGATGAGGCAACAATGGTACTTGGTCACAAGGACACGTGGTCACAACGACATTTTGTCACAACTACGCTTGGTCACATTGGCACTTAGTCACATTGGCATGTAGCCGTCTTTCTTTCCCACGCATGCACGGGTGTACTCGCACACCCGAATATTGACCCAAGCGTGTAAGCTAGTGCTAGAAATGTTAATATGTATCTGTTAGCGAACCAGGGTGTGTGTTGGGGGTGGGGGGTTGGGGAAGTAGGAGGTCCATCTCTTGAGAAGAGTCCAGAACTACACTTTGTCTAAACCCAACCGACTGTATATAGGAAATGGGAGAGGGGGTTTAAATATGCAGTCTAACACAATTTTTTTTCAAGGCGGGTGTGCGTGTTGGGAAAAGGCAGAGGAAAACACTGAATAACCCTCTCTTGTTTGAGGGGTGGGGTGGGGTGGAGGAAGATTCCAAATAGTCCTAGATTGACCCTTTTGGGGGGGGGGGGGGGGGGGTAAATCCAGGCTAGCCCAAACTTACCCCGGGGGGGGTATGTTCCAACTAGGGGGGGGGGGGCAAGTTCTAACTAGACCTAGAATGACCCCCGGGGGTAAAAGCAGGCTAGCCAAGACTTACCCCGGGGCAAGTTCCAGAGGGGATAAGAACAGGCTGCTACACCGGAACACTTAAAAGACCAGTACACTTTTTTTCATTCTTATTTCGGTGTTGTTTTTTTCATCCTTGGTTTTCAAGTCCAGTTTCATCAAATCCTGTGAATAATTATAAAAAAAAAGACCAGTATGTAAATTTCATCTAGTTCTTATTTTAGAGTATATAACAAACAAGTATGGTAAACTCTTGCTACCACAATGGAATAATTACAGGCCCACATCTCCAAACGAATGCTGCTTAGGATACCAAATCGTCAAGCAGAAAGGACAACTAGGAGCACACAGAACAGACACAGCTCTAGACATCTCACAAAAAAAAGTATGTTCCAAGCTTGCCCATATACCGCGTTTCCAACACATAGAACAGCAACTACTGGTGAAATAAACAGAAATTAGCATTCATTCAAGACTAGTGCTGCCTTTTCTATCTTGAATATAGTCGCATACGCAAACGGACAAACAGTAACATGTACAGGTAACCTGAATTTGATTGTACAAAAGATCTTAAATGAGGCAGGGAACATTAAAAAAAAAAAAAAAAAACTATGACAACTCTTGCTCACACAATGATATAATTACAGGCCTGTGACTCCAGACAATGCTGCCCATGACACCAAATTTGCTAGCAGAAATAACAACACAGCGCACACAGAACAAGCAGACAGACATCCCATATAAGGATTTTCCAAGCTTGCTCATAATTCATATACCCCGTACCTCATACATCTACACAGCAACAAAAACTGAAGAAAAGAACAAACAGAAATTAACATTTATTAAACCTAAAGACGCACAAACTTTTGGATCTTGAATATAATCAGACACACCGGGACGAACAGTAACAAATACAGATAACCTCAATTTAACTTTAATTAACTATTTTGAGAGATCGTATTTCATCGTTTTTCATCCTTGGTTTCAAATATTCTGAATGAAAAATAACAAAGCAAGTGGTCGCATTACTGAATGGACCGCCATGCAATAACATTTCAATTTTTTTTTTTTTAATCAAAAACTCACTTTAAAACTGTAATAATTATTTCCTAGAAATCGGGATCAGACTGCGTGCAACATTGGGGTCACCCTTATTACTGCTTGAATATATTGAAAATGTATAGACGGACACACACACACACACACACGCACAAAAACACAGTAAGCAGGCAGTAAAGTGGTTCGCAATATCTTGTCTGTGGACTTTCTTCAGATTCCTTTCCCCTACCTCTGAAAGTTAAAGTCGGGTGGTTTTCTCAGAAATCCTGGGATCTGAGGAGAGTTTTCCAGCCTGTTTAAAAACAAAGAGAGGTGGAATTCTCAGAAATCCTCAGATCCGAGGAGAGTTCTCCGGCCTAATTTAAAAACAATGAGAGTAGATCCATCATTTCCACCCTGGCTATGCAGAATGCTACATGCTGCTGGCAAATTTCATGCGAACAACATGCCTTGCTTTTAGTAAGACAGCACTTTTGTTTAGATTATGAGAAAAACCAGAGGGGGAGTGGTAAGGGGAGGGTCAAGTGGTACAAGGTTAAGATCTGAAAGTGAAAAGAAAAGATGAAAGCGCTTCCCAGCCCTTCTTTTATTGACATCATATAAAAACTGACTGCCCAACAGAAAAGGAGAGAGAGAATTTCTGCTTGTCTGCCAGATGATACATGTGTCAATGACGATCAGACAAGTGGGTATTTCGAGCCTTGTATTATCACAGCTGTAGCCATCGGAATTTCCACTATACAAGCCATTTTAGTCAGTGATGAAATATTTCAATGCTTGACCACATTCCAGTCACCAAGCAATGATCATAGTTTGGTGACAAAGAGGCGAGCGATGAAAATTAGTGGAAACTGTCAAAACTATGCAAGGTGGTCACTCTCACACTAAACACGACACTGGTCCATCCAAGTAACACTGCAATTTTAATTATTTAACCCGTAGAGTGCCTTTAAGCCGTCAGCTGACGCCGCATTAAAAATGCTTTCCCAGTGCCTATGGGCCGTCCACCGACGTCATGCATTTTTCTTGTATTTTCATTTGTTACTATTTCTATCAACGGACTCAATAGAGTGTGCGTAGTAAGCCTTATATGTCTGTAGTATTAAAATGATATGTAAATGACCACACGTGAGGGGAAAGCCCATTTATTCTCATCACTGACTGGATGACCAGCCAGCACTTCATCTCGCTTGCAAAGATGGCGGCGCAACCTTCGACAAGCGCAGCAACCAAATCAACGTATTTACACAGCTGAGCAGACTCTGCTAATGATTTTTGACAAAGACAATAATCTTTTATTCAACGACTCACTCGAGCATGAAGGTGAGATGATGATAGTGATGGAATTGCCGACCATATTCGTCAGTTATCGAGTCGGGCTGTGTGACCTCAGTGTGTTTTCAGCTGACGGCTCGCCAGCATCGAACGAGCCAGCCTAGTGTGTACTCTGTATTGTGTGCCAATGGCCAGTGACGTGATAGTCAGCGCGAGAGGGGAGCGCTGCCTGCTCCTGCCTCCCCTCGCGGCGTGACACGGGGCAGAGGGAAAGGTAGGGGGAGAGGAGGAGTGAAAGAGAGGGTTGAAGTCCAGCAAGGGGGCGTGGTGGGGAGAGGGGGGCGTGGTCGTGGACTGACCTGTCTGCTTAGAGTGTGAGCGTCTTGATAGACTTCTAAACTGTTTTACTTTCATTTACAGGTGTAGTGTGACAATACAAACTTTATTTTCAACGTTTTTGCTTTGTGTTCTTGTTTGGATGTGAAGATGTAGTGGTAAATACATATGCTTTTGATCGTGCAAAAAAATCTATCCAAATCTAAATGCCTAAATACTTTTTTATTATCAAAATTAAAACAAAAGAAGCCCAGATTCAAAATCTTCATTCAATTTCCTTCAAAAATTATATATATTTCATTTTTATATCTTTTGTAGTTTCTGAGCTAGAATTTTTTGTTAATTATTACCCCCAAATCATTAGATTTCCCTGGCACTGGGAAAGCCTTTGTTTGTAATATTTTCAGGCAGTGAACGGGTTAAGCCTGTCATGTGGCATAAATTGCTTGCCTATTGTTCCATTCAATGGACTGTCACCTGAAAATCACAGCTGAGCTGTTAACTGAGATTAACCTTTAGCACACAACATTTTTTCAGGACTTTCTTTTCTTTGTCCCTGCATTCTTTTTCAAGGAGCAAAAAATCTGAGCACCTACTTGTTCAAGTTAAATTTGTTATAAATTTGCTAGTACTGTATGTAGAGACTTGATTTTTTGTGTACTAATAAAGGGGTAGCTGAGGGACGTTTTCATGTAATGCATTTTGTTCTGCATGCATGTTTTGACATTGAAAAAAAGAAACAAAACCATATTCGTCATTTCGTCAAGCTGATGTCTTTCCAACTGCTGACGTACGAGTGGCATTCAATGTTTCTCCCTCTCTTCTCCTTCACTTGACTGGCGTATCAATCTGTTTCAGTCACCAACAAAGCAATAATTTCATCTGGCATAAACAAACCAAACAGCTGTCCCTCAGAAATGCCATCAGGCATCTCCTTGGGACCAGAAACTTTGGTGAAATCAGTGAGCCACAGATGTTGATACTCACTCGGAACATCGTCGTCACGTCACTTGAAAGACTATCAAATCTTCTTTATCATCACTAGCCACCACTTCACCGTCAATTTCAGCTTGTATGAAGCCTTCAAACTCATCTTCCGAGTCAGAATCGTATAAAACTTTGTGTAGTAATCTTTCTAAATCAGTCTCTGCCATTTTGGTGTTGCAAAAATCCCCCAAATCGATGTTTACTTTAAAAAAATTCCCTGTCGCTTGTCGAATCAAAGGAAATACAAATGGTGGATGGCAGAGCGAAGTTTAGCCTTGTTTTGAACGGGAAGTGACCACATCTCCATGATCAGTAACAGAAATAGTGTTCACGAACCACGAATTTTGAACACACTTCGCTCGGCGACATGATATGACAGTGCGCCTGCAGATGCAAGGGAAATAAATGGTTCGGCGACACAGTGCGTCTACAGGGTGCTAAAGGTTAAGAAAAGCCAAATTTCATAAGGTTTGTCATGCTTTTCGAATCATGTGATCTTGTGGTCCGATCACAAACTAGGTACTCTATTCTAAAAACTTGGGATTTCAGATGAAAAGAGCTCCCAAGTGCAAGTTCACCTGTTCAGAACATTCTGAAACTACTAGGAAAGTTATGCTTTAATCGACTGTGATCATGACAGACTGGATTAAAATGCTTTTTAGTAACTCGCCGCTTGAAGTGTAAATGCCTGCTTGAGAAAATCATAACGTCTTGTATAATTTTGGTGCGTTTTAGTGACACACTGGCCTGAAGTCCAGCGAGTAAGACAGGAATTTCATGCATCAGACACATGCATTTGGCCCAATCATTATTACAGTTTACGTTAATTTCCAATATTTGTTTTCAAAAATATGTAAAAGTTTTGCTGTTTTGCTTCTGTTGCAGAAGTCAATAAAGCCAACAGCAGACCAAGGTTCACAACATGTACAAATGCTGCTTTTTTTTTGCTTTTTTTTTTTAATGCATGTCCAATTTGCCTGAATTTCAAATAATTTCCTGCATTACAAAATCACTTTATTCTGTAGAAAATCCTAATTTTTTCAAGATAACTGTAATCTTTACATGCCAATTTTGATTTTCAGAGTAAAAGTTTTCATTCTGCATGAACTGGCTAATTATTTCTATCATCTAAGAGAAACTACTTGCCCATTCATATATGAAGAGCCAACTTCCATCATGCCATTCATGACCAAGATACAGTTCACTGCCCTTACAGCCTATGGGCTACAGAAACTTTCAAGATCAGGATTTGGGGCGTTGTATCAAAAGAATTTAGCCTATTTAGGCTTTTTACACCCCTTCTGTATATAGATATTTTCTTATGTCTGTTGGTCCAGTCACAGACTAGCTCAGTCTGATTTATCCATCAAATTCATATTTTATTTTAGTTACTAATTCATGTTTATCTATGAGGTTCTTAAATACATTAATACTAGGTGCATGTTTGATGTTAGTTGTTAACTCATTCCAAATTTTGGTTACTCTGTGAGTAAATGTAAATTTTCTCAAGTTAGTTCTGGAATATTGTTTAAATATCTTTTCACTGTTCCTTATAGTATTTATCTGTGGAGTACAAAAAAACCAACTTTAATGCTTTTTTTTTTTTTAAGTGATCAGTGATCCAGGTAAGTTCAATCTGTTGCCAGGTCAAAACATGCAATTAAACCATTTGCTGAAAATACAATGCTCCAGTTTTCCATCTCCAGCTGTTCAGTTTCATCACCGAGGTGTCACTGTGTGCAGACTAGTCTCATATTATATATACACTACACCACATCCCTTAAGGTTTTAGACCACATTGCACATGATTTAAACCTGATGGACAAATGAATAACTAAGATCTGAGAGTTTGAGAAGTGGTCTCATGGCTACAATTTGGCAGATGTCTGACCTACACGTTAGTCCGCACTGGTCAGACCTAACAAAGTAGCATTGGCTGTGCTATTATCATCATCGTTAGGTTCGAGAAGCGAGTGTACACAAGCACTTGTTGGGGTGTGTAGACATGCGTGCCCACGTGTGTGAGCGCCCAAGTATGCCATGGGCACGCATGTGTACATGTGTGTGCACACACGCAGGTGTGTGTGTGTGCGTGCGTGCATGTGTGTTTGTGTGTGTGCATGTGTGAGTGCATCTCCAGCATTTAGTCAAATTAAAAAAAATAAACACAAACTGTGCGCTAACATAACATCGATATCGGTTGCCCGTCTTGCTTGCTGGCATCTCCTTTACCGGTTAAATATAGATCTGCAAATTATGCGAACCTTTCTCTTCAGCATTTTGAACATTTTAAACGTTACATGAATGGTATAATGGTATTTTTGAGCTCCCCTCCAGCTCCAACCCACCTCTGCTTCTTTCCGTTTGTTGTATGCAAAAACTGATTTTCCCATTATGTACTGAAAGCCTTGCAGGGAACACCAAAAAAAATATGGGTGGTGTAAAGCCTCTGAAACAGGTCCAGGCTACTTAATGGTTTTCAAAGGTCTCGCACAAAAACAAAAAAACAACAACAAAAAAATTGTCTGGTTTGTGTTTCTTCCGCCAACTGGTCATGTCCACTAATTTTAAATCCGCACAACAAACATCTGAGGCCAGGCCTGGCCACACCAACTGCGCAAATGTTGCCGCCTCGAGTTTCTCGTAACCAGAACTGATATCAAATTACCGAATCGCAAACCACCGATTGCCGCGACTGTTTAAATGACCGTTTACTTTGTACCAGTTCAAGACCTGTAGTCCTTGTTTGATCTGTTGTGTTAATAAATGCTGCGTGTGATTTTGTACTTGTAATGAGTGATGATGCACATCCGCATCCATAACATTATACCACACACTGCCTTTCGCATAGACTTGCAGTATACGCAAAAATGAAATCAAAAGACAGGGCACCACAAAACTGATTTTGACCAACACGGAAGCAATGTTACTGGAGAAAAAAAAAATCACCTAAATTACAATGCAAGTCGAGCAACCGGTACTGCCGTAATTCGACACAAAAATCCGTCGGCCGCCTTAAGCCTTTTCCATGATTCAAAATAAACATATTAGCACCAGTCAAATGCATTTACAGCTATACAATATTAAAATCTGTAAGAACACTAATCCGGCACAACAATCAACCAAAAAAGCATAATATTATCGTAATTACCACAGAATCATATCAGCTCCGCTGCGGTCAATATGGCGCGCGTACAACGACACATTGTGCTGCCGATCGCGCAAGAGTTCATTCTCCATATAAGGAACATAATGAGGCGTCTAAATTTTACTCATCTTGAATAAAATCCGCAATGTGCATATTATGCTTAAAATAAAGGTTTATTTGTAGTGCATATTTAGACTCTTAACTATTTTTATTCGTTCCCACTACAGAGAGTGGTAAATTCAAATTATATACCGACCTATATTTTCAAAATGAATGATTCGTCCAAATGAAGCTGTTCAAGAATGCAGCGCAAAGCGCCACCCTGGCCAGAGAACGCAAGAACAGACAACTGTGTTTCTACGGGAAATCACGAGTTCCAAAAGTGCACAAGCGGAATTTCTTCTTCTGATTAAACATCCACAATTTATACTATTTTAAAAATCGATTTCAAAGTATTATGTAGGTTGGGACTCGGATGGAGAGGGGAGGGGGATGAGGAGGAAGAGGAGAAGACAAGTGACACGGTTAACAGGGGCTGTTCAGCAGGCATCTGCATGCTGCTGAATCCTGCAGTTAGGGTGGCACAGTAGCGGAAGGGAGAAGGGGGAGGGGCTGACCTTCGCTTTCTTTTCTCCCCTGACTCTGTTAGGAGTCATTAGGACACCACACTGAAGACGAGTTCATGAGTTTACTCCAGATATGTCTATTGTGTACCAAGACCTGGGTCCGCAAAGGTGTTTTCCGTTCACTCTGCAATGTACCTCTCTCTCTCCTCTCTCTCTCTCTGTCTCTCTCTGTCTCTCTGTCTCCCTCTCTCTCTCTCTCTCTTTCAACAGTTCTCTGAGGATTGTTTAAGCAATTCCATTGGATCTCGTTACATAGGTATGCCGTTGCAGTTTTCTTTTTTTTTTTTTTTTTTAAAGTGTTTACCCTGCACTTCGTTTATGCGTCATTTAAAAGATTGTCCGCAGATTGTGTCACAGATCTTTCTCCTGATATAATTGCTTCAGTTTTTTATATTTGGTGGTAGAAACACCTAGATACAGTTTATTTAGACTGTCCACAGTTATTGTACCTTAGAAGAGGCTGTTTGTTTTTTTATGACAGTGTTATGATACAAACCTTATCATAGGGGTACCCAAAATCACATGTCCCAATGTCCGTGCTGATACTTTTCAGATGGGAAAATATGTTTATAGGTAACTGACAAGAAGCAGGTCATGTCAACAACGACATTGCTCTGTATAGTTTATAAAACACAAAACGATGGGTCATCTGTGTAATATTAATGTTTAAAAAAATGACATTTTTGGTTTGTCCCCTGGTTAAATAAGACCATAGACAATAAACGATCCCTCACTGCAAGTCAAGGCCGCACATACAGTGACGCCATTGACATTGTTAGATGTGACAGGAAGCCGCTGGCTGTCCATTTGGATCGCCTGTGATTTGTAAGCCCTCAACAACCCCAAGAGTAAGGATTTTTACTTTTCTCATATCTTTTCTGTTACATAATGCATGCATACTTTGAGCTGCAGCTGATTTAACTTCATGTGAGGTTTGAAAGACTGTTGTAAGTTCCATTCATTTCAAGAAGAGCCGTTGTTGTAGGGAGTAGTAATTATTCCTAATGGCCTGACAGAACTGAAGATTGTGTGTGTAACTTCAGATAGTACAAACAATTATTGTTGCACTGGCAGTCTTAATAACTCCCCTTCTAGATTTAAACATATGAGAGTTGTGGCACAAAAATCCACCTTCTATCATGCTAAGAAGCAACAATTGTTTCATATTCTTTTTATCAAAAGTAACAGCATGGACAAACATTGTAACAGTACTGACAAAATGCTAAGTAGCTTCATAAGCAATTTATGTCGTTCTGTTGGTTTCAGCTCCAAGAGTGGGGACGTCTGCTGCTAAAGCAGATCCAGAAAGAAGGAATGAATATTTTCGAAAGGAAAGGTCAAGGTACTAGGAAGACAAGAAGATGGTCAGACGACAACTGGTTGCAGACATGATTGAAAGAGAACACCGACAGGCTTAAAAGGTTTGGAAAAAGTATAAACAAGATAGGAGGAAGAAACAGCATGAGTTTGAGAAAATGATGACACATGATGGAACTCCCACATCTATACCTCAGACCTCACCTCCAGTGGTAAATCAGCCTGCTTTCGAAGTAAAAAGCAAAGATGACTCAGAAGCCTCAAAAGACTGCATGTATGGTGAATGTGAGGCCTGCAAATATAGATGGCTGCCTGTCTCTCTTGAAATTAGCAAGGACAATAAAGTGAAGTGGAGACAATGGACGACTGTAAGAGAAGAAAGAGTCCTCAAGGATGGCAAGAAGAAAGCTGTATTAGTCTGCATCAGAGAAGAAGTGTGTGGAACAATCGAGGAATTCTTGGAGAAATTTCAAGGACAGCTATGTGAAAGATACAAAAGACATGTTTTCAACGTAACTAATCAGAACAAGCATTAGGACTTTGTGCGCACTCATCTCAAACTAAACGAGTGTCTTATTCATATTGATTTTGTAGAAAACCATGAGGCAAAGATGAGTCGAGAAATCCAGAGTATGTATTTTGGAGCTTCAAAGAATCAAATGAATATCCACACAGGTGTTTTGTTCACTTCAGACACATCAGGTAAAGCTGACGCTTTTACATTCTGTGGTGAGTCTGACTCTCTTCAACATGATTCTGCAGCCATATGGGCCCATCTTGGACCAATCCTGGATCACCTTAAGCATATGAATCCTTCTGTCACCTGTGTACATTTTTTAAAGTGATGGACTAACCATCAAAAACAAAACTTCAGTCTGCTTTCAACGGAAATGTTGCAGTGTGGGTTTCCAGGTGCTTCTTGGATTTTTTTTTTTTTTTTTTGCTCCAGGCCATGGCAAAGGCATACCTGATGGGATAGGTGGAGCTCTGTAAAATCCAGCAGACCACAGGGTTAGCCATGGAGAAGACACAACAGATGCAAAAACATTAATCAACGTCTTGCAAGGCACAAAGACAAAAGTTCATTTCACCTTACTTCAGATGTCATGATTAAAGAGACAGAAGCAAGGCTAAAGGATCGTCAAATCAGACCTGTCCCTGGAACAATGACGATACAACAACTTGAAGTAGCTTCACCAGGGTGCATCAGGTATTGTGACGTTAGCTGCGCCTGCAGAGAACAAGAATGCCCAGACCACAGTTTTCTCTATTTCTCTCTGCCTGTACCACAGAAGAAGACTGGGAACAAACGAAAACCGGAAAAAGATGCACAAATGCACGCTGAAAAAAAGCAACAAGAAGAACAAAACAGAGCATGCAGCAGAAGATCATAGTGGTGGTGACAGTAGGAATTTTGGTGAATATTTGAACAGACTGAGGCAATGCAAAACATTTTCTGAACTGTAACAATAATGTCAGAAACTTCTGCTCGACACCATCGAGTGTGTTCCCAGGAATTTTCCATAAGAGAGTAACTTCACTGTTGATGATCAGGCCATGACACTTCTGCCTGGAGATGTTCTTGGTGAAAACAAAGTTGCTGTCAAAGTGAAAGCAAATGGAAACTGTCTTCCGGCCTGTGGCCCGGGTTTTGCATTTGGACATGACAACTTGACAGATGAAATCAGATTTCGCATTGTGCAGAAATTGGCACTAAATTCTAACTACTATCTGAATGACAGTAATCTCAAAGATAGTGAGACAAATGAGTCTCTCAAGAAATCATATGCAATGCATTCGGATGAGTACATTCCAGGTCTGCCCTTGACAGAAGAAAACATCAAACACAGTTTTGAAAAGGAAGTCATGATCATTTCAAGACTAAAGACTTTCATGGGAATATGGCAGCTGTTTGGCCTAGCAAGTGTCCTTCACACCACCATCTATTGCATCTACCCATCCAAGCGCAATCCAAAAGTACGGGAACATCTTCATCAAGCCATTAAGCCCAGGACAGAGCCAGCTGCAGCCACTGTCTCCGTCAGGTGGTCATCAACCAGAGTTGACATGCGAAACTGTCACTGGGTCCCAAACCATTTTGTGCCACTGATTCCGGTACAGTCAAATGCACACAGAGTTAACGAGAACCTGAAAGAGGAATCAGACCAGTACAGCCAAATCCCAATAAGAGCTGATGCTCCAGAAGATGAAAGAAATGCAGATGTATTTTCCCTCGATGTGCCACCTCCAGAAGACTGGCTTGGAAAGTACGTCATTGTAGAATATGATGGCAAGGCATACCCTGGTATTGTTGAAGATGCAGGTCTTGAGGATGTCCTTGTTAACTGCATGCATGCTGTGGGCTACAAGGCTGCCAACTGTTTCTTTTGGCCAAAATCATTCAAAGACATATGTTGGTACCCTCATTACAAAGTTCTAGCAGTCATACTTGAATCAGCAAAGGCAGACACATGTGACCGGCATTTTCAAGTCAATCCATCAATGTGGGAATCAGTCTTGAGAAAAATGAACAATTATGATGACACACAGAATTAAGGCCATTTGTCAAAATGATTCTTGAAGTTTCAACAAAACAAGAAACCGTGAAAACTGGATACAGTTTTGAAATTAAAAAAAAAACAAACAAACAAACAAAGAAATAAAAGAATGCACACATATGCAGGCATGCAATTACACATGCACGCATACAGGCCGGCACAAGCACGAACACACACACCGCACAAACACCACACACACACACACACACACACACACACACACACACACACACACACACACCACACGCACACACACACACACACCATCAGCTTCAAAGTATAGAAAATGTCTGTCAATGTCATTTCTGTTATCAGTGTATCCATTCTGTTGTACCTTTATCTTTATTTTAACTTTAGACAAGCCATACACAGATTTGTACGATTTTTAGTTCATGGACAGTTTAATGAGTCAACACAAAAGTTTCACAAATCTGTTTATTAAGTAGTTGCAACTTTGAACAGTTTCATTTCTTTATTATGTTATGTCTATGCTGTTACAGAGAAGTCTATTTTGTTAAACAGTAATAATAATTTCAAAAATATGTTTTCGTTTAAAATATGACATTAAAACGCTTTGTTTATGATGCCACAGGCATACCTAGATAATGCTTTTGATGAGCTAATGTCATGTGCTTTATTTTAAGGTTACTTTTCTGAAGGCATTTCGTTTGGTATTCTCAGTTTCGCATTTCAAAACAGACCAAAAGTGTTTCTGTTCGCTATTTCGATCCAAGTTTTTGCACAGGTATAACAGTTAGCCCTTTTTTCGTTCCATAGAAAGAATCTCCTACAATGTGTAAATGTATGGATCAATTTGTGTTGGTGACAGCACTGACAAGTTTGCTCAGGCATCTTTCTTTATAGTGAAATATTTTCTATGCAAGCTGCATTATTAAATAACCTTAATGTTGTTGTTTTTTTAGATACTACAATCAGTGAGAAACCCAGACGAAATAAACAATATGTTACATTTGTTAATTTTTTCCGGTGTTCTTCAGTGTGATTTGCGGACAGGTTTTGAAAATGCACCTTATGTACTTAAGGACTTGCACATTCACACACATGCACTTTGCCTTACCGTGTCAGTCCAGACACTGGCTTGGGGATTCTGTCATGATTCTTGCTAAACCTTTCGCTGGAACTGGCCACTAGGTCTCAAGTCTGTCACCCTGTCAGTGTCTCAGGTCTAGTAGCAGCTGTAGTACTGTCAAAGCCGTCCTTGTGCCTTTACCCATGCCGTTGTAACCACCTACGGCTGTCCTGTCCCAGTAGCAATGGCAAGTCTGCCTCCTATGCATTGGAGGTCATTCTACTGGTCTGTCACTGGCACGCTCTGAGCCACACTGCTCATAAACCATCTAAGCCGTTGTCACTCACCATCCACTGCTGTCGCGAGGTGAGACTGTCTCTTGTGAACTGGAGGCCCTAGCACTGTCTGTCACGAACACCTAGAGCACGACGTTGCTCTCCTGAACCTGCAGTACGTTGGAGACACGTCCTCAATGACCCTATGTGTCGTACTGCCGGAGTTCGTCTGCTGATGTACCTGACTGTCAGTGAACACTTCATAAACAAGACACACTTCTGCAAAGCTCAGTTGTATGCACAACATCCGCGGATCACTTTATTTTCTTGTCTGATGTGATTGTATCCCTGTGTGGTCATATATGCTGCCTTATGGTTTGGTGCACTTGTTGATGTGACCAGTATATCTGATGTTTAGTTTCTTGCGGAAATATCTCATTGCCATGCATGAATTCTTTTCAGATCCGCCGTAAGGGTTTATGTCTTACAGGAAGAGAAAATATACTATTGCTCGCAGGAACCTGATCATGTGTTTGATGCGAGATATCCTTGTTCACTCTTGGAGGTCTTTGTCTGGACAGTGCTGTGGCTGTCGCTCTCTGCCCTTGAGAAGATTTCTGGGTTAAGTCCATCACTGCTAATGACGAATCCCAGTAAGTGGACTGTTGAGCAGTTTCTGTTTCAGTTTCAACAAGGTTGTGTCAGTGCATGCAGAATAGTCCATTCATGCTACACCACATCTGTTAAGTTTTGAGACCCACACTGCCCACGATTCACAGCTGATGTAAGAATGAAGGAATGACTTAAGATGACAGCATTTAAGCCGAGGGTCTCATGAATACAATTCAGCAGGTGTATGACCTGTGCTTCAGACCAACGCGCTGGTCAGACATTGGGTACGTATCTAACATTGTGTATGTTATCATTGTATGTGTGTGTTTGCGTGAGTGTGTACGTGTCTGTGCATGTTCGTGCGTGAGTGGGTGGGCATGCACACATGTGTGCGTGCAAGTGCAGGCGGTGTGTGTGCGTGCGCGTGCTTGTGTGTTGCATCGTATGCAGTTGCCATCATACAGTGGCATCTGCCAGGGAGCAGTAAAGTCCTTCGACGTTTAATGGAATGACCTGTGCGTGCCTGCACCCTATGTCAACAGCGCAGGCTTCCAAGGCTGGTGAGGAATGCCACCGGTTGGTTGATTGGTCAGGTGAGGAGAGTTGGGTCTTTTTCTTTTGGGGCACGGTCTGCTCTGTCGTGTTGCCAAGCAGTCACTTGTTCCGGGACATCAACATGGTGTCAGCTCCAGGAACAAAGCCCTCACTGTCCCCTGTGTGGGCAGCTTGAGTTCAGTGCCTTGGTTCTCTTCGGCGTCTTTTTGAACACCCATCCACCATCTTTCATTTTGTTGCAAAAGAAAAGTTTTTTTTTCTCTGAGTTCGTTCCATCATCCATCCAGCTAGACAGCTGCTTCAATGGCCTGTCTACGTTTGTTCCTAACTGTGGTGTTACACTGGACGACACTCCGGCACTGCGGCAGTGCAACTCCTCCGTCCACCGCCCGTGTCACCTGAAACTCCGCCACATTAGTTCTGTTCGGCATTGTCTTTCAGAGGACATGATGAAAACCCTAAGCTGTGCTTTGGTTCACTCATAGATTGCTGTGATTCTCTTTTAGCTGGCTGTCCCAAACATCTTATTCTTCAGTCACAGGAAGTACAGAGTAAAGCAGCTAGACTCCTTTTCAGATTTTCTGAATTCGCACGTGTTGCTCTTCTCCTTCATCGTTTCCACTAGCATCCTGTTTAAAAACGACTTGATTACAAACTGTCCTTGCTCAGTGTCAAGTCTCAGAATGGTCAGGCTCCATCATATCTTTCTGGTCTAATACATCACGCCTGCCCGGCTGTTGCCCTCCTCTGCTGATACTCCCCTCCTCCAGATCCCTCATTTCCATACCAAGACCTTCGGAGGGAGTTCTTAGCCTTTTCGTGGGCCATTTGCTTGGGACTATCATCCTTTTTCTCTCTGCACTTCTAGTTATCTCACTTCCTTCATCTCTCAAGTCTACTTTTTGTACTCCCAGTTCTTATAGAACAGGGAGTACTTTACAATGGGAACGAAGAAATGCTCTGTGTGTGTGTGTGTGTGTGTGTGTGTGTGTGTGTGTGTGTGTGTGTGTGTGTGTGTGTCCGTGGTGTTCCTCTCGCTCCAGACAAAACTACTGCGCCGATCTTTCTGAAAATTTGTAGGTATGTTCATTATGGGTCACGGATGATGCCCGATGTTTTATTTTACCGTTATAGCCGTTACTAACGGCTATAACGGCCCATAACGGTTTTTCTTCTTTATGGAATATCTCAGAAAGAGCTTGACCGATCTTTCTGAAAATTTGTAGGCATGTTCATTATGGGTCACGGATTATGCCCGATGTATAGCCGTTACTAAGAGGGTCACAGATGAGGCCGATGTTTACCAGAATAGCCGTTAGCCTACTAACGGCTATAACGGCCCAAAACGGTTTTCCCTCTTTATGGAATATCTCGCGCGTATTCAAGATAAACTGGGAGTACGTTTATATGCTTTGCATCTTGTTTAACTGACTCATAGGCTTAATCATTTTTTTCCCTTATGATCTCTGAGAGAGAGAGAGAGAGAGAGAGAGAGAGAGAGAGAGAGAGAGAGAGAGCAGGAACCCTCACGTGTGCGTTGGGAAGCGGTGAGCCGCTTGCAGAAGCCCCTGTTTTTGTGCGTATGGTAGCATATGCGTGTGCGTGTGCGTGCGCGCGCGTGCATGTGCGTGTGTGTGTGTGTGTGTGTGTGTGTGTGTGTGTGTGTGTGTGTGTACTCGCTAGTACCATGAACTTTGTGAGCGCTCAGGGTTGTTAATGATTTAATCATTGTTTTTTGTACTCCCAGTTCTTATAGAACAGGGAGTACTTTTACAATGGGAACGAAGAAATGCTGTGGTGTGTGTGTGTGTGTGTGTGTGTGTGTGTGTGTGTGTGTGTGTGTGTGTGTGTGTCCGTCCGTCCGTCCGTCCGTCCGTCCGTCCGTGGTCAAAATGTGTTCCACTCGCTCCAGACAAAACTACTGGGCCGATCTTTCTGAAAATTTGTAGGTATGTTCATTATGGGTCATGGATGATGCCCGATGTGTTATTTTACCGTTATGGCCGTTACTAACGGCCAATAACGGTTTTCGTTCTTTATGGAATATCTTAGAAAGTACATGTACTTGGCTGATCTCTCTGAAAATTTATAGGCAAGTTCATTATTGGTCACGGATGATGCCCGATGTGTTATTTTACCGTTATGGCCGTTACTAACGGCCATAACGGCCAATAACGGTTTTCGTTCTTTATGGAATATCTTAGAAAGTACATGTACTTGGCTGATCTCTCTGAAAATTTATAGGCAAGTTCATTATTGGTCACGGATGATGCCCGATGTGTTATTTTACCGTTATGGCCGTTACTAACGGCCATAACGGCCCATAACAGTTTTCCTTCTTTATGGAATATCTCAGAAAGTACTTGGCCGATCTCTCTGAAAATTTGAAAATATGTTCATTATGGGTCACGGATTATGCCGATTTTTTATTTTACCGTTATAACCCTTACTAACGGCCATAACGGCCCATAACGGTTTCTAATTTTTAATGGAATATCTCAGAAAGTACTTGGCCGATCTTTCTGAAAATTTGTAGGTGTTTTCATTATGGGTGACGGATCATGCCCGATGTGTTATTTTACCGTTATAGCCGTTTTTAACGGCCATAACGGCCCATAACAGTTTTCTCCTTTATGGAAAATCTCAGAAAGTACTTGGCCGATCTTTCTGAAAATTTGTAGGTATGTTTATTATGGGTCTCAGGTGATGGCCAATGTTTACCGTTATAGCCGTTACTAACGGCTATAACGGCCCAAAACGGTTTTTCCTCTTTATGGAATATCTCACGCGTATTCAAGATAAACTGGGAGTACGTTTACATGCTTTGCATCTTGCAAATATTGTTGTTGTTGTTGCTGCTGCTGTTATCATTATTATTATTATTATTATTATTATTATTATCATAACCATCATCATGATTATACTTAAGGCTGTTTATATATTAGGCGCCATCATCATCATCATCATCATCATTCTTCTTATCATTATCATTGTTATTATCGTTACTATTATCATTATCATTCTTCTTCTTTTTCTTCTTCTTCTTGGTGGTGGTGGTCGTGGTGATGATGATGTTGTTGTTGTTGTTTTATTATATTGGCACCGAGGAAATGCTAGAGTACACCTACGAACTTGGCAAGGAGGCCATTTTAATTTTCCTTGAAGTGCTGTACATGTTTTCAAAGTAATTGCCAACATCAAGAACTATGCAAACAATAATTTAGATTTATTTCATTTTGTATTTTCGTGTATTTTCCAACTATTCGCATTCCGTTAACAGTCATTTTCAGTCGCCATTTTCAAATGACTCAGGCTGGATAAAGTAGGCCTACTGGCTTTACTCAGCAAGAATCCTTCACTAATAAAGTATTCATACGCTGAGCTTGCTAAGATTTTGATATCCTACTGGAACTTTTAATGTGGTTTTCCTGTATGGCGGCTATTTCGAAATGAACGCCAAGTTTAAATTAGTATTGTCTGAAATGGCATACAAATTGATGACCAATACCATGAGCGACTCACAGACCTAATGGGTTCCCTTCTGACGGTGCGGTTTGCGACTTGCGAATTCTCCAGGGTGCAAACAGTACATTTGGCCGCTAGTTTGAATGGCGGCCATACTGGATATCCTACAAGAATTACACACTAAAGAACACTCTACTTATGTACACTACTCGCATTGGGAATGTGGCTGCATTTTGGTAAATCTTGATACCGTGTTGAGGTGTTGTGCAGTGTGGGATGGATGAAGCATGAAGATGAACGTCCTGATGGCACCGACACACAGGCAGGACGGCAGCCGGGCCAGACGTGTGTGCCTGGGAGCACCAAAGGCACGCCGACGGGTGGCCTGCTTGATGTGACCCACGTGCATAGCGCTCTATTTCCCAGCCACAGCTTCCAGACTCCACACGTAGACGTTTGATCAGCTGACTTTCATTTACGAAAGGAAAAGGACAGATTGTAATCTTCAGTACGCTCAGAGGAAAAGTTACAGGAAGTTTTTTTTTCTTCTTGGAATTGTTTGTTCTTATAATTTTTATATACTAAAAAGTAGTATATTTACTGGAAGATAAGGAAATATTCGCCAGTTACTTTAAAGTTGAAGTCAACAGACTGGCAACTGTTTGTTTGCCTGCAAGTTTGAGGTGATGGACAGGAGCGGAGAGAGTGAGAGTGCAGGGGGGAAGGGGCTGTTTTTTTCCGTTTTTTTTTTTTTTCTTTCTTTCTTTCTTTCTTTTTTCTTCTGCGTACGCAGGCTGATACTCCTGCTGACACTCCCTATATGGACAAACAAGTATTATTCCCATCTACCCAACACAGAGAGTGGAGTTTTGTGTGTATGACCGTTTTTTTATCCCTCCATTAAGGCAGCCATACTCCATCTTCGGGGAAGGTGCATGCTATATGTAACGTGTCATCCATACCAACGGCCAAACTGGCCTTTTCTTCCTAAAGTTGGTGATGGGATTTTACGTGTGTGCAAGATGTTATGCGTGCGTTCACACACGGAACCTCGGTTTATAGTCTCATTCAAAGGACTGTGGGAAATGGAGTCAAAACTAATGTTAACTCCGAAGGAAAAATCCCCCTGTACCGAAACGGCCCGACGGAGATTCGAACCCGCAACCCTTGGATTACGAGTCCGGCGCTCTGCCAACTGAGCTATTCTGACCTTTTTTTTCGTTTCACTTATTGCTGTGTTGTTGTTGTTGACTTTTTTTCTTGGGTGCTTGAGCGATCAACTTGGAGCAGAAATCTGTGTAAGGCTGACGTTTTCTCAGTTTATAAATAATTTAGCAGGTTGTCCACTTAGGGCGCTGTTGGTCTGTAGTACATGAAACGCTGAGCCTGTATAGGTATTCCTTACTTACACCGGAGTTACACCGGGGTGTTTGGGGATGTTTCTTGTTTGTTTAAAATGTTTACATGGTGGCTTTGGCACTTTTCATCAGAACATCCGTCAAGGTTTTCTTTAAGACGTTTATAGGGTGGCTTTGGCACTTTTCATCAGAACATCCGTCAAGGTTTTCTTTAAGACGTTCATAGGGTGGCTTTGGCACTTTTCATCAGAACATCCGTCAAGGTTTTCTTTAAGACGTTTATAGGGTGGCTTTGGCACTTTTCATCAGAACATCCGTCAAGGTTTTCTTTAAGACGTTTATAGGGTGGCTTTGGCACTTGTAATCAGAACATCCGTCAAGGTTTCTGCAAGGTCCGAGCTGTGGTAGAACTTTTTCTTCAATCTGTTCTTTTCATAACTTTCTCTTTTATCTGTTCTTTTTATAACTTTCTCTTTTATCTGTTCTTTTCATAACTTTCTCTTTTATCTTTTTTTTCTTTTCATAACTTTTTCTTCAATCTGTTCTTTTCATAACTTTCTCTTTATCTGTTCTTTTCATAACTTTTTCTTCAATCTGTTCTTTTCATAACTTTCTCTTCTATCTGTTCTTTTCATAACTTTTTCTTCAATCTGTTCTTTTCATAACTTTTTTCCTTCAACTATCTGTTCTTTTCATAACTTTTTCTTCTAATCTGTTCTTTTCATAACTTTTTCTTCTATCTGTTCTTTTCATAACTTTTCTTCAATCTGTTCTTTTCATAACTTTTTCTTCAATCTGTTCTTTTTCATAACTTTCTCTTTTATCTGTTCTTTTCATAACTTTCTCTTTTATCTGTTCTTTTCATAACTTTCTCTTCAATCTGTTCTTTTCATAACTTTCTCTTTTATCTGTTCTTTTCATAACTTTTTCTTCAATCTGTTCTTTTCATAACTTTCTCTTTTATCTGTTCTTTTCATAACTTTCTCTTTTATCTGTTCTTTTCATAACTTTCTCTTTATCTGTTCTTTCATAACTTCTCTTTATCTGTTCTTTTCATAACTTTCTCTTCTGTCTGTTCTTCTGATAACTTTCTCCCCTCTCTGTTCTTTTAAAAACTTTCTCCTTTATCTGTTCTTTTCAGAACTTTCTCTTCTATTTAATCTTTTCATAACTTCTCCTTTATCTATTCTTTTCATAACTTTCTCCTTTATCTGTTCTTTTCATAACTTCTCCTTTATCTGTTCTTTTCACAACTTTCTCCTTTATCTGTTCTTTTCATAACTTTCTCCTTTATCTGTTCTTTTCATAACTTCTCCTTTATCTGTTCTTTTCACAACTTTCTCTTCCATCTGTTCTTTTCATGATTTTCTCCTTTATCCATTCTTTTAAAACTTTCTCCTCCTTTATCTGTTCTTTCATAATTTTCTCTTCTATTTGTTCTTCTCATAACTTTCTCCTTAATCTCTCTTTCTCTTCTATCTGTTCTTTTCATAACTTTCTCTTCTATCTGCTCTTTTCATAACTTCTGTTCTATGTGTTCTTCTCATAACTTTCTCCTTTATCTGTTCTTTTTGTAACTTTCTCTTCCATCTGTTCTTCTCATAACTTTCTCTTCTATCTGTTCTTCTCATAATGTTCACCTGTATCTCTTCTGTTCATAACTTTCTTTACTATCTGTCCTTCTCATCATTTCTCCTTTATCTGTTCTTTTCATAACTTTCTCCTGTATCTGTTCTTTTCATAACGTTCTCTTCTATCTGTTCTTCTCATCACTTTCTCCTTTATCTGTTCTCCTCATAACTTCTCTTCTTTTTGTTTCTTTTTCATAGCTTTCCCTTCTACCTGTTCTTTTCATAACTTTCTCTTCTGTCTGTTCTTCTCGTAACTTTGCCTTCTATCTTTCTTTTGAAAACTTTCTTCCTATCTATTCTTTTTTAAAACTCTCTCTTCTATCTGTTCTCCTCATAGCCTTCTCTTTTAAACTTTAAAAGACAGTCCCATTTATCCCACGCCTACTATTTTTGGATTGACTGAAATTTGGTTTGTCGTTCCTTGATGTGACTGCATCTTCGTGTAATTTTGTTTAAATACTGAAAAATTGATTATATTGTTAATAAAAAAGACTGTAAATATTGTCAACTTAAAGTCGTTTTTTCCAGATGACTGAGAGAGACAGATGACTGAGAGAGACAAACATTTTCATTAATGAAAGTAATGACTTAACCATCATCAAGTAATGGTTCTTGGGATGTTGTGAAATCTGCTATTTATTAGATATTTGGATTTTATGGCCTACGTTTTACTGTGGAAGTACTCAAAAAATAACATATGTATTTCTAGATGTACGCTGGACTTTTTCAGTATTTGTAATGTATGTTACAACATGTGTCTTGAAATATGGACGAGTTTTGAATCCATTAAAATTGTCTTTTTATGCCTTACGGAATCACAAGATATGTCAGTATGGAACTGTTGAAAACGCTGTACTTGACCTATCCTGTTTGACGCAACTGGTCGCATTTTGTGGTGTATGACTGACAATATTGGCCGCATTCTGTGGTGCATGACTGACACTATTGGCCGCATTCTGTGGTGCATGACACACTATTGGCCGCATTTTGTGGTGTATGACTGACAATATTGACCGCATTCTGTGGTGTATGACTGACAATATTGGCTGCATTCTGTGGTGCATGACTGACACTATTGGCCACATTCTGTGGTGCATGACTGACACTATTGGCTGCATATTGTGGTGTATGACTGACAATATTGACCGCATTCTGTGGTGCATGACTGACAATATTGGCTGCATTCTGTGATGCATGACTGGCACTATTGGCTGCATTCTGTGGTGCATGACTGACACTATTGGCTGCATTCTGTGGTGCATGACTGACACTATTCGCCGCATTTTGTGGTGTATGACTGACAATATTGACCGCATTCTGTGGTGTATGACTGACAATATTGGCTGCATTCTGTGGTGCATGACTGGCACTATTGGCTGCATTCTGTGGTGCATGACTGACACTATTGGTCGCATTCTTTAGTGTATGACTGACACTGTTGGCCGCATTTTGTGGTGCATGACTGACACTATTGGCCGCATTTTGTGGTGCGTGACTGACACTATTGGCCGCATTCTGTGGTGTATGACTGACAATATTGGCCGCATTTTGTGGTGCATGACTGACACTATTGGCCGCATTCTGTGGTGCATGACTGACACTGTTGGCCGCATTCTGTGGTGCATGACTGACACTATTGGCCGCATTCTGTGGTGCATGACTGACACTATTGGCCGCATTCTGTGGTACATGACTGACACTATAGGCCGCATTCGGTGGTGCATGACTGACACTATAGGCCGCATTCTGTGGTGCATGACTGACACTATAGGCCGCATTCTATGGTGCATGACTGACACTATTGGCCGCATTCTGTGGTGCATGACTGACTATTAGCCGCATTCTGTGGTGCATGACTGGCACTATTGGCCGCATTTTGTGGTGCATGACTGGCACTATTGGCCGCATTCTGTGGTGCATGACTGACACTATGGGCCGCATTCTGTGGTGCATGACTGACACTATTGGCCGCATTCTGTGGTGCAGGACTGACACTATAGGCCGCATTTTGTGGTGCATGACTGACACTATTGGCCGCATTCTGTGGTGCATGACTGACATTATTGGCCGCATTCTGTGGTGCATGACTGACACTATTGGCCGCATTCTGTGGTGCAGGACTGATGCAGCAGGAAGGCAGCACGTTGGCTGTGTGACAGTGCTGGCTGTGTGACAGTGCTGGCTGTGTGACAGTGCTGGCTGTGTGGTGTGGTGGCGGTTCTCTTCTGTCCACACATCTTGTCACAATCTGATGAGACAATAATAAATAAACCTGTTCAATATCAAGATGGTGGCGGTTCTCTTCTGTCCACACATCTTGTCACAATCCGTGTTTATAAGTCACAGTTGTGAGACAAGAAGACATAAACCTGTTCACTATCAAGATGAAGACAGCACTCAAACGACAGCAAAGCAAAGGGACTTTTGTTATAATGATATTCTTCAATATTTATTCATTTATCCATGAACGTACTTATTTATTTATTTATCTCTTTACAGGCTGGGTTTTTTAAGAGACAAATAGACACTTGAAGCTGCCTCTACAGGAGGCTGCCGTTTGTGACAGATCCTGATTGGTGTTTGTACAGAGATCCACTGGCACACCAGGAGCCCTTCTTCCTATAGAACTGTGCTGTGTCACACACAATATCAGTTTTGTGCTTGGAGACAGTTCACTTTACCGTTGGGACTTCCTGATATACACTGATGACTGATTCTGAGGAAATCTTAAGGCTGTCCTGATAACGGAAAAGTCGCCGTTGTAAAGATGAACTTCCCGGCAATATGTCTTGATTTTCACGAATAGCTTCACAGAGAGAGACAGACAAACAGACAGAGACAGACAGACAGAGAGAATAATAATTGATTATATGGAAACAGGTATCTCATAACAAATCATCATACGCGCACATCAATTGATTCGTACTGAACAAACTGGTCGTTTCTTAATAGCATCTCTGCAAAACTACTACACTTAATCCCACATCAGTAAAACAAGCCTGACGCATGACTGACTTCATGGACATTAGTTCAGGAACAGAGGATTAAAGAACAGGAAGCAATCATAAATGACAAAGAGTGGTAGTTTCATCCCATGTTTCCGTTCATCTTACGCTTTATGTAGAGAACACACTGTAATACTTTTATATACAAATATCACGCTGAGTATGATTCAAAATGTGGGTGATTATGACATGTCAAAAATACCGGTAATTCCGGGAAATAAAAGCATGTACATTCTGAACTCTAAGAAAGGGAGACGTGTTGTTCAAAGGTATCCTTGCGTACATGTGAGTAAGACTTATATACATCGACAACACAGTGTATTTTCTAGCCATTTTCATACAGTGCCATTACGTTGTAACACAATTTGCATTGGTTTGACCGTTCGCTGATACAAACAATCTTCGTTTGAATGCACACAGTCGTATTCTGCTCAACGTCTCATCCAGCAGTTGAGAAATCAAACGTCACACTGGTCCGCAGAGAAAAAGGAAAACCAAGGCCTGTTGATAAACAACATCGTCCTTCCGGAATCAGTCAGCTGTGTCCCAGTGTCTCCACCAACAGCCAGCAGACTATATTGTTATTGACGAGGTCCGAGTTCTGTTGCCTAAATCTTTCCGTACAGAAGAATCCAGTTCCCATGATGCTACAGAAAGTGGATGTGACCTGAATAATGGTTACACGGAGTCTGGTGGCAAGCAGACAGACAGACAGACAAGAACCGTATAAGAATGCATACATGACTGCAGCTAGATGCAGCAACGGATAAATCCGCGTCACTGACTACAGGCTTTCAGTCATCGCCCAAAGGATGATGCCGATGACCGTGAGGTCAATGTCCTCCCTGCCCCAGGCCCTCACAGACACGTTGCACGTTGTCCCAGACCGGAGTCTGAAGATCTACAGGTCAGACAGCAGCTTGGTCATGTGACAGAGTGCGTCACTTCCGTCTGACCGGGAAGGTCCACGTCCTTTCTGTGTTGGCTGGGAGGAAGGCTTGGGTCGCTGTTTCCAGACCAGTGTCTAATGCCTTCCACCCGAAGATGCTGCTGGTTTGCGTTGACAGTCTGCAAGCCGATGTTGTTTCAGCCTGGTTCCTTTCCAAGCTGTCTGAGGGCGACCAGGCGGCCGGCTTCATGCACGAGTGGTAACACCAACTGACGCGGTCTGCAGGAGCCATCCACTGGTGAGCCAAAGCCAGGCCCGCCCTCTCCGACATGGTGATGCTGTGCCGCTCTGCCGTCGGCCTGCTCCCCACCCCACCCCTCCCCCGACCACCTTCCGGAGCCATCCCGGCCTCTCTCCTGGCACCTTGCAGCTGTCACCTGGCAGTGCTGACACAGCATTCTGTGCTCCCAGACCACGATGGTCGTCCCGCTTTACATGTTGTGGCCAATAAAGCCAGCACCCCCCCCCCCCCACTACTCCACGACTGTGACCAATAAAGCAAGCTACCCCCCCCCCCCCCAACTGCTCCACGACTGTGGCACATAACCCCCCCCCCCCCCCCCCCCCTGCTCTACGACTGCCGGTCTTCAGCTGTCATGACGTTCTCCTTCACGTCTCTCTCCACTGTTCTGATCACTCACTGATGGTCTGTTTGTCACTGTTCTGACCAATCAATCATGGTCTGTTTGTCACTGTTCTGACCAATCAATCATGGTCTGTTTGTCACTGTTCTGACCAATCAATCATGGTCTGTTTATCACTGTTCTGACCAATCAATCATGGTCTCTTTGTCACTGTTCTGACCAATCAATCATGGTCTGGTTATCACTGTTCTGACCAATCAATCATGGTCTGTTTATCACTGTTCTGACCAAACAATCATGGTCTGTTTGTCACTGTTCTGACCAATCAATCATGGTCTGGTTATCACTGTTCTGACCAATCAATCATGGTCTGTTTATCACTGTTCTGACCAATCAATCATGGTCTGGTTATCACTGTTCTGACCAATCACTGATGGTCTGTATATTACTGTTCTGACCAATCACTGATGGTCTGTGTATCAATGTTCTGACCAATCACTGATGGTCTGTGTATGAGTGCTCCGACCAATCACAGATGGTCTATTTATCACACCAAGCTGAGGACAGAACCCAGGGCCTACAGTCTGCCTGTGACTCAGCTGCCAGGAGAGCCGTGTGGGGCAGAGCCACGTCTGCAAGTCTGGCACAGAGAGTGGACGCCAAACAGAGTGCTGCTGAGCAAGGCACAGGTGCCAATGAGGCAGAAGGTGGCCCTGAAGTCTCCTGTCTGATCTCTAAGCTGACCTGTGCACACACACACACACACACACACACACACACACACACACACACACACACACACACACACACACACACACACGCACGCACGCACGCACGTGTATGAATCACTTATAGTGGAAGGACGTTAAACTGAAGAACAACACACACACACACACACGCACGCACGTACGCACGCACGCACGCACGCACACAGGCACGAACGCATGCACACACACACACACACACACACACACACACACACACACACACACACAGAGAGAGAGAGAAAGTCACACCACGGGAAATGTGTCAACCCGTAAGAGCAATAATCAATCAAGAAATAAATGGAAAACAATGAAGCGAAAAAGCTTCGTAAGTAAGCTTAAATTCCATCCCTCTAAACACACTCAGACAGACTCTCTCTCTCTCTCTCTCTCACACACACACACACACACACACACACACACACACACACACACGCACGCACGCACGCACGCACGCACGCACGCACGCACACACACACACACACACACACGCACACACACACTCAGGCACGTGCACGACCGCTCCTACGCACATGTGCACACTCACACAACCACCACCACCACCACCACCACCATCACCACCACCACCACCACCACCACCACCACCACCACCACAACAACAACAACAACAACAACAACACACACACACACACACACACACACACACACACACACACGCACGCACGCACGCACGCACGCACGTGCGCACGCACGCACGCGCACACTCACACACACACACACAAACACACACACACGCACCCACTCACACACACACGCCCACGCGCGCGCGATCGCGCTCACGCACTCCGTCATGCATGCACTTTCGTTCGGCTTCTATTGTTAAAAATTCCTGTAAGTTGAACGAAAAACACACACACACACATCAACAACAACAACCAAACAACCCCGTTTGCCGGTGGTTCAAATATAAGACAAATGTCGTTTATCGTGTTTGAATCAATGAGATTCATGTCACGCTTGCTGCACACCAGAGATTTGTTATCTACATTGTTTATCTTGTTTACATCAATATTATTCATGTAATGTTTGAGGCACACCAGCGACATGTTGTTTACATCGTTTATCTTGTTTACATCAATATAATTCATGTAATGTTTGCTGCACACCAGACATATGTTGTTTACATCGTTTATCTTGTTTACATCAATACAATTCACGTAATGTTAGCTGCACACAAGATATACACTGGCTTCGAGGACAGGAGCTCAAACAGGTCACCTCTCGTAAGAATGAACTGCTGCTTTTTCAGCAGATCACCCTGGTCATATAGAGCATTACTGTATGGTTTGGTTCTATACAGACACTGAGTGTACCTACCTCACCCCGGTCATATAGAGCAACTGTATGGTTCGATTCTATACAGACACTGTTGAGGTCAGTTTGGCTTGTAAACACGGGGATAAAGGCCGGGTAACATTGATAGGTTTTCGCCCATTAACCTTTTATTGTTCTGGTGGTGGTGGTGGTGGTTGTGGTTGTGGTTGTGGTGTGTGTGTGTGTGTGTGTGTGTGTGTGTGTGTGTGTGTGTGTGTGTGTGTGTGTGTGTTTTCACAACTGCAGATTTTGGCAACATTCGCTCAAACTGAAGTCTGTATTTGCCCTCGTATGACCTCGAATTGAAAACCATGTACCAGTGATTAAACATTGCCACGATCGCCATCGCCTTCGATCATTTAAAGTGCAACAGATGTGAAGTGACAACTGTTATAGCATCACGTTTGACAAAATTAGTAATTTTCGAGATACAGTAATAAACACTAAAACGGATGACGCCATGATGTCAAGTGCTGCTCGAGGTAAAAGAGAGAAAGGAAAACGAAGCTGGTCATTTTCATCAGATTCAGCAATTCAGCCAGTCTGCATTACGTAATTGACAGAAAAAATGGAGGTAAAATTCACAGCTGTTAGTAGACGTTTAAGGTAAGGAAACAAGACAAAGGCAAGCTGAGGTGACAGACAGCCAGGTCAAAGGGGACGAGGGGTGACTGACCCAGCACGGGGAAGATGAGCGTGGTGGCGGTGCAGTGCATCAGGTTGGTGAAGCCCAGGGCGGAGGGGAAGTGCTGCAGGGTGAGCAGGTCGATGAGGAGGACGGGCAGCAGGCTGAAGTACAGCCCCTCCAGCAGGCCGTAGGCTGCCATGAAGGCCAGGCAGGTCACCGTGCCCTGCAGCAGCGCCGGCCCCAGGAAGAAGAGCGCCGCCAGCAGCAGGAAGCCCAGGGTGGTGAGGGAGGTGGGGCGCAGCACGTGGCGGTCGGCCAGCACGCCGCACAGCAAGCGCCCCAGCACACTGCACACCCCCCACACCGTCACGGCCACCGCCACATCCTCCCTGCCCATGCCCTTCTCCTGCAGCATGGAGGGCAGGTAGACAAAGGCGGCCTGGGAGCCGATGAAGCCGGCGGCAGAGTGGGCCTGGATCAGCCAGAAGGACGGCTTCCTCAGCAGCTGGCCAGGGCAGGACACACACGTTCCCAGCACCTGGCACGCACCTGCCCTCCCCTCGTCCTTCACCACGTCATCCGAATCGTCCTCCTCCGGCCTGCTCTCTACGGCAATAACAATTCTCTCCACTTCGGTCAGCAAGGGTGACACCGCCGGCAGGTGGGGCTGACTGGAGAACATGGACGCACTCTCCACGGTGTGCAACACTTGAGACAGCCTCCAGGAAGGGCTCAGTTCAACTAGACTCTTGGTCACGCTTGGAAAGGCGGGGTCAGAGGGCATGCCCTGAGGTCTGCAGGGGTCATGGGTCAGGTGAGAATAAGTGCCGCTCAGGTCGTGTGCGCTGGAATGCTCTTTCCACTTGTCTCCTGGTAACCCAGGTAACAACCACCCGTTACTGTAGGTGTTGGCGTTGCAGTCATCCATCAGCTTTGCTCCTCTGGAAAGCAAGAAGCCGTTTCCTTCATAGCGGATAACCGTGCAGGGAGGGAGTTTGTCCATAAAGGAATTCAGGCCGGAAGCAGAGGTTTCCTTGTGCACACTGAATGCTGACTGACACAGCGGAGACTTCAGAGCGGCAGCAGTTTCCTCCTTTTCAGAACTGAAGTCCATAGCCGACAGGGGGCGGCACCCATCAGAACAAGAATCCCACACACAGGTGTGTGGGGTTTCGGCTGAAGAGGAGGAGGATGAGGAAGAGGAGGAAGAGGTGGTGTCACTCACGAGCGTGGATTCGCAGTCACTGGAGGCGACGGAGGAACCAGGGTTGACGGGTGGCGGGCGGTAGAGGGCAGAGGTCACACAGAGGTTAAGGGTCAGGCCCCCGATCAGCAGGAAGGCGCCTCGCAGGCCGAAGCGCAGGACGAGTTCCGTGGTGAGCAGGGGCAGGGCCATGCTGCCCACACTGCCCCCCATGCCGCCCAGACATGTGGCCAGGGCCCGCCGCTTCTCAAAGTACTGACCCAGCAGCACCGTGCCCGGCCCGTAGGCCGCACCGTTGCCCACGCCTGCACAGTGACACACAGGGACACACGTCCAGTAAGGACAATACACATTCCACACAGCGACACATAGGGACACACGTCTAGTAAGGACAATGCACATAACACAGGGACACACGTCCAGTAATGACAATAAACATAAGATGTGGCCACACCTGCACAGGGACACACAGGGACACACGTCCAGTAAGGACAATAAACATAAGATGTGGCCACACCTGCACAGGGACACACAGGGACACACGTCCAGTAAGGACAATAAACATAAGATGTGGCCACACCTGCACAGGGACACACAGGGACACACGTCCATTAAGGACAATACACATGACAAAGACGTCCCCACGCCTGCACAGGGACACAGGGACACACAGGGACACACGTCCTGTAAGGACGATAAACATAACAAAGATGTGTCCACACCTGCACAGGGACACACAGGGACACACGTCCAGTAAGGACAATAAACATGACAAAGATGTGTCCACACATGCACAGGGACACACAGAGACACATGTCCAGTAAGGACAATAAACATAAGATGTGCCCACACCTGCACAGGGACACACAGAGACACATGTCCAGTAAGGACAATAAACATAAGACGTGGCCACACCTGCACAGGGACACACAGGGACATACGTCCAGTAAGGACAATAAACATACGATGTGGCCACACCTGCACAGGGACACACAGGGACACATGTCCAGTAAGGACAATAAACATGAGATGTGCACACACCTGCACAGGGACACACAGAGACACACGTCCAGTAAGGACAATAAACATAAGATGTGGCCACACCTGCACAGGGACACACAGAGACACACGTCCAGTAAGGACAATAAACATAAGATGTGGCCACACCTGCACAGGGACACACAGAGACACACGTCCAGTAAGGACAATAAACATAAGATGTGGCCACACCTGCACAGGGACACACAGAGACACACGTCCAGTAAGGACAATAAACATAAGATGTGGGCCACACCTGCACAGGGACACACAGGGACACACGTCCAGTAAGGACAATAAACATAAGATGTGGCCACACCTGCACAGGGACACACAGGGACACACGTCCAGTAAGGACAATAAACATAAGATGTGCCCACACCTGCACAGGGACACACAGGGACACACGTCCAGTAAGGACAATAACATAAGATGTGCCCACACTGCACAGGGACACACAGAGACACAGGACAATAAACACAAAAGATGTGCCCACACCTGCGCAGGGAAACACTGCCCCCCATGCCACCCAGACACCTCTTCCCCTCCCACCTCTTTCCCCTTCCCACTCCTTCCCCTCCCCACCTCTTTCCCCTTCTCACCTCTTCCCCTCCCCACCTCTTTCCCCTCCCCGCCCCTTTCCCTTCCCACCTTTTTCCCCTCCCCGCCTCTTTCCCCTCCCCACCTCTTTCCCCTCCCCGCCCCTTTCCCCTTCCCACCTTTTTCCCCTCCCCGCCTCTTTCCCCTCCCCACCTCTTTCCCCTCCTCGCCCCTTTCCCCTTCCTACCTTTTTCCCCTCCCCACCCCTTTCCCCTTCCCACCTTTTTCCCCTCCCCGCCTCTTTCCCCTCCCCACCTCTTTCCCCTCCCCTCCCCGCCCCTTTCCCCTTCCCACCTTTTTCCCCTCCCCGCCTCTTTCTTCTCCCCGCCCCTTTCCTCTCCCCACCTCCTTCCCCTCCCCGTCCCTTTCCCATCCCCACCTCTTTCCATCCCCACTTCTTCCCCCCCCCCCCTCTCATCCCTTTCCCCTCCCACCTCTTTCCCCTCCCCACCTCTTTTGCCTCCCCACCTCTTACCCCTCCCCCCCTTTCCTCTTCCACCTCTTTCCCCTCCCCGCCTCTTTCCCCTCCCTGCCCCTTTCCCCTCCCACCTCTTTCCCCTCCCTGTCCCTTTCCACTTCCCGCCTCTTTCCCCTCCCTGCCCCTTTCCCCTCCCCACCTCTTTCCCTCCCTGTCCCTTTCCACTTCCCGCCTCTTTCCCCTCCTGTCCCTTTCCACTTCCCGCCTCTTTCCCCTCCCCATCTCTTTCCCCTCCCTGCCCCTTTCCCCTCCCCACCTCTTTCCCCTCCCCACCTCTTTCCCCTCCTGCCCCTTTCCCCTCGCTACCTCTTTCCCCTCCCTGTCCCTTTTCCCCTCCCCACCTCTTTCCCCTCCCCGCCCCTTTCCCCTCCCCACCTCTTTCCCCTCCCTGTCCCTTTCCCCTCCCCACCTCTTTCCCCTTCCCGTCCCTTTCCACTTCCCACCTCTTTCCCCTTCCTAACTCTTTCCCCTCCCCACCTCTTTCCCCTCCCTGTCCCTTTCCCCTCCCCACCTCTTTCCCCTCCCCGTCCCTTTCCACTTCCCGCCTCTTTCTTCTTCCTAACTCTTTCCCCTCCCCACCTCTTTCCCCTCCTGCCCCTTTCCACTTCCCACCTCTTTCCTCTTCCTAACTCTTTCCCCTCCCCACCTCTTTCCCCTCCCCGTCGCTTTCCCCTTCCTACCTCTTTCCTCTTCCTAACTCTTTCCACTCCCCACCTCTTTCCCCTCCGTGTCGCTTTCCCCTCCCCACCTCTTACCCCTCCGCATCTCTTTCCACTTTCCGCCTCTTTCCTCTTCCTAACTCTTTCCCCTCCCCACCTCTTTCCCCTTCTCACCTCTTTCCCCTCCCCACCCCTTTCCCCTCCCCACCTCTTCCCTCTTCCAAACTCTTTCCCTCCCCACCTCTTTCCCTCCCTGTCCCTTCCCCCCCACCTCTTTCCCCTCCCACCTCTTTCCCCTCCTGCCTTTCCCCTTCCTACCTCTTCCTCTTCCTAACTCTTTCCCCTCCCCCACTTTCCCCTCACTGTCCCTTTCCCCCCCACCTCTTTCCCCTCCCTGTCCCTTTCCCCTCCCCACCTCTTTCCCCTCCCTGTCCTTTCCCCTTCCTAACTCTTTCCCCTCCCCACCACTTTCCCCTCCCTGTCCCTTTCCCCTCCCCACCACTTTCCCCTCCTGTCCCTTTCCCCTCCCGTCCCTTTCCCCTCCCGTCCCTTTCCCCTCCCTGTCCCTTTCCCCTCCCGTCCCTTTCCACTTCCCGCCTCTTTCCCCTCCCTGCCCCTTTCCCCTCCGCCTCTTTCCCCTCCCTGCCCCTTTCCCTCCGCCTCTTTCCCCTCCCTGTCCCTTTCCCCTCCGCCTCTTCCCTCCTGTCCCTTTCCACTTCCCGCCTCTTTCCCTCCCTGTCCCTTTCCCTCCCCACCTCTTTCCCCTCCCTGTCCCTTTCCACTTCCCGCCTCTTTCCCCTCCCTGTCCCTTTCCACTTCCCGCCTCTTTCCCCTCCCTGTCCCTTTCCACTTCCCGCCTCTTTCCCCTCCCTGTCCCTTTCCCCTCCCCACCTCTTTCCCCTCCCTGTCCCTTTCCCTCCCACCTCTTTCCCCTCCCTGTCCCTTTCCACTTCCCGCCTCTTTCCCCTCCCTGTCCCTTTCCACTTCCCGCCTCTTTCCCCTCCCTGTCCCTTTCCCCTCCCACCTCTTTCCCCTCCCTGTCCCTTTCCCCTCCCCACCTCTTTCCCCTCCCTGTCCCTTTCCACTTCCCGCCTCTTTCCCCTCCCTGTCCCTTTCCCCTCCCCACTCTTTCCCCTCCCTGTCCCTTTCCACTTCCCGCCTCTTTCCCCTGCCCACCTCTTTCCCCTCCCTGTCCCTTTCCACTTCACGCCTCTTTCCCCTCCCCGCCTCTCTCCCCTCCCACCTCTTTCTGTGTCAGCCATTCATTGCTCTTTGCCTCGGTCCGCCCACACTTCACTTGAAAGTCACTTTCAGGGTCATCCAGGAGGTGGCACAGCTTGCAGACTGATCAATATACGCTACACCACGCTGGCTAGGCCCTGAGACCAGACAAAGTAGCCACTCAATCAACAGATGGAGAGAGATCACGTAACTTCCCCGGCAGACACACAAAACTGACTGTAGTGGACTCTAGTTAGCACTGGTGCCACACCCCTGATAGGAAGAGAGACAGAAGACGACAAAGAGACAAAGGCCAGTGAATACTCACCGACCAACACACCCAGAAGACAACAGACAAAGGGAAGACGACAAAGAGATAAAGGCCACAAACACTCACCGACCAACACGTCCAGCGTGAAGACGAGGAAGAGAGACAGAAGACGGCAAAGAGACCAAGGGAAGACGACAAAGAGACGAAGGGAAGACGACAAAGAGACAAAGGCCAGCGAGCACTCACCGACCAACACGCCCAATGTGAAGACAAGGAAGAACGGGGACTGGGCAAAGTAGGCCAGGCAGATGCCGGCGGAGAAGACCCCGCCGCCCACCATGGCTACAGGGCGCACCCCCACCATGGGCAGCAGCACGTTGTGCACCAGCAGGGCTGCAAGACAGCGGTCAACACTGACGTCATCACTAAGGGATCATCTGTGTGTGCACGCGCGCGCACGCGCGCGCACGCGCGCGCGCGCGCGCGTGTGTGTGTGTGTGTGTTCGCTGTGCAGCCCACACAGCATGGCCAAGCAAACCTGGAACATGGTACTGTACACCCAGTAAGTCAAGGTTTTATAACTAATCTGTGAAAGAAAATCATGATTCATCATCATCATCGTCATCATTTGCGAAGCAAAAATGTATCAACTGTAAAGTGAGAGAGAGAGAGAGAGAGAGAGAGAGAGAGAGAGAGAGAGAGAGAGAGAGAGAGAGAGAGAGAGAGAGAGAGAGAAGACATAAAGACATAAATGGTTTATTCGTTTAGCATCTAGCCCTTAACAAATGGCTGAACAGTGATAACGAATCAGTCAAAGACATTTAAAGAAGAAAACAGAAAAGAAACAAGCGTACACTTTTACATTGCAAAAGGGGCAAACAACATAAACCAGCTCAAAACCAAGGACATAAAAAGTTACAAATTATATCTCGGGTATCCTACCATCATTTTATCAGTCATCTTCATTCCAGCATGTCTACTCGTTCACAGTTGCATCTCTACGTTTAAAAGCTAGGTAAAGAAATATCGCACACTATTTTACTATTTTTGGATTCTTTGAAGACATTAACAATGTATATCTAAAAGCATTTGGCTCTCTATAGTATTTGAGTGGTATGAGATTACGTCGAAGATCACTGAGGAGCGGGCAACACAAACTAAAATGGATTTCATCTTCTTGGTTATTATTACACATGGGACAAATTAATTCTACATCTCTTCAATTTTTGTATCGAAATGAATGCGATTTAATATTACTCACTCCAAACCTGAATTTAACAAGCGCTTGCTTTACAAGTCTATTTGTGTCAATTGCAAAATACAGTTCCTGGATGTGATTCGTTTTGAATGATCTGTGCATTGTAAATCTTTCACTTGAACAAATGCGACTGTCCCAATCCTGCCAGTAACAATCTATCAGTCTTTGTCTAAAACAATTTATCAAATGGTCAACTGATTCAACACCTTGATTTTCCCCACACGTATCCAAATCCAAATTGAAACAGAACTAATCGAATGTTGGTTACCCAGTTCTTTTTACCTTTCTCATCCAGATTTAAGTAACATCAGGTAAGCTTTGTAGGGGAGGCGATTTCCATTCGTCCGTGTTAGTTTGATCCAGTATTTAATTGATCTAGTGTATGTCTTCACATAAAATGGGAATCTACCAGTATCTCCATAAATCATCGCATTAGCAGTTCTTTCTGTGACACCTAGAAAGCGTTTAAATGCAAACAAGTGTACTTTTTCTATGTATTTTATACTTTCGTCAAGACCCAAAATTTCTGATCCATATAGAAGTACTGGCTGCACTCTAGCATCAAAGAGTTTACAGAAAAATTCAATAGACTGAATATCAATATATATAGTAATGTCAAGATACCAATAACGGCCTTCTTACCCCATGCAGCTAGGAGTCACCACAGGAGGATGAGAGAGAGAGAGAGAGAGAGAGAGAGAGAGAGAGAGAGAGAGAGAGAGAGAGAGAGAGAGAGAGAGATTTGTTTTACCCCTGAATTGTTCATCTAAACTTTTTCACCCTCAAACCATAGATCCGGACTTTTTCACCACTAGATTATACATCCGGATTCATCCACAGCTGGATTACGTATCCGTACTATACCATCTGTATGTTATACATCCATCACCTGTCAGTTAAACATTCATCCTCTGTAAGTTATACATCCATCCCCTGTCAGTTAAACATCTGTCCCCGTATCAGTTACACATCCATATCCTGTCAGTTATACATCCATCCCCTGTCAGTTATACATCCATCCCCTGTCAGTTACAATCGATCACCTGTCAGTTACAATCCATCCCCTGTCAGTTACAATCAATCCCCTGTCAGTTATACATAAATCACCTGTCACTTACAATCCATCCCCTGTCAGTTATACATCTATCACCTGTCAGTTATACATCCATCCCCTATCAGTTACAATCCATCCCCTGTCAGCTGTCAGTTACACATCCATCCCCTGTCCGTTACACATCCATCCCCTGTCAGTTACACATCCATCCCCTGTCAGTTACACATCCATCCTCTGTCAGTTACACATCCATCCCCTGTCAGTTACACATCCATCCCCTGTCAGTTACACATCCATCCCCTGTCAGTTACACATCCATCACCTGTCAGTTAAACATCCATCCCCTGTCAGTTACACATCCATCACCTGTCAGTTATACATCCATCCCCTGTCAGTTACACATCCATCCC
>CM065718.1:34337367-34349867 GCA_033310375.1 Conus canariensis
GATACAGCTGATCTGACTCATTCCCTACCATGACTGACACACTGCAGATACAGCTGATCTGACCCATTCCCTGCCATGACTGACACTGCAGATACAACTGATCTGACCCAGTACTAGCCATGACTGACACAGCAGATACAACTGATCTGACCCATTCCTAGCCATGACTAACACAGCAGATACAGCTGATCTGACCCATTCCCTGCCATGACTGACACACGGCAGATACAGCTGATCTGACCCATTCCCTGCCATGACTGACACACGGCAGATACAGCTGATCTGACCCATTCCTAGCCATGAATGACACAGCAGATACAGCTGATCTGACTCATTCTCTACCATGACTGACACAACAGATACAGCTGATCTGACTCATTCCCTACCATGACTGACACACTGCAGATACAGCTGATCTGACCCATTCCCTGCCATGACTGACACTGCAGATACAACTGATCTGACCCAGTACTAGCCATGACTGACACAGCAGATACAATTGATCTGACCCATTCCTAGCCATGACTGACACAGCAGATGCAGCTGATCTGACCAATTCCTTCCCATGACAGACACACAGCAGGTACAGCTGATCTGACCCATTCCCTGCCATGACTGACACACAGCAGATACAACTGATCTGACCCATTCCCTGCCGTGACTGACACAGCAGATGCAGCTGATCTGACCCAATTCCTGCCATGACTGACACAGCAGATACAGCTGATCTGGCCAATTCCCTACCATGACTGACACACAGCAGATACATCTGATCTGACCCATTCCATGCCATGACTGACACAGCAGATACAGCTGATCTGACCCATTCCCTGCCATGACTGACACACTGCAGATACAGCTGATCTGACCCATTCCCTGCCATGACTGACACACGGCAGATACAGCTGATCTGACCCATTCCCTGCCATGACTGACACAGAAGATACAGCTGATCTGACCCATTCCCTGCCATGACTGACACAGAAGATACAGCTGATCTGACCCATTCCCTACCATGACTGACACACGGCAGATACAGCTGATCTGACCCAATCCCTGCCATGACTGACACACAGCAGATACAGCTGATCTGACCCATTCCTAGCCATGAATGACACAGCAGATACAGCTGATCTGACCCAGTCCCTGTCATGACTGACACACAGCAGATACAGCTGATCTGACCTATTCCCTGCCATGACTGATACAGCAGATACAGCTGATCTGATCCATTCCCTGCCATGACTGACACAGCAGATACAGCTGATCTGACCCATTCCTAGCCATGAATGACACAGCAGATACAGCTGATCTGACCAATTCCCTGCCATGACTGACACAGCAGATACAGCTGATCTGACCCATTCCTAGCCATGAATGACACAGCAGATACAGCTGATCTGACCCATTCCTAGCCATGAATGACACAGCAGATACAGCTGATCTGACCCATTCCTAGCCATGAATGACACAGCAGATACAGCTGATCTGACCCATTCCTAGCCATGAATGACACAGCAGATACAGCTGATCTGACCCATTCCTAGCCATGAATGACACAGCAGATACAGCTGATCTGACCCATTCCTAGCCATGAATGACACAGCAGATACAGCTGATCTGACCCATTCCTAGCCATGACTGACACAGCAGATACAGCTGATCTGACCCATTCCCCACCATGACTTGACACAGCAGATACAGCTGATCTGACCCATTCCTAGCCATGACTGACACAGCAGATACAGCTGATCTGACCCATTCCCTGCCATGACTGACACACGGCAGATACAGCTGATCTGACCCAATCCCTGCCATGACTGACACAGCAGATACAGCTGATCTGACCCATTCCTAGCCATGACTGACACACAGCAGATACAGCTGATCTGACCCATTCCTAGCCATGACTGACACAGCAGATACAGCTGATCTGACCCAATCCCTGCCATGACTGACACAGCAGATACAACTGATCTGACCCATTCCTAGCCATGACTGACACAGCAGATACAGCTGATCTGACCCATTCCTAGCCATGACTGACACAGCAGATACAGCTGATCTGACCCATTCCTAGCCATGAACGACACAGCAGATACAGCTGATCTGACCCATTCCTAGCCATGAACGACACAGCAGATACAACTGGTCTGACCCATTCCTAGCCATGAACGACACAGCAGATACAACTGATCTGACCCATTCCTAGCCATGAATGACACAGCAGATACAACTGATCTGACCCATTCCTAGCCATGAATGACACAGCAGATACAACTGATCTGACCCATTCCTAGCCATGAACGACACAGCAGATACAGCTGATCTGACCCATTCCTAGCCATGAATGACACAGCAGATACAGCTGATCTGACCCATTCCTAGCCATGAATGACACAGCAGATACAACTGATCTGACCCATTCCTAGCCATGAATGACACAGCAGATACAGCTGATCTGATCCATTCCCTGCCATGACTGACACACAGCAGATACAGCTGATCTGACCCATTCCTAGCCATGACTGACACACAGCAGATACAGCTAATCTGACCCATTCCTAGCCATGAATGACACAGCAGATACAGCTGATCTGATCCATTCCCTGCCATGACTGACACACAGCAGATACAGCTGATCTGACCCATTCCTAGCCATGACTTGACACAGCAGATACAGCTGATCTGACCCATTCCTAGCCATGACTGACACAGCAGATACAACTGATCTGACCCATTCCTAGCCATGAATGACACAGCAGATACAGCTGATCTGACCCATTCCTAGCCATGAATGACACAGCAGATACAGCTGATCTGACCCATTCCTAACCATGACTGACACAGCAGATACAGCTGATCTGACCCATTCCTAGCCATGACTGACACAGCAGATACAGCTGATCTGACCCATTCCTAGCCATGACTGACACAGCAGATACAGCTGATCTGACCCATTCCTAGCCATGAATGACACAGCAGATCTCACCCATCCAAGTCAAAGGACGGCAACAAGGCAGACCTAAGTCACAACACATCAAGTTATAGGCCTTAATTTCAGCCTCTCTCTCTCTCTCTCTCTCTCTCTCTCTCTCTCTCTCTCTCTCTCTCGTCACACACACACACACACACACACACACACACACACACACACACACACACATCGTGAATACACACACACACACACACACACACACACACACACACACACACACACACACACAAAGATACAGACAGAGAGAGAGAGAGAGAGAGAGAGACACACACACACACACAGACACAGACAAAGACACAGACAGTGAGGCACAGAGACACAGGCATACGTGTCCTCTAACACCACTCACAATGGAAAGAACCGCAGACGCACAAACGTGCAATACACTGTCCCCCAACACGCTCTTCCCAAACTCCCCTCTTCCTCATTTTCCCTTCCTCTCCCCCTCCCCTCTCACTGTCATTCCCTTCTCTTCTTGGCTCCCGCACACAAGCAGGTGCTTCTCTATTTCAGAAAAAAAAACCCACTTTCATAAAAAAGGAGGAGAAGAAGAATTAAACAACAACAACAATACCAACAACAACAACAACAACAACACTATTATCAACAGTATCATTGTTATCAGTGATGATGGCAGTACAATGCGAAGAAGTTTAGTAAGAAGAATCAAATGATTGAATCAACACGTTCATCAGCAAAATTGATAATAGTAAGAGAAAGTCACATCATCATTATCATCACTCTAGGTGACTGTCAATACAGTCAACATCATTGTTAAGATCATCATCATCAACGTGGTTATGCCCTCACGGTGAGAGCAAAACAACGACGCACTTACTTGAGTTGTGTATTGACACAGCTGTAGATAGACACTTCACTGGGCTGTCCCACCCTCGGCCTGCTGTTTTATAGACACATCACACCAGCTGGAATCCTGCACATGTGCTCAGTCAGGGCATTGCCGTTCCCTAACCCCACCCACCCCCACCTCACCTCATACCTCTGTGTGTGTGTGTGTGTGTGTGTGTGTGTGTGCTCACTCTCCTTTTTCTGTGTTTTTATGCTTGTGTGGCATGCGTGTGTAAATGTGTGTGCGTGCTTGAGAGAGAGAGAAGAGAGAGAGAGAGAGAGAGAGAGAGAGAGAACATTCGGCGATGTCCAGAGGGCAATATCTAGGTCACGCGAGTATGATGTCAGCAGTCAGTATGAAAGCAAGAGCACAGTCTGACAAAACAGAGCTGTTCTCTTTATGACGCTTGACTGAGGTGCTAGCTGTGTGTCTGTCCACAGGTACTTGGAGTTTACACACGCATCCAGAGAGAGAGAGAGAGAGAGAGAGAGAGAGAGAGAGAAGGGGGGGCATTCCCAAAGGTACCAGATAAGGAGAAAGATGTTTTTGTCAATCTGGTCCTTATCCTGTAAAGTACGATGGAAGCAGATACATGAACGTTATTACATGATATATGTCATGACTATGTGTTATATAAAACGATTCTCACAAGAACAGCAATGATTCATTTCAACAAAAGAGAAAACACACATACACAGACTCACATACACGCACACACGCGCACTCGTGCCCGCGCGCACGTCTCTCTCTCTCTCTCTCTCTCTCTCTCTCTCTCTCTCTCTCTCTCTCTCTCTCTCTCACACACACACACACACACACACCGCACACACACACACACACACACACACACACACACACACACACACTAAATAACTAAATGAATGAATGAATGAATGAATGAATGAATAGGTGAATGAATAGACAAATACTTAAATAAATAAATACACGCATTCAATAAAAGAAGAAATGAATAAATGAATGAACGAAAAAATATTCATAAATGATATTCATAGTTACTGTTAAAATATAAAAAGAATTAGCCACCAAACACTGTATAATCAAAACAGTCTGGAAGATTTGACGAAATTGATTTACAAGACAGGCCTTAGCCATTTGCATGCATATACTCAAACTCTACGTTCTTATCCTTAGAAGAAGATGGATTTTTAAGGAAGGGAGAAAGAAAAAGAATTGAGAGAGAGAGAGAGAGAGAGAGAGAGAGAGAGAGAGAGGTCTGATAATATTATGAAAAAAAGTATATGAACTGTGCAATTGCTCTCACACACGCTAACTGCTTGGAAAAACACCGCAAACGTTTTACCAACTGATATTTGCATGCATTGACATGGCGTGTCCAATCGCCGTTATAAGAAGCAAATTATTTTTGAAACGATAGTACCAGTAACCAGCAACAAAAACCACCTGAGGAAAGCAAATACAAATTAAGTTGGCAGTGATATTGTAGTACACTATTTTGGAAAGCTGCAGAGTGACGTACTCATAAGTGGATATGCATTGACTATGTGAATTATACTGTGCAGCTACATGACTAGTGAAAGAATGCAAAGTTGGTAAGCAAGTTTCTTCTGTAAGATTCTGTGTATCAATGGCCTATAAACTCTTGTGGAAGTGAATCTCAAAGAAGTGAACCCAGAATAAAAAGGACTTGTTATAGGTAAGTCAGATAGGAACGTGGATGTTTGTGGGATCTAGGCTTCATGCTAAATATAGATTCAGTATTTTTTTTTCTTTTTTTTTTTTTTTTCTTTTTTTCTTTTTTTTTTTTTTTTTTTTTTTTGGGGGGGGGGGGGTTCTTTTACGCGTGAACATTCCTGTATTACTGGCACACATATTCCTTAACAGAAGAACTCAAATTTGAATATTTCCGATTCTGCAGGGCTCAAAGATTTCAGGAGATTTGCAGTAAGGACACACTTACAGTTCCATTGAATTTGCACTGGTTGGGTCAAACAGTGTGAAACAGTAATGCGTGCATGGAGGAATACCTTTCTGGCATAAAAGTTCAAGAAGTCTTTGATCCTACAAAACTGACATATTTAGCTAGATACTGTTTGCATAAGGCTTTGACGTGAGCAGTCCATGAAAGATTTTTCTCAATGATTATACCTAGAACACGATAGTTCTGTAATTATCTCCTTCGCATTTTATTCATAAAAACACATCACCAACAAAAACAAAAAGGAAGGGAACCGATCCACATGATGCCATCTTTGACGTGTTACTATGAGCGCGACTTTGCTCTTACTGGGCTGTACTGACGTGTGATTCGCACCACATCTCGCCCCTTTTGGTCTTCCCGGGCTGTAGTGACGTGTGATTCACAACACATCTCGCCCCTTTGGTCTTACTGGGCTGTAGTGACGTGTGATTCACACCACATCTCGCCCCTTTGGTCTTACTGGGCTGTAGTGACGTGTGATTCGCAACACATCTCGCCCCTTTGGTCTTACTGGGCTGTACTGACGTGTGATTCGCACCACATCTCGCCCCTTTGGTCTTACTGGGCTGTACTGACGTGTGATTCGCACCACATCTCGCCCCTTTGGTCTTACTGGGCTGTAGTGACGTGTGATTCGCACCACATCTCGCCCCTTTGGTCTTACTGGGCTGTAGTGACGTGTGACTCGCACCACATCTCGCCCCTTTGGTCATACTGGGCTGTAGTGACGTGTGACTCGCACCACATCTCGCCCCTTTGGTCTTACTGGGCTGTAGTGACGTGTGATTCGCAACACATCTTGCCCCTTTGGTCTTACTGGGCTGTAGTGACGTGTGACTCGCACCACATCTCGCCCCTTTGGTCTTACTGGGCTGTAGTGACGTGTGACTCGCACCACATCTCGCCCCTTTTGGTCTTACTGGGCTGTAGTGACGTGTGATTCGCACCACATCTCGCCCCTTTTGGTCTTACTGGGCTGTAGTGACGTGTGATTCACAACACACCTTGCCACTTTGGTCTTACTGGGCTGTAGTGACGTGTGATTCGCAACACATCTCGCCCCTTTGGTCTTACTGGGCTGTAGTGACGTGTGATTCGCACCACATCTCGCCCCTTTTGGTCTTACTGGGCTGTAGTGACGTGTGATTCACAACACATCTCGCCCCTTTGGTCTTACTGGGCTGTAGTGACGTGTGATTCGCAACACATCTTGCCCCTTTGGTCTTACTGGGCTGTAGTGACGTGTGATTCACAACACATCTTGCCCTTTGGTTTTACTGGGCTGTAGTGACGTGTGATTCGCAACACATCTCGCCCCTTTGGTCTTACTGGGCTGTAGTGACGTGTGATTCGCACCACATCTCGCCCCTTTTGGTCTTACTGGGCTGTAGTGACGTGTGATTCACAACACATCTTGCCCCTTTGGTCTTACTGGGCTGTAGTGACGTGTAATTCGCAACACATCTTGCCCCTTTGGTCTTACTGGGCTGTAGTGACGTGTGATTCACAACACATCTTGCCCTTTGGTCTTACTGGGCTGTAGTGACGTGTGATTCGCAACACATCTCGCCCCTTTGGGTCTTCCTGGGCTATAGTGACGTGTGATTCACAACACATTTTGCCCCCTTTGGTCTTACTGGGCTGTAGTGACGTGTGATTCAGAACACATCTTGCCCCTTTGGTCTTACTGGGCTGTAGTGACGTGTGATTCGCAACACATCTTGCCCCTTTGGTCTTACTGGGCTGTAGTGACGTGTGATTCACAACACATCTTGCCCTTTGGTCTTACTGGGCTGCAGTGACGTGTGATTCGCAACACATCTCGCCCCTATTGGGTCTTCCTGGGCTATAGTGACGTGTGATTCACAACACATTTTGCCCCCTTTGGTCTTACTGGGCTGTAGTGACGTGTGATTCACAACACATCTTGCCCCTTTGGTCTTACTGGGCTGTAGTGACGTGTGATTCATAACACATCTTGCCCTTTGGTCTTACTGGGCTGTAGTGACGTGTGATTCACATCTTGCTCCTTTGGTCTTCCTGGGATGTAGTGACAACACATCTTGCGAGTTAGGTCTTCTGGAGTTTAGTGACGAGAGATTTAGAACACATCTTTCTTTGACGACGTCAACAACCTTTTGCAATAATTTGTGCACAGAATTAAGGTTGAAGCTACATGTATGTTTGTACTGTGGTATTATAAAAGCGTTCATATGGTTCTTGAATATGAAGAAACAGATTGTGTACGTACATAGCAGAAAGCAGAGGACCTGCCACCGACCCTTGGTGAACATCATATTCCACAGGTAATAAATATGATGCTGTAGAGTTCAGACAAACTGCTGACAACCGTCCAGGAATGATGAATCAGCTGAAGAACATTTGTTGTGGCACCATAATAATAATGATCATATTCTGCCTGACTTGCCGTCTATGACGTTAAATGCTTTTGCAAAGTCAAAAAAAAAATAACAACGCTCTACAATTCTTATGCTCCTGATTTACAAAGTTTTTAGAAATCTATTAAGAGAGAGAGAGAGAGAGAGAGAGAGAGAGAGAGAGAGAGAGAGAGAGAGAGAGAGAGAGAGAGAGAGCATTGACTTTAACCCGTTCAAGCATTGTATTAATGCCTAGTCTGGTTGCTAAATTCGCCTTTAAATGTACAAGAAAGTGTAAAACATTTATGCAATTCAAATTTAGATTGTTGTCATTTTTTTTTTTTTTTACTGTACCTCATGAAAGTAAAACGTATTATTGAAAACATGGTTTGTCAATTGTGGGCGTTAGCAATGATTCAATATCCTCCAGACACACTCAGAAACGAGACACATTTGTGAAAACTCACATAGTATTTTCGTTTTTGAATTTTTTTAAACTTTAATTTGACATCCTTTAGAAATACGATGCAAAACGCTAGCGCGCGCGCACACACACGCACACAAACGCACACACACACACACACACACACACACACACACACACACACACACACACACACGTGCAAAAAAAAAAATCAAATTGTCATGCCATTTGCTACCTACTTCTTGTGTCATTCAACATCTGCAGGACGAAATATAACAGACACATGTGAGTAATACCAGCATTTCCATGTTGATGTGGTCTGCTTGGCTTCCGGCTGATAGTTTACAAGCCTCAGAAAAAGCAAATACATTTGTGTGATTCAGGCATTACATGATCTGTTATATTTTGTCATCCGTGTATATGATGCATTTTCATATCTACATAAAGCAAGAAGCAGACACATCGCAGCAACCCGTCCACCACATCATTTCCATTTCACGTCTTTGAAAGGTGAAAGCAAACAGAAGTGCCAAACTGTGTGCGATGGAACTGTCAATCATCCGCAATTAACTTCATTCAAAATGTAAGAAAATGTTCCTGCTACTTAGGTGTTCATCACAGGTGACAGGCCAATGAACGATGCTAGTTCCTGCTATTTGTTTTGCCATCTTATGTGACAGGCCAATGAACGATGCTATGTTCCTGCTACTTATGTTTTGCCACAGGAAGTAGTTTCCTACAAATATTAGGTGACCCTGTGGCTCAGTGGTTAGAGTGCGAGTCATTAAGTGGAAAATGAGCATGTCCAGAAGGTCATGGGTTCGAATCCCAGCCATGGCTCGTCCCAAGATGGGGAAAAAAAGGGGGCAGCAGAGGGACATCCAGAGTCATGAACCGGGTGTGGCCCAACCCCGCTAGAGTGTCAGGAGATAAGGGCCGAAACACTTGCTTGAAGGGGGCTTCTCTTCTGAGGACTCTCTGCTGCCACGCTCTCCACGAGTTTATTTCTACTGATGCATGGTAAACCATTGACTTCCGGGAATAGGCCGGAGGACGTCCGGGAAAGACCGGAGGACACTGGGAAAGACCAGAACCAAGGGCTCTGTGGGCTGGCTCCCCACTTTGCCTTCATAATGTGGCTACTAAGTACAAAAAGAAAAGATGCTCCCAGGATTCACCGAAAGGGGGAGAGAATGATGAATCCATCGGTGCTCAACCAATCACGACTGCAAATCCCAAACGGACTATGAACATGGACCAAATGGAATATCCATGTGTCTGTGGAAAGCGTTTCGCTACCACCCGTGGCATGAAGATCCACAGAACAAAGATGGGATGTGTGAAGACTCATCTGAATGAGCAGCAGCGCACTGCATCAGCAGATACGACGTCGGAAGACCAAGGCCAGGATTTAAACCACAGTGCCAAGGACTTCTACGCTGTTGGTTCGGATGAGGAATTTGCACAGGCCCTCGATGCCAGGCGCCTGAAACTCAACCTGCCACGAGCAAACGAAACTGAAGATTGGGAGAAACTGGATGCAAAAATCGTCCAAAGACTCGATGCACTGATAGGGAAAAGCACCCTGGAACACAAACTAGCCACATATGGGGACATTGTGTATGCCACATGTAGAGACGCCTATGGAGCAAAACTACCCAAAGAGAAAACACCTCCAAAGAAATCCAGACGCCAAGAAGAGATGGACAAGATCAGGGTCCAAAAGAAAAACTTCAAGAAGCAAATGAAGACCGCACTGCCAGCTGAAAAACAAGGCTTGGAAAAACTCTGGAAAGACCTGAAAGCAAAACACAGCGCCCTCAGCAAAGCGGAATCTGCGAGGAAGAGGAAGAGCAAAAAGAAGAAGACACAAGAGCACTTCTTCAGAGACCCCTTCCAGTTTGCCAGAACACTGTTTGAGCAGCCAAAATCTGGGACCCTAAGTGTGGACAAAGGAGTTCTTGAGCAGCATCTGAGGAAAACATACTCTGACTCACAGAGCAAAGCACCACTCGACATTCAAGGTCTGGTGTGGCCAACCAACCCTGAGGAACAGTTCAATGACAAGCCTCCAACGTTGGCGGAAATCAAGAAGGTGGTCGACAAAGCCAGAGCCAAATCATCACCAGGGCCAAACGGAATACCTTACCAGCTATACAAGAAATGTCCCAAGGTGCTGGAGTGGCTCCACAGGCTGCTGCGATCAGCTTGGAGAAACCAGAAGATCAGCGGCCAGTGGATGACGGCAGATGGTGTGTACATCCCCAAAGAGCAAAACTCAAGTGACATCAGCCAGTTCAGGCCAATATCACTACTGAACGTCGAAGGGAAAATCTTCTTCTCTGTCATGGCAGCAAGGCTGACCAAGTACCTGATGGAAAACAAGTACTTGGATGTGTCAGTCCAGAAAGGTGGCATCCCAGGCGTAGCTGGCTGTGTAGAACACGCCACAATGATCTGGGACGCAATCCAAAGAGCAAAAACAGAAAAGAGAGACCTGGACGTAGTGTGGCTTGATCTGGCAAACGCATATGGATCTGTACCCCATGAGATGATACAGTTGGCTCTTGAGATGTACCATGTGCCAAAGAACATCCGCGACATGCTCAAGAAGTACTTCAATGGCTTCTCAATGCGGTTCTCTACCAAGGAGTAAACAACAGATTGGATCAACTTGGAAGTGGGCACTGCAATGGGCTGTGCAATTTCCCCAATACTGTTCGTGTTGGCAATGGAAGCCATCTTGAAAGCAGCAACAAGCAACGCAAGACAAACAGACCTTGGTGATGGATACCAGATGCCCCCTCTCAAGGCCTTCATGGATGACACTACAGTGATTCCATCCAGCGAAGACGAGACACGTCATGTGCTGGAAAGGCTGGACGACATAGTTGCCTCATCCAGAATGAAGTTCAAGCCCAAGAAATCACGGAGTCTCTCACTGAGGAAAAGAAAAGTGGCCGAATCTGTGGTCTTCAGTGTTGCCAACCAGGCCATTCCAACAGTCACAGAAGAGCCAGTCAAGAGCTTTGGAAGATGGTATGATGATACGCTGAAAGACACACAAAGAGCAAAAGAAACCAAACAGATGTCGGAAGAAGGCTTGGAAACCATTGACCAGTGTGGGCTCCCTGGCAAATACAAGGTCTGGTGTCTGCAGTTCATGCTGATACCAAAGCTCCTATGGCCTCTGATGATATACGACATCTGCACCAGCACAGTAGAGGCAATGGAAGCCAAAATCAACAAGTTCACACGGAAATGGCTTGGTGTCCCACCCTGTCTCACTGACATAGAGCTGTACTGTCGCCAAGCAAAGCTGAAACTACCACTGAAATCCATCCTGGAAGAATACAAAGCAGGAAAGATCAGACTTCAAAGCATGCTGGAGGACTCAGGAAACAAGGTGGTAGAAGCGATCAAGCCCCAGCTGAAGACAGGCAGAAAATGGAAAGTTCAAGAGGCGATGGATTCTGCAAAAGAAAGTCTCAAGATCAGAGAAATACCAGGACACACACAGACCAACAGACAAGGACTGGGGGTGACCAAAACTGAATGGTGGTCAAAGGCCAAAGGAAAAGCCAAAAGAGACATGATGATTCAGGAGATGAGAAAAGAAGAAGACCAAAAAAGACTCCAAAAAGCAGTCCAGCAGAGCCAGCAAGGGCAATGGACAACGTGGGAGAATGCACTCCAAAGAAGTCTCACTTGGAATGACATTTGGCACATGGCCCCTCTCAGGATCAGCTTCATTCTCAGAGCTGCATATGACCTTCTGCCCTCAAATGCAAATCTGGTGAAGTGGGGAAAAACAGACGATCCTGCATGCCTCCTCTGCCATAAAAAACAAACAGTGGAGCATGTCCTAAGCTCATGTAAAGTAGCCCTGG
>CM065718.1:34354867-34362367 GCA_033310375.1 Conus canariensis
ATGAAATCAATGACGAAAACCGTATCAATTGATGTAATGATGAAATCAGTGACGAAAACCATATCAAGTGATGAATGATGAAATCAGTGGCGAAAACCGTATCAATTGATAAATGATGAAATCAGTGACGAAAACCATATTAAGTTATAAATGATGAAATCAGTGACAAAAACCATATCAATTGATAAATGATGAAATCAGTGACGAAAACCAGACAAATGATGAAATCAGTGACGAAAACCATATCAAGTGATAAATGATGAAATTAGTGACGAAAACCATATCAATTGATAAATGATGAAATCAGTGACGAAAACCATATCAAGTGATAAATGATGAAATCAGTGACGAAAACCACAGGAGAAAAACGTTGAAATGCTAACGGCTGTCTATGACGGATCAACGGTTCTCTCAAGCATTGCGGTGAGCCTCACCTGTAACCTCTGACGCAACAGAGGAGACTGTGGCCTAGACTGAGTAAAACATGTTTCCATTTCCATTTCTGACACAACACCTGTCAGCAGGAGGGACATCACATCAAACGCTGCAACAAGATGGCAGACAGCTTTGAAGAAAGTCGGAACATTGAAAGAAACAACATGTAAACGGCTGAAACATTTCCGCCAGCTTCTAGTTTCCCGTTCCATGTTCAATTGGACAGCTACTGTCGACAGTGAAAGTGAACTTCTGTCAACCCGAGAAAGACACCATTCATCGTGTCTATGGTTTGTCAGGCTTCAAAACATCGGTGGATGGATTTTGAAAAATACAGAAGATAAAAAATGTGAATATTGTGGTTTGGCCAGCACTGAATATTGAACTGATTTTGTCTGACACACACGGAAGAGCAAAAACTGCTGATTTATACGTTTTTGTTGTTTGTTTGTCATAACTTGCATAAAATAAATAAAATAAAGCCGGATATGGAAGCGTTTTTGAGGGAACTTAAGCACAGAAATATATGATGTAAACCTTTTCCTTTGTTTGGAAACTGGTTACAGTAAATTGGTGAAAAAGGGATGAAAACTATTCAGTTCAACTGAATTAGTTTGGAAAAAAATTAAGCTAACTTTCAATATCAGGTAAAAAAAAAAGAAAAAGAAAAAAAGATTAAGATATATTAAAAAGACGACTGGGAATGGGCAAGTGTAACTTCTCAACGTTACTTTCGTCACGTTTCGAAGAATATAATGAGGTTATGGTTTTCTTCTCTGTTATATTCAGACCTTATAGATAACGTATACAACTCAATTTTTGTAGCACTCGGAACTAAGGCTTTCTAGTAAATGCTCCTATGTATTTGTCTCACTGACGATGTCCACCTGTGTACCGCATTCTCTTCTTGATATATGTGTGATGTTCATGTGAGTGTATGTGTATGTACGCTATTCATATGTAGTCATTATCATTATTATTATTATGAATACTTATATAGCGCCTATCCTCGGCTAGAGACCAAGCTCTAAGCGCTTTACAATCCACACTCGTTTACATAACGGGCTGCCTACCTGGGTAGTGCCGACTGAAGAGCTGCCAGCTGGCGTTTCATTCAGTCGTTTGCCGTGTCATTCAGTCAATATCGTTCACTCAATTTCCTTACTTCCTTCATTCTTTCCATTTCCCATGCAGTGGTGCATGCTGTGTGTAACGTGTCATCCATACCAAAGGCCAAACTGGCCTTCTCTTCCGAAATTTGGTGATGGGATTTTACGTGTGTGCAAGATGCTATGCGTGCATTCACACACGGAACCTCGGTTTATAGTCTCATTCGAAGGACTGTATTGGAAATGGAGTCAGAGCCAATGTTAACTCTGATGGAAAAATCCCCCTGTACCGAAATGGCCCGGCGGAGATTCGAACCCGCGACCCCAAGATCACCAAGATTACGAGTCCGGCGCTCTACCACTGAGCTATTCCAGCCAACGCATATCAGCAAAATATCATAATATGTACATACCTGTCTCATATCTTGTAAAATTTCAAAGGAAAAAAAAACCTTCTGAAAGGTAAAACAAGCCAATCTTTTTTTCTTTTTTTTTTTAAATTTAAGTGAAAGAAACGCTAAACAAAAGTACACACATACATCATCAGATAATGTAAAAAAACAAAACAAAACAAAACAAAAAAAAACAACCAAACAACAACAGCAGCAGCAGCAACAACAACAACAAAAACAGACAAAGGCCTTTTCTGCCCACAACATTCCTAGGTGCTTTCCATTCCTCCCTAGGCCTCTCCAGGGGAAAGGAATTCTATCTCTAACTCCAAGCAGTCTGGTGGTGAGTATGAGGGGGGGGGGGTGTCAGCACGCCCCCCTTTGTTCCTCACCCCCATCACCAGCACCTCACTGGCAGGGGGGACGCTGTCCCTGCGCCACGTCTCCCGGCAACTGTCCCTGCGCGGTCATCCACCTGGCTCTCTCCAGCATCTTCTTCTCCCTCCACTTCCGGTTCCGTTCCCGGCCCTGCAGGCGGTGCAGGCGGATGCGGTCGGGGTTGGCCCTCACCCGGTCCATGTAGCGCCTCCACCGCTCCGTGCTGGTCCCCGCCTGCCGCCGGCCTTTGTCCAGAGTCACCTGACCCACCCGGGAGACCAGGAAGGCTTCTGAACACAGAACACAACAAAGGATGTCATTGACAGAGACCCCGAGAGACCAGGAAGGCTTCTGAACATAGAACACAACAAAGGATGTCATTGACAGAGACCCCGAGAGACCAGGAAGGCTTCTGAACATAGAACACAACAAAGGATGTCATTGACAGAGACCCCGAGAGACCAGGAAGGCTCCTGAACATAGAACACAACAAAGGATGTCATTGACAGAGACCCTGGGAGATCAGGAAGGCTTCTGAAAATAGAACACAACAAAGGATGTCATTGACAGAGACCCTGAGAGATCAGGAAGGCTTCTGAAAATAGAACACAACAAAGGATGTCATTGACAGAGACCCTGAGAGATCAGGAAGGCTTCTGAAAAAGAAGAACACAACAAAGGATGTCACTGACAGAGACCCTGAGAGATCAGGAAGGCTTCTGAACGTAGAACACAACAAAGGATGTCATTGACAGAGACCCTGAGAGATCAGGAAGGCTTCTGAAAAAGAAGAACACAACAAAGGATGTCACTGACAGAGACCTTGAGAAATCAGGAAGGCTTCTGAAAAAGAAGAACACAAGAAAGGATGTCACTGACAGAGTCCCAAAAGGACCAGGAAGGCTTCTGAACAAAGAACACAACAATTCAGGTGGGGTGTCAGCAGAAAGACCATTCTGTTTACTGTTGTTTCATCTATCCCGACATAAAGACCATTCCATTTACTGCTGTATTATCTATCCTGATATAAAGACCAATCTATTTACTGCAGTAGTATCTATCCTGACATAAAGACCATTTCATTTACTGCTGTAGTATCTATCCTGACATAAAGACCATTCCATTACTGCTGTATTATCTATCCTGACATAAAGATCATTCCATTTACTGGCTGTATTATCTATCCTGACATAAAGAACATGTTCCTTTACTGCTGTACTATCCATCCTGACATAAAGAACATGTCAAACATTTACTGGCTGTATTATCTATCCTGACATAAAGAACATGTTCACATACTGCTGTGTTACCTATCCTGACATAAAGATCATGTCAAACATTTACTGCTGTGCTATCTATCCTGACATACAGACCATGTCCACTTACTGGCTGTATCATCTATCCTGACATAAAGACCATTTCCACTTACTGGCTGTATTATCTATCCTGGCATAAAGACCTTTCCATTTACTGCTGAAGTATCTATCCTGACATAAAGATCATTCCATTTAATGCTGTATTATCTAGGCTGACAAAGAGACCATTCCATTTACTGCTGTAGTATCTATCCTGACATAAAGACCGTTCCATTTACTGCTGTAGTATCTATCCTGACATAAAGACCATGTCCACCTACTGGCTGTAGTATATATCCTGACATAAAGACCATTCCATTTACTGGTGTTATCTACCTATCTTGACATAAAGACCATTCCATTTACTGGCTGTATTATCTACCCTGACATAAAGACCATTCCATTTATTGGCTGTATTATCTACCCTGACATAAAGACCATTCCATTTACTGGCTGTATTATCTATCCTGTGTCCTATGTGGCATTGCTGCCATGTCAACCATTCCGGCTCTAAAATACACAGCCACACACAGGGCCTCCTGTCGCAGTGCCAGTGCCAGAAGGAAAGAGTCTTGATGGGTTCTGACAGAAAGACGACGTTCCCCGTGTAACACAGGGATAGAAAGGGGCACCGAGATGGATTGCAGACAGAGAGAGTTTGTTTACACACATCACAGCTAGTTCTGAGAGAGGGTGTAGACAGAGAGAGTTTGTTTACACACATCACAGCTAGTTCTGAGAGAGGGTGTAGACAGAGAGTTTGTTTACACACATCACAGGTAGTTCTGAGAGAGGGTGTAGACAGAGAGAGTTTGTTTACACACATCACAGCTAGTTCTGAGAGAGGGTGTAGACAGAGAGAGTTTGTTTACACAATCACAGCTAGTTCTGAGAGAGGGTGTAGACAGAGAGAGTTTGTTTACACACATCACAGGTAGTTCTAAGATGGGGTGTGGACAGAGGAGAGTTTGTTTACACACATCACAGTAGTTCTAGATGAGGGTGTAGACAGAGGAAGTTTGTTTACACACATCACAGTAGTTCTGAGATGGGGTGTGGACAGAGGAGTTTGTTTTACACACATCACAGGTAGTTCTAAGATGGGGTGTGGACAGAGAGAGGTTTGTTTACACACATCACAGGTAGTTCTAAGATGGGTGGTGACAGAGGAGAGATTTGTTTACACACATCACAGGTAGTTATAGATGGGGTGTGGACAGAGGAGAGTTTTGTTTACACACATCACAGGTAGTTCTGAGATGAGGGTTGAGACAGAAGAGTTTGTTTATACACACATCACAGGTAGTTCTAGATGGGGTGTGACAGAGGAGAGTTTGTTTACACACATCACAGGTAGTTCATTAGATGGGTATGGACAGAGGAGAGTTTGTTTACACACATCACAGATAGTTCTAGATGGGTGTGAGACAGAGGAGAGTTTGTTTACACACATCACAGAAGTTCTGAGATGGGTGTAGGACAGAGAGTTTGTTTACACACATCACAGGTAGTTCTGATTAGATTGGGTGGAACAGAGGAGTTTGTTTACACACATCACAGGTAGTTCTGAGATAGGGTGAGACAGAGAGAGTTTGTTTACACACATCACAGGAAGTTCTGAGATGGGTGTGGACAGAGGAGAGTTTGTGTTACACACATCACAGTAGTTCTGAGATGGGTGTGGACAGGAGAGTTTGTTTACACACATCACAGTAGTTCTGAGATAGGGTGTAGGACAGAGAGAGTTTGTTTACACACATCACAGAGTTCTGAATGGGGTGTGGACAGAGGAGAGTTTGTTTACACACATCACAGGTAGTTCTAGATAGGGTGGACAGAGGAGAGTTTTTTTACACACATCACAGTAGTTCTGAAGATAGGGGTGTGGACAGAGAGAGTTTGTTTACACACATCACAGGTAGTATTATGATGGGGTGTGGACAGAGGAGTTTGTTTACACACATCACAGAATTCTGAGATGGGTGTGGACAGAGGAGTTTTGTTTACACACATCACAGAAGTTCTAGATGGGTGTGGACAGAGAGAGTTTGTTTACACACATCACAGGTAGTTCTAAGATGGGGTGGACAAGAGGAGTTTGTTTACACACATCACAGGTAGTTCTAGATGGGGTGTGGACAGAGGAGTTTGTTTACACACATCACAGGAAGTGAGATAGGTGTAGACAGAAGAGATTTGTTTACACACACACACAGATGTGTCGTGAGAGATTGCCGGAGTGGGGTGGACAAGAGAGAGTTTGTTTACACACATCACAGGTAGTTTTAGATGGGTGTGGACAGAGGAGTTTGTTTACACACATCACAGAGTTCTAGAGGTGACAGAGGAGTTTGTTTACACACATCACAGGTTCTAGATGGGTGTGGACAGAGAGAGTTTGTTTACACACCACAGTCAAGATGGTGGACAGAGAGAGTTTGTTTACACACTCACAGATGATGGGTGGGGACAGAGGAGAGTTTGTTTACACACATCACAGATAGTTTAGATGGGTGTGGACAGAGGAGAGTTTGTTTACACACATCACAGGTAGTTCATGATGGGGTGTGGACAGAGGAAGTTTGTTTACACACATCACAGATCAGGACAGAAGGTGTTTACAATCAGGTGTGAAGAGGAGAGAGTTTGTTTACACACATCACAGAGTTTAGATGGGTGTGGACAGAGGAAGTTTGTTTACACACATCACAGAAGTATCTGAGATGGGGGTGGACAGAGAGTTTGTTTACACACATCACAGAGTTTAGATGGGTGTGGACAGAGGAGAGTTTGTTTACACAACACAGTATCAGATGGGGTGTGGCAGAATTTTACAACACACGTATGGGTGACAGAGATTTGTTTACACACATCAGCAGATAGTTGGTGGAAGAGGAGAGTTTGTTTACACACATCAAGGTGTTTGTATATGGGACAGAGGAAGTTTGTTTACAACATCACAGTGTGGGTGTGGACAGAGGAGAGTTTGTTTACACACATCACAGTAGTTCTGATTGGATTGGACAGAGGAGAGTTTGTTTACACACATCACAGTTCTAGATAGGGGTGTGGACAGAGGAAGTTTGTTTACACACATCACAGATGGGGTGTGGACAGAGGAAGTTTGTTTACACACATCACAGTATGGGGTGTGGACAGAGGAGAGTTTGTTTACACACATCACAGATTGGGGTGTGGACAGAGAGAGTTTGTTTACACACATCACAGAGTTCAGATGGGTGTGGACAGAGGAGAGTTTGTTTACACACATCACAGATAGTTTATGTGTGGACAGAGATTGACACAATCCAGAGTTCTGATGGTTGGACAAGGAGTTTGTTTAACAACATCACAGATGGGTGTGGACAGAGGAGAGTTTGTTTACACACATCACAGATGAGGGTGTGGACAGAGGAGAGTTTGTTTACACACATCACAGATGGGGTGTGGACAGAGGAGAAGTTTGTTTACACACATCACAGATGAGGGTGTGGACAGAGAGAGTTTGTTTACACACATCACAGATGGGTGTGGACAGAGGGAGTTTGTTTACACACATCACAGATGGGGTGTGGACAGAGATAGATTGTTACTACACACATCACAGATGAGGGTGTGGACAGAGGAAGTTTGTTTACAACATCACAGAGGGTATGTGGACAGAGGAGTTTGTTTACACACATCACAGATGGGGGTGTGGACAGAGGAGAGTTTGTTTACACACATACACAGATGGGTGTGGACAGAGGAGAGTTTGTTTACACACATCACAGATTGTGGTGTGGACAGAGGGAGTTTGTTTACACACATCACAGATGGGTGTGGACAGAG
>CM065718.1:34367367-34387367 GCA_033310375.1 Conus canariensis
ATTACCAAACGAACGGAACTGACTCCATTTCCCCCAAGTTAGAATATGATGTAAATTATTAACCAAACGAACGAAACTGACTCCATTTCCCCCAAGTTAGAATATAATGTAAATTATTACCCCAAACGAACGGAACTGACTCCTTTTCCCCCAACTTAAAACACAATGTAAATTATTACCAAACGAACGGAACTGACCCCATGTGCCCGTATTGTGAACATGGTGGTTCCATTCCCGACACCTGCAGTCTCGGACAACACAATCAACAACTAAATGAATACAGACAGAGTGTCTATTCCAATGCCAATACACAGGATCATTTGATGTACGCTGTCTACGACTAGAAATAAATGTCTTTAGAGCGAACTGATGCACTTCCTCGCAGTACACAGCTGCTTGATCCAGACATATTTCAGGACAACACAAAGCTGTGGCCGGTATTAGGGCATCAAACGGAATAATTCTACGTGCAAAATACACACAGCATTCACTTTTCTTAATATGTAAAGAACTGTATGTTTGGCCTGTCTTGCAAGATCATTCCACACAGAAATTAAATTCAGTGTTGTAGAAAATTATATTCCCAAGCATCTATACACATTTCCAACACACATATTCTCTCCAAGAAAAACAAATAAACAAACAAAGAAACAAAAGCCATTTCCCTGGCACTCTAATCACCACCTATTTTTAGACCCTGTAATATCATCTGTGTCCATATTAACTTAGACTCTGTAATATGACCTGTGTCCATATCAACATTGGCCCTGTAATATCACCTGTCTCCATATCAACTTAGACCCTGTAATATCAGCTGTGTCCATATCAATTTAGGCCCTGTAATATCACCTGTGTCCATATCAACTTAGACCCTGTAATATCACCTGTGTCCATATCAACGTAGACCTGTAATATCAGCTGTGTCCATTTCAACTTAGACCTGTAATATCAGCTGTGTCCATATCAAGTTAGACCTGTAATATCAGCTGTGTCCATATCAACTTAGACTCTGTAATATCACATGTGTCCATATCAACTTAGACCCTGTAATATCAGCTGTGTCCATATCAACTCAGACCCTATAATATCACCTGTGTTCATATCAACTCAGACTCTGTAATATCACCTGTGTCCATATGAACTCAGACCCTGTAATATCACCTGTGTCCATATCAACTTAGACCCTATAATATCACCTGTCTCCATATCAACTCAGACTCTGTAATATTACCTGTCTCCATATCAACTCAGACCCTGTAATATCACATGTGTCCATATCAACTCAGACCCTATAAAATCACCTGTGTCCATGCCAACAGAGACCTGTAATATCACCTGTGTCCATGCCAACATAGACCTGTAATATCACATGTGTCCATATCAACTCAGACCCTGTAATATCACCTGTGTCCATATCAACTCAGACCCTGTAATATCACCTGTGTCCATGCCAACAAAGACCTGTAATATCACCTGTCTCCATATCAACTTAGACCCTATAATATCACCTGTCTCCATATCAACTTAGACCCTGTAATATCACCTGTGTCCATATCAATTCAGACCCTGTAATATCACCTGTGTCCATATCAACTCAGACCCTGTAATATCAGCTGTGTCCATATCAACTCAGACCCTGTAATTATCACCTGTGTCCATATCAACTCAGACCCTGTAATATCAGCTGTGTCCAAATCAACTCAGACCCTGTAATATCACTCGTGTCCATATCAACTTAGACCCGTAATATCACCTGTGTCCATATCAACTTTGACCTGTTATATCACCTGTCTCCATATCAACTTAGACCCTGTTAAATCAGCTGTGTCGATATCAACTTAGACCTGTAATATTACCTGTGTCTATATCAACTTAAACCTGTAATATCAGCTGTCTCCATATCAACTTAGACCTGTAATATCACCTGTCTCCATATCAACTTAGACATGTAATATCACCTGTCTCCATATCAACTTAGACCCTGTAAAATCAGCTGTGTCCATATCAACTTAGACCTGTAATATCACCTGTGTCTATATCAACTTAGACCTGTAATATCAGCTGTGTCTATATCAACTTAGACCTGTAACATCACCTGTGTCCATATCAACTCAGACCCTATAATATTACCTGTGTCCATATCAACTTAGACCCTGTAATATTCGCTGTGTCCATATCAACTTAGACCTGTAATATCACCTGTCTCCATATCAACTCAGACCTGTAATATCAGCTGTGTCCATATCAACTCAGACCTATAATATCACCTGTGTCCATATCAACTCAGACCAGCTACTGAGCGAATTCTAAAGACCAGCATCAGTTTCAGCGGAAACATTGTCAGCCAGCAACAACATAAACTGTTCAAAAGTAAAAAAAACAGAAATATATCCCATATTTTTCCGTTTCAGTAACTTAGATTCTTTACTAATAAATGAAAGACACTAAAACAACACGGGGCTAAGAACATCACCTTACTTTACACCAACTGAGTATTGAATCACTTCAGTCATTACTTGCCACAACTCATATGTACATGCTTGTAAGACAACACTATGTACATGCTTGTAACACAACATGTGTGTACATGCTTGTAATAGAACACATATGTACATGCTTGTAACACAACGAAGGAGTTTGCCTGCAATGCTGCTCTTCAGTAACACAGGCCACATAAGTTTCCATTCAGAGAATCAAATTCTTTTTCAGAATAGAAAAGGCGACATATAACTTTCTATTACACCTGGCCTTAAACTGTGTTTGCATACAGGACATGAGTATCAATAGAGGAATACCCTTGCATATCACTCGCCTGACGTATTCCTGTGAGATCATAATCCTCAGCCCACGCCTACAGTTACACTACGCATTTTACTGCAGCTCTTATACTGTATGATGCCTCTATGATTACTTGGGTTATTGCTGTCTGCTGAGTGTACAAGGCTAACACAACTGCTTCCATCCAACAATCAGGATAAATGCCACCAACAAAAAGTACGTAGAAAAACCAAGACGTGAGCAATTTCTGTCACAGAACATTTCACAAGTTCAAAGCCGTCTTTGATTTTAATCTTCTGCAAGTGAGGAACACGTCATTCTGAAACAGGTCTGTTAAAACATGTTTCGTTATCTTCACTCACACCAGCAATGCCAATCGTTCGCCGCATAAACATTGTTCTTTTCTGGTAAAACATGTTTCGTCGTCTTCACTCACACCAGCAATGCTAATCGTTCACATAAACATTGTTCTTTTCTGGTAAAACATGTTTCGTCGTCTTCACTCACACCAGCAATGCTAATCGTTCGCCGCATAAACATTGTTCTTTTCTGGTAATCATCTTACATGTAGAAACTAGTGATCCATGGAGATTTTATTATTTACAAACGTCTTCATACACATATGCAGTAGAATTGCTTTAGACCAACCATGTATTATAGCAATGACAGAGGTCATTCAAAAAAATGACCCCAACATACCTTTATCTGATTACCTGTTGAATGACCAATATGATATGTTTATGAACAAAAACCCCCATCGAGGAGTAGCACTTTACATTGATAAGAGACTAAATGCTAGGGAATGTGAGGAATTTGATACTCTGGGATACCGTGAAAGTGTGTGGTGCACATTCCGCACAAAAAACGATGGAAATGTCCTTATTGGTTGTTTATATCGCAGCCCAAACACATCTGATGAGGATAATGACAAGAAACTTTTTGACATGCTTGAGTCAGATTTAATGTTAAAGTATGATAAAGTATGCGTCATGGGTGACTTCAATTTTCCGTTTGTAAGATAGGATGGAAATTTCTCAGGTGATAAAGGGGAGGAAATTAAAATGAGGCTACAAGATGCTTTCCTCACCCAACAGGTGAAGCAGTACACAAGGAGGAGAGTAAACCAGAACCCTACCCTGGACGACTGGGTGCTAGTTAATGATGAAGCCTTGATTTCAGAGGTTGAACACCAAGACCCACTCGGCAACAGTGACCATGACGTCTTAGTTTTTGAGTTGAATGTGAACTGTGAATCGAATGAGAACAATGCAAGTATGTGTACAATCTTAAGAGGGGTGACTATAATAAATTGAGAGTTTCTAAGAGAAAAAGACTGGTCATCTTTGCCTGAGAATGAGGTAGAAGATATGTGGCAAAAATTCAAAAGTGTCCTTCGGGAGGGAATGGAGAAATGCATACCCAAGGTGAAAAGACGCAAAAAGAAAAAGTTGATACCCATGTGGATGAGTAAGAAACCAATGAGAATAATTACGAAAAAGCACAAATTATTTAAACGATATTTGAACACCAAATCTGGTCAACATTATCTCAGTTACATAAATGAACGGAATCTACGTACAAAAATGCTAAAAAGAGACAGAAAGAGGTATGAAAAGGAAATTGCTAAAGAGTGCAAAACCAATCCCAAGAAATTTTGGAAATATATCCAGGAGAGGCTTAAAAGTAATACTGGTATAAGCACTTTGAAAAAAGAAGATGGCTCCATGGCTACAGCTGATGCTGAAAAGGCTGATGTTTTGAATCAATTCTTCTCAAGTGTATTTACGCATGAAGATGTGAGCTATGTACCTAACTTAAGTGAATGTTCTTATTCACAGGGTGTATCAGTTAGTGACATTAGGGTTACCAGCGAAGCGGTAAAACAGAAACTGAAAGAGCTCAAACCTGATAAAGCACAGGGTCCAGATGCTATTCCTCCACGAGTATTACGTGAAGTGTGCAATGAAATAGCCAGCCCTCTCTGTCTTCTGTTCAACACATCTATCGAGACTGGAATTTTACCCGAGGACTGGAAGACGGCCGAGGTGACGGCAATATTCAAAAAGGGAGGTAAATCAGATCCAGGAAACTATCGCCCAGTTTCACTTACCTGTGTATTATGCAAAGTATTAGAAAGCCTAGTGAGAGATACTATCGTTTCACACTTCACTGAAAATGGACTCTATGCTGATTGCCAGCACGGTTTTAGGAAGAAAAAGTCATGTGTGACGCAGTTACTACAAGTTATGGAAAGGCTTACATTTTATTTGGATGAAGGGGAACCTGTAGATATCATTTATCTTGACTTTAAAAAAGCTTTTGACTCAGTCCCACATGAAAGGTTACTTACCAAACTCGCTGCTTATGGTGTATGTAGTTCCATGTTGAAATGGACTAGTAGTTTCCTTAAAGGACGCACACAGCGAGTGAGGGTAGGTGATGCTAAGTCCGAAAAAGCAGAAGTACTGAGTGGTATACCCCAGGGTAGCATATTAGGTCCCATTCTCTTTACTGTTTTCATAAACGATATGCCCTCTACATTGCAGAGTATGTGCCACATCTTCGCTGACGATACCAAAATAATGAACACTGCAAAGGAAAACTCCACCATCCAAAATGATATCGACAAACTACAAGAGTGGTCAGAGACCTGGTGCTTATTTTTCAATGTGTCAAAGTGCCATGTTCTACATATGGGGAATAAAAATCCTGTAAATGAGTATGAAATGAAGCTGGGTAATAATGTTCAAAAGATTACAAGATGCAACGAAGAAAAAGATTTGGGTGTTACGTTTGATGAAAGCCTTGATTTTGACCCGCACATAAACCGAATTCTTGGTAAGGCAAACCAAGTATTAGGAATGGTAAAGACAGCCTTCACATTTTTAGACAAAGATACTTTCACTACATTATACAAGTCCATTGTAAGACCGCATCTGGAATATGCAAATGTTATCTGGTGTCCTGCACACCTAAAGAGGCAATCCATCCTGATCGAAAGAGTTCAGAGGCGTGCAACTAGACTGCTGAAGGAATGCAAAGAAATGAACTATTATGATCGACTAAAATTTTTGAACCTACATTCACTGAAGGGTAGACGACTACGACGTGATCTTATACAGATGTTTAAAATTTTCCACGGATATGATGATGTTGACTTGCACTCCTTGTTTTCCTATGCACCTGTGAATGTTACTAGGAACTCTGCAGGAAAACTCTTTGTAATGCATGCCAGAACTAACAAGCGCAAATTCTCATTTTCTTTCAGAGTTGTTAACCCCTGGAATGCACTACCTTCATCAGTTAAATTTGCAAAATCTGTGAATGAGTTCAAGAACCTGATCGACAAACTGCCCCAGCTAGAAGATCTATTTTATGGCTATGACGAGTAGAAACCCCATTAGGTACGACCAATCTAGATAAAAACAACCAGAATCAAACCATGAGGGGACAAATATTAGACCTCGCGGTCTAGGCGTAACCAAACGCCGTTCCTATTACTACTACTACTATATGTCAGCGTGTGCGGACACACCACACACACACACACACACACACACACACACACACACACACACACACACACACACACACACACAAACTCTCTCTCTCTCTCTCTCTCTCTCTCTGTCTTTCAGTCTGTGTAACGTGCGTGTAATATATATATATATATATATATATATATATATATATATATATATATATATATATATATATATATACGTACACACCACCACCAAGAGCTCCGGCAAAACAATGAGCCAGCCAAGAAACACGATGAAACAGAAAAACCCTGAGAGCACCTTGTCCCTCACAGGAAGGTGTGGAAACCGTGGACGTCCTGCTGGGCCTGTGTGTCGGCCACGCCTTGGGGCGGACGGGGGATGTCCAGGGGGAGGGTCCCCAGCCTCTCCAGCCGGCGCCTCTCCCTCAGCCTCCTCATGGCGTCTCGGCACTTCCTCTGGTATCGCTGGTACTCCCCGGGCCTTGCCTTCAGCTTCTCCTTGTACAGCCGGCTCTTCTCCGCCGCCGACGTGCAGGAACGGGATGTCTGAGGTCGTCCACCGGGGGCCCTGGCACACCGCCCTGACACAGACAAACCCACACCGTCATGGACCGTCTTGGATCGTCATGGATTGTTATGGACCGTACGGAACGTCGTAGACCCCGTTGTGGACCGTTATGGACCATCATGGATCGTCATAGATAATCATGGATGTCCAAGATCGTCATGGACGGTCATGCATGTCATAGATCGTCATGGACCGTCGTAGATCGTTGCGGACCGTCTTGGATCGTCATGAAAACTAATGTATCGTCGGAGATCGTCATGGATTGTCACTGACTGTCGTACATCTCATGGACCGTCGTGGATCGTCATGGATCGTCGTGGACCGTCAGCGATTGTCGAGGATCGACGCCTGATCGAGTTCGTTCGGGAAGGGAGAGGTGTTGTGTGCAGTGTGATGGTGACAGAGTTTGAAGAGGTAGAGCTATGTGCAGTGTGATGAGACAGATTTAGAAGAGGCAGAGGTATGTGCAATGTGATGGTGACAGAGTTTGAAGAGGTGGAGGTGTTGTGTGCAGTGTGATGGTGACAAAGTTTGGAGAGATAGAGGTGTGTGCAGTGTGATGGTGACAGAGTTTGGAGAAGTAGGGGAATGTGCAGTGTGATGGTGACAGAGTCTGATGAGGCGGAGGTGTTGTGTGCAATGTGACGGTGACAGAGTTTGAACAGGTAGAGATGTGTGCAGTGTGATGGTGACAGAGTTTGAAGAGATAGAGGTGTTGTGTGCAGTGTGATGTGATGGTGACAGAGTTTGATGAGGTAGAGGAATGTGCAGTGTGATGGTGACAGTTTGATGAGGCAGAGGAATGTGCAGTGTGATGTGATGGTGACAGAGTTTGATGAGGTAGAGGAATGTGCAGTGTGATGGTGACAGTTTGATGAGGTAGAGGAATGTGCAGTGTGATGTGATGGTGACAGAGTTTGATGAGGTAGAGGAATGTGCAGTGTGATGGTGAAAGAGTTTGATGAGGCAGAGGAATATGCAGTGTGATGGTGACAGAGTTTGAACAGGTAGAGGAATGTGCAGTGTGATGGTGACAGAGTTTGAAAGAGGTAGAGGTGTTGTGTGCAATGTGATGGTGACAGAGTTTGAACAGGTAGAGATATGTGCAGTGTGATGGTGACAGAGTTTGAAGAGGTAGAGGTGTTGTGTGCAGTGTGATGGTGACAGAGTTTGAAGAGGTAGAGATGTTGTGTGCAGTGTGATGGTGACAGAGTTTGAAGAGGTAGAGATGTTGTGTGCAGTGTGATGGTGACAGAGTTTGAAGAGGTAGAGGTGTTGTGTGCAGTGTGATGGTGACAGAGTTTGAAGAGGTAGAGATGTTGTGTGCAGTGTGATGGTGACAGAGTTTGAAGAGGTAGAGGTGTTGTGTGCAGTGTGATGGTGACAGTTTGATGAGGCAGAGGTGCTGTGTGCAGTGTGATGGTGACAGAGTTTGAAGAGGTAGAGATGTTGTGTGCAGTGTGATGGTGACAGAGTTTGATGAGGTAGAGGTGCTGTGTGCAGTGTGATGGTGACAGTTTGATGAGGCAGAGGTGCTGTGTGCAGTGTGATGGTGACAGTTTGATGAGGCAGAGGTGCTGTGTGCAGTGTGATGGTGACAGTTTGATGAGGCAGAGGTGCTGTGTGCAGTGTGATGGTGACAGTTTGATGAGGCAGAGGTGCTGTGTGCAGTGTGATGGTGACAGTTTGATGAGGCAGAGGTGCTGTGTGCAGTGTGATGGTGACAGTTTGATGAGGCAGAGGTGCTGTGTGCAGTGTGATGGTGACAGAGCTTCAAGAGGTAGAGGTGTGTGCAGTGTGATGGTGACAGAGTTGGGAGAGGTAGAGGTGTGTGCAGTGTGATGGTGACAGAGCTTCAAGAGGTAGAGGTGTGTGCAGTGTGATGGTGACAGAGTTGGGAGAGGTAGAGGTGTGTGCAGTGTGATGGTGACAGAGTTGGGAGAGGTAGAGGTGTGCGCAGTGTGATGGTGACAGAGTTGGGAGAGGTAGAGGTGTGTGCAGTGTGATGGTGACAGAGTTTGAAGAGATAGAGGTGTTGTGTGCAGTGTGATGGTGACAGAGTTTGAAGAGGTAGAGGTGTTGTGTGCAGTGTGATGGTGACAGAGTTTAAAGAGATAGAGGTGTTGTGTGCAGTGTGATGGTGACAGAGTTTGAAGAGATAGAGGTGTTGTGTGCAGTGTGATGGTGACAGAGTTTGAAGAGATAGAGGTGTTGTGTGCAGTGTGATGGTGACAGAGTTTGAAGAGGTAGAAGTGTGTGCAGTGTGATGGTGACTTTCTTTTTCACAGGTCGGTGAATCTTGTATAGGCGAAATGTCAAGACAAGGGGAGAACAGACTGCTGGTGTGACTCCTGTTACCAATCATTCATGATACCAATGGACACTGTGATAGACAAGGGGAGAACAGACCTGCTGGAGTGACTCCTGTTACCAATCATTCATGATACCAATGGACACTGTGATAGACAAGGGGAGAACAGACCTGCTGGAGTGACTCCTGTTACCAATCATTCATGATACCAATGGACACTGTGATAGACAAGGGGAGAACAGAGTGCTGGAGTGACTCCTGTTACCAATCATTCATGATACCAATGGACACTGTGATTAGCTTCTTCTTTCCACAGATCATAAACACTTTTGCTTTCTTAGTTTACTTTGTATTCTGTTTAACACACTAGCCCTTACCCTGTAGCCCTCGTTCACGAGTGAAGAGAGAGAGAGAGAGAGAGAGAGAGAGAGAGAGAGAGAAGAGAGAGGGAGGGAGAGAGAGAGAGGAGACAGAGAGAGAGGGGGAGGGAGAGAGAGAACAGAGAAAAGAGACAGGAAGAGACAAAGAGGACAGTTTGTGTGGGGTTAGTGTTGCTAAGTGGAACGTAACAGAGTAAGGTATAACAGTATAAGGACGTCACAACACGGTGTTTGAAGTGAACCTCATTCAACGACATTCCATTTCTTGTTGCCGTTTTTTTTTAAAAGGACAAAGTATTGTGGCACAAAGGAAGAAGGGTGTTGGTGATTGTTACGTGCCTCTTTGATGTAAACTCCCATTCAAATTCACATCAACAGATCGTACAGAGAGGTTAAAGAAATCATTTACTGGCTACACAAACACAAACACAGGCACATGCGCGCGCTAGCACACACACACACACCACACACACACACACACACACACACACACACACACATATATATATATATATATACACACACATATATATATATATATATATATGTGTGTGTGTGTGTGTGTGTGTGTGTGTGTGTGGTGTGTGTGTGGTGGTTTGTGTGTGTGGCGGTGTGTACATGTTAGCAACAAAGAACAAGCAGGCCGGACGTTGCCCCACTGACCCTTTGCGCTTGCTCTGGCCAGTTTATTTCCAGCCTGAAAAACAACCCAACCTCAGCAACTCACAAATCTAAGATTAACACACAGGTAACCAAAAGGTAAAAATCATACGTGTGTGCGTATGTCTGTGTAAGGGGGTGAACGGGTGGGTGAGTGGGGTTGGATGGTCAGTGGAGTAGGGGTGGGGGGGTGGGGGTGGGGGTGGTGTCTTTAGGTTTACGTCTTTCCATTACGCATGATTCTAAGGTCAGGAGCTAGCATTTTGTGTATACACGAATAAGTGTGCTTATACGCGCGCGCGCGCGTGTGTGTGTGTGTGTGTTTGTGACAGAGAGAGAGAGAGAGAGAGAGAGAGAGAGAGAGAGAGAGAGAGAAGACAGACAGACAGACAGACAGACAGACACACAGACAGACAGACAGACAGACAAAGACAAACAAAGACAGACAGACCGAAAGACACAGAGAGAGAGAGAGAGAGAGAGAGAGAGGGAGAGAGAGAGAGAGAGAGAGAGAGAGAGAGAGAGAGAGAGAGAGAGACAGAGAGACAGACAAAGACAAACAAAGACATCAGACAACAACAAAGAGCAGAAACAGACAGACAGACGAGAGAGGAGAGAGAGAGAGAGAGAGAGAGAGAGAGAGAGAGAGAGAGAGAGAGAGAGAGAGAGAGTCATAGTACAGAAGCTGGATCACAAACGCACATAGATTTAACATTCGACAAAATAACGTATACTGGCAAAAAGACTTTATTTTTTTGCAACATGGAAAAAAAGTCATGTCGTTTACAGCTGATACGACCAAGGAGGCCACAACAAACTTGCAGGCAAGTTAACTATGCTACAACTAACACCCACAACTCAGTGATGGCTTGAAATTAAAAGACTCGTTGACAACCAACCAACCAAACAAATGTATCATCAGCCTTATTTCAGTCAGATCAAATGAAAATACTGACAAAAGAACAATGCCAGCTTTAGTATTCTTCGATGCGAAAAAACAAAACAAAACAAAACAAAAACAATTCTAATTTCAATTTCCTACAAAAGACCAATGCTAAATTCCATATCCTTCATTACTTTAAAGACCAATGCTAAATTCCATATCCTTCATTATTTTAAAGACCAATGCTAAATTCCATATCCTTCATTACTTTAAAGACCAATGCTAAATTCCATATCCTTCATTATCGAACAAAGACCATGCTGCATTCCAAATCCTTCATTACTGAAACGACCAATGCTACGTTCCAAATCCTTCATTCCTAAAAAGACCAATGCTTAATTCCAAATCCTTCATTACTGAAAAGACCAATGCAAAATTCCAAATCTTCACTACTGAAAAAGACCATTGCTAAATTCAATACCCTTCATTACTAAAAAAAAAAAAAAAAAAACGCTAAAGAAGTTATTCTTTATCAATGGAGAAAGAACCATGTTACATTCAATATTCTTCGTCAGTGAAAAACAAAACAAAAGCAAAAAACAATGCTAAATTCCATATCCTTCATTACTGGAAAAAGAACTGTTAAATTCAATATCTTTCATAACTGGAAAAAGAACAAAGCTAAATTCCATACCCTCCATTACTGAAAAAGACCAATGCTCAACTCCATATCCTTCATTACTGGAAAAAGAACTGTTAAATTCAATATCTTTCATAACTGGAAAAAGAACAAAGCTAAATTCCATACCCTCCATTACTGGAAAAAGAACAATGCTAAGTTCCATATCCTTCATTACTGAAAAAGACCAATGCTAAATTCCATATCCTTCATTACTGGAAAAAAACTGTTAAATTCAATATCCTTCATAACTAGAAAAAGAACAAAGCTAAGTTCCATATCCTTCATTACTGGAAAAAGAACAAAGTTAAATTCAGTATTCTTCATTACTGGATTGAAAACAAGAACAACGCTATTTTCAATATACTTCATTACTATAAAAACAAACAAGCAAAACAAAAAAAACCCAAACCAAACCAAACCAAACACACACACACACACACACACACACACACACACACACACACACACACACACACACACACACACATACACACACACACACAGAGTAATGCTAATACTCACTATCCTCTGTTATCGGTAGAAAAGGTGTGAGAACAAGCTGGGTACATACACAGGTCGGACATTAAATTCTTGTCCACGAGATCCTCTTCTCACAGCATGTCCACCAGAAGTATACCTTACCCACAGTGACCTTAGGTTGAGCCAATGTGTCACCAGTTGTATTCCCTACCCACAGTGACCTTAAGTTGAGCCAGTGTGTCACCAGTTGTATTCCCTACCTACAGTGACCTTAGGTTGAGCCAGTGTGTCACCAGTTGTATTCCCTACCTACAGTGACCTTAAGTTGAGCCAGTGTGTCACCAGTTGTATTCCCTACCTACAGTGACCTTAGGTTGAGCCAGTGTGTCACCAGTTGTATTCCCTACCCACAGTGACCTTAGGTTGAGCCAGTGTGTCACCAGTTGTATTCCCTACCTACAGTGACCTTAAGTTGAGCCAATGTGTCACCAGCTGTATTCCCTACCTACAGTGACCTTAGGTTGAGCCAGTGTGTCACCAATTGTCCCTACCCACAGTGACCTTAGGTTGAGCCAGTGTGTCACCAGCTGTATTCCCTGCCCACAGTGACCTTAGGTTGAGCCAATGTGTCACCAGCTGTATTCCCTACCCACAGTGACCTTAGGTTGAGCCAAAGTGTCACCAGTTGTATTCCCTACCCACAGTGGGCTGAGGCAATGTGTCACCAGCTGTATTCCCTACCCACAATTACCTTAGGCTGAGGCAATGTGTCACCAGCTGTATTCCCTACCCACAGTGACCTTAGGTTGAGCCAATGTGTCACCAGTTGTATTCCCTAGCCACAGTGGGCTGAGGCAATGTGCCACCAGCTGTATTCCCTACCCACAGAGGGCTGAGCCAATGTGTCACCAGCTGTATTCCCTACCCACAGTGACCTCAGGCTGAGCCAATGTGTTACAAGCTGTATTCCCTATTCACAGTGACCTTAAGACTGAGCCAGTGTGTCACCAGCTGTATTCCCTACCCACAAAGACCTTAAGGCTTAGCCAATGTCGTGCAGCATCCATGGAGCAGTTCCCAAGCCGTGACCCTTCTTCAGGGCACCGACACTGCTGTGTGAACGTGTACTGTTCCCTCCATAGGCAGATCAGGCATCTGCATGCATGTGAAAGTAGGGAGATGAGGGCACCATGGCATGTGAAAGTAGGTAGATGAGGGCACCAGCATGGCATGTGAAAGTAGGGAGATGAGGGCACCATGGCATGTGAAAGTAGGGAGATGAGGGCACCATGACATGTGAAAGTAGGGAGATGAGGGCACCAGCATGGCATTTGAAAGTAGGGATATGAGGCATGTGAAAGTAGGGAGATGAGGGCACCATGGCATGTGAAAGTAGGGAGATGAGGGCACCATGACATGTGAAAGTAGGGAGATGAGGGCACCATGACATGTGAAAGTAGGGAGATGAGGGCACCATGGCATGTGAAAGTAGGGAGATGAGGGCACCATGACATGTGAAAGTAGGGAGATGAGGGCACAGCATGGCATGTGAAAGTAGGGAGATGAGGGCACCAGCATGGCATGTGAAAGTAGGGAGATGAGGGCACCATGACATGTGAAAGTAGGGAGATGAGGGCACCATGGCATGTGAAAGTAGGGAGATGAGGGCACAGCATGGCATGTGAAAACAGGGAGATGAGGGCACCAGCATGGCATGTGAAAGTAGGGAGATGAGGGCACCAGCATGGCATGTGAAAGTAGGGAGATGAGGGCACCAGCATGGCATGTGAAAGTAGGGAGATGAGGGCACCATGGCATGTGAAAACAGGGAGATGAGGGCACCATGGCATGTGAAAACAGGGAGATGAGGGCACCATGGCATGTGAAAACAGGGAGATGAGGGCACCATGGCATGTGAAAGTGGGGAGATGAGGGCACCATGGCATGTGAAAATAGGGGGATGAGGGCACCATGGCATGTGAAAGTGAGGAGACCAGGGCACCAGCATGCCGGCTTGTTCTGACTGCAGAGCTCAGCAGGCAGACTGCCGTCTCCTCTTTGCCCGCTAGAGAGCAGCGCCTATCGGTAAGCAAGAGAAACAAATCGGACAGTTCGTCTTCCCCCTGAGGTATGCCTCTCCGACTGACTGACATGAACACCAAGTGAAGGGTAAAGCAAGAAGACTTACATTAGTGTTACAGTGTAAAGGCGGGAATGTATAAGAAACAACTTACAAGGGCCAGTGACAAACTATAAAAAAAAAAGGTCCACATGGATTACACAAATTATTTTAAACATGTGAGTTATTAACAAAAATCAAAACATGAGAAGTAACAAAAATCACAATGTTAAGCGTTTTAAATTGAGAGACTGATCAAGAGAGAGAGAGAGAGAGAGAGGGGGGGGGGAGAAAGAGAGAGAGAGAGAGAGAGAGAGCGAGGGAGAGAGAGAGAGAGAGAGAGAGAGAGAGAGAGAGAGAGAGAGAGAGATAGACAGAGACAGCCAGACAGACAGACAGGCAGGCAGACAGACAGACAGACAGAGACAGTCAGACAGACAGACAGGCAGGCAGACAGACAGACAGACAGACGGACAGACAGACGGACGGCGGACGGACGGACAGACAGACAGAAACACAGAGACATACAGACAGATAGACAGAGATTCAACTTATCAGTTAATTTTAAAAGGTATTTGAAATAACTTCGCCAGTTATCATGAACAAACGAATTACAAGACAAAACATGACACGTTTCAACCTCTCAGGTCTTCTGCAGGCAAAATAAACGACAATCGGGACAACGAAAACGAATGAGCAATCACTTATCTTGTAAAATTCGGTGCAAGATGGGCATTGAATGAAAACCAGCTACCACTTAATGTCCTGGCAGTACCACCACACAGTAACAGGTAACATGTTCATTTTTGCACACTTTGTTTCTGCATTTCTGCATCTTAAGCGTTTTTTTCCCCCCAACTTCGACTCACATGTCTTACCATAGTCAGTCCACGTAATCATCCTGTTTTGGTTGTTCAATTGTGTGTGTGTGTGTGTGTGTGTGTGTGTGTGTGTGTGTGTGTGTGTGTGTGTGTGTGTGTGTGTGTTCTGCGTGCGTGTGTGTATGTGTGTGCGTGCGTGTCCATATGTGTGCATGATAAACTGAACACAGACATTTTCAGGCTAATTACAAGCGCTAGCATCACCAGGTTGGCAGAATAATCAACGTTCATAGTAATAAAGCCTTCCCAGCCCTCCCCTTCAACAAGATGTCACACAACGGTAAAACTTTTCAATCTGCAATCAGTGTTTTCTGCCACAATTGTTTTCAACATTAAAAACATTGACCTGTTCTTCTGATTTGTAATTAACAATTATCACTATATACTCTTATACAAGATACGTTCAATGACATTACAAGCGAATACCGTAATAAATATCGAGTTACATCCCACCAAAATCAGAATATCTATTGCCATTTCTGCCTAGCAAAGATGCAGATAGAGATGAAATTATTACAAAATATCGAACCAAGACAAGTCACATACAACTATGTCTGGCCAGACACAGATAAGTAAGATTATATGTCTTTAATCTGATGCAGAGTCACACAAGTCAAGCTGCACTGAGGCAGCAAATAAAACAGTCTTATTTGTTTTTACAGTGAAAGATCTTTACCCCCACCCATCCCCCTACATTTTACATCGTTGGCAAAATGACAGAAGCGGCTAAATATTGGAAAACCCCAAACGGATCCATAAAATGAAATAAGTTGGAAAATGTGTTACATCAAAGGTGGACATCATAAGCAATTATGTTAATAGCATCCTGCAATCTTCATTTGGATCAAGGTAGTATCTCGTTGTCACGCAAATTAGGAAGTGCAAACAAATCGAAAGCCGAAGAATAGCTAGGAATAATGCCAACATCTCTTTTCACCCCCAGAACAGCTAGGAATAATGCCAACATTTCTGTTCACCCCAAGAACAGCTAGGAATAATGCCAATATCTCTTTTCACCCCCAGAACAGCTAGGAATAATGCCAACATCTCTGTTCACCCCCAGAACAGCTAGGAATGATGCCAACATCTCTTTTCACCCCCAGAACAGCTAGGAATAATGCCAACATTTCTGTTCACCCCCAGAACAGCTAGGAATGATGCCAACATCTCTTTTCACCTCCAGAACAGCTAGGAATGATGCCAATGTCTCTTTTCGCCCCCAGAACAGCTAGGAATAATGCCAACATCTCTTTTCGCCCCCAGAACAGCTAGGAATAATGCGGATGGACAGTTTGAAGAACCCTCCCCCCTTTCCTGTTCACCAGACTTCCTTCCGTACCCCCACCCCCCTCCAACCTTAAAGTCCTGACAACGTGAAGTAGTCTGTATGTGACCTTCGCCTCTGTCACAAAGGTCACGCTCTGTAGTCCTCACGCAATACATTACATCTCTATCACGCAAACAATGACATGTATGTGACCTTGGCCTATATATGCAAATAAGATCAGCATGCGTCGCTCCCTTCCCGGTTGTCCCACCCTCTCTTTACCGCTAATCCTTCTGTCAAACTTCTTCATTGCACGTGAGTCCACACAGGTAAATCACCACTCTCTCTTTCTGTGTCCCACCCTCTCTTTACCCCTAATCCTTCTGTCACATTTCTTCATTGCACGTGAGTCCACACAGGTAAATCACCACTCCCTGCTTTGGTTGTTGTTGTTGTTGTTGTTGTTGTTGGCTTTGGGTTGCTTTTTCCCTTGTTTCCAGAATGAATCCTTTTTTTTTTCTCTTATCAAGAAAATTAATGAAGAAGATCGATCGAGATAATTTTCTTGTTAAATGCAAGAGAGGTTCTACAGCCACAGAAAGACCCCTGAAAGGTGAAGCTACCATCTGCGTGTGCACGAACGAACACACACACACACACACACACACACACACACACACACACACACATTCTAGGTAATTAGTAGTAATAGTACGCATGCCCCCCCCCCCCCCCAACACACACACATATCTCATCCATCTGGTCCCATCTCCCTCCATCCCCTAAAAAACTAAACTAAACAATACAAAGAAAGAAAAAAAATAAACAAATAAATCCATACATAAGTAGATACTTAAATAAATGGAAAAACAGAAAAGAAATGAAGAAAGATGTTTTCTAAACGGCGCAGGCTGGCGCACATCTGACCGTTGTGATGTTTGTGTGGGTTTTGTCGATCTTTGTGCGGGCTTTGTCGATCTTTGTGCGGGCTTTGTCGATCTTTGTGTGGGCTTTGTCGACTTTTGTGCGGGTTTGTCGATGTGTCCCTCTCACAGCGTCCTGCTGATGCAGCTCACAGCGTGACGTCATTTTGCCTTCAAGCGGGCCGGTCAAAGGACGACTGTCCTCTCTTATGAAGAGAATAACGTGGACGTTGTGACGTCATCAGCCAGCACACATAAACAACCCACCACCGCTCAGCCGTTTTCATTGCTGCTTGTTGCCTCCCCTCCCTGAATTGTTTTTTTTATTTTCTTTTTCTTTTTCTTTTTGGTGGGGGGAGGGGAGGGGGATGGGACGACTTGGGTTGAGAGGAGTGGGGGGTGAGGGTGGGTTATCTCATTTCTACATTTCTAAAAAAAAAAAAAAAAAAAAAGGAGCTCATTGCACCTACACACGACAACACACATGCACGTACACATGCATGTCCATACACACATATACACACATGACAGTCAGTCTCGACAGGAAAATAATGATCTGAATCAGCCCCTGTTGCTGGGAACTCAAATTCAGCAATCCTACATGAGCATTCCATAGTTATAAGCATGACGCAGAACTGAGTGCTAGCTTCTCTGAAAATTCCACATTGGAAACACGCAAACAAAATGAAGGGATGATCACTCCTCTGTTCAAAGGAACAACATTTCATCTTATGCATTCATGCGTAGACCAACAACAAACCAACTTGGGGGGTGGGGGGGGGGGGGGGGGGGGGGGGGGAACCAATATGTCCTTCGCTGATCTGCGTTTTTCTTGTATCACACTATTTTTTCCTGCCAAACTTTAGTTGACATAATCCATTCTGGGGGACTTTCTATTGTCATAATCCACTCTGGGGGACTTTCCATTGTCATAATCCACTCTGGGGGACTTTCTATTGTCATAATCCACTCTGGGGGACTTTCCATTGCCATGATCCACTCTGGGGGACTTTCTATTGTCATAATTCACTCTGGGGGACTTTCTATTGCCATAATCCACTCTGGGGGACTTTCTATTGTCATAATCCACTCTGGGGGACTTTCTATTGTCATAATCCACTCTGGGGGACTTTCCCTTGTCATAATCCACTCTGGGGGACCTCTATTGTCATAATCCACTCTGGGGGACTTTCCATTGACATAATTCACTCTGGGGGACTTTCTATTGTCATACCATCTAAGCTGAGAATTTCAGTTTTCATTGTCTTTCATGATTACTCGAAACAACAAATGTGACACAAGTTAGTTGACAGAACAATGTACGTATGTTCCTCAGAAGGTCTGGGATAAAAAGGTCTGGGATAAAAAGGTCTGGGATAAAAAGGTCTGGGATAGGGATAAAAAGGTCTGGGATAAAAAGGTCTGGGATAAAAAGGTCTGGGATAATCTGGGATAATGGCTGATAGACCGTTCTGTCCGATGCACACAAGGTTTTTTAGCTGTTGTTTTTTTTTTTAACCGTCTGGGCGCTGTCATGAGAATTTCAGTGCACAGTGTTGGCTGACTGTGAGTCAACTAATCCATTCCTTCATTTCTGTTCGTTACCTCAGCACACGTCTCCCAGAAACCATCCACACATTTGGGGAAACTGCCCAAGACACCAACACCATGGGCACTAGTGACGGGGAACCCTGACCCTGATGTCGACTGATCGTGAAGAATGACTGCAACATGTTCATGGGGCTCTTCCATTGTATGACCTGTGTCAGGGTTCTCTTTTTACTAAGGCCCAACAACGTCTGATATTCTCTGGATCTGTTTAAATCCCATTCAGGGTTTCATGTGTACAACCATCGAAGCCGATGCGGCCAATGGAAACAACTGTCCAGGAGAATGATGGAGGGCGAGGGAGGGGAGGGAGGTTAGGGGAGACGTATCTAATACCACACACTGATACCGATGTAACCAAAATGACGACAGAGTAAGATGGGCAGCATGTTTTCTTTGGCTTCTGACGGGTTCAGACACTGTGTAGCGAAGACAGAGGTATTCCACAGCACATGATTCATCAGCACAGAAACTTCTGCTCCCCAGTAGACGGTTGGCTGAAGCAGCACTGGCTTAGGGCTCATGCTACTGCTGTTGTGCAGCAGCAAATGGTACTGTGTGAAAATTTCTGTCTTCAGAGCTAGTGAAATACTGTAGAGCAGGTTACCGTTTTCAGCCCAACTCTGCTCTTGGTGTACGTTTGTGTCAGTGTGTATGTCTGTCCTTCGACAACTCACAAAGGGTAGTGGGGTCTTCACCAAACTTCGCAGCATTGTGTTCAGGATTAATTTTTCACATGTGATTACATTTTGTAATTTGTTGATGCTAAACAGACGACCACACTGAACGAAGGTTTAAGGTGTACAGATAAACTACATTTTCAACTTTTCCATCACCAGTCAAAATACCTCAATTAGTATAATGTTGAACTCAATGTGTGTGTGTGTGTGTGTGTGTGTGTGTGTGTGTGTGTGTTGTGTGTGTGTGTGTGTGTGTGTGTGTGTGTGTGTGAGTG
>CM065718.1:34392367-34407367 GCA_033310375.1 Conus canariensis
GATAAACAGATACAGGTAGACAGACAGACAGACACAGAGACAGAGAGGCAGACAGACAGAGACAGGCAGAGCACTTAGACCTTTAAAATAATTTAAACCAAGAAAGCTTACAGGTTCCCAATCAATCGATTAATAACAGCAGACAACAAAGATCTGCTTGGTGTTGCCACTCACACTCCTCACTCATTGCAGCAGCTGTCGGGGGGCGGACGGGGGGTTCAGGCTGGCATCCATCGCCTGTTTCAGCAGCTTGCGCCTCTCGCGGTACCTCCTGCAGGCTTCCTTCTGTCTCTTCTTGAACAGAGTGTAGCCCTCCGGGTTGAAACGCTTCAGCTTCTCCCGATACAGCTGGCCCTCCGTGGTGAACTGCGCCCCTCGCACTAGCATCCCCCTCCCCTTAGCACGGCTGCCATCTGCTCAACATAAGGAGGTTGGCCACCACCACGTTAGGCAGGGTCGCACAGTCGTCCCACACAAATGCACACAATAACTGGTTACCACTACAATTCAGAAGGGGTGGGGTGGGTGTGGGGTGGGGTGGGGGGGGGAGTTTACCTTTAGCAATACAGATTAGCGACATGTTGAAATGTTAGACAAAATATATTTCACGCTGAAACATAGATCAGCACATATTTCACAACATATCCTCTTTGCTTTGACATCTGAAATTCAAGCTAACCCCTTCATAGCCATTTTTAACCTTTCCCTCCCTCTTTCCTTCTCTTCCTCTTCTTATTTTATTTTATTTTTTCTCTTTCTATCTGATAGTGAAAGAGCATTGTCATGTAAAAGGGACATCACTCTCTATCAGCATTGTCTTTGGCAATGCTGCAACTGTGAACATCGCTACTGCAGTGCACTATTGGAATTCAGAGCAGACATCGCTACAGCAGTGCACTACTTGAATTCAGACGAGGAGGTTCGGTTCTTTGCTGCACAAGTCGGTGGTCGAAGTCAGTATGCTGGATGATCAGCAAAACGGCCTTTAAACTGGCCATGTTGCGTTGCGCGTGCGAGCGCGTGTGTGTATGTGTATGTGTGCGTGCCTGCGTAGATTGTTGGTGTGTGTGTGTGTGTGTGTGTGTGTGTGTGTGTGTGTGTGTGTGTGTGTGTGCGCGCGCTACAGCCAGGTATTACAAGTGCGCTATCAGCATAACAAGAGATCAGAGGTGCCCGTATGTGGCCAGGAAAGGGAGAGTGGGGGGGGGGGGGGGGGGGGGGGAGGGGGGTTAAGACGGAGGGGGGCATGGCATAAGAAAACATAGCCAGGGACGAAAATAGTTGCAGATGTCAACAGAGCTAGGAGGGGAAAGAGGGGATAGGGGTGTTACAGTGTCGGTAAACGGCTCACATTCTCATTCCTATATAGCTTGTAGCAGTATTTCCAAAGGTGAAATTATAGTCCCAATTGACTAACTGTTCAAAGGTGAAATTATAGTCCCAACTGACTAACAGTTCAAAGGTGAAATTATAGTCCCAATTGACTAACTGTTCAAAGGTGAAATTATAGTCCCAACTGACTAACAGTTCAAAGGTGAAATTATAGTCCAATTGACTAACAGTCCAAGGTGAAATTTAGTCCCATTGACTAACAGTTCAAAGGTTAAATTATAGTCCCAATTGACTAACAGTTCAAAGGTGAAATTATAGTCCCAATTGACTAACAGTTCAAAGGTGAAATTATAGTCCCAATTGACTAACAGTTCAAAGGTGAAATTATAGTCCCAACTGACTAACAGTTCACACCAGCGGAAAACCCTCATCCTATCAACTGACAACAGTTGTTTGAGAAGTGCATTTCCCTATGAAAGTGTTCTTCTTTTCTACCAAAAGTCACAAAATGTTTTGAATGCGAGGTTTTGCTGCACCGATTTCCGACACACGTTGCTTAGTCAGTTGTGATAATAACTTTAAAAAGAATACTTGGTTTTATTACTGTTCCTAAGAGACAGAGAGAGAGAGAGAGAGAGAGAGAGAGAGAGAGAGAGAGAGAGAGAGAGAGAGAGAGAGAGAGAGATACATACATACATACATACATACATACATACATACATACATACATATATACATACATATAGACAGACAGACAGACTATGAGAGCGAGAGAGACAGACAGATAGATTAGAGTAAAACAAAATCAACAAACAAAAAAGAACACACACAAAAAAAACATGAATAATGATAAAAAGTACACGTTGTCCAGTTAGTTGATCAGTTCATTCTCTTCATCTACCAAGACTGACCCCCTCCACTTCCCCTCCCCCCCCCCCCCCCCCCCCCCCCCCCCCCCCCCCCCCCCCCCCCCCAAAAACAGACAAACAAAACAAAGAAAAAAAAGGAAAGAAAGAAAAGAAAAAGCCGCAAAAATATTTCTAAAAAAAGTTTTTTTTGGTTTTGTTTTGTTTTGTTTTTCACAAGTTTTACAGATTTGTGCTTCCACTCAGTTACTCTTCCGCTGTTTTTAACATTGATTCGCTTCATCTTTAAAGGGGAAGAAGGGAAGACTAAACGGCAGTTTAGCTTCTAGTATTCATTAATCCCTCTGGCACATGGCAAACAAGGGGAGATATGTCTTTCTCATATCTAACGTGTTAACGAAGGAAAGAACAAACAAAAAACTTGAATGCCATATCGACAGCACAACACTAACAACGAGCACCATGACACTGGGTGGACTAAGATTATAGAGGCTGCACACGTCGAGATATTGGGTCACTATGAGGACAGCTGACACAGATTCTGTACACACTGAGATATTGGGTCACTATGAGGTCAGCTGACAGATTCTGTACGCACCGAGATTCTGTACGCACCGAGATATTGGGTCACCATGAGTCACCACGAGGACAGCTGACAGCTTCTGTACACACCGAGATGTTGGGTCACTATGAGGACAGCTGACAGCTTCTGTACACACCGAGATGTTGGGTCACTATGAGGACAGCTGACAGCTTCTGTACACACCGAGATGTTGGGTCACTATGAGGACAGCTGACAGCTTCTGTACACACCGAGATGTTGGGTCACTATGAGGACAGCTGACAGCTTCTGTACACACCGAGATGTTGGGTCACTATGAGGACAGCTGACAGCTTCTGTACACACCGAGATGTTGGGTCACTATGAGGACAGCTGACAGCTTCTGTACACACCGAGATGTTGGGTCACTATGAGGACAGCTGACAGCTTCTGTACACACCGAGATGTTGGGTCACTATGAGGACAGCTGACAGATTCTGTACACACCAAGATGTTGGGTCACTATGAGGACAGCTGACAGCTTCTGTACACACCGAGATGTTGGGTCACTATGAGGACAGCTGACAGATTCTGTACACACCGAGATATTGGGTCACTATGAGTCACCACGAGGACAGCTGACAGCTTCTGTACACACCGAGATATTGGGTCACTATGAGGACAGCTGACAGATTCTGCACACGCCGAGATATTGGGTCACCATGAGGATAGCTGACAGAGATTGCCCTGATGGACTAGCACCCTAATTAAAGTGTTGTACAAAGAGCTACTGTCGTTGGAGACACTGAATAAAACACATTTGTGTATTTGGTTCCAACTGCTCAAGGCAAGCACACATAAACTGACCACAATGTTGCTGAAATGAAACCACACACACACGCACGCACGCGCGCGCGCGCGCGCGCGCACACACACACACACACACACACACACACATAACGCTTACCTAACCACACTTTGCCGATGGGGTGTCAAAATGAGGTGACTGCAGGCGGACATTGAAACAAGAACAGAGACAGAATTACAGCGCCGCCAAACGAAAGAACGAACAAATTACAAAACAAACACAACACGTTTCGACCTATTTGGTCTTCTTTAGGCAAGACAAATAACAAGCAAGACAACGAAAACGAAGAACGAACAGACTGTCACTGATCTCAGAATGTCTTCAGAGAAGAAACCGCCCTCAGACTCAGACAAGTGTTTCAGCCCTGAACTCCTTACACTCTGTAGGGGCCGGGCTGCATCCAGGTCATGAGTCCCAGATGCCCTTCTGCTGCCATTTTTACCCTTTTTCCTGACGCTGCCATGCATTTACATCTCAATAAAGATTCATTCCTTTTAAAGATTTTTTTTTTCTACAATACTTTCATACACGAATGTCACTTTCAAATAATGCCATTCTCCATTTAAAGACTTGTTCGTGTCTTATGTTTTTCTTCAGGAATTCTGCTTGCGTGCGCGCGCGCGCGCGCGCGTGTGTGTGTGTGTGTGTGTGTGTGTGTGTGTGTGTGTGTGTGCGTGCGTGCGTGAATTTTTTCTTCGTCTACAGCAGATTTACCTGCCAATCAAGATTATCTCCCTTCAAAGACTATTCTGGAATATGTTTCTCTTTGTGTACGGTAGATTTACTTCCCTTTAAAGATTCCCTCCCTTTCCAGACTTATCATTACTTTTGTTCTAGAATATTATACTCTTTGTCCACGGTAGATTTACTTCCATACAGATTCTCTCCCTTTCCAGACTTATCATTTCCTTTCTTCTAGATTATTATTCTCTTTGTCTACGGTAGATTTACTTCCTCCCATAAAGATTCTCTCCCTTTCAACACTCATTGTTCCTTTGTTTTAGAATATTATTATCTTTGTCTGCGGTAGATTTACTTCCTCCTATAAAGATTCTCTCCCTTTCAAGACTTATCATTTCCTTTGTTCTAGAATATTATTCTCTTTGTCTGCGGTAGATTTACTTCCTCCCATAAAGATTCTCTCCCTTTCAAGACTTATTACTTCCTTTGTTCTATAATATAACTCTGTTTACAGAAGATTTCTTTCTCATTGATGATTCCTTCTCTTTCAAGATTTACTATTTCCTTTGTTCTAGGATATTATTCTCTTTGTGTACGGTAGATTTACTTCCCCTGTAAAGATTCTCTCCCTTTCAATATTTACTATTTCCTTTGTTCTTGGATATTATTCTCTTTGTGTACGGTGGATTTACTTCCCCCATAAACATTCCCTCCCTTTCAAGTCTTCTTTTTTCCGGAATAGTTTTCTGTTCATCTACAGTACATTGACATCCCAGCCAAGATTTCCTCCCTTTCGATACTTTGAAACAATTTTTCTCTCTTATGATTAAATACTCCCTCCCTTTAAATACCCCCCCCCCCCCCCCCCTTTTTTTTTTTTTTTTCTTTGCTGGAATATTTTCTGTTTCTCTACAGAATGTTTATCCCTTAATCCCTCCCTATCAAGACTTGAGTTAAAAAAAAAATCACAGCAGGTTTATCTCCTGTTCAAAACACTCTCCCTTTACAAACTCATTGATAATTTGCTTTGTCTCCCTTGAACCTTTGCTGTAGGTCGGGGGACCCCAGTCATTATTTTGTGTGAGTGTGTACAGATGTAGGATCTCTCAGGGAACAATCAGTGTGTGTACAGATGTGGAATCTCTCGGGGAACAATCAGTGTGTCTTCAGATGTGGAATCTCTCAGGGAACAATCAGTGTGTGTTCAGATGTAGAATCTCTCAGGGAACAATCAGTGTGTGTGTGTGTACAGATGCTGGATCTCTCAGGCATCAATCAGTGTGTGTACAGATGTGGGATCTCTCAGGGAACAATCAGTGTGTGTATATCTCAGGGAACAATCACTCCGTGTGTGTACAGATGTGGGATCTCTCAGGGAACAAGCAGTGTGTGTATGTGCAGATGTAGGATCTCTCAGGGAACAATCAGTGTGTGTTTAGATGTGGGATCTCTCTGGGATCAATCAGTGTGTGTACAGATGTGGGATCTCTCAGAGAACAAGCAGTGTGTGTGTGTGTGTTCAGATGTGGGATCTCTCAGGGAACAATCGGTGTACGCCCAGCTGTGGGATCTCTCAGGGAACAATCAGTGTGTGTACAGATGTGGGATCTCTCAGGGAACAATCAGGTTGTGTTCAGATGTGGGATCTCTCAGGGAACAATCAGGTTGTGTTCAGATGTGGGATCTCCCAGGGAACAATCAGGCTGTGTTCAGATGTGGGATCTCTCAGGGAACAATCAGGTTGTGTTCAGATGTGGGATCTCTCAAGGAACAATCAGGTTGTGTTCAAACGTGTGGGATCTCTCAGGGAACAATCAGGCTGTGTTCACTAATGTACTGTGTACACTAATGCATAACACACCACACACACACACACACACACACACACACACACACACACACACACACACACACACACAGCATACACACACACATGTTCGTCACCCTGTTTTGATTCTGAAAAGGCAAAGTCTTTTAAACTGATAAATTCAATCGCTGTGGCCTCAACACTACCACCACCACCACCCAAATCCACTGACCTGGTCTTTTTCACGAGCAGTCAGCTTTACTTCCTGCACTGCCTAGAAACGAACCACACAGATTACAAACAGAATAGTACAAGCAAGGCCTAGATGCGAGAGAAAGATAACCAACGTCGACTCATTCTGAAAACCACGCAGTCACACAATCATGAAGAACCAGATTCAAATAAGAACAGAGTCAAAAATCATCTTTATTGGAAACCTTCAAGTCAATGTGCAATCCATTCTACAAAATATCCACAAAAAATACGGTCAGCATACGAAAAGAAACAAAGAAGTGAGTGTGTGTGTGTGTGTGTGTGTGTGTGTGTGTGTGTGTGTGCGTGCGTGCGTGCGTGCGTGCGTGCGTGCGTGCGTGCGTGCGTGTGTGTGTGTGTGTGTGTGTGTGTGTGTGAGAGAGAGAGAGAGAGAGAGAGAGAGAGAGGAGAGAGAGAGAGAGAGAGAGAGAATAAAGAGTGCGTGGATAAATGAATGGTAATCTAATATATAAATGGCAAATTCTGTGTGTGTGTGTGTGTGTGTGTGTGTGTGTGTGTGTGTGTGTGTGTGTGTGTGTGTGTGTGTCTGTGTACGCTATAGACTCAAAAACGGCTCAACCGATTGTAATGAAATTTGGCAGGTACGTCCGTTGTGATCCGAGGATCAGACCTGACCGTTCCGTGTTTTACACATGGAATGTTCTACGTTGCAGCATCACGAACTGGAAACGCAGAAACACTGACTATACTTGCGCCAAACAGGGAGACCAGAAATGTCTACCCAGGCTCTCCAATAGACATGATTACATCGTGAATGCAGTCTTTTCACAGAGTTGTCATGTTTGAGTTGGATTTAACGTCCGTGCCAAAATCAAGGATATGCAGACGGTGGTCCGTCACATTAGATGACACCTGCGGGGCCAGGGTGGACATCGGGTGAACTACGGTCATTTTAGTGGAAACATTCCACGTTAAAATTTCCAAGACCAAGCGGGTTTCGAAAACACGACCTTTGGATCATGAGTCCAGCGCCTTATCCACTAGGTTATGGCGGCCCTACAGAGTTGTCATTTGGAGCATTCAATCGAGGAATTGAGAATGCATCGGTAAGTTCCACAAAGTACAGGCATCCCTTATGGACTGTGTATCTATGGAAAAAAATTCGTGAGGGAAAACAGATTGAGAGGCAAGAAGGGAGTGGGCGTCGAATGAAATTGGGTGAAGTAGATAGGGGAGCTGGGCAATTGGTTCGGCATGGGAAAAAACGAAACAAACCCAAGCTGAATTTTATTGTATTGTCTTTTAAAGTGGTGAGAGAGAGGGGTGGCCAGAAAATTATTGTACAGATATACCGAGCGAACCCGGGTACACCGGCTAGTCTAATATTAAATGGCAAATTCTGTCTGTGTGTGTTGTAGTGTGTGTGTGTGTGTGTGTGTGTGTGATCTGTGTACGCTATAGACTCAAAAACGCTCAACCGATTGTAATGAAATTTGTCAGGTACGTCGTTGTGATCGAGGATGGTTTTGGGCTAATCTCTAAAAAATAAAACGTTAAAAAACCGTTAAAAAAACTGTTATAACGGTTTCGAAGACATCCTTTTTCCTCTGCTTTTCTTCAAATAGCCGTTGTGACATTGCACAGGTACAGGACTACTTCTCTAAAATTAGAACCGTTATTTGGCAGTTAAAAAACGTTATTTATAACAGTTAAAAACCGTTAAAAACACCAAACCCTATGGAAGAAACTGTTTAAAACCCGATCTTCCTGAAATTTAGCAGGTACGTCTGTTGTGACCCGAGGATGGTTTTGGGCTAATCTCTAAAAAAATAAAACCGTTAAAAACCGTTAAAAAAACTGTTATAACGGTTTCAAAGACATCTTTTTCCTCTGCTTTTCATCAAATGGCCGTTGTGACATTGCACAGATACGGGGCTACTTCTCGAAAATTAGAAGCGTTATTTGGCAGTTAAGAAACGTTATTTATAACAGTTAAAAACCGTTAAAAACATCAAACCCTATAAAAACTGTTTAAAACCCGATCTTCTGAGGTTGGCGGCCACGAGAGTCATCGGATCGCCACCAAACTTGACATAAGCCTACAGGAACATCCAGCAGGTAACATAGGGTCATTAGATAGTCATTATGACCATTAAATTTGACCGTTAAAAGCCGATATTTTCAAAATTTCGGTTGTTCTTGATGAAATTCGGTATACATGTGCAGTTTTAAATGCCGAAAAATGATATACAACTTTTACGAACCGAAATTTAAAATTGACCGTTAAAAAACGTTATTTTATAAATTTAGAGTATTCTTCAAGAAATTCGATATACATGTGCAGTTTTGAACGCTAAACAATGATATACAATTTTCAAGATCCGAAACTTAACATTGACCGTTAAAAACCGTTATTTTCTGAATTTGGAAATTTTCACCGTTCTTGATAACATTCCGTATGCACGTACAGTTTTAAGCGCTGAACAATGTTATGCAAATTTTACGAACCAAACTTAACATTGACCGTTAAAAACAGTTAAAAAACTGTTAAACGTTTCAAAGAATCTTTTTCCTCTGCTTTTCATCAAATGGCCGTTGTGACATTACACATGCGTATGTCCAGTAACAGTAAGTAATTTTGCAACATGGATGGGACAGGGTAGGGGGATGAAAAGGGAGGAATGAGAATGGTGAGAAAAATGATTGTACAGTGCAAAGCCTGATACAGCATTTTTTCATTGGACACAGACCCGTTGAAATAAACTACTTCTGCACTAAGTCTATTCCTACAAAATTAAGGGCAATCAGAAGAATGGGAATGGGAACAGTGAGTGCAGGCGGAAAATCGAGCGAGAAAAGCATCTCGACGTGCTAGGGAAGATCCAGAGGAAAGGGGCCAGAGGCAGGTGGAAAACAATAGAATGTATAAGAGAGAGAGAGAGAGAGAGAGAGAGAGAGGAGAGAGGAGAGAGAGAGAGAGAGAGACAGACAGCAGACAGACAGACAGACAGACGACAGAATGTGTAGTTGTGTGGGGGGAGGGGGTGGGAAGATGTTGGTGGGGGGGGGGGGGGTGATTGATTGTAAATCAAAACAATTAATACATGTTTGCCGTCACATGAGTATCGCAAAGAATGTTCATATCCCGGGCAACGCCGGGTGCCCCTGCTAATCTAATATATAAATGGCAAATTCTGTCTCTGTGTGTGTGTGTGTGTTTGTGTACGCTATAGACTCAAAAACGGCTCAACCGATTGTAATGAAATTTGGCAGGTACGTCCGTTGTGACCCGAGGATGGTTTGGGGCTAATCTCTAAAAAAATAAAACCGTTTTAAAAACCGTTAAAAAACTGTTATAACGGTTCAAAGTCATCTTTTTCCTCTGCTTTTCTTCAAATAGCCGTTGTGACATTGCACAGGTACAGGACTACTTCTCTAAAATTAGAACCGTTATTTGGCAGTTAAAAAACGTTATTTATAACAGTTAAAAACCGTTAAAAACACCAAACCCTATGGAAGAAAACTGTTTAAAACCCGATCTTCTTGAAATTTAGCAGGTACGTCTGTTGTGACCGAGGATGGTTTTGGGCTAATCTCTAAAAAAATAAAACCGTTAAAAACCGTTAAAAAACTGTTATAACGGTTTGAAAGACATCCTTTTCCTCTGCTTTTCATCAAATGGCCGTTGTGACATTGCACAGGTACAGGGCTACTTCTCGAAAATTAGAAGCGTTATTTGGCAGTTAAGAAACGTTATTTATAACAGTTAAAAAACCGTTCAAAACACCAAACGCTATAAAAACTGTTTAAAACCCGATCTTCTGAGGTTGGCGGCCACGAGAGTTATCGGATCGCCACCAAACTTGACATAAGCCTACAGGAACATCCAGCGGGTAACATAGGATCATTAGATAGTCATTATGACCATTAAATTTGACCGTTAAAAACCGTTATTTTCAAAATTTAGGTTGTTCTTGATGAAATTCGGTATACATGTGCAGTTTTAAATGCCGAAAAATGATATACAACTTTTACGAACCGAAATTTAAAATTGACCGTTAAAAAACGTTATTTTATAAATTTAGAGTATTCTTCAACAAATTCGATATACATGTGCAGTTTTGAACGCTAAACAATGATATACAATTTTCAAGATCCGAAACTTAACATTGACCGTTAAAAAACCGTTATCTTCTGAATTTTGAAATTTTCACCGTTCTTGATAACATTCCGTATGCACGTACAGTTTTAAGCGCTGAACAATGTTATGCAAATTTTACGAACCAAAACTTAACATTGACCGTTAAAAACCGTTATTTTCTAAATTTGCACCACTATTGATAAAATTCGGTATGCATATGTCCAGTAACGGTAAGTAATTTTGCAACATGGATGGGACAGGGTAGGGGGATGAAAAGGGAGGAATGAGAGGGGCCAGAAAAATGATTGTACAGTGCAAAGCCTGATACAGTATTTTTACATTAGACACAGACCCGTTGAAATAAACTACTTCTGCACAAAGTCTATTCCTACAAAATTAAGGGCAATCAGAAGAATGGGAATGGGAACAGTGAGTGCAGGCGGAAAATCGAGCGAGAAAAGCATCTCGACGTGCTAGGGAAGATCCAGAGGAAAGGGGCCAGAGGCAGGCGGAAAACAATAGAATGTATAAGAGAGAGAGAGAGAGAGGAGAGAGAGAGAGAGAGAGAGAGAGAGAGAGAGAGAGGATGTGTATTTGTGTGGGGGGAGGGGGTGGGAAGATGTTGGGGGGGGGGGGGGGGATTGATTGTAAATCAAAACAATTAATACAAGTTTGCTGTCACGTGAGTATCGCAAAGAATGTTCATATCCCGGGCAATGCCGGGTGCCCCTGCTAGTTTGATATAATTGTAACATTTTATTTCAAACGTTATTATCTTTTTCAATATTACCACCATCATCATTTTATTACCACCAAACAATTCTGAAGTGAGAGACAGAGACAGACAGAGAGAGAGAGAGGACAGAGAGAGAGAGAGAGACAGACAGACAAACAGACAGACAGACAGACAGACAGACATACAGACAGACACAGACAGAGAGTTTGAGTGTGCGCGTACGTGCGTGCTCACAATTGTGAATCGTGTATATGTATGTGTGCTTTATATGTGAGATCTTACTGTCAGTATGTAACAAGTTTCAATCAAATCTGTCAGCTGCTTGAAGGGACGTTTGCTAACAGTTGTTCGTTACATTCAGTATGTAGCAAGTTGTAACACATGGACGTTTGCTAACAGTTGTTCGTTACATTCAGTATGTAGCAAGTTGTAACACATGGACGTTTGCTAACAGTTGTTCGTTACATTCACTGACTAGCAAGTTGTAACAATCTCTCAGCCGGTAGAGGGGAAGTCTGTTAAACAGCTGTTCGTGACGTTCACGTTTGGCGTCCATGCCCAGTCAAATGATACAGCACGGATGGTGAGGGAGGGTGGGTGGGGGGGGGGGGGGGGGGGGAGGAAGGAGGACAACCATCTAACTATTTAATATAACATGGGTACTACCATAATGATAATGCCACGAGATAGGTCATGACGATGCCAATCTTTATATTGCACACCAGTGGATTTGAATTTGCAGCATCATTTTCACTGCAAAGCCCGTTCTATATTTCTGAGCTAACCATGCAGCTGTAACACTGGGGTGATGATGACACGTGTTCACATCATCAGTCACAATGGACTGTTACTCAGCCCAAAATGAATGGACAACAGTTTCAGTCACAATGGACTGTTACTCAGCCCAAAATGAATGGACAACAGTTTCAGTCACAATGGACTGTTACTCAGCCCAAAATGAATGGACAACAGTTTCAGTCACAATGGACTGTTACTCAGCCCAAAATGAATGGACAACAGTTACAGTGACAATGGACTGTTACTCAGCCCAAAATGAATGGACAATAGTTACAGTCACAATGGACTGTTACTCAGCCCAGAATGAACGGACAACAGTTCCCTCCCTTAAAACAAATCTGCGTGCGCTGCGTTCACTGTGTTCAAAGTCTGAACAATATCCTCTGACAGTATTTCGTTAAGATGATCACGAGGTGATGGATCGTAAGACGCTTGTGGAGACTTCTTCACAACCAAGGCCAATGTGAGGGTCAGGTTATGACCGACAGCGTTGTCAAAACATAGCCATGGACAACTTAAAACCCAAGGCTAACACACAAAGCCCAGTAATTGAGCCATGAACAACTTAAAACCGAAGACTAACACACAAAGCCCAGTCATTGAGCCATGGACAACTTAAAACCCAAGGTTAACACACAAAGCCCAGTCAATGACCCATGAACAACTTAAAACCGAAGGTTAACACACAAAGCCCAGTCACTGAGCCATGAACAACTTAAAACCCAAGGTTAACACACAAAACCCAGTCATTGAGCCATGGACAACTTAAAACCCAAGGTTAACACACAAAGCCCGTCACTGAGCCATGGACAACTTAAAGCCCAAGGTTAACACACAAAGCCCAGTCATTGAGCCATGGACTACTTTTAACCCAAGGTTAACACACAAAGCCCAGTCATTAAGCCATGGACTACTTTTAACCCAAGGTTAACACACAAAGCCCAGTCACTGAGCCCTGAACAACTTACAGCCCAAGATTAACACACAAAGGTCAGTCATTGTGCCATGGACAACTTAAAACCCAAGGTTAACACACAAAGCCCGTCACTGAGCCATGGACAACTTAAAACCCAAGGCTAACACACAAAGCCCAGTCACTGAGCCATGGACAACTTAAAACCCAAGGCTAACACACAAAGCCCAGTCACTGAGCCATGGACAACTTCAACACCAAGGTTAACACACAAACCCCAGTTACGGAGCCACGACAACTCAAAGCCCAAGGTTAACATACAAAGCCCAGTCACGGAGCCATGACAACTCAAAGCCCAAGGTTAACATACAAAGCCCAGTCACTGAACCATGACAACTCAAAGCCCAAGGTTAACACACAAACCCCAGTTACGGAGCCACAACTCAAAGCCCAAGGTTAACATACAAAGCCCAGTTACGGAGCCATGACAACTCAAAGCCCAAGGTTAACATACAAAGCCCAGTCAATGAGCCATGGACAACCTAGAGCCCAAAGTTAAGACACAAAGCCTAGTCAACTGAGGCCTTTCAAAGACATCAAAATCATTTAGCCATGATCCTCATATCTCCTGAATGAAGCCCATGTCAAGTGGAATATCTGGGAAAAAGGTCAGTCCGCACTTCATGTCAAATCAATCCTGTCCTTCGAAGAGGTGCTTTCTATTGAGCTGTTCTTCACCCAGGATAGATCATAGAGCGCCTTCACCCGCTAAAAGGACGAGAGCATGTTACTGTAAGAAATGAGTGAGCAGTCTGCAGTCCGCTAAAACACTGTGTTTTTGTTGTCGGGATACCTGTGGAATGACCTGCTGTGAATCTAACTGGATGTTGAAGAGGTTACTGTCAATCCGGATGTATCTTTTCTCTTGCCTGAGGCTTTAAACGTGTCTTCGGAGCATTCAATTTGTGGTCATAGAAAGGAATAGATATACTCCAGAAGTTTTCCAGTTGCGACATTTCTGGTATGCTGGTTTACAACATTGTTGGCAGGGAATCCAAGCGTAAACAATTATGCATGGGAGCAAGAGCTACCCTACTTGTTTATTGTTTAATGCTGTATCCGTCGTTTTTTTTTTTAAAGTTCATTACACAACGTTCTGAGAGTACAACTAAACAGCCCTGCATGATTCCAACTAAGAGGTCACATGAGCCAATCTGCTCTCTCCGCTGTGTTCCACATTCATACCGCATTGTGGGCGGATGTCAGCACGTCCGATGGAAATGGAAAGCAGTGTCATGTCACAGCTGTTTCACTCATCTCTTAGTGCTTTAACCTTCAGCTTGTCATCAGTCTGGCTGCTACAGAACTCTCTATTTTGGTCCTCTGTCTCATTCTCCTCCCCCTCCTCCCCCCCCCAGCCCACCCCCTTCTCTCTCTCCGTGGCAAAACTCCCACGCCGCTCATTGTCGTCACACCCACACTCCTCTCATTGAAACGGAGTACTTTCAGTCCATGGCCAGCAATCCACATGACGTCATCATCAGTGTCCACAGGGCGTCATCATCAGCAATCCACCACACTATCAGTCCATGGCCAGCAATCCACATGACGTCATTATCAGGCAACCTACCAGCAATCCACATGACGTCATCATCAGTATCCACAGGACATCACCATCAGGCAATTCACCACACTATCAACCTACCAACAATCCACATGACGTCATCATCAGTATCCACAGGACATCATCATCAGGCAATTCACCATACTATCAACCTACCAACAATCCACATGATGTCATCATCAGTATCCACAGGACATCATCATCAGGCAATTCACCATACTATCAGTCTATGGCCAGCAATCCACACCACGTCATCATCAGGCACCATGCATGGCCAACAATCCACACGACGTAATCATCAGTATCCACAGGACGTCATCATCAGACAAACCACCACACTATCTGTCCATGGCCCTCATCACGTCATTATCAGGCAACCTACCAGCAATCCACATGACGTCATCATCAGTCATCATCAGACAAACCACCACACTATCTGTCCATGGCCCTCATCACGTCATTATCAGGCAACCTACCAGC
>CM065718.1:34412367-34477367 GCA_033310375.1 Conus canariensis
CCGTTCATCATCTGTCATCAACGAATCACCATTCATCATCTGTCATCAATAAATCACCATTCATCATCTGTCATCAATGAATCACCGTTCATCATCTGTCATCAATGAATCACCATTCATCATCTGTCATCAATGAATCACCATTCATCATCTGTCATCAACGAATCACCATTCATCATCTGTCATCAATGAATCACCATTCATCATCTGTCATCAATGAATCACCATTCATCATTTGTCATCAACGAATCACCGTTCATCATCTATCATCAATGAATCACCATTTATCATCTGTCACCATTCATCCATCATCGCCCTTCGTCGGTCAATTTCCATTCATCATCATCATTTTGTCATCACCAATTGTAACAATCAGTTGTACTTAATAACCAGTCGCCATGTCATCCTCCATTATCAGCCAGCATTTTCATCTGCTATCAATAACAACTCCTCCATCTAGATTCTGTTCAAGCTGTCACCAACCGTCATAATCCTCAATCACTCCTAATTAATCAACGATCATCTGTCGTCATCAATCATTATTTATCCTCAACGTTTACTCATCATCTATCATTAACCACTCATCCATTATCCTTCATGAATCATCCAGAATATTTGCTGATGTCTGGCTTTGTCAATCTGGCCCTTTATTTATTCATGTGCTAACATCGTGTGACTCGTCTGTTCGAAAAATGTGACCAAAAAGTTTGAAGGGAAAACAACACAAACAAAACAAAAAAAATGGCTGACTGTAGAATCAAACGCAAAACCGAACCGTTTGTAACGGAAGTGTTCATGAGAAACGTAACATGAGGAAACAGTTGATGAGATATCAGAAACATGGCATGAGGAAACAGTTGATGAGATATCAGAAACATGAGCGAAAAGTGATGAGATATCAGAAACATGACATGAGGGAAAAGTGATGAGATATCAGAAACAAGACATGAGGGAAAAGTTGATGAGATATCAGAAACATGACATGAGGGAAAAGTGATGAGATATCAGAAACAAGACATGAGGGAAGAGTTGATGAGATATCAGAAACATGACATGAGGGAAAAGTGATGATATATCAGAAACAAGACATGAGGGAAGAGTTGATGAGATATCAGAAACATGACACGAGGGAAGAGTTGATGAGATATCAGAAACATGACGTGAGGGAAGAGTTGATGAGATATCAGAAACATGACGTGAGGGAAGAGTTGATGAGATATCAGAAACATGACATGAGGAAACAGTTGTTGAGATATCAGAAACATGACATGAGGGAAGAGTTGCTGAAATATCAGAAACATGACATGACGGAAGGGTTGATGAGATATCAGAAACATGACGGAAGGCGGAGCCCGTGCCTATCTTTCTGTCGCCTTTTAACTTCCCTGAGCTGAATAAGGTACCCGTTAATTGTTGGGTGGACAGAGAGGGTTTCAAAGCCGCAATCATACCCCACGTGTCACTCCAACTTATGATCGTCAACTCGGCAGGCACATGCTTTCAGCACTTGATTTCAGGCCCCTGTAGACAGTGTGGGAGAGGGACACAAACCATGCACACCGCCACCATTCCAGGCGCAAATGTTTCTTCTTCACTGTCAATGGAACTGGTCCCAGGCATTCAGCAAGCTGTGCAGCAACAGCCCTGTACAGCTGACTGATGACGTCCTGAAGACCTGGCGACAGGGATCGCGCAGGCACACACAGACAGACCAGACAGCCGGAACTGACGACAACACCCTGGCGAACAGCTCAGGCATAGGTACAGGACAACAAGCAGGGACAGAGGCACTGGAAAAAAGCAAAGCCAGTGTTGGCAGTTCCCGACAGTGATGAGTTTCCTTCAGTGCCAGTGTCAAAGAACTCTGCAAGTCCACACACAGCTAACTATTTCAAAAACTACCCAAACAAATGACACACCAAAAAGTGTCACATATCACGTAGTTTTACGGTAAAGCAAAACAACAGACAGATGTCTATGCAATGACCTCATGGAGGGATGAAGAACTCTGAGGGGACTGCACACATCAACTCTCACCACCCTGGCATGTTATAGGAGCAGTCACTACTTATCCAGAAAAAAGTGATACGTATGTGCAGACACGTCCTCGCAGAATACACACACAGTCATGCAACCACAGCCTAATGATCCTGTTGTTTCCTATTTTTCTTGTACGCAGCTTGTTGTTCTTTCATTTTTCTATAGCGTAAGGGGTCTTGTCGAAGCTTCTTGTAGTAGCGCTGGTTGTACTCATGTTTCTTCGCTCTCTCCAGTGCCATCACAGCTGCAAAACAAAACAAAACGAGGAATAACATAAGAGTCAGAAACTCACACACACACACACACACACACACACACACACACATACACACGTCACACACACACACACACACACACACACACACACACACACACACACACACACACACACACACACACGCACAGACGGCACATTAATTCCTTGATCAAATTCCTTGTAGCCATATATACACGTACATTCAACAAATCTTGGTCATGATGTTTAAGTTAACCAAATAGTCCCAACACATCTGTTTGAAGGGAAACAAAAGATGGACAATTAAGACTGAATCGAGAATATAAAGGTTCACATTTGAAAAAAAAAAACGTGCATTGCTTCTAGTCACCTGCTCACGCAAAGAAGCTATTTTACAGGCACTTTTTAATATGCGCACTGTGCAGATGGAAGAATGAATAGACAGCGAACTGTTTACTCCCTTCTTTGTTAATTCAGTTGAGAGATTACCTTTTCATCCGTGTCAGCCAATGTCTTTGTTAGCAAGATTATGTAAGAACTAGAGAGCCGATGTTAATGAAACTTGGTGGACACATCGAATGTGGCCCAAGGACAAAACCGTTTTTCCTTCAACCCACCCCACTTTACAGCCTCTTCCACCTAGCCACTTTAAAGCTTGGCCAGTTTACAGCCTGGCCAGTTTACAGCCTGGCCAGTTTACAGCCTGACCAGTTTACAGCCTGGCCAGTTTACAGCCTGGTCAGTTTACAACCTGGTCAGTTTAAAGCCTGTCAAATTTACAGCCTGCTCAGTTTCCAGCCTGGCCAACCTGCCTGGCCGGTTGGGGCTGATGTGTTTGCACGGAAGGAAAGCTTCGCTTGATTTTTTTCTCCTCCAAAACTGTTGCGCCACAAGGCAAAGAAAACCTACGTCGTTATTTCTGAATAACTGTATTGCACAATATTACAATTCCGTGTTATACTGTATTGCACAATATTACAATTCCATGTTATACTGTACTGCACGATCTTACAATTCCACCTTATACTGTATTACACGATACTACAATCCCACGTTATACTATGTATGTTCTTATTTCTGAATGACTGTATTACACAATATTACTATTCTATGTTATACTATGTGTACATTCTTAGTTCTTATTGTTACGGATGGTGTGCGGTGCGTATGTTGCTGTCTGACTCTCACCTGAAGAAGTTTGGATGTGTGTACGACTTTTCTCTACACACACCCACACCACACGAACATAAGACAGCCAGGCAACAAGTTAAGTTTCTACCTTTTTTCTTCTGCTTCCTGAACCATCACATTATAGCAAATACATATTACATAACAAGTATGAACATTTACAACATAAAGTTCTCGCCACCACCAAAGGCACGCACCCAACGATACTTGATACTGTATTGTCACAATAACATATTTCTTTTCACACAGCAGGCCAGGCTGGCATCCACAGCAGTGTCATCACAGACAGTCTATGCACTTGGCCGCGTCCGGCCCGAATCACACAGTCTGCACACAGATCAGGAGTCACTCACGAAAAAAGTTCGTGGAGCCCTTCCAGGAACTCCGACACACCAAGACACACGTCGACACGACGGAAACGAAACCGCTTACGGAGGTAGGTTCATGGAGTCCTTCCAGGGACTCCCACACAGCAGAAAAAAAAAACACAAGTCGTCGTCCCGACAAACTCTGAAGCCCTTTCTCACTCAAGCTCGTTGCTGACATCACGGACAGGCTCTCGACACCCCCCACGGGGCGGAGACGGCGGCTGGGCTCGTGCTGCACCCCACACCCGGTTTAGTTGGCAGTGCACACACGATGTCTACTGACCCTCGGTCAGCCTCTCAATACGCCGGTGGGGTAGAGACAGTGGCTTGGCACAGGCTGCACCCTACACCCGGATGGCAGGTAAACAGGCCAACCGGTTTTACAGGTTTACTATTCCGGTCAACGTGTCCCCAAAATTTGGGACCGGACGAAATACGGTCCATCACATCTATGTTATACTATGTACGTTTTCTAAATGACTGTATTGCACGATACTACAATTCCATGTTATACTATGTACGTTCTTATTTCTAAATGACTGTATTGCACGATATTACAATCCCACGTTATACTATCTACGTTCTTATTTCTAAATGACTGTATTGCACGATATTACAATCCCACGTTATACTATGTACGTTCTTATTTCATTGCCTGCTCTTAATTCACCTGATGTGTCCAACTGGCACCATGGATTTCCAACAGGCAGACTGACTGATTGACTGACATGCTGACGGATAGACACATGAACTCAAGAGAGAGAGAGAGAGAGAGAGAGAGAGAGAGAGAGAGAGAGAGAGAGAGAGAGAGAGACAGAGACAGAGAGAGACAGAGAGAGAGCAGCGGCAAAAGGCGATATCTGACATCATATGTGCAATGTCATAAGTCACCTCTCATTTTATATAATCCACTAAATATTCTTTAAAAAAAAAGGTCAACAAGACCAAAAATTTGGATGCAAAATCTGTGTGTGTGTGTGTGTGTGTGTGTGTGTGTGTGTGTGTGTGTGTGTGTGTGTGTGTGTGTGTGTGTGAGCGTACGCGTGAGCGCATGCATGCGAATATATATATATTGTGTGTGTGTGTGTGTGTGTGTGTGTGTGTGTGTGTGTGTGTGTGTGTGTGTGTGTTTGAGTTAAACAAAGGATATTATTTTTTTTTAATGTAGATGTACAGAAAGAGGTCAAGGTTGGAGTCACTAGGTTTTATCATAATGTCGAGACAAATTACGTTGTGGTCTCATACAACCACACAAGCAAATCAAAGTGCATTTGAAATGAATAAATAGAAAACAAACAAAACAGGAAGACAGGAAATCATGCTTGATCACCACTGTACTAAAGGGAGACACCAACACTGCCTCCCACATCTGCCCCCGTCATCCTTACATTCACGTTCATGCCAGCAAATACCTTCACAAAAATGGCTACGCTGTGAAGGGAAATATAGTTGTACTTAAACTAGAATGGCAAGATACAAATGGAGATCAAGTGAATGATCAAAAAGTCACTCGTCTCATAACTTCAGCCTTAACTTGGTTATGAGCGTCTAAGCTGCGAGACTTCAGACAGAAACAAATCTCACTGATAATTTCCTTTTAAATCATCAAGTTTGCTTCAGTACAGATGTTAGTAATGGAACTTACAATATTGTAACTTGACGCCGCTGACAAAAATTACTGTAATAATATCATGTCGCTGGACATAAGCAGAAATTATATGCAGACAATACGGCTAGTGCCATTACTTGTAATGAATTTTCATACCTGTTAAAAAATATGAATAATGTAAGTACTGTCCAAGCAGGGAGCAAAAAAATTTTGTCTATTCAGAGTCCTGCAGATTCTTTTTGGGGTTTTACAGCTTCGTTTTGGAGGCTGACACGACTGAATGTTCTCAACACAAATCGTTCTTTTCCTACTTATTGAAGTAGACACAAGTATGGATCTTCAGATATGTGGACTATACCTCATCACTGGGTCTAACAAACCACACGACCCATTTGACAAAAGCTTTCAATGTGGACATCTGGGTTCTTACACTGACACAGCTTTAATGAGGACATCTGTGTTCTTATACTGGACACAGCTTTCAATGTGGACATCTGTGTTCTTACACTGACACAGCTTTCAATGTGGACATCTGGGTTCTTACACTAACACAGCTTTCAATGTGGACATCTGTGTTCTTATACTGACACAGCTTTCAATGTGGACATCTGGGTTCTTACACTGACACAGCTTTCAATGTGGACTTCCGTGTTCTTACACTGACAAAGCTTTCAATGTGGACATCTGTGTTCTTACACTAACACAGCTTTCAATGTGGACATCTGTGTTCTTATACTGACACAGCTTTCAATGTGGACATCTGTGTTCTTATACTGACACAGCTTTCAATGTGGACATCTGTGTTCTTACACTGACACAGCTTTCAATGTGGACATCCGTGTTCTTATACTGACACAGCTTTCAATGTGGACATCTGTGTTCTTATACTGACACAGCTTTCAATGTGGACATCTGTGTTCTTACACTGACACAGCTTTCAATGTGGACATCTGGGTTCTTACACTGACACAGCTTTCAATGTGGACATCTGTGTTCTTATACTGATACAGCTTTAATGAGGACATCTGGTTTCTTACACTGACACAGCTTTAATGAGGACATCTGTGTTCTTACACCAACACAGCTTTAATGAGGACATCTGTGTTCTTACACTAACACAGCTTTCAATGTGGACATCTGTGTTCTTACACTAACACAGCTTTAATGAGGACATCTGTGTTCTTATACTGACAAAGCTTTCAATGTGGACATCTGGGTTCTTACACTGACAAAGCTTTCAATGTGGACTTCCCGTGTTCTTACACTGACAAAGCTTTCAATGCAGACATCTGTGTTCTTACACTGACACAGCTTTCAATGTGGACATCTGGGTTCTTACACTAACACAGCTTTCAATGTGGACATCTGTGTTCTTACACTAACACAGCTTTCAATGTGGACATCTGTGTTCTTACACTGACACAGCTTTCAATGTGGACATCTGTGTTCTTACACTGACAAAGCTTTCAATGTGGACATCTGTGTTCTTACACTGACAAAGCTTTCAATGTGGACATCTGTGTTCTTACACTGACAAAGCTTTCAACGTGGACATCTGTGTTCTTACACTGACAAAGCTTTCAACGTGGACATCTGGGTTCTTACACTGACAGTCGGTCCTTCTGACGGGCCCGCCATCGCTGGTTATTGACCTTGGTTTGCTGCCTCAACCTCCAATAGCGGGAGGGGTCCTGCTGCACCTTGAGGTAGTAGCGCCTGTTGTACTCCCGTCTCTTGGCTCTCTCCCGCTCCCGTGCCGAGTTAGTCACTGCAATAAAGGAAGCTTGTCTCAATATTGGAACGGTAGTTTGGTAAAGCCAACATTAACACAAGCAGTAAAACTCAGCGGGACCAACTCCACAGTTAGGGAAAATGACTCCACATATTAACCAATTGGCAAGGGTGACATTACGGGTTGAGGTGAATTGCCCCCCTCCAGTAAGGGTACCTCCCTTCACATACCTCCTCTCATCAAAGATGAGGCAGACACATGGCCAGTCACTGAAGGGAGAAAACTGTGTTGTTTACTTCCTGACATCGTTTCAAAGATACTGACAAGAGCTTCACACTTTGAGTTGTTTTCAATAAAAATCAGCATTCAGGCCCCCAGGATCTCTGGTTCGCTGTCTAATACTGACGAATGATTGGTTCCCTGTCTAATTCTGACGAATGACTGGTTCCCTGTCTAATACTGAGGAATGGTTGGTTCCCTGTCTAATACTGAGGAATGGTTGGTTCCCTGTCTAATACTCACGAATGATGACATCCTGAAAGTGTTTCCTTGTGCCCCTGACAAAGCAATGTACCTTCGGTCTCAGCGAGGGTCACTGGACACTCTCTACCTAAATAATATGGAGACAAGATATTACTTGGCGCTAATCATTTGTTTACAAGTTTGTGTTTCAGCTGTAACTAACCTGGTACATATCTGTTTTATTGCATGATTCTCACAGCAGTTTGCTTAAAAGCTATTCTTTCCATGCAGTGTTTACCCTAAACCTTTTTTTTCCTGTGAAAATTCTAAACATCATTCACTTTGCCAGTGAGCCTGCCAGTGCGTCATTCTAAGAGAACCTTTATGCCATTGGCCTAATATTTTCTGGTGTGTTTGACACTATGTTTTAAGGCTACAATAGTTAACTGTCTCATTGCCCTAAATTTTCTTGTGTGTAGGAAACAATGTCTTAAGGCTACAATAGTTAACTGTTCCATTGGCCTAATATTTTCTGGTGTGTAGGACACTATGTTTTAAGGCTACAATAGTTAATTGTTATTTAAGAGCGGTCACCTGTGAATTATGGGCCAGGACTTTCTGCACTGCTTTTATAAACAATCTTTAAAATAAGCAAAAACAGTACCAACAACAGCAATTACAACAATGATAATAATTATGATGATTACAGTAATAATAATAATATCAATCAACATCATCATAATCACCATCATAATCACCATCATTCATCATCGTCGTCGTCGTCGTCATCATTATCATCATCACCATCATCATCACAACGACAACACACAAGAAAAGAACAAACATATTTCACTCGGTAACTTACCACTAGCATTCAAGGCAACGCTGCACTCGATCAAGGTTAGATGCAGATGAATCTATGCCGAGTACGGTCTCAAAATATTGCAAACACGGTTTTAAAATCCGAGAATAACACTGAGATTGACGATCTGAAATATAAACATCAATATACGTATCAAATCTGCTTAATTACACTTGCCCATGAAAACAATTTGTGTTTTTTTACCTCCAAGTCATACATCCTAGTTGTTCACCATGAGGAATCAAAATCAACAGGGTTTTTGTTTTCGTTTTTGTTTTTTCAATTAAAAAATAGTGATTGACTGTGAGTGCTGTGCACAAAACAAGCCCCAGAAGAACATCACATAACTTCTTGGGGTGAAATCTTGGTGATCATATAGTAGATACCTTTCTGTTTTGTTTGTTTGTTGTTTGTTTCCATGGCAAGAAAATTCAGTTCACGTCAAACTAGGACAATCTTTTACATGTACAGACCAAAAAAATTCTGAATCATTCACACTTGTTTCTTTATAAAAGTCATTGTTGAAAGAAACAGGCAGAATGAGTAGCAGCACATGAAATAACCTGATTAAACTAGTTTCACCATGAGATGTGGGAAATGAAAGTGAAAAGTGGCTTAAAACAACCGTTTTGGTGCACAGACAATAGCTGGTGTTTGTGGCCATAGCTGAAGAATCAGAAACCTGATTCATTGCCAAAGACATGCTGAGCCATGCTTTAGGACCACACGGAGACAAACTTGCAATACATATGACTTCAATCCTTGTCATCTGAACATGCAATGCTACATTTTTTTTCCATTATTGTATGAGCAATGACCTAGCAGAAGGCCAGAGTCTAGGGCAGGCGTTAGTGGAGGAAGAGCTCAGCATTGCCCTTCACCATACTTTACCTCAAATGAACTGTACCAGGAAGGCACTGACTGGGGGGCGGACAGACAGGGATTTCACACTGTACAAATCCAATGACGGCAGGGGGGGGGGGGGGGGGGGGGGGGGGGGGGGTTAGACAGACAGGGATTTCACACTGTACAAATCCAATGACTGGGGGTGGACAGACAGGGATTTAACACTGTACAAGTCCAATGACTGTGGGTGAACAGACAGGGATTTCACACTGTACAAATCCAGTGACTGAAGGGTGACAGACAGGGATTTCACGCTGTACAAATCCAGTGACTGGGGGGTGGACAGACAGGGATTTCACACTGTACAAATCCAGCGACTGTCAGGTGGACAGACAGGGATTTCACACTGTACAAATCCATGACAGGAGTGGGGGTGGACAGACAGGGATTTCACACTGTACAAATCCAGTGACTGGGGGTGGACAGACAGGGATTTCACACTGTATAAATCCAGTGACTGTGGGGTGGACAGACAGGGATTTCACACTGTACAAATCCAGTGACTGTCAGGTAGACACACAGGAATTTCACACTTTCCATGACCGTGGGTGACAGACAGGATTCACACTGTACATATCCAGTGACTGGGTGGACAGACAGGATTTCACACTGTACAATCAGTGACTGGGGTGGACAGACAGGATTTCACACTGTACAAATCCAATGACTGTGCGGTGGACAGACAGGGATTTCACACTGTACAAATCCAATGACTCGGGTGGACAGACAGGATTTCCAGTACAAATCAATGATGTGGGGTGGACAGACAGGGATTCCACACTGTACAAATCCCATGACTGTCAGGTGGACAGACAGGGATTTCACACTGTACAAATCCAGTGACTGGGGGGTGGACAGACAGGGATTTCACACTGTACAAATCCCGTGACTGTGGGGTGGACAGACAGGGATTTCACACTGTACAAATCCAGTGACTGTGGGGTGGACAGACAGGGATTTCACACTGCACAAACCCAACCCTATAGGGGCTCGACCTCAACACCATCAGGTCAGAGGCCCAACTGTCAAACCTGCTGATTGCCTTTCCCCCATCTCCTCTCCCCAACTGTGCTTTACTATTGTTTCACTGACCTGATCAGTTCTGATATTGATCCATGTGCATGTTCCTTCCTTGCTTCCCCAGCTTGACTCCATGGATCTCCACCGGTGAAATTATTGCATAACGCAATTAGGTTTCTATCCATGGATCACCATGATCAGATTATTGCATAATGCAACTGGTTTTCTGGTTTTCTGTCCCATCGTTAAGGCAGCTACACTCTGTTTTCTGGCTGCATTGAGTAAGACAGTCTCCATCAGCGCATCAGTCTAGTATAAACACTTACAACACAAAACGCTCTCCATCACCTCTTGTACCTCCATTCACTTGTGATACATGACGTTTAAGGACTAGTCCAAAAGCAGAGGTCCTTCCTTCACAAAACTGAAACTTGCGCCTCAAAGAGCAGAATTAGAACCTTCATAACATTTACACACACACACACACACACACACACACACACACACACACCACACACACACACACACCACACACACACACACACACACACACACACACACACACACAGCGCGCATGAGAGAGAGAGAGAAGAGGAGAGAGAGAGAGAGAGAGAGAGAGAGAGAGAGAGAGAAACGACAGACAGACAGACAGACAGACAGCAGAGAGAGAGAGAGAGAGAGAGAGAGAGAGAGAGAGAGAGAGAGAGAGAGAGAGAGAGAGAGAGAGAGAGAAAACAGCAAATGATTACTATTAATTCAATGAAACTGAGCGAGTGTCTATCTCTTCAAGGTATTCTTTTCCAACTCATCTCCCTCACGCAGCGCCATTATTCTCGTGCCTCTCATTCCACACTGCCCCCAAACACAGCCGCAGTCAGTTTCGTCTGGCCCCAGTTCCAGCACAGAAGTTTGAAGGGAGCAGACTATTTCAGGTGACTGTGAGGCAACCCGTCAATGGAGTCACTGCACTGCTGGCAAGTCTTTTCAGTGGTTTTCTGCGGTGTTGCCTGTTTTGATCTAACCTAAGCAGGGCACCGCCTGTTAAGGCCCCAACTGATGACATCAGCTGCTTGGTTTACTGCCCACATGTGTGAGCGTTCCCCTGTGGAGGGGACCATCACGTCCATCCAATACCACACTCCATGATCTTGCAGATACCAAGGTCTTTGACACCAAGTCACGGCCATGGAGGTGCAGAGGAAATCAAAACTGAGGTCCCTGCCAGAGCAGGGCGAGAGGGGCCACAGAGTTGGGACTTTTCTACTGACGATGAATGAGGAAGAGGATGATGACCACACTAGGGCCCGTGACGACACGACAGGGCTGTACTCTACACTTCCTTTCAAAGTGCATTATGGTATGGACCACACCTGAGGCACCGACACCTGCAGTGATGGTCATGGTAGTTGAGCAACACTCTGAGGGACGACTCCATGACGAGGGGAGGGTGGATGGTTGGTTCCATGAAGGGGGGAGGGGCGATGGTTGGTTCCATGAAGGGGGAGGGGAGGTGGTTCACGAAGGGGGAGGGTGGATGGTTGGTTCCATGAAGGGGGGGAGGGTGGATGGTTGGTTCCATGAAGTGGGGAGGGTGGATGGTTGGTTCCAGTCGTCCAGTCTGAGACCACATCACACGCCTCTCTGGGCAGAGTAGGAACGAAACATCCCACATGGAAATACATCGGGTTTTAACCGACCTGGGTCCTGCTAACTACATCAATAAGGCGGCCGGTGAGTGAGTAATTACGATTTGTTTGTGCGGTTATCTCATCATCATCATCATCATCATCATCATCATCATCATCATCATTATCATCATCATCATTATTATTATCATCATTACCATCATCATCATCATTTCTTAAGTACTTATGCAGCGCCTATCCTTGGTCAGAGACCAAGCCCTAAGCACTTCACAATCCACACTCACAACGGGCTGCCTACCTGGGTGGAGCTCACAGAATAGCTGTCTGCTTCCGCTACATTCAGTTGTTTCCCATACTATTCAGTCTATACATCATACACTCGGTTTGCAGTCTTTATTTCCATTTTCTTTGCCACAGAAGATGCATGCTATGTGTATACGTATCATCCATACCAACGGCCAAAATAACCTTCTCTTCTGAATGTTGGTGATACAGAGTGCCAGATGTGATGCCTACGTTCACGCACAAAATTTCGGTTTATAGTCTCCTTCGAAAGACTTTTCGGGAAATGGAGTCAGAACCAATACGGCACGGTGAAGATTTCAACTCACAGCCCCCAGAAAGGTACCTTTATTTTCAAGTCACAGCCCCCAGATCATCAGGATTAAGTGTCTGGAGCTCTACCAACTCAGCAGTTCTTGCCTCCACAGAAGGAAATCCAAGGTGGAGATGAGACAACACTTACGACTAAAGGTCTGGACTAGGAAGACAGCGGACAGTCACGGGGAACCCATGTACCACAGTAGTCTCTACAACATTTCACTTGCCCTCTGTGCTCCTCTATGTCCTGTGTGTTCCTCTATGTCCTGTGTGCTCCTCTATGTCCTGTGTGCTCCTCTATGTCCTCTGTGCTCCTCTATGTCCTGTGTGTTCCTCTATGTCCTGTGTGCTCCTCTAAGTCTTTTTTGTGTGCTCCTCTATGTCCTGTGTGCTCCTCTATGTCCTTCCAATGTGCTCCTCTATGTCATATGTGCTCCTCTATGTCCTTCCTGTGTGCTCCTCTATATATTGTGTGCTCCTTGATTCTATGTCCGTGTGCTCCCCTACGTCCTGTGTGCTCCTCTGCTTCTACGTCCTGTGTGTTCCTCTATGTCCTGTGTGCTCCTCTATGTCCTGTGTGCTCCTCTATGTCCTTACTGTGTAATCCTCTATGTCCTGTGTGCTCCTCTATGTCCTGTGTGCTCTTCTATGTCCTTCCTGTGTGCTCCACTGCTTCTATGTCCTGTGTGCTCCCCTATGTCCTGTGTGTTCCTCTGCTTCTCTGTGATGTGTGCTTCTCTATGTCCTGTGTGCTCCTCTATGTCCTGTGTGCTCCTCTATGTCCTGTGTGCTCCTCTATGTCCTGTGTGCTCCTCTATGTCCTGTGTGCTTCTCTATGTCCTGTGTGCTCCTCTATGTCCTGTGTGCTTCTCTATGTCCTGTGTGCTTCTCTATGTCCTGTGTGCTCCTCTATGTCCTGTGTGCTTCTCTATGTCCTGTGTGCTCCTCTATGTCCTGTGTGCTCCTCTATGTCCTGTGTGCTCCTCTATGTCCTGTGTGCTCCTCTATGTCCTGTGTGCTCTTCTATGTCCTTCCTGTGTGCTCCACTGCTTCTATGTCCTGTGTGCTCCCCTATGTCCTGTGTGTTCCTCTGCTTCTATGTGATGTGTGCTTCTCTATGTCCTGTGTGCTCCTCTATGTCCTGTGTGCTCCTCTATGTCCTGTGTATCCTCTGCTTGTACGTCCTGTGTGCTCCTCTATGTCCTGTGTGCTCCTCTATGTCCTCTGGGTGACGCCACTGACAGGTTCGTCACCTCACACCAAACGTTCCGTCTAAGCTATAGCTGACCCGTTGTCCTTCCCGCTGGACAATGGTGCTAGCTACACTTGTGCTCCAAAAGATCAGAACAATGTATACATCCTCCCTCACCACATCTGATGGTGTGACGATCAGAACAATGTGTGGTGAAGAGGGTGTGACGATCAGAACAATGTGTGGTAAGAGAGGGTGTGACAATCAGAACAATGTGCGGTGAGGGAGGGTGTGACGATCAGAACAATGTGCGGTGAGGGAGGGTGTGACGATCAGAACAATGTGTGGTGAAGGACGGTGTGACGATCAGAACAATGTGCGGTGAGGGAGGGTGTGACGATCAGAACAATGTGTGGTGAGGGAGGGGGTGACGATCAGAACAATGTGCGGTGAGGGAGGGTGTGACAATCAGAACAATGTGTGGTAAGGGAGGGTGTGGTGATCAGAACAATGTGCGGTGAGGGAGGGTGTGACAATCAGAACAATGTGTGGTGAGGGAGGGTGTGACGATCAGAACAATATGTGGTGAGGGAGGGTGTGACGATCAGAACAATGTGCGGTGAGGGAGGGTGTGACGATCAGAACAATGTGTGGTGAGGGAGGGTGTGACGATCAGAACAATGTGCGGTGAGGGAGGTGTGACGATCAGAACAATGTGTGGTGAGGAGGGTGTGACGATCAGAACAATGTGCGGTGAGGGAGGGTGTGACGATCAGAACAATGTGTGGTGAGGGAGGGTGTGACGATCAGAACAATGTGTGGTGAGGAGGGTGTGACGATCAGAACAATGTGCGGTGAGGGAGGGTGTGACGATCAGAACAATGTGTGGTGAGGGAGGGGTGACGATCAGAACAATGTGCGGTGAGGAGGGTGTGACAATGTGTGGTAAGGGAGGGTGTGGTGATCAGAACAATGTGTGATGAGGGAGGGTGTGACAATCAGAACAATGTGTGGTGAGGGAGGGTGTGACGATCAGAACAATGTGCGGTGAGGGAGGGTGTGACGATCAGAACAATGTGTGGTGAGGGAGGGGGTGACGATCAGAACAATGTGCGGTGAGGGAGGGTGTGACAATCAGAACAATGTGTGGTAAGGGAGGGTGTGGTGATCAGAACAATGTGTGGTGAGGGAGGGTGTGACGATCAGAACAATGTGTGGTGAGGGAGGGTGTGACGATCAGAACAATGTGTGGTGAGGGAGGGTGTGACGATCAGAACAATGTTACTGTGGGCTGCAGAGAACAGGCTTACTTAGTTCCTTGTTGCTGTTGTGTGGGTGCAAGGAAAGACTAAAACTGGCACAAGTCACGTATAATTACTTGAGTACGTGTGTACATAAGAGAGAGAGAGAGAGAGAGAGAGAGAGAGAGAGAGAGAGAGAGAGAGGGAGGGAGGGAGGGAGGGAGAGAGAGAGAGAGAGAGAGAGAGAGAGAGAGAGAGAGAGAGAGGGAGGGTGGGAGAGAGTATACTTGCATACAAAATGTGCGTGTTTAAGTATGCCTGTGCAAATTTGGCTGGTGGTGGTGGTGGTGGTGGTGGGTGGTGGTGGTGGTGGTGTGGTGGTGTGTGGTGGGGTGTGTGTGTGTGTGTGTGTGTGTGTGTGTGTGTGTGTGTGTGTGTGTGTGTGTGTGTGTTAAGACAGCGTATGAGAGAGATGGGAGAGGATGGAGAATGGGAGAAGAGGAGAAAGGAGAGGAGAGAGTATTGGCAAAGTACATACAGGAAAACAACAGTCATAAAGAAACGCACACATACACACACACGCGTGCGCACGCACGCACACACGTACGCATGCACGCACACACCACACACACACACACCCACAAAGACACATTCACTTGCACACACATAAACGCATAATATATATACGACAATGGACTGAAGCAGAAGGAATGTTTCTGTTTTTATTTAAACTGAAGCAAATCATCATGCGCATTTAAGTTTAATCAAAGAACCACCAACGGAAAGATTTAAGCCACAGCACCTGGTAAAAAGAGAGCGGGATAAAAAGAATAAAAGGTAAAACTGCCGCCACTCTAATCATCCGTAAATGCCTGAAAAGGCTTGATACAACGCATGGTTACAGAGACTAAAAAACAGTCTTACAAGCAACTAATACGATCAAAATGGCCTTGAAATAAACGGCACTGCTATGTTCGTCTCCCTGCCTCATCTTTTTAAACCTCTATTTTACCATCCACAAAAAGTAGTGTCACTTGTTGAGGGGTCATTGGGCAAATGCATGAGCTGCTGCTGTCCCTGTTGGGACCAACAGTCTACCTGTCAGACTTTGAACGGCCAAGGCATGGGGCACTGTTGCCGCTGCTAGCTGTGGAATCCCTCCATCTAGTGTTATCAAACCCCCGTGGAGGGATATTGGGCGACCCAAAGGCACTGGCTCTATTTCAGTACAGCTGAACCTGTACATCAAATCCATTCAAAAGCAACCGGAATTGGAAACGTACGGCAAGTGTATGGGATTGTCTTCGGATGTTTCCAATAAAGCATAGTTTTCCAAGACGGCATAGATTTATATTCTACAAATCTGGAAAAGATTCAGAGGCTAGAGAGATCACAGAGCAAAATCAGTGAATTCGCCTGCTCTAAATGAACGACAGGCAAACAAGAAGGTAATGGACCATCAACTTTAATGGAAGACAAGACAAGAGGCAGGGTGGAGGGGCAGAGGGAGGCACTGAGGTATATCTCTGTTCGTGGCCACTCTCCTCAAACACTAAACCAACTCCTGGAGATAAAAGTATGACTGCTGGATCTTGTAAGTAAAACACAGAACATTAAAATACACCTTATTTGTAAAAGATCCTTTGGAGTAAAAGAACACGACGTTTCGAGCCCAGGCCCTTTGTCAAGTCTTTGTCAGGATTTCAAAAGGGCCTGGGCTCGAAACGTCGTGTTTTTTTTACTCAAAAAGATCTGTTACAAGCAAGGTACTTTTTAATGTTCTGTGTTTTAACCCCACTCCTGTGAAGAACAGTGAACTCTTCTAGCGCCTCTCCTTTCTGGTTCTGCTCAAGGCTCCATACCACCCTTTTGCTGGTTCCATCCACTAGGTCAGAACAGATGTCGTGATGGTTTGGGGAATTCCCCCAACAGTTTGCCAGCCTATTCATATCATTAATATTATATATATATATATATATATATATATATATAATCAGCTGATAACTACGTTGAGCACAGAGTGGGTTTCATCACATGCCTGTGTCATGTCGTTTGGTCTATGCAAGGTACCGGTCAAGGAATTAGGGATGCTATCTGAACAAACTACCAGCGGCTCAGCATTTCACCCGCAGAACAACAACAACAAAAAGCCCAAAGAGTTCACAGATGTGGAAGGTGTGCAGTGTGGCCCTGCTTCTGGCGGGCCCTCCACTGCCGTTTGTACATCCGCTTGTGCTCCCTGAATCGCTGCAGCCGCTGGGGGTCCTGGCGCAGTCTCTGGCTATAGCGCTGATACTGCACACGGCGAGCCGCCTTCACCTGATCAGCGTACGTCGCGTGCCCACCCCGGGCTGCAACCACAAGCAGTTGAAGACAGACCATCAGACCCCCAGAACAACGTCCTCTCCTTCCTCCCATTTCTTTCTTTTGTTTTTAACACATTTACTCTCTTCTGGCTCTAATTTTGAAATTTAAAAAAAGAAAGAAAAAAAAGCTGAAAACTGAGGCATGATTCACAAATAGTCAATGACCAGCAACTTCCAGGTCCACAGATATTCATCCCGATTTATAACACTGAAAAGAAATATAAAGCAAAAGCAAGTGTCACAGTTCATGACTTGGAAAGCTAAAGCACCTTTCATGCTCATTGGGTTTTGGCCCCTTCAAGCATGCGCACACACACACGCACATTTGCGCGCACGCACACAATGAGCAAGCCCTCGTAGCAGTCGTTTAGTTTCACTTTGGAACAAACATGACAGATCTGTTTCTTATGCTATAAAGATCCAACTAAGTGTTAACACGAAGGGTTAAAAACAACATTCACAGAGATTTAAATTGAGGAAGCCTTTCATTTTCTGTCACGAACTTAGAACTTCTCAATAAAAAGGAATCACTGCATTTCAAACATAAAAACATACCTTGTTTAAAAGAAAGAAAGGAAGGATGGAGGGAAAGAAAAGATTTTTAACATATCACACAAATGGAATTTGTGTTGTATGAGGGTCATAGAACTATCAAACAAACGGAATTTGTGCTCTGATGTATTAGTGGACGTTACTCAGCAGCGTTTGGGGATGTTGGGGGATAGTACTCAGGGATATTAATAAATCAACACTGCAGCTGACTAATGACTAATGAATTCTAAGTACCGTTATCGTTAGAGAGAGAGAGAGAGAGAGAGAGAGAGAGAGGGGAGAGAGAGGGAGAGAGAGAGAGAGAGAGAGAGAGAGAGAGAGAGAGAGAGAGTCATTCACTCAGAGATACGATGCTGAAAGTGAGATAGTTTGAGGCTGATAGGACAGTGTGAGATGTTAGAGAAACTTCTTCATACACGAAAAAAAATTTAGAAAGAGAGGGTGTTAGTTTCTTCTTGAAACTTGATTCTTCATACACGTTCAGAAACATACCATCCGAGACTAGGACGAGGCAGAATATAATACAGCATTCTTTCAATAAACAGGCTCTTAGAATTTAACGTGCTCAGCCTGATAATGACCCATTGATATCAGTATTAGCACAGTTATTTTTCCGGTTAAAATGAAAAGAGATTTTAATGTGTGTTCAGATCTGTTTATACCCAAATTATTTTTTAAACGACAGAAATCTTATAAATGATGAGAAAGACAACTCAAATTGCGGGCTTTTCTTCTCAATGCAATGTGGTCCATAATGGTTATTAACACTCAAGCAATCAATGCTGATGCATCTAAGACTTTGATTTTTTTTTAAGTCAACCAGGTTTTTTTTATTTTTTTTATAGTCAACCTGTTTTGATTTTTATTTAAGTCAACCCGTTTTGATTTTTCAAAAAGTCAACCCGTTGGATTTTTTTAAAGTCAAGAAGTCAGCCGGTTTTGATTTTTTTTTTTAAGTTAACTGTTTTAATTTTTTTTACAGTCAACCAGTTTTGATTTTTTTCTTAAAGTCAACCAGTTTTGATTTTTTTTTAAAGTCAACCAGTTTTGATTTTTTTCAAAGTCAACCAATTTTGATTTTTTTTTTAAGTCAACCATCGTTAGTAGCACTATGGAGCTGGAGAGTATTTCGTGAGTGGCTGCTGTTATTTCCTGCAAGCGTTGGACTGGACACAGATCGTTTCCTGTCACCCGCTTCTGTCACTGCCATGTTTTCATCTCCCCTTGGGACTGCCGCTGCCGCTGTCTTTTAATCTGCTGGTTCAGTCGGCGTTTCTGTTTGATTCTCTCGTATCTCAGCGGATCCTGCTGCAACCTCTGCCAGTACAGCTTGTTTTCCTCTCGCTTCCTGGCTTTCTCTCTGACCATCATGCCTGCAAGACACAGGGCAACAAGCTGTCAGCACACGGCGTCACCTTACCCTCACCCCACGCACCCACACCGTCTCACTACCACCAGTACAGATCCTGAACTCACACTCTTTGACAGGTCTGACAGCACCATGCTCATCTGATGAAACTCAATGGGAATGTCACATCTCATTTTCTATGCTTCATTTCATAGTGTATTTGATGACGAATGAGGGGTTACACCAGGGCCTACTGCCTCACACACAATGAAAGGTTGATAATCTCTTACTTATTTATCTAATTAACTTACTTGTTCATTTTAGAATACACTGAAATACAAGATATGGCAGTTGAGGACAAGCCCGTTCTCGTTTTACATGGTTAATAAACATGTTCCTGAAAAAGAATCAGGGAAGATAACGCCTGACGGGTAAAGAAAACCGATCTAGACACTCAACTATCTGACTTGAAGCGGGCACCAGAATAGCAATAGGAGATCCACTGTCTGCATAGCAGGTGCGCCGCTTCACACCGTGTTTAGCCTGTCCTCCCTCTGAGAGAACTGTTCAGCTGACTGACAAGGCCAAAAAGTTTAGCGCAGGTCCAACAGCGGCATCTGTCCCATGAAAACAGCGGGGTTACTCTACTGAACCGCAAGCTTTGATTCGATTCCCTCCCTTGCAAACTTGCAAACATCTTTTTCATCAATGTTGCAAGTTTGTTTACGAACAAAACGATGCACGCAACTGGTTACGCGTACGTACACTCCACACACACACACACACACACACACACACACACACACACACACTCGTCCAATATCACTTAATGTGGAAAGACGTTAAATTGAAGACAACAACAACAACAACAACAACAACAACAACAACAACACACACACACACACACACACACACACACACACACACACACACACCAACACACACACGCACCGCATACATATGCACACAAACCCATGGGCCCGTGCCCATCCACCCATGCACACACACACACACATAAACACACACACTGACCATAACCACATACAATGATAATAATGGCACAGTCAATGTTAGGTAGGTACCCAAGGTCTGACCAGCGCGTTGGGCTGATGCTCAGGTCAGACATTTGCTTAGTTATAGCCACGAGACCCTCTTCTTAAATTCTCTCATCTTAGTTACTAATTCATTTATCCATTAACTTTAAATCGTGCGCAGTGTGGTCTCAAAACTTAACTGATCAGGTGTAACGTATACGGACAAGTCCGCACGCATTAACACCTCCTTGAAGAACCTGAGACTGCTATTTCATGGTACTTCTTGTTTACTGATGCATGGTGGGCTGAATCTGGGACTGTGGGTAAACAAGCAGCTATTTTTAATTGTGTCTAATATTACCATCAAGGAACAAATGAATTTATCTCAAACACAGTGATGCAAGGGGTGGGGGTGGGGATGTCCGTTGTTCTAAATGGTCACTGTCATAGTTTCTTCTTTTAGGAAAAATGGACGGTTGCTAAAGATATTGCTCTATACTCACGGTCTTGGGAATCAAGTAACAAGTAGCACACTACACACTTGGCCTGGTTGAAGTCTGGACATTGTTATGAAAAAAAGGAGCGTCTAGTACAGCCATTCAGACGATCTCTGACCAGTATGGATCTGCATTCCCTGCCCCACCTCCCTGATCATCATTGAAAACAGTCAGACATTCTATGAAGATGAGAACAAGGACAGAATCAAACACCTGCATACATGACTTTGTGGTGATCATCATGTGACTGTGGTGATCATCATGTGACTTTGTGGTGATCATGATGTGACTTTGTGATGATCATCATGCGACTTTGTGACGATCATGTGACTGTGGTGATGATCATGTGACTTTGTGATGATCATGATATGTCTTTGTGGTGATCATGTGACTTTGTGTTATCATGTGACTTTGTGGTGATCATCATGTGACTTTCTGGTGATCATCATGTGACTGTGGTGATCATGATGTGACTTTGTGGTGATCATGATGTGACTTTGTGGTGATCATGATGTGACTTTCTGGTGATCATCATGTGACTGTGGTGATCATCATGTGACTTTGTGGTGATCATCGTGTGACTTTGTGGTGATCATGATGCGACTTTGTGATGATCATGATGTGACTTTGTGATGATCATAATGCAACTTTGTGATGATCATGATGTGACTTTATGACGATCATGATGTGACTTTGTGGTGATCATCATGTGACTGTGGTGATCATGATGTGACTTTGTGGTGATCATGATGTGACTTTGTGGTGATCATGATGCGACTTTGTGATGATCATCATGTGACTTTGTGGTGATCATCATGTGACTGTGGTGATCATGATGTGACTTTGTGGTGATCATGATGCGACTTTGTGATGACCATGATGCGACTTTGTGATGATCATCATGTGACTTTGTGGTGATCATCATGTGGCTCTGTGATCATTTTGTGACTTTGTGATGATCATGTGACTTTGTGGTGATCATGTGACTTTGTGGTGATCATGATGTGACTTTGTGGAGATCATGTGTCTTTGTGGTGATCATGTGACTTTGTGGTGATCATCATCATGTGACTTTGTGGTGATCATCATGCGACTTTGTGGTGATCGTCATGTGACTTTGGGTGATCATCATGTGACTTTGTGGTGTTCATATTGCGACTTTGTGGTGATCATCATGTGACTTTGTGTTGATCATTAGGTAACAGTCTCAACAATTTGTCATACGAATGGCTGAAGTCATTGCTTTTCTGCTGATGGAGATTCTTTTTTTTTTTTTTTCATTTTTACTTCAGCAAAGAAAAGTGTGTGTGTGTGTGTGTGTGTGTGTTGTGTGCGTGCGTGCGTGCGTGCGTGCGTGCGTGTGTGCGTGCGCGCGCACGCGTGTGTGTGTGCATGTGCATGTGTGTGTGTGTGTGTGTGTGTGTGTGTGTGTGTGTGTGTGGTGTGTTATAACGTGTAAACCATAAAACTCCAGACAGCACCACTCTCTCACTGCTGACAGGTACGTTCTCTTGCTGTCGCGAGACAATTTAAAAAGTGGAAAAAAAAGAAGAAAAACTGGACCCCACAACCGCTTGGTTCTCTCATTTGCTTTTTTCTTTGTGTCCAGTATTTCGGTCCCGAACGGAACCTCCTGGGACAGGAGAGCTGCAGACATATATGCACATATGGGCACACAAAATACAGCAAACGAGACAACCAAACGGTTTGGGGGTCCATTTTTTCCCCCTCTTTTCTTCTTTGTTTTTCATTGGAGATTTTTTTTTTTTTTTTTCATTTTTACTTCAGCAAAGACAAGGTGTGTGTGTGTGTGTGTGTGTGTGTGTGTGTGTGTGTGTGTGTGTGTGTGTGTGTGTGTGTGTGTGCGTGCGTGTGCGTGTGCGTGCGTGCGTGCGTGTGTGTGTGTGTGTGTGCGTGTGTGTGTGCTTGCGTGCATGCGTGCGTGCGTGCATGTGTAGAAAACAATGGCTGAAGAATTGTACAGCCCGAAATGTTAAAAAAATGTTGATGTTGGTGTGTTTATTTTGATTTTCTTATAAATGTTAGGATATATTACTTTCCGTATGAACATGTATATGAATAAAACACCATGAAAAGATAACAACAGACCAATGAGCAAACAGTGTCTCCTAACTGCATGGCGTTTAAAGACATGTTTGGCTCTATCACCGAGTCTGTGTAGATATAACAGTCTCTTAACTGCATGACGTAAAAACATGACTGACTGTATGTAGATATGACAGAGTTACAAATATCCAGGGAAAACGGTGCAGAGGATCATGACTGACTGTATGTAGATATGACAGAGTTACAAATATCCAGGGAAAACGGTGCAGAGGATCATGACTGACTGTATGTAGATATGACAGAGTTGCAAATATCCAGGGAAAACGGTGCAGAGGATCATGACTGACTGTATGTAGATATGACAGAGTTACAAACATCCAGGAAACGGTGCAGAGGATCAGACTGACTGTATGTAGATATGACAAGTACAAACATCCAGGAAAACGGTGCAGAGGATCATGACTGACTGTATGTAGATATGACAGAGTTACAACATCCAGGAAACGGTGCAGAGGATCATGATGACGTATGTAGATATGACAGGTACAAAACCAGGAAAACGGTGAAGATCATGACTGACTGTATGTAATAGACAGAGTTACAATCAGGAAACGGTGCAGAGGATCATGACTGACTGTATGTAGATATGACAGAGTTACAAACATCCAGGAAACGGTGCAGAGGATCAGACTGACTGTATTAGATATGACAGAGTTACAAACATCCAGGAAAACGGTGCAGAGGATCATGACTGACTGTATGTAGATATGACAGAGTTACAAACATCCAGGGAAACGGTGCAGGGATCTGACTGACTGTATGTAGATATGACAGAGTTACAAACATCCAGGGAAAACGGTGCAGAGGATCATGACTGACTGTATGTAGATTGACAGAGTTACAAAATCAAACGGTGGGGTTGTGTGTGTGTTGAGTTTTCCGGGCGTGCGGGCTGTGTGTGTGTTGCTGGTCATCAGGAAAACGGTGAAGATTGACGCGATGTAATATGGATACAAAATCAGGAAACGTGAGAATGATAACAGAAAAGATAAAACACCAGAAACGGTCAACATGCTGACTTTGTTACAGAGTTAAACAGGAACTGCAGAGTAACTGACTGTATGTAATTGACAGAGTTACAAATATCCAGGAAAACGGTGCAGAGATCATGACTGACTGTATGTAGATATGACAAGTACAAAATCAGGAAACGGTCAGAGGATATGACTGACTGTATGTAGATATGCAGAGTTCAAAATCCAGGAAAACGGCAGAGGATCATGACTGACGATGTAGATATGACAGAGTACAAACATCCAGGAACGGTGCAGAGATCATGATGACTGTAGTAGATATGACAAGTACAAAATCCAGGGAAACGGCAGAGGATCATGTGAGATGTAATATGACAAGTTACAACAAACGGTGCAGGATTGCTGAGTTGTAGTATGACAAGTACAAACACGGAACGTGCAGATTCAGGGAAGAAGGGGGGTAAATGCGAAACAGAACTGAGACATGATGACTGTTGTAGATATGACGAGTTAGAAAACGGTGCGGTGGTGTGTGTTGGAGTTATTCAGGTTGCTGTTGTTCGGGTGCGGGATCGCTGCTGTGTAGAAACAAGTAAACAGAAGTAAGTGAGGTGTATGATTCAAAGGAACTCAGACATGTTAGTAAAGAGACAACACAGAAACGTCAGGTAGCTGTTGTAATGAGGTAAACATCCAACTGCAGAGTCATGATGAGTTAGAATACGGTACAAATCAGGAAACGTCAAGGATCATATGACTGTATTAGATATGACAGAGTTAAAAATCAGGGAAAACGGTGCAGAGGATCATGACTGACTGTATGTAGAATGACAGAGTTCAAAATCCAGGGAAAACGGTGCGAGGATCATGACTGACTGTATGTAGATATGACAGAGTTACAAACATCCAGGGAAAACGGTGCAGAGGATCATGACTGACTGTATGTAGATATGACAGAGTTACAAACATCCAGGAAAACGGTGCAGAGGATCATACGACTGTATGTAGATATGACGAGTTACAAACATCAGGGAAAACGGTGCAGAGGATCATGACTGACTGTATGTAGATATGACAGAGTTACAAACATCCAGGGAAAACGGTGCAGAGGATCATGACTGACTGTATGTAGATATGACAGAGTTACAAAACCAGGGAAACGGTGCAGAGGATCATGACTGACTGTATGTGATATGACAGAGTTACAAACATCCAGGAAAACGTGCAGGGATCATGACTGACTGTAGAATGACAGAGTTACAAACATCCAGGGAAAACGGCAGAGACTGATGATGTATGTAGATTGACAATTCAAAACGGGAAAAGGTCAGAGATATGACTACTGATGAAATGCAGAGACAAACACCAGGAAAACGGTCAAATCAGACTGAGAGATATGACAGATTACAAAATCCAGGGAAAACGGGAAGGTCAGATGACTGATGAGTATAGATAAACAAGAAAACGGAGAGGAAGACTGACTGATGTAGTAGAAGAGTTACAAACATCAGGAAAACGGTGCAGAGGATCATGACTGACTGTATGTAGATATGACAGAGTTACAAACACCAGGGAAAACGGTGCAGAGGATCATGACTGACTGATGTAGATATGACAGAGTACAAATCAGAAACGTTGCAAGATCAGGAGACGTAGTAGATATGACGAGTAAAAATCCAGGGAAAACGGTGCAAAGGATCAGACTGACGTAGTAGATATGACTGAGTTACAAACATCCAGGGAAAACGGTGCAGAGGATCATGACTGACTTATGTAGATATGAAGAGTTACAAACATCAGGAAAACGGTGCAGAGGATCATGACTGACTGTATGTAGATATGACAGAGTTACAAAACCAGGGAAAACGGTGCAGATCATGACTGACTGTAGTAGAAAGACAGAGTTACAAACATCCAGGAAAACGGTGCAGAGGATCATGACTGACTGTATGTAGATATGACAGAGTTACAAACATCCAGGGAAAACGGTGCAGAGGATCATGACTGACTGTATGTAGATATGACAGAGTTACAAACATCCAGGGAAAACGGTGCAGAGGATCATGACTGACTGTATGTAGATATGACAGAGTTACAAACATCCAGGGAAAACGGTGCAGAGGATCATGACTGACTGTATGTAGATATGACAGAGTTACAAATATCCAGGGAAAACGGTGCAGAGGATCATGACTGACTGTATGTAGATATGACAGAGTTACAAATATCCAGGGAAAACGGTGCAGAGGATCATGACTGACTGTATGTAGATATGACAGAGTTACAAACATCCAGGGAAAACGGTGCAGAGGATCATGACTGACTGTATGTAGATATGACAGAGTTACAAACATCCAGGGAAAACGGTGCAGAGGATCATGACTGACTGTATGTAGATATGACAGAGTTACAAACATCCAGGGAAAACGGTGCAGAGGATCATGACTGACTGTATGTAGATATGACAGAGTTACAAACATCCAGGGAAAACGGTGCAGAGGATCATGACTGACTGTATGTAGATATGACAGAGTTACAAACATCCAGGGAAAACGGTGCAGAGGATCATGACTGACTGTATGTAGATATGACAGAGTTACAAACATCCAGGGAAAACGGTGCAGAGGATCATGACTGACTGTATGTAGATATGACAGAGTTACAAACATCCAGGGAAAACGGTGCAGAGGATCATGACTGACTGTATGTAGATATGACAGAGTTACAAATATCCAGGGAAAACGGTGCAGAGGATCAGAGCTGAGAGAGGAAAAAAAGGTACACATTTCAGGAAGGTAAAAAAAAAGGGAAAACAGGAAAAACGAAAGAAGGAAAGAAAGAAAGAAAGAAAAGAAAGAAAGAAAGTAAGAAAGAAAGAAAGGAAGAAAGTAAGAAAGAAAGAAAGAAAGAAAGAAATAAGAAAGAAAGAAAGGAAGAAAGCAAGAAAGAAAAAAGAAAGAAAGAAAGGGGGGAAAAAGAGGAAGAAAAATGAATGACAGACTGAGAGAAAGACAGAAAGAAAGAAAAGATGACTTTCAAAATTGAAAGTCACGTTGACATGAACATTTTGACTTAAAAGTTTGAAGACAAAGTCATACATGACTAGAGGTATTCAAAATAAAGCTGGATTTAATTCAAAACAACAATTTCTTCCTAGTATCCTTGAGTACTGTACAGACATTCAAGGCATAACTTAAAGACATGTTTGTTTCCACTTTGAGGGCACGTATAAAAATGTTTTCCAAATGAAACGCTGAAAACTTAAACAGATTCCAGTCCAGTTTGATAAACATATATCAAAATGAAAAAAAAAATGGAATTTTGGATCTATGGTGAATTAACAACTCCGGACAACGTGTCAGTCATGGTGATTGATAGACACAAAGCGTTGTGCTCTACACTTTCTTGTAGTATTTTGCTTTATATTCCTTCTGTTTCTGTTTCAGGAGCTGGAAACGGCGGGGGTCTTGCTGGATCTTCTGATAATAGCGCCTGTTCCTTGCCCGTTTCATCTCCCTGGCAACGTGCTGCCTGCAGGCTGCAACCCAGCAAGCACTGTGTCAGTTCAGCACACTGCACGTGACTCCACATCTCTACCATTCATCAAGTACTGTGTCAGTTAAGCACACTGCACGTAACTGCACATGTCTAACATTCATCAAGTACTGTGTCAGTTCAGCACACTGCACGTGACTCCACATCTCTACCATTCATCAAGTTCTGTGTCAGTTCAGCACACCGCACGTGACTCCACATCTCTACCATTCATCAAGTACTGTGTCAGTTCAGCACACTGCACGTGACTCCACAGCATGTCTTCTCTAACATTAATCAAGCATGCACTGGGACCTGAACACTGTCCAGAAGAAACAAGAACTATGGTTGATGAGTTTCACCTTAGAACACAACTGTCTACGATAACCGAGTTTCAGAACAACCAAAAATAGTACGGTGCAATTGCAGTTTAACGTTTTTTCAGAGCATGTTCTGTTGAAAGACTACTAGTATACCACTTGTCTTTTTTTCCCTTCTAAACCTCCAATTCTAGACGCCATAGTCTGTGAGAATGGGGAAACCGCATACTATATACTGGTATGTGTTTCTAATCAATCTAGCTAATGTTCCAATGGGCCAGATCTGATCCTATGTGTGCATGACCCACATACAGGGTTCACACTACTGGGAGGTTCACACTGGGAAGTTCACACACAGACTGACCTAGGAGATCCAATCATCTGTGACCTTCACCACAGGTCACAGAAATCTTCACTGTCTATCCACAACCACTATTAAAGGCAGAGAAACCTTCACTCTCTATCCACAACTACTAGTACAGTCACAGAAACCTTCACTATCCACAACCACTACTAAAGTCACAGAAACCTTCACTGTCTATCCACAACTACTACTACAGTCACAGAAACCTTCACTATCCACAACCACTACTAAAGTCACAGAAACCTTCACTGTCTATCCACAACTACTAGTACAGTCACAGAAACCTTCACTACCCACAACCACTATTAATTAAAGTCACAGAAACCTTCACTGTCTATCCACAACTACTAGTACAGTCACAGAAACCTTCACTACCCACAACCACTACTAAAGTCACAGAAACCTTCACTATCCACAACCACTACTAAAGTCACAGAAACCTTCACTGTCTATCCACAACCACTACTAAAGTCACAGAAACCTTCACTGTCTATCCACAACCACTACTACAGTCACAGAAACCTTCACTGTCTATCCACAACTACAGTCACAAAAACTTTCACTGTCTATCCACAACCACTACTAAAGTCACAGAAACCTTCACTGTCTATCCACAACCACTACTACAGTCACAGAAACCTTCACTGTCTATCCACAACCACTACTAAAGTCACTGAAACCTTCACTGTCTATCCACAACCACTACTACAGTCACAGAAACCTTCACTGTCTATCCACAACCACTACTACAGTCACAGAAACCTTCACTGTCTATTCACAACCACTACTAAAGTCACAGAAACCTTCACTGTCTATCCACAACCACTACTAAAGTCACTGAAACCTTCACTGTCTATCCACAACCACTACTAAAGTCACAGAAACCTTCACTGTCTATCCACAACCACTACTACAGTCACAGAAACCTTCACTGTCTGTTCACAACACTACTACAGTCACAGAAACCTTCACTGTCTATCCACAACCACTACTAAAGTCACAGAAACCTTTCACTGTCTATCCACAACCACTACTACAGTCACAGAAACCTTCACTGTCTATCCACAACCACTACTACAGTCACAGAAACCTTCACTGTCTAACCGCATCCACGACTAAAATGCAAACCTAGGATCTGCCAAATGAACATCTGACGGAAGCAGATTAGCTGCTGCACCCATCTTCCTGCAATATACTTTCAAAGTGAGGTGACTGCAGGTGGAGATGGACACCAGACTGGAAGAAAAGAATTACCGTGCCGGCAAACGAAAGAACAAACACACTAAAAACAAACGCTACACGTTGCGACCTCTTTTCGTCTTCTTCAGGCATGCCAATCGAACATTGAAGGCAAAGAAAACGAAATGCGACCAGACCATCATTCATATCCTCAAACAGGGCGTTAAATGGACGTGGAATGGAAACAAGGCTTATGGGAGGCGAGACAATACAAATAACAACAATAATGAAAATATAAATCATTACTACTACTACTACTACTACTAACAATACAAATAACAACAATAATGATAATAAAAATCATTACTACTACTACTACTAACAATACAAATAACAACAATAATGATAATAAAAATCATTACCACTACTACTACTAACATTAACAATGATGGCAGTAGAAAGATGCGGTTATGCTACTAATAAAGATATTGTACTAATTGTAGTAATAAAAGTATCAATATTGACGGAAGGATATTAAGCATACGGGTTAGAGGATAGCTAAACAAAAATGGTTGTAGTGGTAGCAATAGTAATGATGGTGATGATGATGATGAAGATGATGACGATGATCGTCATCATTATCATCATCAACAATCGTAGACAACAGCAGAGAAGGAGTAGGAGGAGGAGGAGGAGGGGGGGGGGGGGGGGGGGGAGAAAGATGAAGGAGGATATAGATCACGGGAAAGGCAGAATCTAAGAAATATACTGATAATTACCATAATAACCATGATCATAATCATAAAGATAATGATATTGTTAGTATGAAGGGGAAATGGGAAATATAGTACGTGAAATCAAGTTTCAGTTTCATCAATGAGGTGCCACTCGTACTAGTCCAAATACGCTACACCTTATCTGCTAAGTTTCAAGACCACACTGCGCAAGATTTCTAAAGCTGACGGATAAATGAAATAAAGACCAGTGTGACAGGTTTTAACAAGAGGATCTCATGGCAACGAATTAGCTGTCTGACTTGCGAAAATAGCCCAGTGCGCTGGTCAGACCTTGAGTACCTTCCAAACACTGTCTGTGCCATTATTATCACTATGTTTTTTTGGGAGTGTACACGTGTGTGTGTGTGTGTGTGTGTGTGTGTGTGTGTGTGTGTGTGTGTGTGTGTGTGTGTGTGTGTGGAGAGAGAGAGAGAGAGAGAGAGAGAGAGAGAGAGGAGAGAGGTGTGTGTGTGTGTGTGTGTGTGTGTGTGTGTGTGTGTGTTTGCAAGGGTGGGTGTGAAATCTAAGCTATACACTAATGAGTAATGATAATTTTAATGATAGTAGTAACGATAATAGTAGTAACTGTTATAATAACAACAGTAATGAATGAATGAATGAATGAATGATGATGATGATGATGATGATGATGATGATGATGATGATCATCATCATCATCATCATCATCATCATCATCATCACATCATCATCATCATCAACATCGTCATCATCATCATCATCATCAAGCGGGGATGATACTCGCTAGGCAAAATCACTCCCATGCGAAAAAGACTGATGGAGATGAAAAAGACATGTGACAGATGTGTACAATTGTCAGTAGCAAATTATTCTACAGATTCATCACAGACCTAGTACAACATGATCATACCTGCAACCTTTTCATCTGTTCGGTGTCGTCTACCGCAACACACATGACGTCACACTCCGAGTTGATCTTAAAACCGTTCGGGATGTTCCCACAGTTCCAGGCTTATTCATTTTGGCAATAATGGCAGTGATGCATTTGATAATTGTTGTAAAAACCCTTTATTGTGGAAACTGGCTCCACACACACACAGACACACACACACACAACACACACACACACACACACACACATGCATGCATGCACACACACATGCATGCATACACGCACAAAACTCCGATATTCAACTCATTAAAACAAAACACACGCGCACGCGCGCGCGCGCGCACACACACATACACACACACGCGCGCGCGCGCGCGCGCGCACGCACGCATGTAGCGCATGCACTCACGCACGACAAATCGCGGGCGCGCACACACACAAACACACATGCGCGAGTGCGCACGCGTGCACACACACATACACACACACACACACACACACACACGCGCGCGCGCGCGCGCGCGCGCGTTATAACAGACTGTAAAAGAAGCTAGAATTTCGTAAAAACCTTTCTTTTATTACATCTGACATCAGATGAAAAATGTTCTCTCTTTCAGAAACTCAAAAATCAGATCTGATGGGACATCAGTGAACAAGATTTTCGTGGGGTCTGCTGTAAAATGTTCATCGTGGGGGTTCTGCTGAAAAATGTTCATCGTGGGGTCTGCTGTAAAATGTTCATCGTGGGGTCTGCTGTAAAATGTTCATCGTGGGGTCTCTGTAAAATGTTCATGTCTGGCATCACGTAGGTTCTACAATCTACAAGATCCTGTTTGATAATGAGTGGTACACACATGTGACAAGAGATCTACGGCATCACTTCAACAAACAACATCAAAGCCACTGTACCACAGACCATCTTTCAGAACCGAACATCAAGACAGGAAGTGGCCGCACATCCAGACGTAAACGAAGAGCAAGTAACATCACCAACCAAATAAGTACTGGAATAATCTCAAGGCCAATACCGCTAAGACTCCAAGAGAACTGGACAGACTCAGACTGGGCCTTTCTAATAGCAGACACAAATGAGCGAACACAAGTTCACTGAAATGAGACTTTGAATCTCTCAGGACCACCTGATTTTACTGTAAAGGTATGTTCACTGACAAGAGTGCATCAATGAAGCGATGCAAGGATGCAAAGTGGAGAGTCCATAGATGTGAGAGTGTATGCGTTGGTGTGTATGCGTGTATTATCATATTGTTGTTACTGATATATAATCATGTCCTCTGCTGAACATTTGTTTCCCTCAACGCACACACGCGCACACGCACGTACGCGCTCATGCGCACACATATGCATATGTGCTCACGCGCGCACAAACACATGTGCATGGGCTTGCACGCACGCACGTGCCTGTGCACGCGCGCGCGTACACACACACATACACTCAAACACCCACACCCAACCACGCATGTACGCACATATGCGTGCATGCAGGAACATGCTCACAAAAGCCCTTAGATCACACACACGCATATACATGCACACACTCTCTCTTTTCTCTCTCTCTCGCACATTTGCACACACATACTGGCACATGTACACATGTGCCCACCCACCCATTCATGTGCACACACACACATCTAGCTGGATAGTTGCAGCCATAAGACCCTCTTCCTAAATTCTCTCATCTTAGTCATTAATTTAATTCATTTATCCATCAGCTTTCAGTCGGGCGCAGAATGGCCTCGAAACTTAGCAAATGTGGTGTACCTTATATGGATTAGTCCGCATACTGCGACACCTCCCTGATGAAACGGAAACTTTAACATCACATGAAATGCATGAGGACACCTTAAAAAGCCCTGTGGACAAATAAACACTGCAGAACGGATAGCTTGAGCACTCTCTGGACAACGTGAACCATATTCACTGTGTCGTCACCTGATTACTACAAAAAAAGCAAGCATGCTGTCATGTGTGCACAGTTATGTGACACATGATTCAACCTCCATGAAAGGATCTTTTAAGTTAACACTGAACCAAGTCGATGCCTGCTCTCTGAGTATGATGGTGAAGGCTATATCACGTCAAAATTGATTATTACGTCATGTATAAGGCGTCATATACACAGTAGAACTTTTGTGACGTAAAAAAACAATTCCTACACGGAGAGTGCAACTGACGGCTAACATTTTTTTTATTGTATAGGGTCTACCATTTATCAACAGATCTTGATAAATTTTCAGTTTTGGTGGTGAGGTGCATCGTTATGAGATTGACACCCTGTGGTGGGTGGACTCATGCACAGACGAAAGCATTTAGTAGTGACCTGATCAAGGTAGGGTTAGGACAATCAATCCGTTTGACCGTAAATGAGCCTACTTGACTGAAGAAGTGGCCTTGAGGGCCGGTGAGGGAGCATCCTTGGGGGCCGTAAATGAGCCTACTATTGACTGAAGAAGTGGCCTTGAGGGCCGGTGAGGGAGCATCTTTGGGGGCCGTTTGTGCCAATTAGTTGTGATGGCCTGGGACTATGTTCAAGGGACTTTTGATGGCTTTGGGGGCCCGTGATGAGTGTTATATTTTCACGAGAAAGGAATACTGTTTACTATTGCTAATTTGTAAAACTTCAAATTGAATAAGAAGTTGAAGCCTCTTATTGGAGGGAACCTTATTCGGAGCTGGTAATTGAGACAAGAACGCGCGTGTACGTGTTTGTCTGCTTGTGACTGCAGATGAATGGCTCTTCCTGAATAGAGTGCGTAAGCTTCTGCCCTATATTTAATTTTAGCACACTTAATCCCCCTTCTTAAACATGTCATAGTTTGTGCTTTGACAAAACGGGAAGTAAAACGAGTTTCCGGAGCAAAGAACGAGAATGGTTCACAAAATCAGAAACAGTTGATGGCAGTATAGAAAGACACAATCAAACAGGCAGAAAACAGTTGATGACAGTACAGAAAGACACAAATCAAACAGCAGAAAACAGTTGATGACAGTATAGAAAGACACAAATCAAACAGGCAGAAAACAGTTGATGACAGTATAGAAAGACACAAATCAAACAGGCAGAAAACAGTTGATGACAGTATAGAAAGACACAAATCAAACAGGCAGAAAACAGTTGATGACAGTACAGAAAGACACAAATCAAACAGGCAGAAAACAGTTGATGACAGTACAGAAAGACAAATCAAACAGGCAGAAAACAGTTAGCCTATGACAGTACAGAAAGACACACAAAAAAAGGCAGAGTCACAGAGAGCCAGAAAAGAAGTCAAAAGCAGAAAACTTCCTGAAGACAGGGCAACCGTTGCCACTGAAAGAGCCCCTGGCGTTCCCGAATCAGAAGCATGGATCAGGAAAAACCAAACAGTATGGGTAAGCAAAAACCAAATTGAATGAGTAAAGAAACAGCTAATATTATAAACTTACTCCAAAGCCTCTAAGAGAAAACTCGAGAAATCATCAACAGATTTATTACGACTGCATTCATACCCACTACGGGATTGTAAACCATTTGCAGCGTCGCATATCCTCTGAGTGGAGGGCTGTCTTTCCTTTGACAGGAGGGCTATCTATTTTCTGAGTGGAGGGCTGTCTTTCCTTTGACAGGAGGGCTGTCTATTCTCTTGAGTGGAGGGCTCTATTTCCTTTGACAGGAGGGCTGTCTATTCTCTGAGTGGAGGGCTCCATTTCCTTTGACAGGAGGGCTATCTATTCTCTGAGTGGAGGGCTCTATTTCCTTTGACAGGAGGGCTATCTATTCTCTGGGTGGAATCCTGTATTTTCTTTGACAGGAGGGCTATCTATTCTCTGGGTGGAATGCTATATTTCCTTTGACAGGAGGGCTATCTATTCTCTGGGTGGAATGCTATATTTCCTTTGACAGGAGGGCTCTCTATTCTCTGGGTGGAATGCTATATTTCCTTTGACAGGAGGGCTCTCTATTCTCTGGGTGGAATGCTATATTTCCTTTGACAGGAGGGCTGTCTATTCTCTGGGTGGAGGGCTGTCTTTCCTTTGACAGGAGGGCTATCTATTCTCTGGGTGGAATGCTATATTTCCTTTGACAGGAGGGCTCTCTATTCTCTGGGTGGAATGCTATATTTCCTTTGACAGGAGGGCTCTCTATTCTCTGGGTGGAGGGCTGTCTTTCCTTTGACAGGAGGGCTGTCTATTTCTGGGTGGAGGGCTGTCTTTCCTTTGACAGGAGGGCTGTCTATTCTCTGAGTGGAATGCTGTATTTTCTTTGACGGCAACGCTGTCTGTTCTCTAAGTGGAGGGCTGTATTTTCTTTGACGGCAACGCTGTCTGTTCTCTAAGTGGAGGGCTGTATTTTCTTTGACGGCAAGGCTGTCTGTTCTCTAAGTGGAGGGCTGTATTTTCTTTGACGGCAAGGCTGTCTGTTCTCTAAGTGGAGGGCTGTATTTTCTTTGACGGCAAGGCTGTCTGTTCTCTAAGTGGAGGACTGTATTTTCTTTGACGGCAACGCTGTCTATAATTGGATGGCTGTATTTTCTTTGACGGCAAGGCTGTCTATTCTCTGAGTGGAGGGCTGTATTTTCTTTGACGACAAGGCTGTCTCTTCCCTGAATGCAGGGCTGCAATTCCTTTGACGGCAAGGTGTCTATTCTCTGAGTGGAGGGCTATATTTCCTTTGACAGGAGGGTTGTCTATTCTCTGAGTGGAGGGTCGTATTTCTTTTGACAGGAGGGCTGTCTATTCTCAGAGTGGAGGGTCGTATTTCCTTTGACAGAAGGGCTGTCTATTCTCTGAGTGGAGGGTTCTATTTCCTTTGACAGGAGGGCTGTCTATTCTCTGAGTGGAGGGTCGTATTTCCTTTGACAGAAGGGCTGTCAATTCTCTGAGTGGAGGGCCTTATTTCCATTGACAGGAGGGCTGTCTATTCTCCGAGTGGAGGGCTCTATTTCCTTTGACGGCAGGGTGTCTATTGTCTGAGTGGAGGGCTGGATTTCCTTTGACAGGAGGGCTGTCTGTTCTCTGAGTGGAGGGCCGTATTTCCTTTGACAGGAAGGCTGTCTATTCTCTGAGTGGAGGGCTGTATTTCCTTTGACAGGAGGGCTGTCTATTCTCTGTCTAGAGGGCTCTATTTCCTTTGACAGGAGGGCCGTCTATTCTCTGAGTGGAAGGCCGTATTTCCTTTGACAGGAAGGCTGTCTATTCTCCGAGTGGAGGGCTCTATTTCCTTTGACAGGAGGGCTGTCTATTCTCTGAGTGGAGTGCTGTATTTCCTTTGACAGGAGGGCTGTCTATTCTGTCTGGAGGGCTGTATTTCCTTTGACAGCAGGGAGCTGTCTATTCTCTGAGTGGAAGGCTGTATTTCCTTTGATGGCAGGGTGTCTATTCTTTGAGTGGAGGGCTGTATTTCCTTTGACAGCAGGGCTGTCTATTCTCTGACTGCATGGTTCTTAGAATGCCAGGTTGTGCTACCTTCCACTGCAAGTTTACAGATCAGGCAGCGTTAACTACACGATGAATGTTTTCACCGCATGTATTCTGTTACTTCAATGCTCATACAATGAGTGCAGCAGGCTATCTGTAGGACGCAGTTCCTCTGTACATCTCATAATGCTCACACAATGAGTGCAGCAGGCTACCTGTTGGATGCAGTTCCTCTGTACATCTCAAAGTGTCAGCAGGATCCTTTCCAGGACTGGAAGCTAGTGTTCATCATCATCATCTTCTTCCTGTGGTAATACCGCCTGGCCTCTTCCCGGTTTCGTTGCTTGTTTCTCTCATGGCGTGCGGGGTCATGCTTCAGGCGCTGCCATTTGGCCTGGCCCTTGGTCAGCCCTGACCGCCGCAGGGGTCCATCTGAAAGACAACCAAAACAAGCCAGTCAGGTCCTCTGGCACTGAGGGGGCACTGACATCAATGTCAGCCCTAACCGCCGCAGGGGTCCATCTGAAAGACAACCAAACCAAGCCAGTCAGCCAAGCCAGTCAGGTCCTCTGTGACGCCACCAGGGGCAGTGAGGGCACCTGGGGCAGTGAGGGCACCTGGGGCAGTGAGGCCACCAGGGGCAGTGAGGGCACCTGGGGCAGTGAGGCCACCAGGGGCAGTGAGGCCACCCAGGGCAGTGAGGCCACCCGGGGCAGTGAGGCCACCCGAGGCAGTGAGGGCACCTGGGGCAGTGAGGGCACCTGGGGCAGTGAGGCCACCAGGGGCAGTGATGGCACCTGGGGCAGTGAGGCCACCAGGGGCAGTGAGGCCACCCGGGGCAGTCAGGGCACCCGGGGCAGTGAGGCCACCTGGGGCAGTGAGGGCACCTGGGGCAGTGAGGCCACCTGGGGCAGTGAGGCCACCCGGGGCAGTGAGGCCACCTGGGGCAGCTGGCAGGCCTCAGGATGTCCGCTTCACAGACGTGGCTCTGACAGTGGAACTCCACGGTCTGCACGGTCGGTCATTTCCTTCTGCTAGCAGTAAGTAGTAGTCCCAACTGTACTATAAACCCTTCACTGGAACTTTATGGTCTACACGGTCGGTCATTTCCTTCAGCTAGCAGTAAGTAGTTGTTCCAACTGTACAATAAACCCTTCACTACAACTTTATGTCTGCATTTCCTTCTGCTAGGAGTAAGTAGTCGTCACAACTGTACAATAAACCCTTCACTGAATATCCTTTGAAAAGGACATCTGCACAGACTGTCTCTCAATGAATGTCTCCATATTACGTTATCCGTGCGTGTTTTTTTGTTTTGTTTTTTTAAATAATTTTTATTTATTGTGTATTTGTCAAGAATTGCATATTTTCAATAAGCACGTGCTTAAACAGCAAAGCATATTTTCATAGCATATCCTTCGTACATGTATTTTTAACAGTGCTTCATTTACAGTATATCTTCCAATAAACGTTTCTCAACAGTCTAGCCCTAAGTCCTTTAATCTTTAGCCCTTTAACCTTCCTTAAGAATATCAGTCAATGAGTGCACGTCAACACATCTTAAAAAAAGAAAGAAAAAAAAGATGGTTCATAAAAATGTGTAGGGAAGCAACAAGAGAGAGAGAGAGAGAGAGAGAGAGAGAGAGACAGACAGACAGACAGGACAGACAGGACAGACAGAGACAGACAGACAGAGGGGACATCCTGTGCCAATGGGAAGATGTCTGGAAGACTTTTGTGGCATACCTACTCCCTCATTGCCCGGAACAGCTCTAAGCTGGGTATCCCAGGGAAAACCCACAACTCCGAGAATGTCGGCACAGATAAGTGGAGAGAAAACCCACACAGCAGAGAATGTCAGCGCAGATGAGTGGAGAGAAAATCCACACCTCACAGAATGTCAGCACGGATGAGTGGAGAGAAACCTCACAGAGAATGTCAGCACAGATGAGTGGAGAGAAAAAACCTACACCACACAGAATGTCAGCACAGATGAGTGGAGAGAATACACACACTACACAGAATGTCAGCACAGATGAGTGGAGAGAAAACCACAGATGAGTGGACAGAAACCTCACAGAGAATGTCAGCACAGATGAGTGGAGAGAAAAAACCCACACCACACAGAATGTCAGCACAGATGAGAGGAGAGAAAACTCACACCACACAGAATGTCAGCACAGATGAGTGGAGAGAAAACCACAGATGAGTGGAGAGAAACCTCACAGAGAATGTCAGCACAGATGAGTGGAGAGAAAAAACCCACACCACGCAGAATGTCAGCACAGATGAGTGGAGAGAAAACTCACACCTCAGAGAATGTCAGCACAGATGAGTGGTGAGAAAACACACAGAGAATGTCAGCACAGATGATGAGTGGAGAGAAAACTCACATCACACAGAATGTCAGCACAGATGAGTGGAGAGAAAACTCACACCACACAATGTCAGCACAGATGAGAGGAGAGAAAACTCACACCACACAGAATGTCAGCACAGATGAGTGGAGAGAAAACTCACACCACACAGAATGTCAGCACAGATGAGTGGAGAGAAAACTCACACCACACAGAATGTCAGCACAGATGAGAGGAGAGAAAACTCACACCACACAGAATGTCAGCACAGATGAGAGGAGAGAAAACTCACACCACACAGAATGTCAGCACAGATGAGTGGAGAGAAAACTCACACCACACAGAATGTCAGCACAGATGAGAGGAGAGAAAACTCACACCACACAGAATGTCGGCACTGATGAATGGAGAGAAACCGCACACCTCAGAGAATGTCAGAACAGATAAACGGAAAGAAAACCTACACCACAGAGAATGTCAGCACAGATGAGTGGAGAGAAAATCCACAGAGAATGTCAGCACAGATGAGTGGAGAGAAAATCCACAGAGAATGTCAGCACAGATGAGTGGTGAGAAAACCTACACCACACAGAATGTCAGCACAGATGAATGAAGACAGAGCTACAAGGCACAGGCCTGACTGTCCCCAGAGCGGCACAGAGGGAACATCCTGTGCCACGGCCTCTAGCACCAGACACAGACAAAGGGGACATCCTGTGCCACAGCCTCTAGTACCAGACACAGACAAAGGGAACATCTGTGCCACTGCCTCTAGTACCAGACACAGACAGAGTGATATCCTGTGCCACTGCCTCTAGTACCAGACACAGACAGAGGGACATCCTGTACCACTGCCTCAAGTACCAGACACAGACAGAGGGACATTCTGTACCACTGCCTCAAGTACCAGACACAGACAGAGGGACATTCTGTGCCACTGCCTCAAGTACCAGACATACAGGGGGACATCCTGTGCCACTGCCTCAAGTACCAGACATACAGGGGGACATCCTGTGCCACTGCCTCAAGGACCAGACACAGACTGAGGGGACACCCTGTGCCAAGCCACAAATACTAGGCATAATCAGCAGTCAAACAGTCAATTGAAGACCACTGGCAGTGTTCAGCATGGACTCTGCAGTGGACAGCAAGTCCCCAACAGAAAGAGACAGGATTTTGCTTCTACCCCCATGAGAGAGAGAGAGAGAGAGAGAGAGAGAGAGAGAGAGAGAGAGAGAGAGAGAGAGAGACAAACAGACGGAGATAATGTTGCCTATATCCCCAAGAGTCAGAGATAGGTAATGCTGCTTATAACCCCAAGAGGCAGGGAGAGGTAATGTTGCTTATAACCCCAAGAGGGGAGAGAGAGAGAGAGAGAATATTGCTTATCTCTCCTAAAGCGAACAAACAAGAGAGAGACATAATGTTGTTAATAGCCTAAAGAGAGACACACAGAAAACCAATGTTGCTTTTGCCCCATGAGACAGACAGAGATGGCGATATTGTTCTTTATAGCCTAGAGAGACACAGATGACTTTGCTTATGGCTCAAGGAGACAGAGAAAGATAATACTGCTTATAGCCCCAACAGAGAGAGAGAGAGAGAGAGAGAGAGAGAGAGAGAGAGAGAGAGAGAGCATACTGCTTACAGCCCCAAGAGGCAGAGATGAAGTTGCTTTTAGCCCCAAGACACAGAAAGAGATAATGTTGCTTATAGCCTCAAGAGGCAGAGAGAGACTTTGCTCATACCCCCAAGAGACGGAGAAAGATTCTGTTTATAGCCCCCAAATACAGAGAGAGAATATAACTTATAGCCCAAAGACGGAGAGAGAGATACTACTGCTTATAGCCCCAGGAGACAGAGATACTATTGATTATTGCCCCAGGAGACGTAGAGAGATACAACTGTTTATAGCCCCAGGAGACACAGAGATACTATTGATTATTGCCCCAGGAGACGTAGAGAGATACAATTGTTTATAGCCCCAGGAGACAAAGAAAGATACTATTGCCTATAGCCCCAAGAGACGGAGAGAGATACGATTGCTTATAGCCCAAAGACAGAGAGAGAGATAAAATTGCTTATAGCCCCAAAAGACGGAGATAGATACAATTGCTTATAGCCCCAAGAGATACACACAGAGATAATATTGTTATAGCCCCAAGGAGAGAGACAATATTGCTTGTAGCCCCAACAAGAGAGACAATATTGCTTATAGCCCCAAGAAGAGAGACAATATTGCTTATAGCCCCAACGAGAGAGACAATATTGCTTATAGCCCCGACGAGAGAGAAAATATTGCTTATAGACCCAAGAGAAAAAAAGAGAGAGATAATATTGCTTATAGCCCCAAAAGACAAATAATATTGCTTGTAACCCCAAGAAACAGAGAGATAATATTGCATATTGCCCAAAGAGACACGAGATAATATTGCGTAATAACTGCAAGACAGAGAGAGATAATATTGCTTATAGCCCCAAGAGACAGAGCGAGAGAGAGAGAGAGAGAGACAGAGGGGGGGGGGGGGATAATATTGCTTGCAGCCTCTAGAGACAGACAGAGATAGGGATAACATTGTTTACAGCAGAAAGAGACAGACACACAGAGAGGGAGAGAGAGAGAGAGAGGCGGGGGGAGGGGGGGTGAAGGGGGGGGGGGGCAGACAGAGACAGTGAGACAAAGTCAGAGGGAGAAAGAGAATGAGAGAATGAAAAAGAGAGACAGAAAGACACTTTGACACTTTAGATATTTTATTGTCATTACCAAGGAGGTCTTTTGACAAGGGAGAGGGGATAACAGAACAATAACATTTACCTCTTCCTTTCCTTGCAAACAAATAGTACACATTTATTCCCAGTGTGTTACAAATCAAACGTTAACAAAAACAAACAAAATCGCAACATCTCCGCACGTCCTCACTAACGTCGGGAAAAAAAAAATGTAAGACTGACTCTACCATCCACTCGGAGAGAGAGAGAGAGAGAGAGAGAGAGAGAGAGAGAGAGAGAGAGAGAGAGAGAGAGAGAGAGCATGTTGCTTCTAGTCCTAAAAGGTAACCAGCACATATACAGGCATAACTGTCCAATACAATGGACCGCCAAGCAAGAAGACAAAAACTCAGCACGTCTTTCAATATGTATTAGTACTTAATGCTCCTAGTAAACAACATCTTTTCAGTTGCAAAGTGAGACGACTGCACGTGGAAATCTAAACAAATCTTTAAAAGTTTAAGTTCTTTTTTCCGCCAAACATGAACAAACGAATCACAAGACAAAACACGACGTGTTTTGACCTCTTAGGTCTTCTCCAAACAAGATAAACAACACTCAGGGCAACGAAAATGAAGAACGAGCAATCACGTTTTCATTCAAGGCCCATCTTGCGCCGAATTTGATGAGATAAGTAACTGCTTGTTCTTCATTGTCGTTGTCCTGAGTGTTGTTCATCCTGTCTGAAGAAGATTTAAGAGGTCCAAACGCGTTGTGTTTTGTCTTGTGATCCGTTTGTTCTTGTTTGACGGATATAGCACTTAAACTTTTTAAAGAAACATCTTTCCAGTCTGATCATCTGTAAACTATGTGTTCATCCCTTCTGTCCGTGTGAACGAAGAAGAAGAAGATCCCCTCTGAACACATTTGTACTTTATATCCTTTGTTAATAGCATCTTTTTTGTTCTGACCATCTGTAATCTACGTGTTCATCATTTCTGTACACATTTGTACTTTATATCCTGTGTTAACAGCATCTTTTCGTTCTGACCATCTGTAAAGTACGTGTTCATCCCTTCTGTACGTATCTCTACTGTATATCCGTAGTAAACAGCTGACCATCAGCGAGCTAACCGTTCCTCCCTTCTGTCTGTCCCTCACAGAGCGCGTCTCCACGCTGTCATTCACACGGTGCCTCTTTGCTTTGTGTCTGTGTCACTGAGGGGGGTTGTTCATTATGTCCATGCCCATCATCACTGCAGAAGCAGGCGTGGTGTTTGAGGATAACTGCAATCGTATTCTCTCTAGTCTCATTCTTTTCTTGGCCTTGTATCTCCGGCAGGCCTCCCTGTTCAACATCTTCACCCGTTCATGAACTTGAGGGTTGTTTTTCAGTCTCTGCCATCGCTTCTGCCGCTCTGTCATTGAAGCTCTGTTGCCCTCTGTGCCCCCTTGTGATCCTAGCCCTGAAAGACAATATAGCAAATTGAGATCTCTGTGTAGGAACAGCACACTGGCTGCATGATCCATTTAAATCTATAAACTGAACATCTGTGTTAGGTTGAACGTACCAGGTGGAATTCTGTGGACTTCATCTACAAGACGTCCCTAAGACTGATTTATTTTTACACAATACAACTGTTTTGTGCTCCAAATGATGGGCACAGGCACCAGCAGTGACATCAGAGAGGAGACAGAGGACAAGAAGAGGACGGTCCATGCTGTGCTACCAATGGAATGCTGTGGGGTGGGGGGTGGAGGGGGGGGGGGGCAGTGCACACCGTGTCTTACCAGCTCGTTCTTCAGTTAGGCATAGCCACCCTCTGCACCTCGACTGATCCTGGTCGTCAACAAATTCAGACAAATAAAACTCATGGATGCAGAAACAATGTGTTGCAGGGTTTTTTCCTCCTTATTTTTTTTAAAAGTATTTTCTTTAAGTATTTCTCTTCTAGCCATATACATAATAAAACATGTCACGGCATTACGCATGCAAAAGAATTCTAAATAAAGAATAACAGTAATTTATCTATATTATCTTCTGCATCTTTTTTTTTCTCTTCTTGATTAAATGTGTACTGTCTCGTGCTAGCTTACAATAAGCCACATGCTCAAGAATTTTCAGATTGACATACAGTAATTCTATCTGTATTATCTCCTGCATCATTTTTTTCTTCCTGATAGAATGTGTACTGTCTTGTACTAGCTTACGCTAAGCCTCATGCTCAAGAACATTCAGATTGGCAGCATTAGCCCTGATAAGGCCCCTGCAGTCGGCTCAATTAAAACGAAATGAAACCACTTACAGAATTTACAATTGTTTCTTTGCTTCCGTAACCAATGGACACATTATAGTTATTGCAGATTGCTCATGGGCTATACCCAGGGACATTGGTCAAGACCATACCGCCTTTGAATTTTACAGTGGTCATCCCCTGGGTATTTATTCCAATATGACTGTATTAGTCAACTCCCCTTACAGAATCATTCACCAATGAATTCAGTGTTCAATGACTGGGATTTATTCAGTGCGACTGTTCCAGTCCAACTCCCTATCACAATCTCAAGCAACATAATGAGTGCTTCGAATATAAGTGTAGATTCAAAATCTATCTTAGATTCAAAATCTATCTTTGCCACGGATCTCAATTATATTGTTATCTACATTAGCTTAGTCGTATAAAGTGGTATTGCCGCAGATCTAAATCATATTGTTATTCATATTAGCTCAGTCGTATAAAGTGGTATTGCCGCGGATCTAAATTATATTGTGTTATCTATATTAGCTTAGTCGTATAAAGTGGTATTGCCGCGGATCTAAATTATAGTGTTATTTACATTAGCTTAGACGTACAAAGTGGTATCGTCGCAGATCTAAATTCTATTGTTATTTATATTAGCTTGGTCGTATAAAGTGGTATTGCCGTGGATCTAAATTACATTATTTATTTCAGCTTAGTGGAATAAAGTGGTAAGTAAAGTGCATTGTGTTAGAACAGAACTGTCGACAAGTCACACTACACGACATCAACGGGGTAAATAGGAGGTTTCTTCTACCTCGGTGGGACTACGACGTTTGGTAGAAAGAAATCAATCACTTTTCATTACTTACATAACTGAATACAGTGTTATTATGATTATTGTTAAAATTATTCTGTAACGTCTATGGGGGAAAAAGTAGTTTTATTACGAAAATTGTTATGCAAAATCTATGGCGAAGGTCGTTCCAAAGCACTGTTCATAAAAGATGAAGGAAGGAACGGCTTCAGAACGTGATTATTCATTCTGTTTCCATAGAGTCAGAAGTAATGGTTTCCAGACTTAAAAAGAAGAACAATACTGCCCTCACATATTGGAAAACAAGTTCCTGTGCATCAACTAAAACACAACTGTATTTACTGGTTGTGTTGATGGAATTCAGAGAGCAGATTACCCAAGTACAGATTCAAAATTATTTGTAGTCACACGCATGATTTATATTTGTGTCATTTCAAACTATTCTTTATTGCTGCAGGGTCAGTCCCACAAGAACAACATATCTCAGTGTCTTGGTTCACAGCCAGTCGAAGTACTGTGTTCACTAGGGCTGAAGGGTGTGAACTCTCTGCAGTTTCTTGCGTGCTTGGTATCTCTTCACAGCTTCATTGTTGAGTCGCTTAGTCTTCTCATGGCGCGCAGGGTCCTGTTTGACTTTCTCCCAGTGATAGCGCCGCATTGCCTTTCTGTGTCCTTTATCTGAGCTGAGCAGACGACTGCTGGAAGCATAGCCTGGCAGGCTGAAAGCTGAGAAATCCTGTATCGGCTGACCTCTGCCACGACCTGCAAGACAACACAACAAACGCTCAGCCTTCCCTCTTCCACCCACTCCAAAGCCGTCTATTTCTAAACACTCACACCTTGCTTCACACTTCCTTCACAATTCCCCCACAACAATCCCAACTGCTGTCTTCCTAGCGATTCTTGGGAATATCACTGGCATTAATCCAGAGCCAGTGAACATCTTCTAAGTCAGTCAAATTTTACTATCTGATAGGAAAGTCAAGGGCACAGTTTACTAAAAAAAAATATATCCGTGTTTCCCTTTACCTGACTGAAAAGATGGTACCGTGGTTCTTCCTGCAAAGGATACTTTAACTGACAGCATCCCACTTTCAGCAAGGACTTTCCAAAAATCAATGAATAAAGTTCCCAGGACTTCCTCTTTCATTCTCTGGATCATCATTTCACAAATGCTGTCATCTTGCTGTTCTGTATTACAGACAGTTTTTCCATTCTGAATGTCACTGCTAACTCTACTAATACGGGTATGCAATGCCTTTCTCTCTGCGGGGGACAGTAGGAACCGAGACAAACACAGACAGTGGGAGGGACAGCGTAATCGGACTTTTGACGATGCAGAGCTCCCATAGACTGTGCTGATCTACCCAGTCACTTGAAGTAGTTCCAAAGGACACACGTCCCTAAGCTCTACATTTCCTACAGGCATTAAGAATGATTCACAATTTGTCAGTGCATTTAATTCTCCAGACCCGTCAGATCTCCCCAACCAGTTCAAAGCAACGCACACCATTAAGCTCTACATTTCATGGTGGCTTTAAGGACACTTTCATGTTCGTCAAAGCACCAAATTCTTCAAAAACAATTGCGTCAAACCTGACACTGTGCCTTTTACACGCCTCAGTGACACAATCAAATATGGCCAGTATTGAATGAAAACTAGCACAGCTGTCCCTGGATATGTGTGTTGAATGCCAGTTCTGAGGTGTCCCTGCTTGTGTGTGTGTGTGTGTGTGTGTGTGTGTGTGTGTGTGTGTGTGTCGGTGTCGGTGTCGGTGTGAACACGTCATCTGTGTTTAATTACCATGAGTACACGAGAAGTAGAGCAGAGCAGGTCCTCGATTTTGGTTCCACTGGTTTGTTTATCATTCTGTACACAACATAAGTGAAGAGAGAGTGAGAGAAGGGTGGGTGGGCGACAGACAGACAGCGACAGAAGACAGACAGACAGAGAGAGAGAGAGAGAGAGAGAGGGGGGGGGGGGGAGGACAAGACACAAAGTCATCCCTTCATCAAAGTCTGTACAATAGTGTTTAGATGTTGTAATGATGAATACACAGGTCCCAGAGTATAGGATCGTGTATACATTCCACACCTACAGGGAATTCAGATCAGGTCTGTAGGAATGGAACCTAGTTCACAACATACAGGATCCTGTGTAGAGTCCACACCTACAGCGGATTCAGATCAGGTGTGTGGGCAGGAACATAGTTCACCACTTACAATACTGTATGAAGAATCCACACCTACAGGGTATTCAGAACCGGTCTGTAGGAAGGAAACAGAGTTCACCACTTACAGGATTGTGTGCAGAGTCCATAGCAACGAGGGATTAAAACTGGAAGTCTCTAAGAAGCAAACAGAAACAAACAGGTAAACCAGACTACAGTTTGCAGTATCGTTTATACAATATCAAGCACCTTCCTGTAACTACAGGGAACTAATCTCTTGTCACTTTGCTGTTGCGCCAAGATGACAACAATTCTCTACTGGATGGACTTCTCTACTGGATGGACTTTCTGATATGACTATCTCATTCAGAAAGTTCAGCACGTTCAAAGCTGTGCAGCTAGACTCACTCTAAAACCTCTTTCAAAGGTCTCACTCATGATCTACTTGTTCAGACTTCACTGGTTGCCGATCAGTGCTGGGATGTTCTATCAGATTGCCTGCCTCAGCTGCAATGCACTCCAATAATTGGGCACTCCCAGCATCTCTCTCAGGCATAGTGCGTCCCAACTGTCCCGATTTCCTGCCCCTGGTTGTTCTCAAATACAGATGGAAAAGAAAGGGTGACTCTATTCTTTCTTTGCTCCCTACACAAGGAATAAGCATTCATATTTTTGTCCAGACTTCAAATAACATCTTACTTTCAAATTTGAAGAAAAAACAAACGAGTGCGCGTGCGTGCGTGCGTGCGTGCGTGCGTGCGTGCGTGTGTGTGTGTGTGTTGTGTGTGTGTGTGTGTGTGTGTGAGAGAGAGAGAGAGAGAGAGAGAGAGAGAGAGAGAGAGAGTGAGTGAGTGAGTTCTTTAATTTAGAGTCTGTTCACACTGGGTGATATTAGACTTTAGCAAAAAAAAAAACAACAACAAAAAAAGAGTAGCGAGGGGAAGAGGAGCATATATAAAAATCTATTAATTTAATGCACGGAAATCACTTTTGCTATTTGCACAATTTCTAGTTTGTGGGTTACTGTTTTGATAAAATCGTGTGCAGTCAGTCACAACCACGTTCGATTCTTTATACAATGAAGTTAATATTGAACAAAGAAAAAGTATATGATCCACTGATAGAAGATTTGAATAATCGCGTGCTACATTTTAGGAAAATTTGATTTTCCACGAATTCAGTCGAAGCTTGCATATTAAAGATGACAAATATCGTGGACATGGTGTGTGTGTGTGTGTGTGTGTGTGTGTGTGTGTGTGTGTGTGTGTGTGTGTGTGCTCTCGCGTAGGTGCGTGCGTGTGTGTTGTGGGGAGGTGCTTCTTCATTCATGATTCTCACCTGTGTATGGCGGACCAGCAGTTAGGTCAGACCCTTTCCTGGCCTCAACAGGCAGGCCTGCGTCTTGAATAAGGTTCATTGTATCATCCTCTTCTACCTTGTATTAATGTAGTGAGTGCAATCATAAATGCTTTTTCTACGTCCATCTTCCTGGATGCACACACGCAAGCAAGCGTGTACGCGCACTCACACACACACACACACACACACACACACACACACACACACACACACACACACACACACACACACACCACACACAAACACAAAAGAAAGTTCATTAATTTTTGCTCTTATATTCATACAAAAGATTTCCTGCACCCACGTCACTCTGTGAGGAGTGAGACAGGCTTGCTACCAGTTTTTGGTTAACAGAGGAGTACCCAGTAAAACACAGACACATAACTAGATATGTCAGTAATGAAAAATCACACATACAGGACATGGCTCCCAGCGACACAAACAGTCAATGAAGAGATATGGAATAAAATATTAGATCGAGCATGATCTTCAAACAACGAAAGTATACAAAACACAACTCATAGCGACATGTGACAAAGAGACTTGAACAGTTCACAAATTAACAACATTCAGAAAAAAAATCCAGACGTTAAAAAAAAACAAAAGCAAAAAATCTGTGAAGACCTTTCCCATGCGTGGATCGTACACTGCAGTTACAAGCACCGCATACCTGAAGTGATTTGCCGACACAACATTTGACCTACTATTCATATAAAAAAAATCCCAGTGCAAGAACAAAGTCTGACGTCACTGGAGCTGATGGTCAGCCAACCAATGGGTACAATGCCCATCACATTCACAGCTACGTGTCTTGCTAACCCATGGGTACAATGCACGTCACATTCACAGCTACGTGTCTTGCTAAAAATGGGTACAATGCACGTCACATTCACAGCTACGTGTCTTGCTAACCCATGGGTACAATGCACGTCACATTCACAGCTACGTGTCTTGCTAACCCATGGGTACAATGCACGTCACATTCACAGCTACGTGTCTTGCTAACCCATGGGTACAATGCACGTCACATTCACACCTGCATGTCTTGCTAACCCATGGGTACAATGCACGTCACATTCACAGCTACGTGTCTTGCTAACCCATGGGTGCAATGCACGTCACATTCACAGCTACGTGTCTTGCTAACCCATGGGTACAATGCACGTCACATTCACACCTGCATGTCTTGCTAACCCATGGGTACAATGCACGTCACATTCACACCTGCATGTCTTGCTAACCCATGGGTACAATGCACGTCACATTCACAGCTACGTGTCTTGCTAACCCATGGGTACAATGCACGTCACATTCACACCTGCATGTCTTGCTAACCCACGGGTACAATGCCCATCACATTCACAGCTACATGTCTTGCTAACCCATAGGTACAATGCACGTCACATTCACAGCTACGTGTCTTGCTAACCCATAGGTACAATGCCCATCACATTCACAGCAACATGTCTTGCTAACCCATGGGTACAATGCACGTCACATTCACAACTACATGTGTTGCTAACCCATGGGTACAATGCACGTCACAGTCATGCCTGCATGTCTTGCTAATCCATGGGTAGAATGCACGTCACATTCACAGCTGCATGTCTTGCTAACCCATAGGTACAGTGCACGTCACATTCACAGCTGCATGTCTTGCTAACCCATAGGTACAATGCACGTCACATTCAAACCTGCATGTCTTGCGTTTTCAAAACGTCTCCTCCTTCAAGCTCTTCTTTTTCACTTCAAATGACATCCCCATCCCTCCTCCCTCCTTCCACAGAACGTTTCTATTTCAAATGACTTACAGACACTGAAAAAGAGAGTGGAGAGATGGAGTAAGGGAGGGGTGAGAGACAGAGAGACAGGTATGCAGGCAGGTAGGCAGGCAGGCACGCAGACAGACAGAAGAACAGACTGAAAGACAGACAGAGAATGAGACCTGTAGTGTTCGTGTAACCTTACAAGCCTTCAGACATGGATATATATGTCCATATTTGAGATCAATTCCCATACAGTCTGAATTATCACTGGGAACAAACCCACAAACATACAACTACTCCTCAACGTCAACCAATACCCCCAGCACATCCTTCACCACCAGCTTTGTACTTCCCTGCCCTCCCCTCCCCCTCCCCTACACAAAACTAAATCAAGACTAGAAAAATTAGTTGTTATCAAGAATCATTTCAGTTTTCCCAGACAGAGAGACATAGAGAGAGAGAGAGAGAAAGATATCTTTCACTTCAGTATCTTTTTGTAAGATACATCTTCCACTTTGCACTTTAGAAATAAACATATACATTTATTTAAAAAAAAAAAAACCCGCCCCACAACAACCTGTTACAAGACACAGAACAACTCGAAGCCTACACTCAGGCAATGACCAGTGGCTGTGGTCGATGACACGACACTTTTCTTACGGGAAAAAAAAATCACCCACAGCGTCACTGTCCCTGAAACTGACTGATGTACAGAGCTTGAATTTTTTTCTTCAATCGAAATTTTCTCATTCTCTCCTTGGAGATTTCCTTCCACTGGGCATATCGTACAGGGTCCTGCTTCAGTGTGAGCCACTTTTGGTGCCGTAAAGCTTTCCTCCGCAGCACAGGGTTCATCAGGTCTGCAAGACAAAGCAGCACACTCAGCAACTGCCACCATAGCCCACTATTGAACACTGTTTCATATATTTTTTGTTGTTGTTGTTTTTTTCTCTGAGGATGAATATTGAGGAGGAGGAGGGGGTGGTGCACAATAAAGACAGAGGGAGGGCCCTGGGCATGATACCACAATGGACTGGTCAACAGCATTGCTCTGGTACTCACAGTTCCAGTGTCATCAAGGCGTGTCACTACATGCTGACTAGGCCATATACACTACACCACATCTGTTAGCCAGGTGAACATATGATTTAAGACAAGGGTCTCAGGGATACGACTTCGTACATTTCTGACCTGCTCATTAGCCCATTGCACTGGTCAGACTTCGGGTATCTATGTAATATTGTCTGCGCCACTATTAAAGTTGTATATGTGTGTTTGCGAGTGTGTGCACGTTTGTGCATGAGTGTGCATGTGTGTGTGTGCGTGGCTGCATGAACCCATGTGTGTTATTGCACCAGTTTATGCGGTGTGAGCGTGCATAAGTATGTGCATCCATATGTGTTTGTGTGCGTGCGTACGCGCGCGAGCGCACACACATTAAATTATTTGTAGGGAACGGCTATTCATAAGGTGACATAATTATTATTGATCAGTACTAGCAGTAGTAACAATAGTAATAATTAGTGTTCACAATGAAAAAGGCCAAAGCAATGAGGAAACGAGGAATAGAGTGTCAATGAATTTTTCATAAGCATTTGAACTGTGAGCACAATGCGATAAGTGACCAACTAGCTGGACAGAACATAACCCTTGCACATTAAGCATTACTCCTCTGGTGGGTGTCAACAGTTTCCATTCCTATCACCGGTGCTTCCTTCCTGCTGACTTCACTTCAATGCCGTCATCCACGTCTTGGGCTTCTCAACCCTGAGAGGCAATTGACGGTGCAATCAGCAGCTAAGCCTTTCCTCCACGAACACGACGACAATCACGTTGATCCATCAAAATAACATGTCCAAGTGATCATTAATCAGTCACTGAAATGCTCAAAATAACATATCCAAGTAATCATTAATCAGTCACGGAAATGCGTATGTAAACAAGTTTTGAAGTCTGTTTTGTTCCATGATAAAGAGACGTTCAACTGAATTTTTGTTTGTTTTTCTATCTCCTCTAGGGTACGTTCCTTATAGAGCAGGTAAGTCAATGTATGGAAAATATATATACATGCTCTTTTCACACTACCTGTGAAAACGCTACATGTATTACTACTGGATTTCCTTTTCCTCTCCTCTTTTACGGTTAGACAACATACTTGATCTTGGAATTGTGCTGGGAATCTCGACATCAGAAAAAAAAAAAAAATCGTTGCTACCAATCACCGGTGAAATGATTGTTTTCCAGTGAACATCCACAAAAACATAGTATAATACCATCTGCAGAAAGTATTCATTAAAAGAGAATGCATTCAAAAAACCAAAAAGGGCGAAAGAAAACCTCTGTTCAATTCCATCTTCTTGGATCTGCCCCCCCCCCCCCCCCCCCCCCCCTCCCCCCCCCCTTTTTTTTTTTTTTCTTCTTTTTTCTTCTTCTTCTTTTACAATTCCCTTTTCTCACTTGCACAGTGCCTGTGTCATTACGGTTTCTTCTCTGTCACGGAACCCCCATTTTCATCCATAACAAAGTCATGTCAATTAAGGCTATTAGTTCACCAAAGATTGATAATGAATATAGATATGCGCATATTAAAATGAAATATAACGAAGGAACAGAATTTTTTAAAAAAGGCTGTCAATCACTAAGATTGAATTCGGTAAATTCGAACAAATTTGTTTACGCTGTCAACTCATCGTGACTTACCTCTCGTGTCTTCTCCCATGCTAAAGAGCAAACTGAAAATGTTCACGGTATTAGTTATCTGCGACATTGTGAAGTAAAGGTGTAAAATATTGACATTAGAATGATTTCAGCTTTAAAAAAGGTCCCACTGATGTCAAAAACTTTTAATTATGCCAGTTTTAGAGTTGCTAACACTTCCTGAGAAAATACCAAATGTTTATCATTAACTACACATTCGAATACAGACAACGCAAGACTGTGTACAGTGCCATTTTCTTTACGTACGTTCAATGGCAAACGTCATGTATTTTGTCTTCCACTTGTTCTTTGTCATTATGTCCGCAGCAAAATCAGAGTGAGTCAACACACTGGGTCTTCTTATATCCATCACTAAGGTCTTGGCACCCTCAGCTAGCCATGAAGACTCCAAGATGGAAAAGAGAGCTGTGGAAAATGATACACTTGCTCCATGCAGGAGACTAGTGTCTCAGCCACTAGTCGTGTTTCCAGACTCACCCAGCTAAAACATAAAATGCACCAAACTGCCGAAAAGGTGTGCAGAGGAATTTCTTCTACATGAGCAGAAAGAAGAATTCATAACTTTTTTCCACAGCATCCCAAGAGGTGAAAATGTTTTGAAAAAAAAAAAAAACTCTCAACACATTGCTCTGCCGTACAGTGTGTGTCTGAATCACTTAGGGCTGTGCTGACCAATACGCCCCATAGCTGTCAGTTATTTTCTGGCTGTGTGTCTGGGTCACTTAGGGCTGTGCTGACCAATATACCCTATAGCTGTCAGTTTTTTTCTGGTTGTGTGTCTGGATCACTTAGGGCTGTGCTGACCAATACACCCCATAGCTGTCAAGTTTTTTCTTGTTCTGTGTGTCTGGATCACTTAGCGGCTGTGCTGACCAATACGCCCCATAGCTGTCAATTTTGTGCAGTTTTTTCTTGTTGCGAAACCGTCTGTTGTTTTCCATGTTGGCCAGTTTCCGCTTTTGATAGTGCAGGGGATCACACTTGATCTTGAGCCAGTAGCGGCGGTTGTACTCTCTTTGTCTCTGACGTTTCAACTCCTGTGTGGACAGCAGGTCTGAAAGACACAAAAGACAGGCTCAACTTCATCGGTATCCAACAGTATGTATTGTGTAGATAGAAATGCAAGCTGACATTCAACCTGAATCAGAGCGAGCTGGGGAATACTGGGGATTGTGATTCTGCCTTTGAAATTTCATGAGCTATTTTCATACTCCTGACTGCTTCCCAACGTTCCTCTCTTCTGACGAAACATGGACCTGATTTCTCTGCCGACAAATACATTCCCAGTTATCAACGATCTCCTTTCTGTCACTATGCTGTGACCGGTATTTGTCAACGATGCAGCATGTTTCAGTTACTGTTCATTTATCAACTGAATCGTTGCTTTCTGTGAAGCTGTCAAGGGGATTTCACCATCACCACAGACTCATAACTCATGTGAAGTAGTGACCTACAGAGCTGTGTGCTGTTAGATTCGTGTAATATCCTTTATCTGAATCGGCAGTGTTCTGGTACACATACTGTAAATTCATTATGTAAATTGATGTTCTAATACTACTGGCTCTGGTCAGAACAGCGCAAAAGAAAAAAATAGTAGTGTGAATAGAACTTAAGACTGGAGTGACAAGAATATTTCGTTTGAATGAAAAATCACGCTCATGTATTCAGTAGTCATTGCCATATCTCTGCACGATAAGAAACTTGGTCCCTGGTTTTCCAGTTTCAAAGGCAGCCGGGAAGCCTGAAAACGAGACGTTAATGTACGTTCTTGATCATCTCGTCACGTGGACATGTGACAAACAAGATAGTGGCGAGTCAGATGGATCACTGACCACGTGACCATCTCTTCAGCCTGAGGGACAGCAGCAAGACGACAGGCTACAGTCCTGTGTCCACGTCAGCCAACCACACCATACCACACCACCCCAGGTACAGACGACCTGCTACAGTCCTGTGTCGCATCAGACCACACCAACAAGGTAGAGACGACAGGTTACAGTCCTGTGTCACATCACACCACACCAACAAGGTAGAGACGACAGGCTACAGTCCTGTGTCACATCACACCACACCAAAGTACAGACGACAGGCTACAGATCTGTGTCACATCAGACCACACCAAGGTACAGACGACAGACTACGGTCCTGTGTCACATCACACCACACCAAAGTACAGACGACAGGCTACAGATCTGTGTCACATCAGACCACACCAAGGTACAGACGACAGACTACAGTCCTGTGTCACATCACACCACACCAACAAGCTACAGACGACAGGTTACAAATCTGTGTCACATCAGACCACACCAACAAGGTACAGACGACAGGTTACAAATCTGTGTCACATCAGACCACACCAACAATGTACAGACGACAGGCTTGTCCTGTGTCACATCACACCACACGAACAAGGTACAGACGACAGGCTACAGATCTGTGTCACATCAGACCACACCAAGGTACAGACGACAGGCTACAGTCCTGTGTCACATCACACCACATTAACAAGGTACAGACGACAGGCTACAGTCCTGTGTCACATCACACCACACCAACAAGGTACAGATGACAGGCTACAGATCTGTGTCACATCAGACCACACCAAGGTACAGACGACAGGCTACAGTCCTGTGTCACATCAGACCACACCAACAAGGTACAGACGACAGGTTACAGTCCTGTGTCACATCACACCACATCAACAAGGTACAGACGACAGGTTACAGTCCTGTGTCACATCAGACCACACCAACAAGGTACAGACGACAGGTTACAGTCCTGTGTCACATCAGACCACACCAACAAGGTACAGACGACTGGCTACAGTCCTGTGTCACATCAGACCACACCAACAAGGTACAGACGACAGGTTACAGTCCTGTATCTCATCACACCACACCAACAAGGTACAGACGACAGGCTATAGTGCTGTGTCACACCACACCAACCCAAGGTACAGACGACAGGCTACAGTCCTGTGACACATCACATCACACCACACCAACCCAAGGTACCGACGACAGGCTACAGTCCTGTGTCACATCAGACCATATCACCCAAGGTACAGACGACAGGCTATAGTGCTGTGTCATATCACACCACACCAACAATGTACAGACGACAGGCAACAGTCCTGTGTCACATCAGACCACACCAACCCAAGGTACAGACGACATGCTACAGTCCTGTGTCACATCAGACCACACCAACCCAAGGTACAGACGACAGGCTACCGTCCTGTGTCACATCAGACCACACCAACCCAAGGTACAGACGACTGGCTACAGTGCTGTGTCACATCACACCACACCAACCCAAGGTACAGACGACTGGCTACAGTCCTGTGTCACATCACACCACACCAACAAGGTACAGACGACAGGCTACAGTCCTGTGTCACATCAGACCACACCAACAAGGTACAGACGACAGGTTACAGTCCTGTGTCACATCACACCACACCAACAAGGTACAGACGACAGGCTACAGTCCTGTGTCACATCAGACCACACCACCCCAAGGTACAGACGACAGGCTATAGTGCTGTATCACACCACACCAACCCAAGGTACAGACGACAGGCTACAGTCCTGTGACACATCACACCAACCCAAGGTACCGACGACAGGCTATAGTGCTGTATCACACCACACCAATCCAAGGTACCGACGGCAGGCTACAGTCTTGTGTCACATCAGACCACGCCAAACCAAGGTACAGACGACAGGCAACAGTCCTGTGACACATCACACCACATCACACCGACGACAGGCTACAGTCCTGTGTCACATCACACCACACTAACAAGGTACAGACAACAGGCCACACTCCTGTGTCACATCAGACCACACCAACAAGGTACAGATGACAGGGTTACAGTCCTGTGTCACATCACACCACACCAACCCAAGGTACAGACGACAGACTACAGTCCTGTGTCACATCACACCATACCAACCCAAGGTACAGACGACAGACTACAGTCCTGTGTCACATCACACCACACCAACCCAAGGTACAGACGACAGACTACAGTCCTGTGTCACATCACACCATACCAACAAGGTACAGACGACAGGGTTACAGTCCTGTGTCACATCAGACCACACCAACAAGCTGCAGGAACAGTCCAAAAGGACACGAAACAAGGCAGACAGGTGGGGACGACAGGTGAGGACGACATCAGGAAGTGGACATGTCTGTCCTTGGCTGGTTCTCTGAGGACCTCAGAGGAGAACAACAGACGGAAGGCTTTTGACTGTGTGACAGCCTCAAAACACCTACCAAGATACATTGTCTGAAAGCCTCACAACACCTACCAAGGTACATTGTCTGAAAGCCTCACAACATCTATCAAGTTACATTGTCTGAAAGCCTCACAACACCTACCAAGGTACAGAGACAGGATGTTGTCTGAAAGGCTCACAACACTACCAAGGCACATTGTCTAAAAGCTTCACAACACCTACCAAGGTACATTGTCTGAAAGCCTCAAAACACCTACCAAAATAGAGACAGGATCTTGTCTGAAAGGCTCACAACACCTACCAAGGTACATTGTGTGAAAGCCTCACAACACCTACCAAGGTACAGAGACAGGATATTGTGTGAAAGCCTCGTAACACCTACCAAGGTACAGAGACAAGATGTTGTCTGAAAGCCTCATAACACTTACCAAGGTACCGAGATAGGATGTTGTCTCAAAGCCTCATAACACCTACCAAGGTACAGAGACAAGCAAGACAGGGATTACTATTGACACTACACTACCTGTGACATCACCATCAATCTGATGCTGATGTAACATCACCAATCTGACACAGATGTAACATCACCATCAATCTGACACCGATGCAACATCACCATCAACCTGACACAGCAGATGCCTTGCGTGACTTGGTTCACTTTCACTAGAGTTGGCACCCAATTTTATTCATGCTCATTGCTTTCTTTCCATTGTTGTTGTAGTCTTTCTTCTGAAAATTTCCCCCGCTGCCACGACATGCGCATTCTGATGACACTGCTTCATTTTCAAAGCTGTTGATGGTAGATTCTGGCCTGTCATTTCCATCAACAGCATTTTATTGTTGATGATATTACAAGTGTCTCGGTTCCTATTTCTCTAAATGTTGTTGATCCACTGTTTGCACAATCATGGCATCTTCTCTTCAAAATAAGTTGGGATTTTTTTTTATGCCTGTGGCACATGATTCCACAGGTTGCTGACACATTGTGGTCCCAGTATTCTGTCTCTGATGACACCGCTATAGATCCCTTCAGCTGATGCTTTCCTCCCACTGTTCGGTTGTCTGTATTAAATACACCTTTTCCATGCGCATGATGCATCCTACCAAGTTTCTGTTAGCTTCCTTTCCAAGCTGTTGGTATGTTTTGTACGCTGTTCAAAGACTGTTGTTTGAAGATTTGCTTTTTTTCTAGCATACATTTCTTTCATCCTCTGTCTGGTTTTCTCTTTCCATTGCTCCCATCTGCAAGGGTCTGATTTCACTGTTATTAGCCAGTGTCGTCTGTTGGACTCCTTCCGCCTCACTTTTCTTGCAGTTGCAATGTCGGCAAAACAATACAAAGTCAACGTTTTGGGGAACTTGCTGATCTATGTCATAAAGGGGGAAAAAAACTCTGACAAAAGTAGAGTTAACGCAACATTACTAAATCAGCAGTGAGGTTCTGCTTTTTCTTTCTTTTCATAGGACAGAAACAAAAACAAAACATGTCTGCAATAACTGAATAGTTCAAATCCTCAATCTTAACTAAGAGCACATGAAGTTATGTTCCTTGGACTTACTATGTTCCTTGGACTTACTATCGGCAGTATTTCCATGGCTCAGCTAAGTCAACAGACAAATTGCGCCAGTTCATACTCACTACTGTAAACATCACTGTAAATTTCAATAAATATTTGAATCCACACGAATGGTTTGTCATCAGCTTTGCAAAAAGTGTAATAGAAAAAAACTGAAAACAGATCCGGTTAAAACACTCTACATGACCCAAAGTTTTTCTTTCTGTGTTTCTTCAACAGAAACATTTTTTAAAGAATTGTGTCAACATTAAATGCAATCAAATTCATGGTTAGTTTGAAGTTTAGTTTTAACTTCCAGCTTAAAAGAAAGATATAAGGAAATGTTACAGTAAAAACCAAAACAAAAAACAACAACAACAACAAAAATCTGAAAAGACAAAGACAAAAAGAAACAAAAAAGATGTGACAATGTGAAATAATTTGATTCATGCCATTCCATATTTTACTCTTGTCCCGTCACCTTGCTCTGGGCAACATGAAGCTAAACAGAGTTGTGTCTGCTTTGTTGCTGAACTGTGTTTTTGCTATGCACCATTTGTTGTTGTTTCTATACAGTAGCATAGGTCAATAAAAGACCGTTCTTCTGCACAGCTTGATGTACAATTCTCACCAAATGACCCTATCATTCAGCTGTAACTCACTCACTTTACTGTAGGGAAGCCGAGTTTTATCAAATAGTGCAGATATATTTGCGATATATTGTGTCGTATGCTATTGAGTATTCTCACACACCTCTGGAAGTATGCATATCGGTATATATTGTGCTGTATGCTGTTCCCACACATATCCGGAAGTATCCATATCTGTATTATCTTGTATGCTGTTCCCACACGTCTGTAGTATCCATATCAGTATATTTTGCGTTGTATGCTGTTCCCACACATATCTAGAAGAATCCATACAGGTATATATTGTGTTGTATGCTGTTCCCACACGTCTGAAGCATGCATATCGGTGTATCTTCTATTGTATGCTGTCCCCACACATATCTAGAAGCATCCACATCGGAATATATTGTATTGTTTGCTGTTCCCACACAAATCAGAAGTACCTATATCAGTATGTATTGTATTGTATGCTGTACCAACACATATCAGGAAGTATCCGTATTGGTATTGTATGCTGTTCCCTCACATGTTTAGAAGTATCCATATCAGTTTTGTAGTGTATGCTGTTCTCTCACATGTCTAGAAGTACCCATATTGGTATACATTGTATTGTATACTGTTCCCTCACACCCGTCTGGAAGTATCCATATCTGTATCTGAGCAACAGTTATTTCTCTTGGTGATGTGTATGCGTATGGTGTGTGTGTGTGTGTGTGTGTGTGTGTGTGTGTGTGTGTGTGTGTGTGTGTGTGTGTGTGTACTCGTGCGCATGTTTACATGCATGCGCGCGCGCTTGCGCGCGTGCGTGCGTGTGTGTGTGCGTGCGCGCATGCGAGCGTGCGTGCATGCGCACACACATGCATTTGTGTGCGTGTGCTTGTGTGTGCCTGTGGACATACTGTATATTTTAAGCACATGATTCCTGCACCTAGAGAGAAAGACACTGGAACAGAGAAGGGGTGGAAATGCGGAACAAAGTTCCTGTGCACTCAAGCACACACATGTGCATGCGCACGCACACACACACATACACAGAAGCACACATCCTCCCCCTCCCCCCCGAGTGAAAGCACAAAAGAGATTTTTCTCACATCATCCCCACCCCAATCCTACCCCAGCCCCTCTACTTCTGATTAAACGTCAACTAAACACACGGGCATTTGGAGAGAGCACAAAACTTTAAAAAAATCATCTGGGTAATCCACTACAGCACTGAACTTTTGAACACAGGGTATTTGACAAAAAACGCCGGCGGTTCCACTTTTTTTGCCACCTCTATATTGAAAAAAAAAAAAAGAGCAAAATTAATCTAGAAACAAATCTAGAACAGGAAGATATGTCTAATGCCCTAATGATAAATCCTAAATAGAAAACTAGTATCCATTTTAATGCGTATAATCATCGTCTATTGGGCAAAACATAACAGGAAAAAAAAACAAAAAAAACGGAGCATCATAAAATGAACAATTCAATTACCAATAAATTAACAAAGAGGCCAGAGAGAGAGAGAGAGAGAGAGAGAGAGAGAGAGAGAGAGAGAGAGAGGGGGGGGGGGGCAAGAAGGACTAGGAAAAGAAGACAGACATAGCGCGACAGACGAGGAGAAAGTGTAGCCCAGAATGTGCTGAAGCTGGCAACAACACCTGTCTCAAAAGATCCGCCCCCCCCCCCCCCCCCCACCCTCCACCCAAACCACCCTGTCAGGAAGGGACAGAGCAGGAAGCAAGGACAGAAGAGGGAATGACCATGGAGGGTGGGGTGGTTGGGAGGACAGGCGGAAATGGTAGTTGTCTCTTTGACAGCAAACTGCTATCACAATCAGATTTCCAGGAAACAGCCCTGTGTACTTTTCCTATAATTTCCCACTCAATTTCAAGTCACTCACACACACACACACACACACACACACACACACACACACACACACACACACAAGAGAGAGAGAGAGAGAGAGAGAGAGAGAGAGAGAGAATCCTTTTAATCCCCCTCCTTATCGATCTAATTCACACTTTCACAAGTATTTTCCTCCTCTTCTCACAACACCAATTTCCTTTACGTTCAAGGACAAACAAAACAGTTTCTGCCCTCTACTATGAAAGAGCTGTCCAAAAGAAAAACCCCAAACGCACACTTCCACGCACTCAGATCCAAAACAACCCCAAACGTACACCTCAACACACTCAGATCCACAACAACCCCAAACGCACACTTCCATGCACTCAGATCCAAAACAACCCCAAACGCACACTTCAATACACTCAGATCCACAACAACCCCAAACGCACACTGCAGCACACTCAGATCCAAAACAACCCCAAACGCACACTTCAACGCACTCAAATCCAAAACAACCCCAAACGCATACTCCAATGCACTCAGATCCAAAACAACCCCAAATACACACTTCAACGCACTCAAATCCAAAACAACCCCAAACGCACACTTCAATGCACTCAGATCCAAAACAACCCCAAATACACACTTCAACGCACTCAGATCACCCAAGGCCCAAGATCGTCAGTGTTGTCACTGATGCATGACTGAAAAATTTATTAAGTCTTGTAACATAAAGAGTTAACACTCATTCTAGTCACTGTCTTGTAACATACAAAAAGCTAACATTCATTCTAGTCACTGTTTCAAAGATGAGGTGAGAGAGAGAGAGAGAGAGAGAGAGAGAGAGAGAGAGAGAGAGAGAGAGAGAGAGAGAGAGCGCTCCCATCCACATACATACAAACCTCACAAGAAAAACTGGCAAATGAAAAAAATCATACGCAACAAGAATTATGACACCGATCTTCATCCTCCTTGGAATCATTGAACTGCCTGTGCATATCAACATTACATGAAAACAAATGAGCTTACGGACGAAAAAACACGCATTTTCATTGTCATGTGACATAGCCTCACATCAAGGCATGTGACGCTCCATCACATTTAGTCTAGTGATATGAATCATTTCCCCCATGCCACAACTAAAAAGGAAGAATATTCATGTGGCTTGACTAGTGTAGCGGGCGTCCCCAATAATTGTGAGGATTACTCAGTAAAATGGACAAGGGTGGTCATTAGGTGAAAGTGACCACTGAGAGATAGTTTAATAAGGGCTGGTAAGGTGCTGGTCATGTGTTTTGAACACCGAGTATGCACTCACTAGGAGGAGGGAGGAAAGAATTAGTTTTAGCCCATGAGATGGCCTAAAGACTCGAACCTGTCAGGACGTTGGTCAAGGGGTCATCACCAGTCATTACCAGGTGAGCCATAGATAGTTGGGGAAAGGTACAGGGGAAAACCTAAAGAAAAGAGAAAGAAAGAATTCATATTTTAATTCGGAAGCAGGTTATTTACACGAACCTTATTCGTGTTTCAGCCCTTCACCCTTCACCTCGTCAGCTATTTCTCCTCTGATGCTGCGACGGCATCTGTTTCTTAAGTGCTGAGACGGGTGTTTAACGGTGGCCATGGTGTGGGGAACACACCGATAGTTCAGCCACAGCAGTTGAAGACCTCGGGTAGAGGAGTTGGATCTCATCGTTTCCCCAGTGACAGGAGAGTTCAAGGGGCAGGCACTTTTTCTGATGCGGACAGGGCATCATGACAGTAAGGGGCGAGTGCTTTCTCTGATGCACGTATGGCATCATGAATACATGGATTATATTCTCCTGGTCTGGATCTTGGGCCAATGTTGTGTACAAGGCCATGACTTTATATTCTTGGAGGATGTGTGTATTCTTTCTCTAGCAAGAAGGAGGAATCTAGAAAGTCTTCATTCATATACATTCGTAACTTGATTTATCTCTCAGTGTGAAGAGAGAGAGAAACATGTATAGAATTTGTTTGATAACTACTCGCGTGTGACGTTGGAATTGTTCAATTCATTTAGTAAAGTGTTTTCCCCGGAGGAGAAAGGGGGGGGGGGGGGGAAAAAACATTCTGTAGTGCGCCTTTTGGTTGACTGGAGGGACTGCGTGTGCGTATGGAGTAAATGCTGTCATGAATGCGTGTGTGCAAGAGTGACAGTGTGACATTCATCATCCAGGAAAGTTAGCGCCTTAGGTATAGTGTAAGCTTTGAAATGTCCATTCTTGCGGTGGACGTGGGGGAGGGGGAGGTGGGAGGAAGCATGTTGGAAATGTACATGTTAACACTGAAGCGAAGAAAAGACCCAGCAAGTAATCAACAAAGAAAAATACACACACGACAATAAAGCACTGTTAGCAGAACCTCCACCATTATAATACATCTTCCTCACAGAAGATGATAACACACACACACACACACACACACACACACACACACACACACACACACACACACACACACACAAAACAGCCAATTGATAGTAACAAAAGAAAATTTCACTAAGAAAAAAAAAAGTCATGGGCATCAACAGAAATAGCGAATCCTTCCCAATCAGTGCCAGCCAGCAAGCGTATTCTTTAAACGCAGCCTGTACCAATCAGCATGATGCATTCTTTTTCTTCCCTTACAGAATTTTACAACAAAAACTTTTTCACAACGTTCTTCTTTCATACCAGTCAGGTCCATGCTCTGCTGGAGGTTGGGCTCATGTATTTTCAAAAAGTCAAGCATCTAGGTGGCCAGTCACAAGTCTGTGGGTACTCCACTGCAGGACAACTCTGGCTGAGCATTAGAGAAGAAATCTTCAGACGGGTATTGAGAGCTACTGAACCAATTTCTGACAGCAGTATACATTTCCTTTTCATGGCAGAACACCAATCTTGTCCAGTCAACTGCACTGGCAATGGCAACTTCTAGGAAAGCAATTGTGCTAGTCACCCTGAATACCTAAGTTAGGGCATCCACAAATGTGATTAATACATGGAAATTTTATGGAGTAACCAAGAAAAATAATTCTTGCTGAACAAGCAAAGAAACATAGACGGGAGGGTCAGTTTAACTGCCTTCCAAGACAGGCTAAACTGGTCTAGTTTGACCCACTTAGCCTATCTGTACACCTCTATCAACCTATCTGTGCACCTCCATCAACCTATCTGTACACCCCTATCAACCTATCTGTACACCTCTCTCAGCCTATCTGTAAGCCCCTCTCAGCTATGTGTACACTCCTCTCAGCCTATCTGTACACCTCTATCGGCCTATCTGTACACCCTATCAGCCTATCTGTACACTCCTATCTGCCTATCTGTACACCCCTATTTGCCTGTCTATACACCCCTATCAGCAGATACACCACTATCAGCAGATACACCCCTATATGCCTATCTATACACCCCTATCAGCAGATACACCCCTATCAGCCTATCTATACACCCTTATCAGCAGATACACCCCTATACACCCCTATCAGCCTATCTATGCACCCCTATCAGCAGACACACCCCTATCTGCCTATCTATACACCCTTATCAGGAGATACACCCCAATCTACCTATCTATACACCCCTATCTTCCTATCTATACACCCCTATCGGCCTATCTGTACACCTCTATCAGCCTATACGTCCATCTGTATCAGCCTATATGTACACCCCTATCAGTACACCTCTATCAGCCTATCTGCACACCCCTATCAATTTATCTGCACACCCCTATCAGCCTATCTGTACACCTCTATCAGCCTACCTATACATCCCTATCTGTACACCTCTATTAGCCTACCTTACACATCCCTATCTGTACAGCTCTATTAGCCTATCTGTACACCTCTATCAATCTATCTGTACACCCCTATCAATCTATCTGCACACCCCTATCAATTTATCTGCACACCCCTATCAGCCTATCTGTACACCTCTATCGGCCTACCTATACATCCCTATCTGTACACCTCTATTAGCCTACCTATACATCCCTATCTGTACAGCTCTATTAGCCTATCTGTACACCTCTATCAATCTATCTGTACACCCCTATCAATCTCTCTGCACACCCCTGTCATCCTATCTGTACACCCCTATCAACCTATCTGTACAACCCTGTCAATCT
>CM065718.1:34482367-34749867 GCA_033310375.1 Conus canariensis
AGAGAGAGAGAGAGAGACAGAGACAGAGAGTAGAATCCACAAATTAGTCATATTCAAATACTTTAATACCCAAATGGAACTGCTCAATGAATGCTAGTGGTGCCGGAGACGACGTCGATCCCGATCATGCAGATGTGTTCTGCTGGTATACATGCAAGTTGTTCCAGTGATGGCAAAATAAACAGAATCATGAACAGAACAGACCTTCTGTTGCCGTAACACGCAGTAATATATTGTTACATTGTGTCAAAAGATAAAATACTTATTAAGACTTAGATTTTTTTTCTTGCTCTGCTTGTTTGTTTTGGGGTTGGTTTGTCGTTTTGTTTTGTCTTTAAAGATAGGGGGGGGGGGGGGGGCAAAGAAGGAACGATGAAGAATTGTATTTGTTATAAATCTTTCACAGAAGCCTATATGATATCTTGTTGGTGCGTGCCTGCATGCATTTGTGAATTTTATTGAACTACATAAGTAACACTAGTCTATATCACCCATCTTTAGCAAAGGGCAGCACGTCATGTTGAGCCATTCCAGTTGGTAATGCCAGTCTATCAATGATCACCCATCTTTAGCAAAGGACAGCACGTCTTGTTTGGCTATTCCAGTTGCATCTTCCAACATGTTGTGTAACTGCACATCCCATAATGATATACATGCCTTCACACGTCACTAGGACACAGAATGCAGAGATGCAGAACAATCCAGCCCCAGCAAACTGAGACACGTTCTTATCCACTTCTAACTGCTGTCAATAGTTTCTTCAAAATGACAGAAGCAAGTAGAGCATTTGTTGGTTGGTTGGTTCCGTATTCTTGAATTCCAAGAAAATCAGTGCTGTGGTGTGAGACGAGGAAGAAAACACTTTTCTTACCCATCTTGCATTATGCTTTATTTAATGGAACTGGTTTATTTTGCTTGTATTTTGGTCAGTCCGTAATTGGTGTATACAATATATCAAACTAAACATTTCCACACTACCTTTGGTTTCTTTTTTCTGTTAAACAAATGTTAAATTTTATCCCATTTCTATTTCGTTCACTTAACAAATGCCTTATCCACTCTTTCCACATTTCCAAAACACCATTTTCTCCATCTTTCCGAGAATCACGCTGTAGAGTGTTGAGGGGAGAAGTGATAGCAACTGCTTGTGGGCATACATTCACCTGCACAAAACAAACTTGGTACCATGTTCTGTTCCAAAAGCTAAGCTCTTTTCAGATTGAGGATAATTACTGATTCCACCACTCTTGAACTGTTTGTTGGGCCATACGCTGACTGTTGTGCTCATTTTGCCTGCCAACAAGTGGACCACCTGGCATCGAACCATGGTCAGAACGTTCTTGTTTAAACACAGCCAGTCCTTTTCTTTTAATTCTGGCATAGCGCTGTGGGTCTTGTTTCAGTCTCTGGTAATATCGTCTGCATTTCGCTCTGTTCTGATCTCTCTTTTTGAGCTGTCTCGCCATCTCTGCAAGAAACGAAACACTGTATCAGTTAACGCTCTGCTAACACACATGTTTTGGTTTTGGTTTTGAATTGTGAATACTTGCGAGGCAAAGCATTAAAAAAAAAAATAAAAAAAAACAGAAAGAAAGAAAGAAGACGGTACTTCGTGTCAATGACATTTGTGAGATCCCTCAGTGAAGAGTGAGGTCTTCCAGCATCTGTGTATTAGCAACTCTATATCCAGCACATCTACCTTTCAGCAAATTCCAAACACTCTATTTTATGTATGAACAGTCATCTTTCTTTTAATATGTGCTCACTGCAAACACAAAATGCAACAAGGGTATATGGTTGTCCCGTTTTTTTTTTTGTTTTTTTTTTCCCCATGCTGTTTATTACAGAGTTTGTTTTCTGTCGACGAACTGCCGACATGCAGCAGATGGCGCGCTTCCTGATCCTACTGGTTCTTCACTATCTTCCTTCATGGTGACAGCACACAATGACATGGTGACAGCACACAATGACACCGTAACAGCACACAGTGACATGATTCTTCCTGATCCTACAGAGCTTCAATATCTTCCTTCATGGTGACAGCACACAATGACACCGTAACAGCACACAGTGACATGATTCTTCCTGATCCTACAGAGCTTCAATATCTTCCTTCATGGTGACAGCACACAATGACACCGTAACAGCACACAGTGACATGATTCTTCCTGATCCTACAGAGCTTCAATATCTTCCTTCATGGTGACAGCACACAATGACACCGTAACAGCACACAGTGACATGATTCTTCCTGATCCTACAGAGCTTCAATATCTTCCTTCATGGTGACAGCACACAATGACACCGTAACAGCACACAGTGACATGATTCTTCCTGATCCTACAGAGCTTCAATATCTTCCTTCATGGTGACAGCACACAATGACGTGGTGACAGCACACAGTGACATGATTCTTCCTGATCCTACAGAGCTCCAATATCTTCCTTCATGGTGACAGCACACAATGACGTGGTGACAGCACACAGTGACATGATTCTTCCTGATCTACAGAGCTCCAATATCTTCCTTCATGGTGACAGCACACAATGACGTGGTGACAGCACACAGTGACGTGGTGACAGCACACAATGACGTGGTGACAGCACACAGTGACATGATTCTTCCTGATCCTACGGAGCTCCAATATCTTCCTTCATGGTGACAGCACACAATGACGTGGTGACAGCACACAATGACGTGGTGACAGCACACAATGACGTGGTGACAGCACACAATGACACAGCAACAGCACACAGTGACATGATTCTTCCTGATCCTACAGAGCTCCAATATCTTCCTTCATGGTGACAGCACACAATGACGTGGCCCCTAACTTGGGCAGAAATAAGCTGACTGGTAGGATAGGGGAGTACTGCTGGCACACAGCTGGACAACACACAGCACACAATGACATGGTGACAGCACACAATGACATGGTGACAGCACACAATGACATGGTGACAGCACACAATGACGTGGCTCCTAACTTGGGCAGAAATAAGCTGACTGGTAGGATAGGGGAGTACTGCTGGCACACAGCTGGACAACACACAGCACACAATGACATGGTGACAGCACACAATGACATGGTGACAGCACACAATGACGTGGCTCCTAACTTGGGCAGAAATAAGCTGACTGGTAGGATAGGGGAGTACTGCTGGCACACAGCTGGACAACACACAGCACACAATGACATGGTGACAGCACACAATGACATGGTGACAGCACACAATGACGTGCTCCTAACTTAGGCAGAAATAAGCTGACTGGTAGGATTGGGGAGTACTGCTGGCACACAGCTGGACAACACACAGCACACGACATGGCCCCTAACTTACGCAGAAATAAGCTGACTGGTAGGATAGGGGAGTACTGCTGGCACAAAGCTGGTCTACACACACCGACAGATCCTTCCAACAAATTTCCCAACATGCTTTTGATACGATTTCACACACACACACACACACACACACACACACACATGCACGCACACACGCTCGCGCGCGCGCGCGCGCACACACACACACACACACTCTCCCTCTCTCTCTCTCTCACACACACACACACACACACACACACTTGCACACGCACAGAGAGAGAGAGACAGACAGACAGACAGAAAGTGTGTGTGTGTATGTGTGTGTGTGTGTGTGTGTGTGTGTGTGTGTGTGTGTGTGTGTGTGTGTGTGTGTGTGTGACCATTCGAGCTTTTGTGCTGTTACAACAAAATCGCAGAACATGGGGAGGGAGGGGGAGGGTGAAGGTGAATGAGGAGATAAGACAGTGCAGGAAGACAGAACAACAATAAGGTGGGTTTAAAAAGCAAAAAGGAAGACCATTTCAAAGACTGCAAAAGATGTTGATCACAGCAAATGCTCAAGCCTCCCCGTGGAAGCCCAGCCCACATTCCTTCCTGTACTAACAGAGATATGGCAGCAGACAGGGACATACTGCACATGGTCTGTTCCTTCCTGTCCCAACAGAGATATGGTAGGTGATTGGGACATACTGTGCATGGTCTGTTCCTTCCTGTCCTAACAGAGATATGGTAGGTGACTGGGACATACTGTGCATGGTCTGTTCCTTCCTGTCCCAACAGAGATATGGTAGGTGATTGGGACATACTGTGCATGGTCTGTTCCTTCCTGTCCTAACAGAGATAGGGTAGGTGACTGGGACATACTGCGCATGAACATGGCCCATAAATAGGGAAAGTCGTGGTCCGTTCTAGACTCTGATCCGTTCTAATCTCTTTTTCCTCACATTTGCCTTTAACCACAGCATTTATCCTATTCATAAAAAGATCATGCCCCACGTGCAGAGCTGTTCTCTACATTTTGCAGTGTCCTGTGTCCTTCACCATATCAGAAAGGGAACCCTGCAGAGTGTCGTCTGGTTTTCAAAGTGTGTCCACTGAAAAGGTCATGGAGTTTCTGACGTTAGCAGCCCTCTGTCTCATTCTCTCCTTCCTGCGACCATACCGCTGTGGGTCCTGTTTCAACCTCTCGTAGTACCGTCGGCTCCTTTCTCGGCTCTGAGCCCTTCTGCGCTCTGTAAGAACAACCAGCGCACAGTTAGGCCTAAACTTCAGTAATGAGCAGGCCTGTGCTCACAGATACAAAGTCAAGTAGAACACATTCTTGTTTCACTGCTCAACTGCCAATATGCACGAAAGGCACAGAGGTTTAGATTTCATAAATCACAAACCTGAAACCTTTTTAAACCAATTTTCTTTTGTGCTGTTGAAAACAAATGAGAATGTAGACAGAACAGACCAAGTAACCTCCTACCTATATACACATAAGGACCTCAAATTAACAGCAATGTCCTGTGCCGCCGCCCTGATACCCTGAGTAGTCGGCTGGTAGGGCTACATTACCACTGACACTGAAAAATCCTTCAGGGAAAGAAAGCCATGCTGGCTATGACCAATCTAATTAAACGAACTCATCAACAAACACAACGAACACAACAACCAACGTTCGATTCGTTCAAGTAGCGGTTTTCCAAAAGTATATCCCCAAATACTATTTAAAAAACTACGAAATGAAAAAAAGTGAGTAATCACACCCCAGAAACAAATTTTAAAAAATATTCTGTGAAGAGAACTGTCACACCGGGATCGTCTTTAATTCACTGTCCATATAAGAATGTTTTGAGAAAAAAAAATATGCTTAAGAAACGCACCATGGTAACATTAGAAAATGACTTTGAAAGGATGTAAATATCATTAATACTTTAAATGTTATTTTAAATGTTATTGTCAAACAAATTGTTAAACTAACTCATCTTTTCTGACCAAGTCTACACACTTATTAAATCATGGAAGATTTTCATAAACTTACAACTAGTTTAAAAACACACACACATACACCTGCAAATCTCTAAGCTCATTATTTGATTTATTTTAGGAAAGAAAGTTTCTTTCAACACACGCAGGTTTGTGTAGTTGCTTTTACTTGCTAACTACTAAGGACTCATCCCTTACCAGACGTTTGGTTGTATCATTCCGTCACTGTCCTTGCTGTGGTGGTGGCCTGTACTAAAGACTGTCCACAGCTTTATTCACAGCAATATGCTGATGTGGTGGCCTGTCTTGAAGGCTTTTCACAGCTTCATTCACAGCAATATGTTGTGGAGGTGGCCTGTACTGAAGGCTTTTCACAGCTTTATTCACGGCATTATGCTGATGTGGTGGCCTGTATTGAAAGCTTTTCACACCCTTATTCACGGCAATATGTTGTGGTGGTGGCCTGTATTGAAGACTGTTCATAGCTTTATTCACAGCAATATGCTGATGTGGTGGCCTATATTGAAGACTGTTCATAGCTTTATTTACCGTAATATGCTTATGTGGTGGTCTGTATTTAAAGACTTTTCATAGCTTTATTAACGGCAATATGCTGATGTGGTGGCCTGTAGTTAAGGTTTTTCACAGCTTTATCCATGGCAATATGCTGTGGTGTTGGCCTGTGTTTAAGGCTTTCACAGCTTTATTCACGGCAATTGATTTCAGTCGCCTTGCATAACGCTGTGCATCCTGCTTCAACTTACGGCAGCATTGGCTTCTCTCCTTCCCCCACTCTCTGTGTTACCATCTCCAGTTCTTTCAGTTACCATCTCCAGTTCTCTCGGTAAATACTGGACAGAGTGAGACCAAACACTGTGCACATTTCAAAATGTTTTTACACGGGCTTGATGCAAACTGTGCAAACAGGTTTCCTTGGTTCATCATTTGATAAGCAGATGATGCCACAGAGTAAACATGTTCAATCCTAATGGGCCAAATGTCTTTCTGTCTGATAAACTAAAAGATGGGGTCATTACTACATAAGTGAAAACACTTTGAAATCCTGCGCTACGTGATATTTCTTTATCCAAAGAAAATCCTGCATGAGTTCAGACACTGCAGTGACACCACAATCTGTTTGTTCACTTCCCTTTTATTGGCTTGGCTTTGATTTACCCTAGAATCTCCTTCGATTCTTTTCACTTTGAACTTTAGTTAAAGCTGGCTACACAGGCTCCAAACGAAGCTGACTGCTGTTGAAAATTACTGTCCTTCAACACTGTCTACAGATTCATCTTTTCCTCTGAAGTTCTTCACTGAAAGGGGGAATACATCCATTTGTGTTTTGTTTGAATACCGTTGTACCTGCTAGGCTTTTTAAAAAAAACTTTCGCGTGTAAATGTCAAGAAATAATTCAATAATGTTTCATTGGTCTCACAGACACACACACACACACACACACACACACACACACACACACACACACACACGCACACACAACAGCACTTCTTTTTATTATTATTACCTTCTTGTTTTGCTTTGAAAGTTTATCTTAGCTAATTGTTAGCAGCCTGGATTTTTTGCCTTAACATGTACATAAACACACTTCCTTAAGACTACACATCAAACTTCTGTTCACACTGCTCCTATCATAATTATGAAAGCAAAACTATTCACACCATTCAAAATTTATTTAAAGAATAATTCTCTCTCTCTCTCTCTCTCTCTCTCTCTCTCTCTCTCTCACACACACACACACACACACACACACACACACACACACACACACACACACACACACACAACTGTATGGAAGGGGGAAAACAAGAAAAGCTGTGCTTGTAATAGAGTTAAAAATTGACTATGAATTTCATTTCAACTATATCCAATGAGAGAAAACATTTTAATAACTAAAATGAAGTTTGTCCGTTTCCCAAGAATTCACGTAATTCTCAATTTGTACTTCACACTGGTTGAGAAAAGGGCTGTTCGGTTTACTTTCTGCATGGGTCATTGTTCAAACAACAAGATTTGATTAAATACGCTCGGTCTCGCTCTCTCTCTCTCTCTCATGCCATCATGTCATAAGTCATTCAATGTTCAAGTTCAAAGTTCTCTCTCTAATGAAGAACTTTTTTTATCAACTAGTTCCATATTTACGCCTAATCTTATCCCATGGTTACAGGTGTCCTTCAAAACAGGTTTTTCCCTTTTTTATATAGGAAATAAATCTCCTCCACCTTCCACAACTCACCGAGAATACCACAACTATGATGTCCTTTCCATGATTCCAAGCGCTGACGGGTTCCCTTTCTGTCACACTCACTTTCTTTCAATAGTTTGTTTCTTACATGTCATAACAAGTTCTCACTCAAAATAATTTTTATTATAACAAAACTGCAAACTTTCCTGTTAGATGCACCCATTCTTTCTTCCACAACAAGAATCCCATGTGTGTTCTGAATGTGGTCTTCCAATCTAGCCGTATTTCTGTATTTATGTCTACCAAATTGTCATTGTCTGCATTTCGCATCCTTTAAAGAGTGAAAATGCATGGCTATTTTCTAGAAAGCAATGAGGTAAGCATACCTACAGCAAGAATTTTCAATGGATGGATAAAACTGAAACACATACATGCATGTGTGTGTGCGTGCGCGCGCGCGCGCGCACACACACACACACACACACACACACACACACACGTGCATGCTTTTCTTAAATATATTTTTTCACGCTGTATGTTTTTGCCTGTAAGTACTGCACTTACGGCCACAGCCGATTACCAGAACGTCTATGAGAACTTTGGACAATGGTACAATAAAAATTCTTACCCTTTTCATGATTTTTCTCTATGGGAATGTTAGTTTCAAAAGGGTGCTACGCCCACGTTTCTACATGATCTTAAACAGTTGACTATACACCCATTGGTGGTCCTTTGATCTGAGTGTTATGATACTTCGTTTATGGTGTCGATTTCTCTTTATTTTCCTTACGAAAGCTTTTTTGGTGGCGTAAGTACAACTTGTATGCTTTCAGTCCATAAATACTTTTGTTCTTACAGAGCTGGTTACAATAAAGTAACTGTGCACAAATCACGCCTCAAGTCAATGGAAAGATGGTTATCAGAACAAACTTTGTTTTAAGTCTCTTTTATGCTTCTAATAATACTAGAAAGGTAAATTTACACATTTTTGCAAAGAGATATTGTAAAATATGAAAATCATAACACTGAGGCCGTATCTGGTACTGCTTTAAAAAAAAAAATTCCCAACAAAATCTGCGCCAAAGTAATCCAAAAAAAAAGCCAAAATACTTGAAAAGCACTGTCCACTTGTCACACGATTAGTAATACTCAAAAATAGCGCAGTGGAGAAATGTGTTTTTTCAATGCTGGAGTGAATATATGTTTAATTCCTGGGCCTTTCTAAATTTTTCTCCTTTGTCAATCATGATTTTCATATAACAAACTTCAATTTTCGTCCAACTTGTTAAGCAGACAGATATGTAGCACAATCACATGTGCAAATACATGCACATATTCTCAAACAAAGGGGGGAAAAGGAAGTAAAAAAAAGGGGGTGGGGTGGGGTGGGTGGGGAGAGAAAAGAAAAAGAAAAAGACAGAGAGATGAAAGACTTTTACAGTTACGTTTCTTATCATGTTTTAATTTCTGCTTTTTAGATTCAGTCAAACTTTGTAACATCTGGATTTCTGTCCTAAGTATGACATGCTTGAGTGTGCATCTCCATTCCGAAACTACGTCTTTTCTATGCCAGCCTGTCAAATCCTTCCGCCTGCTGCCGTCTCTGCCTGGACACCATCTTCAATGAACAGTTTTCTGCATGCATTCTTTTCAACTGAAGATGACTCTATCCTTTCTGTCCCATCTTCAGGCTGACAGAATCCCACTCACCAGAGGCCATTTTAATTAGGCTGGAAACAAAAGCTGCACCATACCTCACGCTGGACCGTCTGAGACACCTCACACTGCACCTGCACACCTCCATGCTGACTGAGGAGGTAGACACCTCACACTGCACACCTCCATGCTGACTGAGGAGGTAGACACCTCACACTGCACACCTCCATGCTGACTGAGGAGGTTGACACCTCACACTGCACACCTCCATGCTGACTGAGGAGGCAGACACCACACACTGCACACCTCCATGCTGACTGAGGAGGTAGACACCACACACTGCACACCTCCATGCTGACTGAGGAGGTAGACACCACACTGCACACCTCCATGCTGACTGAGGAGGTAGACACCTCACACTGCACCTGCACACCTCCATGCTGACTGAGGAGGTGGACACCCCACATTGCACACCTCCATGCTGACTGAGGAGGTAGACACCACACACTGCACCTTTACACCTCCATGCTGACTAAGGAGGTGGACACCCCACACTGCACACCTCCATGCTGACTGAGGAGGTAGACAACACACACTGCACATGCACACCTCCATGCTGACTGAGGAGGTGGACACCCCACATTGCACACCTCCATGCTGACTGAGGAGGTAGACACCACACACTGCACCTGCACACCTCCATGCTGACTGAGGAGGTGGACACCCCACACTGCACATGCACACCTCCATGCTGACTGAGGAGGTGGACACCCCACATTGCACACCTCCATGCTGACTGAGGAGGTAGACACCACACACTGCACCTGCACACCTACATGCTGACTGAGGAGGTAGACACCCCACCTGCACATGCACACCTCCATGCTGACTGAGGAGGTAAACACCCCACCTGCACATGCACACCTCCATGCTGACTGAGGAGGTAGACACCCCACCTGCACACCTCCATGCTGACCGAGGAGGTAGACACCCCACACTGTACACCTCCATGCTGACTGAGGAGGTAGACACCCCACACTGCAGCTGCACACCTCCATGCTGACTGAGGAGGTAGACACCCCACACTGCAGCTGCACACCTCCATGCTGACTGAGGAGGTAGACACCCCACACTGCAGCTGCACACCTCCATGCTGACTGAGGAGGTAGACACCTCGCACTGCGCCAGACCACTGCACACCTAGTCTGTCACTGCAGTAAACACCTACCCGCTGTGCAAACGATAAAAACCTACCAACTGTGCAAGCTATACACTTCCTCTAGTGGTATTTTGTGCAGAACTTCTCTGCAGAATAGCTACGAAATGTGATGGTTTTTGCGGATAGTTTCGAGGCTTTGTTCTCGGCGATAGCTTTCAGTCTTCTAGCGTAGCGCTGGGGGTCCTGCTTCAGCTTCTCATGGTATCGCCGGTTCATTTCTCTCTTCCGCTCTCTCTGCGCCTCCAGGCGTCTGGCCTCCAGTTCTGGAAGTAGACAGGTGACAGTGTCAGGCCATGTGTGGGCACAGCTCAAGTCTGCTTACATGCTGACGCTTCCTTTACTCTAACCTCTTATCGCCAGGGCAACAGACAGATTAGCTTTATTCTACTACAACTCTGCTCTGTGTTGATGTTGGACAGTACCACCTGACGATCAAGTCTGTTGAGATTTTATTTATAGAATCAGAGTTCAGCAGCTCCAAATACTTTCATATCACTTTTTGAGGATTCTACATTATTTCTGCTAGTTCTTCAAGACCCTAAAAGCACAGCAGTGTCAATTATCTGCACATATCTGAATATGCGTGCGTGCATGCGTCCGCGCGCGCGCGGGGTGTGTGTGTGTGTGTGTGTGTGTGTGTGTGTGTGTGTGTGTGTGTGTGTGTGTGTGTGCAGGCGCGCGAGGGCGGGATGAAGAGCACATCAAAACTTTGCGACTGAACTATTTGATAGCATATCTCCTCTTCATCATTTCACAACAACAATTTTATTCAACGACAACTGTTGCAATACAGTTGACTGTTTTTTACAGGCAATCGTAGTGCTACATGCTCCCCTTAACAGCGCACATGCAGTCTGTCTCATCCAGCCCCTCAAACTTAAAATGTTAACAATGCACACAGCAATCCCCACCAAAAAAAAAAAAAAAGGAAGTGGTGGTGGGGGGGGGGGGGGGAGTGGGGAGGGGAAACAGGGATGGGGATGGGCATGAAATGTTATACTGCAATGACAACTCTTGGTTTCTCCATGACTGGCAGTGTGGTTGGTCAGTAGATATCTGCACACAGGACACTCCCTGTCCCACCACCAGTCCCAGTCCACATGGTGTACACCACCTGTGCCACGCCCCTTTTCCTTGACGTGCTGCCACAGCACAGCTGGTTCCCTGGTCACTCTTCTCCCACTCCCCATTGGACAAAGGTCCCCCTCTACCCCCCCCCCCCCCCCAGTCACTCCTTCCTATCAGGCAAAATGCACACACTGTGTGGTCATAGGCCCTTCTTCCTCCCATCCTCCTCTTAAGTGTGTGTGTGTGTGTGTGTGTGTGTGTGTGTGTGTGTGTGTGTGTGTGTGTGTGTGTGTGTGTGTGTGCGTGCGTGCATGCATGCATGCGTACGTGTGTGCACGTGCATGCATGCACGTGTATGCATGTCTGTTCAGGTGTGTGCCTGCATGTACATGGATGCTTCTGTGCATGTGTGCGCGCTAAACATTTTGCAAGCAGTTGCAGTTATTCACTGATTAAGCGTCATAAATATCACTGTTATTAACTGGCCGCACTGAAAGTGCAAACGCAGACGGACTAAATTATCTGTTCAAGTTCATAAGAGACAAATAAGTAAATTTAAATGTGCCCCATCCTCCTCCCCTTTTCCCTTCCCCTTAAGAACGACTAAAATCGGGCATTTTAAGGACCTTAATCGATCAGAAAACAAAAGCAGTAACAAGTGCAGACTGTGTCATTTATAATACAATCAAAATTCGGCGATGGTAACTTATTATACATCAATTCATCACAAACCAACCAACCTCTCATGGCATCTTGACAAAACAAACAAAATACCTCACTGATTCTCTTTCTACATATTTTTTTTCCCATGCTTCACTTTGACCAGACACTGTGTCGAAAATCTGAGTCCAAACTGAGCAGTAAGGAACAGATAAGAACAATCTCTTCATCCCTCAACCCCCCCCCCCCCCCCCCCCCCACCACCCCTCACCCATCCCGCAAGCTCACAACCATGTCCGTCTGCACAGTGCCATACTATTCGCCTTCTTCAAATTCATTCTCATACCAGCGGTTCAAGGTTCAAAGTTCACAACACTACGTCTCCACAGTGCCATACTATTCACCTTCTTCAAATTCATTCTCATACCAGCGGTTCAAGGTTCAAAGTTCACAACACTACGTCTCCACAGTGCCATAATATCACCTTCTTCAGAATCTTCCTCACACCAGAGGTTCTATGTTCAAAGTTCACAACATATCCATCTCAAATTACGTCTCCACAGTGCCATACTATTCAACTTCTTCTCAGATTCATTTTCATACCAATGGTTTCAGGTGCAAAGCTCCAAGGAACTCTGAATAATGACCAAGACGGTGACAGCCATGACTGGGGACGGGACACACTCCGTTTAAGTCAATTCATTCATCTTTTTTCTTAAACGAAAAAGTTTGTTGTTCCTCGAGTTGGCCTCCTTCCAACGCGCAAAGCGTACTGGATCCTCCTTCAGTTTTTCCCAGTATCTCTTGTTCGACTCCCTCTTCTGAGCTCTGGATCTCTGTAGAGAATCCATCATCCGCTGTTGGTAATTCTGAGCCTCTGCAACACGCAGGACAACCACTTTTCAGGGGATGGCCCACAAGGCGACAGCAAGGAGTTAAACAAAAAAAAAAAAGGAAAAAAAAAAAGGGGGTGGGGGGGGGGGGGGGGCAGTGGCAGCGGCATTAATCAAATTAGTAAACAGCAGCTGAAAAAAAAATGATCACAAATGACAAGTAAATCCTTACAAAATGGAGAATCTGTCGTTTTATGACTCAAGACAATCAGTGCGTTGCTGAACATAGCATAGGTTTTCTTTGTGCGAGTGAATTATGAACAGCACCCCACTCTTTCCTTTTCCTCATGTGGTTTTTCACAATGGCGTGCACATAAACATTTCAGTGGATTTGAGTGCATATATCCCGAATAGTATTTGGTAGTATGATGAAAAGTGCACACTCTTGTCTGACAATCTTCTCCAGTTGCAATATTCAAATTCTTTTCTTTTTTTTTTTCTTTTTTTTTTTTTTACCTTACTGACAGCATTCCAAATCACATTTTATTTCATTCGTTTATATATTTTCTTGCAATGTTAACAAAAATACACTTGTGATGACTGATCACAAAACTGAATGACGACTTGTGGGGCTGGAGACAATTACTAAAATGTAATGATGTAAGCTGAATATGACACTTCGAGTGGAGGGTCGTAGGAGGTAGAAGAGGCCGGGGGAATGTGCGCGTATGAGACAGAGAGGGAGAGGGTGGGAGAGAGAGACAGAGAGGGAGAGGGTGGGAGAGAGAGGTTCTTGTTTTTCTTTTGCAGCAGTGCTCAATTATGAAAATATGTGCGTAACAAAGAGATTAAAATATAAAACAGAGTGTATTTCCCAGCTACCTAAACATTTTAAGAATCTTCCATGCAAGACAATAAGCCACATACACTCATTAAAGAAAAATAAAAACAAATAATGCAGATAGGATGGCACTGTTGTCAAACTGCATGTTCTCCACATAAAAGGAATCAAAATGAATTAACAAACGTTATCATTCTTTTAAAAAGGGGAGAAAAGACCAATAACAAAATCTGATCGTTCAAGAATTTGTTATTCATTTAATCTTTTGTATCTGTGAAAGGTGCACCATAAAGAGAACTAGTTCTACCATAAGCTCAGAAATCACTGAATTCGATGGAATGTAGATATTGTTCACCTTTATGTGAAACATTTATTTCCATTTTTATTTACATGTAGTAGGACCTTCACTGAATGACCTGATCTCCAACTTGAATACACCAAGTGCGTCCACGCATGCGTGTGTGTGTGTGTGTGTTGTGTGTGTGTGTGTGTGTGTGTGTGAAAATAAACACAATCTGTCTTGTTCACCAGATGGAAAATGGTGTTTACCTGTCAAATTCAAAGCCAGTGAGACAATGCAAGCTTGTTCTTTAAGAGGGATATTTCCAATGTCTGACCTCCTCTTAAATCCATTTGAACAGTCTAACCGCCCGATGAAAACTGTATTTAATTCCCAACTTCAGTCAAAACCTTACCAACTTCTAGAAAACAGATTCTCCACTCCAGCCAATCAGCAGCTCTGTGTAGCAAGCACCAGTGAACTTTCACCAGCAATTAACATCACCGGACATGACAGCATGTGGGTCACCAGGGTCATATGTAATAACAGTTTTGATCCCTTGGAGTCCATCACAACAGTAAGATCTAGAACAACACAGCACGCTGGAAGACAACTGGCCTCTGAAGACTGTCCTGACTATCACTTTAAAGACAACTGGCCTCTGAAGACTGTCCTGACTATCACTTTAAAGACAACTGGCCTCTGAATACTGTCCTGACTATCACTTTAAAGACAACTGGCCTCTGAATACTGTCCTGTCACTTTAAAGACAACTGGCCTCTGAATACTGTCCTGACTTCACTTTAAAGACAACTGGCCTCTGAATACTGTCCTGTTCACTTTAAAGACAACTGGCCTCTGAATACTGTCCTGTCACTTTAAAGACAACTGGCCTCTGAATACTGTCCTGTTCACTTTAAAGACAACTGGCCTCTGAATACTGTCCTGTCACTTTAAAGACAACTGGCCTCTGAATACTGTCCTGTCACTTTAAAGACAACTGGCCTCTGAATACTGTCCTGACTATCACTTTAAAGACAACTGGCCTCTGAATACTGTCCTGACTATCACTTTAAAGACAACTGGCCTCTGAATACTGTCCTGTCACTTTAAAGACAACTGGCCTCTGAATACTGTCCTGTCACTTTAAAGACAACTGGCCTCTGAATACTGTCCTGTCACTTTAAAGACAACTGGCCTCTGAATACTGTCCTGACTATCACTTTAAAGACAACTGGCCTCTGAATACTGTCCTGTATCACTTTAAAGACAACTGGCCTCTGAATACTGTCCTGACTATCACTTTAAAGACAACTGGCCTCTGAAGACTGTCTGACTATCACTTTAAAGACAACTGGCCTCTGAATACTGTCCTGACTATCACTTTAAAGACAACTGGCCTCTGAATACTGTCCTGACTATCACTTTAAAGACAACTGGCCTCTGAATACTGTCCTGACTATCACTTTAAAGACAACTGGCCTCTGAATACTGTCCTGACTATCACTTTAAAGACAACTGGCCTCTGAATACTGTCACTTCACTTTAAAGACAACTGGCCTCTGAAACTGTCCTGACTATCACTTTAAAGACAACTGGCCTCTGAATACTGTCCTGACTATCACTTTAAAGACAACTGGCCTCTGAAGACTGTCCTGACTATCACTTTAAAGACAACTGGCCTCTGAAGACTGTCCTGACTATCACTTTAAAGACAACTGGCCTCTGAATACTGTCCTGACTTCACTTTAAAGACAACTGGCCTCTGAAGACTGTCCTGTCTATCACTTTAAAGACAACTGGCCTCTGAATACTGTCCTGACTATCACTTTAAAGACAACTGGCCTCTGAATACTGTCCTGACTATCACTTTAAAGACAACTGGCCTCTGAATACTGTCCTGACTATCACTTTAAAGACAACTGGCCTCTGAAGACTGTCCTGACTATCACTTTAAAGACAACTGGCCTCTGAAGACTGTCCTGACTATCACTTTAAAGACAACTGGCCTCTGAAGACTGTCCTGACTATCACTTTAAAGACAACTGGCCTCTGAAGACTGTCCTGACTATCACTTTAAAGACAACTGGCCTCTGAAGTACTGTCCTGACTATCACTTTAAAGACAACTGGCCTCTGAAACTGTCCTGACTATCACTTTAAAGACAACTGGCCTCTGAAGACTGTCCTGACTATCACTTTAAAGACAACTGGCCTCTGAAGACTGTCCTGACTATCACTTTAAAGACAACTGGCCTCTGAATACTGTCCTGACTATCACTTTAAAGACAACTGGCCTCTGAATACTGTCCTGACTATCACTTTAAAGACAACTGGCCTCTGAAGACTGTCCTGACTATCACTTTAAAGACAACTGGCCTCTGAATACTGTCCTGACTATCACTTTAAAGACAACTGGCCTCTGAAGACTGTCCTGACTATCACTTTAAAGACAACTGGCCTCTGAAGACTGTCCTGACTATCACTTTAAAGACAACTGGCCTCTGAATACTGTCCTGACTATCACTTTAAAGACAACTGGCCTCTGAAGACTGTCCTGACTATCACTTTAAAGACAACTGGCCTCTGAATACTGTCCTGACTATCACTTTAAAGACAACTGGCCTCTGAATACTGTCCTGACTATCACTTTAAAGACAACTGGCCTCTGAAGACTGTCCTGACTATCACTTTAAAGACAACTGGCCTCTGAAGACTGTCCTGACTATCACTTTAAAGACAACTGGCCTCTGAAGACTGTCCTGACTATCACTTTAAAGACAACTGGCCTCTGAAGACTGTCCTGACTATCACTTTAAAGACAACTGGCCTCTGAAGACTGTCCTGACTATCACTTTAAAGACAACTGGCCTCTGAAGACTGTCCTGACTATCACTTTAAAGACAACTGGCCTCTGAAGACTGTCCTGACTATCACTTTAAAGACAACTGGCCTCTGAAGACTGTCCTGACTATCACTTTAAAGACAACTGGCCTCTGAAGACTGTCCTGACTATCACTTTAAAGACAACTGGCCTCTGAATACTGTCCTGACTATCACTTTAAAGACAACTGGCCTCTGAATACTGTCCTGACTATCACTTTAAAGACAACTGGCCTCTGAATACTGTCCTGACTATCACTTTAAAGACAACTGGCCTCTGAAGACTATCCTGACTATCACTTTAAAGACAACTGGCCTCTGAAGACTATCCTGAAATTAAAGACAACTGGCCTCTGAAGACTATCCTGAATATCACTTTAAAGACAACTGGCCTCTGAAGACTATCCTGAATATCACTTTAAAGACAACTGGCCTCAAAGACTACCCTGAGTATCACTTTAACACACCAGGCACATCAGGGTTCACATCAGATGTGTTATCATGACAACCACCCGCGGCTCACATCAGATGTGTTGCCATGACAACCACCCAACGATCACTTGCAGCCAGGGAAACCATGGCTCACATCAGATGTGTTGTCACGACAACCAGCCAGCGGTCACTTGCAGCCAATGTCCAGCCAGGACATCACAGAAAGCAAGCCTTGAAGCGCATGGCTCAACATTGCAAAATACACACCAGGAATGTTCTTTTTTTACTACTATTTGAAAAAGCTAACGTGAATCTGGGAAACTAAGGTCGTACAGAACTTCAAGGATAGGTGCATGACAGTATGTGGGTACCTGAACAGGTGTTTTACTGAACACTGTCACAGTTTCTGTGAAAAGCTCAGATCCCCAAGGATGGAATGAATTACAAAGAGATAACATTTGATTTCTGTCAGGAAAACATATTCCACAGGTAACGCACACAGACAACAAGCATTTATGGCAAGTTTGTAACCAAGTTTATTGAACACACCCAATATTTTTCTTTGTCCACTTTCTTCACCAGACTTCAAGTGAGAGTAGCTTGAGAGCAGCATGAACATAAAAAATGAGGTATGGACAGGGACAGAGGGAGGGAGGGAGGAAGAATCACTGGCATCTGGCATACTTCACATTACAAACATAAGGAGGTATGGACATGGATGGGGGGGAGGGGGGGGGGGGGGGGAAGAGACACTGGCATCTGGCATACTTCACATTACAAACATAAAGAGGTATGGACAGAGACGGAGGGAGGGAGGGAGGAAGAGACACTGACATACTTCACATTACAAACATGATTACTCTTTACTGCAAATAAAAAACAAACAAAAAAACCTTTTAACTCTTGTTTCACAAATTCATGTAAAATAAAACCTTATACAACATAATCACTTAACACATACCTCAGAGGAAAAACAGTGAAGGAGGAAGTGTGTGTGTGTGTGTGTGTGTGTGGGGGGGGGGGGGGGGGGGGGGGGGGGGAGACAGAGTGTCCTTTTCCATATGATTTAATAGTCACTATTCTCATTGACAATTCAAATGCTTTCAGATAGTAATCCATCAAGTAACACATCCATATCAGCAATTGCACTCTGAGAAACACACCATTACTGTCTCATACACAAGGCGTGTGTGTGCGTGTGCATGTGTGTGTGTGTGTGTGTGTGTGTGTATGTGTGTGCGCGTGCATGTGTGCGTGCATGCCAGCGTGTGTGTGAGTGTGCATATGTGTGTATGTGTGTGTGTGAGAGAGAGAGAGAGAGAGAGAGAGAGAGAGAGAGAGAGAGAGAGAGAGAGAGAGAGAGAAGCAGACACAAAGACAAGCAGACAGACAGACAGCAGCAAAGAAGTGTTGTCAGTTGACTATTTTTCACCAATGCAATCTGCGAATGACTGGACAGAGTTATGACGCACAAGGAACTAAAGTTTGATCCTACCTTCAGCCAGCACAAAATACAGATGTATATGTGAAAAAAAATAAGAGACCTGATTTTCCCAAAGTCCATCATTCTTCCTCATACATACATGCTTATTTAGAATCTTTTACCTCCCCTCAATTTCAGCGTTGTCCATCACTCCTGGAACACCTATACTGGCTCCCAGTTGAATGAAGAATACAACCTAAACATTGTTGTCTTTCCTTCCATATCACTACTAGAAATGAACCTCGTTTCAGAGCTTCAGGATTATTTCTCTTCCATCAATGTCTCTCCCTTGACCACAAAATTCAGCTGAATGGCAAAAGAATATTCTGTCTCTTTTTTTTTCAGTACAAATACAGAATTCCTTGCCTTTCCCTGTTACAGTCCATCACTCTTAAAAAAAAAAAAATTATATATATATATATATATAATAAAATACATAATCATGAAATGTATCTTTTCAAGCACAGCCAGTCTTCTACACAGGATAGGATAATGTTGCTTATAGCCCAGCCGACCGCAAAGGGCCATATCTGGGCTGTCACCACGTTAAAATCAACTCACAAGTCATTCATTCACACAATTCTTTAAAATACATCTCCTAAAAACCCAGCTGATAGGTTGTTGAAAAAACTTTCCACTGTAAAATCTCAGATCCGATGAAAAATGTTAATCTCTTTCAAAAATTCAAAGATCACGTCAGGCGGAACGTCTCTGAACAAGGTTTTCATGGAATCTGCTGTAAAATGTTTGTGTCTCACATCATGCAAGTCTCAACACTCTAAAAGAACATGTTTCATTGTGAGTGGCACATGACATGGAATGCACCATGGAGCTTCTTCACTCTTTAAAAAGGTATGAATGGGTAAAATACGAATGGCCGGTGTGCAGCCGGCATAGAACTGTTTCTTCTTTACGGCCACCAGACATAGATGAGAGGAACTCCTTTAGGTCTGGACGGATCTGAAAGTCTTCTACAGAATACATTCCACTGTCGGTTTCAACTTTGCGCGCCAGCTTTTCTCTTTCCAGTGTGTACTCATATGTGCATGCATGCTGCGGCTAGGGAAGAGGTTATAAGCAACAGGGTGCATGTTGGAGCGTCTGTGTGGAGAGGACGCACATGCTTCTGCGCGTGCCTGTGTGTGTGCATGACTCACCCGTGTGTGTGTGTGTGTGTGTGTGTGTGAGGGGGGGGGGGGGGGGGGGGGGGGGCAGGGGTGGACGGGGAAAAGGATGGGGATAGGAGAGAATGGAAGAGTAAAACATGCAAACCGATCAGTGTGTTCTCGAAGAGTAGGAATGTGAATCAGTATTCCTATTATGAAGCCTTTTCAGGTATTGGAAAGTTTTGTCAAAATGTCCCATTACATAGACACGCACATTTCAGGTATTGAAAAGTTCTGTCAAAATGTCCCATAACACAGACACTCACATTCCAGGTATTCCCAAGTTCTGTCAAAATGTCCCATTATATAGACAACACACATTTCAGGTATTCATAAGTTCTGTCAAAATGTCCTTTTACATAGACACGCACATTTCAGGTACTGGAAAGTTCTGTCAAAATGTCCCATTACAAAGACACGCACATTTCAGGTATTGAAAAATTCTGTCAAAATGTCCCTTTACATAGACACGCACATTTCACACACACACACACACACACACACACACACACTTTTTTCCCCCCTTCTTTCTTCTTTTTAGTTTCCTTGAAGGAGAGTGTGGGGTGGGAGCCGGTGCTTCTCCTATGTACTTGTGACTGTTGAGATGGACAGAAAAAGATGAGATTTTAATCTTTCTCTTTTCAGTATTGTGAACAGCACTCTCGAAATCCTTCAACAGTGGTCTTTACTGCTGGAAAAACTGCCTTTGTGGTTTATTAAATTTTCTCATGTTCCTCAATTCTTTCCACCTGGCATAGCGCTGTGGATCTTGCTTCAGCTTTAAGTAGTGTCGCCTGCTGGTTTCTCTGCTGATGGCTTTTTTGTGCTCTCTCTTGGCCCATTCTGAAACAAACAAGCCACAGGCTGATCTCGGTGCCAGACAGAGCTGGAAATAATTCTCAAGCGCCTGTAGAGTTTATTTATCCAAATGTCCTATGATTTTGACATACTCTACAGACATGAGAAATCTTGTGGACTGTCTTTCTTCCACCTGCTCCAACTAATGCTAAAGTGAAGTAGTTATAGTACGTCTAAACATGTTTGCTACTGTCAAGACTTTAAATCTTCCTCCGGTCTCTCTGAACTGCAGAGTTTATTTCTACTTATTTCTTTACTGCTCTTCATGAAATGACACACCCCAAAAGTCAAAAAAATTGGCAGCACTGTTCTATGTGGAAAGGGTCAACCCTGGCAATGTCACAGCCGACACAGATTAAACCATGGAGCTTCCTCCTCCCAGCGAGTTAAGCAGAGTGCTCTTTCTTTCTCACTGCTGCCATCTGTAGCCTGACTGTGTCTTACTGCTGCCATCTGAGGTGCCCTGTCTGTGTGTCTCACTGGTGCCATCTGTGGCCTGTGTCTGTGTGTCTCACTGCTGCCATCTGTGGCCTGTGTCTGTGTGTCTCACTGCTGCCATCTGTGGCCTGTGTCTGTGTGTCTCTCTGCTGCCATCTGTGGCCTGTGTCTGTGTGTCTCACTGCTGCCATCTGTGGCCTGTGTCTGTGTGTCTCTCTGCTGCCATCTCTGGCCTGTGGCTGTGTGTCTCACTGCTACCATCTGTGGCCTGTGTCTGTGTCTCTCTGCTGCCATCTGTGGCCTGTGTCTGTGTCTCTCTGCTGCCATCTGTGGCCTGTCTTTGTGTGTCCCGTTGCTGCCACCCCAGCTGTAGCATCTTCCACTTTCGACGCAGTCGGTACTTCCGGTTGTTTAACTTGTTGATTTCTCTCCTCCTAGCAAGCTGCTCGGGGTTTTGCTTCAACTTCAACCAGCGTTGATGGTTGGCCAATCTTTGTTTGACTGCAAGAAACAAGAAATTTCTTCTTGGGGTTTGTTGCTTTTTTCATTCAGTGAAAATGCAAGCATTTTAAAACACTTACTCCAACAACTGAAGAAAATAACATAAGTGATGAACTTTTTTGCATGCAAGTTAAAATACACAACTTCTTGTCCACTTATTTCAGAACAGATCATAAGATATTCAGTGGATATTTCTCCCTCTCCAAACACCGCTTTCTCACAACCACCCAACCTGTCCTTGTCTTTTCAACTCTCTGGAATCACCCCTTACTCACAACTATCCACGCTGTCCTTGTCCTTACAACTATCCAACCTGTCCTTGTCTTTTCAACTCTCTGGAATCCCCTATTTCTCACAACTATCCAACCTGTCCTTATCTTTTTCAACTCTCTGGAATCACCCCTTTCTCACAACTATCCAACCTGTCCTTGTCTTTTGAACTCTCTGGAATCCCCCATTTCTCACAACTACCCAACCTGTCCTCATCTTTTCAACTCTATGCTTCATCCTCTGAAGTGAGCCGTTGTGTACTCAAATCTTCTCACATGCACTGACGTATCATCTGCTTAAATGTTCATATGAACTGGCATGACAAAATACACTCATCTTGCTACACATGCAATACAAAACACAAGATACTTTCAACCACTGCTAAGTAGGCTGAACACTTGCCTTCTCTGACTATCCACACTTCAAGCTCAGTTACTCAGTATACATCTGAATTCACACTTCATTTCAATCCATAGTGCACCTGCACGAGTTCTAATGGTCAAGCCTGTCCTTTCATGATCAGTTCATGCTTCATAAGATTCCCTTTTTTTTCTAATTGTTTTTTTTTCTCCTATATGAGTGAGAGAGAGAGGGAGAGGGGGGGGGGGGGTAAGAATTGCTTATCATACACTTTTCTTGACAGCAGATTAAGGAGGAAAAAGGAAAGTCATGTCATCATACCTGACCAGGGTGGGGACTGAGAGAGAAAGAGAGGCAGGCATCAACATGATTAAGAGTGAGGGGGGGAGAGGGATGGAGGGAGGAACAGAGTAAGGAAAAGAGAAGGGGATGGGGGAGGGGTGGGAAGCGGGGGAGGGAGTGAGGGAGGAAGAGAGAGAGAGAGAGAGAGAGAGAGAGAGAGAGAGAGAGAGAGAGAGATAGAGATGGTTTAGTGCAGTAAACCTACCCCCATCACAACGAATCATCATTCCGAGTCAGTTTTTATGGAGTTTAACACCATTTACCTTGACCTTACAGCTACCTAATATCATGATCACTACAACAGCCCTGACTAGGCCTTCTGTGTTCACAAGGGCTGAAATCATATCCACACCGACAGTGACACACCTTTCATTCACAAAGATTAGTACTCAGCTGTACACTCAAGAGACTGCTTTCAGCCGTGAATGTCTGATTGTAGTTGGGGACATCAGCCACCAAAAGCAACGATGTTGAAACCTATCTCTTCAGTACATCACTAAATTTACCCTGGTAACATACCCGAAATATAGAGACAAGCACACAGAGACAGGGGATGTGTATGCAAGAATGTGTGTGGATATGTGCCAACAAAATGACAGAGAGAACGAGAAAGCAACCACATGCCTGCATGTGATCACATAGGCATGAGTGAGTGTGGAGTGCAAAACTTTTGACCTGAACATTGGCACTGGTCATGCAGGCATGCCAACTCCAAGAGGGGGGGGGGGAGGGGGGGGGAAGAATAGGACTGTAATGACAAGAAGTGGAAGGTATGAGAGAAGGTGGGAGAAAAACACTACAAGCAGAGCTCTACACCACCGCTTCACATCACAGAATAACAGTTTGCTGCCTTCGACTACATGTCAACAATGTTCATTCAGATCTGACGTCACTGCTGGAAAGCTATAAGGGGTTGGGGTGGGCTGCCTTCAACTACATTGTCAACCATGTTCACTCAGATCTGACATCACTGGTGGGAAGATATCAGGGATTGGGGTGGGCGGCCCTCAACTACACTGTCAACAATGCTCACTCAGATCTGACATCACTGGTGAAAAGAACTACCAGGGGTTGGGGTGGGCGGCCCTCAACTACACTGTCAACAATGCTCACTCAGATCTGGCGTCACTGGTGAAAAGAACTACCAGGGGTTGGGGTGGGCTGCCTTCAACTACATTGTCAACAATGTTCACTCAGATCTGACATCACTGCTGGAAAGCGATCAGGGATTGGGGTGGGCTGCTTTCAACTACACTGTCAACAATGCTCACTCAGATCTGGCGTCACTGGTGAAAAGAACTACCAGGGGTTGGGGTGGGCTGCCTTCAACCACATTGTCAACAATGTTCACTCAGATCTGACCTCACTGGTAAAAAGAACTATCAGGGGTTGAGGTGGCATTCCGAAGGTTTCCTGAAAAAAAAGGTGGAACTAGCTGAAAGGTAAGGTAATGGTAATGTTGCTTATAGCCCAGCCAACCGCAAAGGGCCATATCAGGGCTGTCACCACGTTAAAATCAACTCACAAGTCATTCATTCACACAACTCATTAAAATACATCTTCTAAAAACCCATCCGAAACCTTGTTAAAAATCTTTCCACTATAAAACCTCAGATCCAATGAAAAATTTCAGAAATTCAAAAACTGCATCAGGTGGAACATCTCTGAACAAGGTTTTCATGGAATCTGCTGTAAAATGTTTGTGTCTCCCACCATGCAAGTCCCAACATTCTAAAAGAATATGTTTCATTGTGAGTGGCAAATGACATGGAATGCACCACGGAGCTTCTTCACTCTTTAAAAGGTATGAATGAGTAACATACGAATGGCCTGTGGGTGTGCAGCTGGCATAGAACAGTTTCTTCTTTGCAACCACCAGACGTGGATGAAAGGGACTCTTTTAGGTTTGGACGGATCTGAAAGAGTTTGTTATCCGTCTGTGTATTCCAATCCTCCTGCCAGAGGTCTCTGACATAATCATTAACTTTTGGTTTTTGATCTGTGTAGGGAATAGATATGTTAGACAGTTTCCCTATTGTGGCATTCTTGGCCAAACGATCAGCCATTTCATTCTCTCAAGTGCCAACGTGACCGGGAAACCAAACCAGAACAATGTTGTGACCATCCGCTTTCAACACGGTAAAATGTTCAAAAAAGTGTAAAAGTTCAGGATGCTGGAGGTTACAGCCAGCTATGGCCTCCAAAGCTGACAGCGAATCCAAAAAAATCAGAAAGTCCTTCTACGTAGACTGAGAGATTACCTTCAATGCTAAAACCAGAGCTGTAAGTTCAGCAGAGTAAACAAAAGCATCTGAAGGAATATGTTCTAACTGTATTTGAGGAGGAGCACCAGGGCAATAGGCTGCACAGGCCACGCCATCTTCAGACTTGGAACCGTCAGTGAAAATTTTCTGACAGGATGGGAATTTTGAACAGAGATCAGCAAACAATGCCTTGTATGCCAGAGAGCTGGTAGATTCTTTGCGAAAAGCTGCAAGGTCAAAACGAATTTCTGGTGTGGAAAAGGTCCATGGAGGCTTATCTGGAAACTTGGAGAAATCAGACACAACTCCTAGATCAACACCTGCGTTCTGCGCATGAGGCTGCATACGAAGACCAAACGGAGGAATAGAGAAAAGATTTTTTTCGAATTTACTTTGAAACTGAGGGTTAAAGACACAGTCACAGGCAGGGTTTTCCGGTTCAGAGAACAGTCTCAGATAGTAGTTCAAGGATAGTTTCAGCCTGCGGTTGGATATTGAGGGTTTACCTGCCTCTGCATACAAGCTGTACATCGGGGTAGTGCAGAATGCTCCAAGACAGAGACGAAGCCCTTGATGCTGGATAGGGTCCAAGAGTTTTAGGTAAGAGGGTCTTGCAGAGCCGTACACAGCACAATCATAGTCCGGTTTGGAACGGACCAAGGCCATTAGAGGTGCAGCAAAGTTTTCTTATCAGCACCCCAGTCAGTGTGTGCTATGACCCGCAGAATGTTCTGAGCTATCTGGCAAGAAGTTTCTAGGTTTTTAATGTGGCTAAGAAAGTTGAGTTTTTGGTCGAAAATAACTCCTAGAAATTTGGCCTCTTTTACAGCTGGAATGGGAGATTTCCCAATTTGGATTTCAGGATCTGTAAAAAACTGACGACAATTATGGAAGTGAATGCACCCAGTCTTAGTAGCAGAAAAGGTGAATCCGTTTCTTTCCGCCCACTGATGAATTTTATCCACACAAAGCTGGAGCCTGCGCTGAACACTCAGGTACAAGCTCCCAGTTGCACAGATGGCAAAATCATCCACAAACAATGAGCAGTCGGAACCCTGTTGAACTGACTTAACAAGGTTGTTGATTTTAATGCTAAAGTCCCTTGTGGAACATCCTACTCCTGCTCATGAACATCAGAGAGAGTGGTGCCAAACCGAACCTGAGACTGTCATACTGCCAAAAAATTGTGAATAAAAAGTGGAAGATGACCTACATGGAACTGACCATTTTCCAATAGTCTTGTGACATAAAACGTCAGAACATATCATTTTACCTGAACATCTTAACCTTAGGAAAGCCAACTGGGATCTTCTTGCTATAAACATACAAAAAGAATTAGTGGAAGATTAGGTTCTTCAAAGTCCTGACCCTGCTGAAACTTTGACCATCATCAGCTGTGCCAAAAACATCATTCCGGCTACTACTACTAAACCTCAGATGCCGAAAACTCCCTGGTTTGATGCTGAGTGCCAACAAATCCACAATCAACGTCAGAAGGCTCAACGTGTTGTCTGTCGCAGGCCATCAATACCTTATGCGAGGGCTCACCAAAATCTCGCTATATTTTCAAAAAGTATAAAAGTCAGTCTTGGAAAGACTTCTGCTCCAAGTTGATTGCAAAGACCTCCAAGAAAATAGTATGGAAAGTAATCAGGAAAATTAGTGGAAAAAATACAAATCCTTCTATCCATCACCTGAAACTTGCAGAACCCTGTTCACAGATAAACAAGCTGTAGCTAATGTGCTGGCGTCAACTATTGAAAAGAACTCTTCCTCCACAAATAAAACTGGCTGAAAAAAAACCCTGGAAATCACCAAGGGGAAAAAAGAAAACATCAGATGAAATGATGACAACTGACATACCTGCTAATGGCACTTCCACATCTATGGATCGTGACACGTGTGTGTCAATAATGTTAACCAGTTGGCTGCAGTAACAAGCTATGGGCTCAAACGGAAAGACCAAGACACCCATTGTCAAGTACAATTTACTAAAGTTATCTGATGCGTGATGTGTCCACGAGAATGCTGTTCAAATTTCCTGACACTGCAAGTGTTTGCATCTCCTTGGATGGCCAATATTCCCTGGCACTGCAGGTGTCTGCATCTCCTGGGATGGCCAATATTTCCTGACACTGCAAGTGTCTGCATCTCCTTGGATGGCCAATATTTCCTGACACTGCAAGTGTCTGCATCTCCTTGGATGGCCAATATTTCCTGACACTGCAAATGTCTGCATCTCCTGGGATGGCCAATATTTCCTGACACTGCAAGTGTCTGCATCTCCTTGGATGGCCAATATTCCCTGACACTGCAAGTGTCTGCATCTCCTGGGATGGCCAATATTTCCTGGCACTGCAAGTGTCTGCATCTCCTGGGATGGCCAATATTTCCTGGCACTGCAGGTGTCTGCATCTCCTGGGATGGCCAATGCAAGGGGTGATGAAGGAGGGAAGCACACATTCAACAGCTCGTCTCTGTATCATCAACCTCATCACAGTCTGTCATGTAGTCTCTTACCAGAATGGCACTCTGTATCAACATCATCACAGTCTGTCATGTAGTCGCTGACCAGAATGGCACTCTGTATCATCAACATCATCACAGCCTGTCATGTAGTCTCTGACCAAAATGGCACTCTGTATCATCAACATCATCACAGCCTGTCATGTAGTCTCTGACCAGAATGGCACTCCGTATCATCAACATCATCACAGCCTGTCATGTAGTCTCTGACCAGAATGGCACTCTGTATTATCAACATCATCACAGCCTGTCATGTAGTCTCTGACCAGAATGGCACTCTGTATCATCAACATCATCACAGCCTGTCATGTAGTCACTGACCAGAATGGCACTCTGTATCATCAACATCATCTATACGAACCATCGTGAGAGAAAAATAAAAAAGACAGGTTTTAAATAAATGTTTTAGTTATATTCCGCTGCTCCTCATGCCCTGTTCATGTGGGGACATTTCCATTCCCTCTGCAGGTGCCTGCCTATAATGAATCTGTGCCCAAGTCGTTCTGACAAGTGCATGGGGACTACTGCTGGAAGGACATGGTGGTATCCTCCACCACAGTTGCCTTTACTGACAAGTGCACGGCAACACAGATCACATTCACATGCACACACACGCAAGGTATGCACTGGCGCGCGCGCGCACACACACCACACACATGGGCCCGTGTCCACCCATCCATGTGCACACATATACACACGTGTACATTCATCACACAAATACAATAATAATAATAACAGCACAGCCAATGATAGGTAGGTACCCAAGGTCTGACCAGCGCATTTGGGCTAAGACGCAGGTCAGACATTTGTTAAGTCATGATCATGAGACCCTCTTATTTCAATTATCTCATCTTCCTCATTAATTCATTTACCCCCATCAGCTATAAATCATGCACTGTGGTCTCGAAACTTAGCAGTGTGACAGAACGTATATGGACTAGTCCGCATGCGACACCTCCTTCATGTAACAGTAACTGAAACAGCAAGGAGACTTCTTGTAAGGACAGGTGGACCTCTGTCAATGTCATCCTTACTGACAAGTGAATGAGGACTGATATAAGGACAAGGTGGACCTCTGCAATGTCGTCCTTACTGACAAGTGCATGAGGTCTACTGCTAGCAGGACAGGGTGGACCTCTGCCAACGTCGTCCTTACTGACAAGTGCTTGAGGTCTACTGCTAGAAGGACATGATGGGAACACTCACACTGGCTCCACGACTCAACAATTGTTGCCACTATTGGGGCTACATAGGTGATGTCCAGGCTTTGCTGGATTAGACCAGGCAGAACTAGACAGCAGCGCAGCATCTCCTCTGGCCAGTTTCCACAGGACCTCAGAGCAGCGTCTCCTCTAGTGGGTTTTCTCATGGCATGATACTGACTGTTCCCTATGGCCTGCCAGTGCTGTGGACACAGCAGACAAACCTGGGAGTGCTGCGTAAGGTGGAGTAGGAATGAATGACGTGGGTGTACAGCCCTATGGAGTAGGAGGGCCATGGAAGAAGAACCAGCGAAGAACAAACTTATGATACTCCTTTAACGGTCGCGCCTTCACATACCAACATAGAATCTCTTCATGGTCAAAGCATTTGTCTTCAGAATTTGAAAAAAAAAAAAAAAAAAAAAGAGGAAAGAAAAGAGCCTTGCCATCACGCGTGAACAGTCCTATTCCCTTCCAGCTGGGCTTGTCACCAAGTAATCCTTCTTGTGTGTTCTGTTTATCAGTTGTACTTTGCATGTCAAAGTAATCTTTTTTGTCTGTTCTGTTTATCAGTTGTTGTACTTTGCATGACAGTTATCCTTGTTGTCCGTTGTGTTTATAACTTGTAGTACTTAGCAATTGAGAGTGATCCTTTCTGTCAGTAGTGTTTATCAGTTGTAGTACTTTGCATGTCAGAGGAACTCTTGTTGTCAGTTGTGTTTAGCGGTTGTAGTATTTTGCATGTCACAGTAATCCTTGTTGTCAGCTGTGTTTATAAGTTGTAGTAAACTGCGTGTCAGTCTGAATAATGTTTTCAATGCTTTCTGTCAGTTGTGTTTATTGGTGGTTGTACTTTGCATTCAAGAGAAATCCTTTGTGTCAGTAGCGTTTTTCAGCTGCACTTTGCATGTCGGAGTAATCCTTTTCATCAACTGTGGTTTATCAGTTGTACTTTGAATGTCAATCTGTGTACCCTGCCTGCCTGCAGCATGTTGCTGTCCTTTTCCTTGTCGCGTTTATAATCAAAACACAACCACTGTGACATTACGCCTTTAGTGCACTATCACAGTCTAACATGCTGCATGTAGACCAGAGAGTCGGAAGAGGAAAAAGCACCAACTCTGTTGCTACCTGAACTTTTGTCCTACGACTCCTTCAAACTTTTGTCCTGCAACTCCTTTAAACTTTTGACCTGGGACACCTTCCTCACAGCAGTTCATGCACGGCAGAGTTAGGAGTCACCAACTGAACAAATATAATGTGTAATATGCTTTCAGTTAAACTTGCAAAACTGCAAAGTGATTTTTTTTTTTTTTTTTTTTAACGCCTTCACATTTAAATCCACTAGTCTTTGTCAGGGAGTGTAAACGGGAAGGGGGGAGGGGCACAGTTTGCTGTTCAAATGCAGTAGGTGCAGCTGAAAGCAGACTCCACAACAGTTATGTTACATCAACATGTGCTATAATGTCGATCCAATAATTCTCCATTCCACATCATTTTAATCAACTCATTTTAATACTTCTGTGCCAGTCGCCTAATTAACATGTCATTTCCTTTGGCAATGATTTTCTTTTTTTTTTTTTTCTTTCTGCCTCTTATCTTAATACCAACATATGGGACTATCAACGGAAAAGATAACACATGAACATCACACTCAGTTTGCTATCAAACAACTTTCAACTGATATGAAAACGTTACTGCAAGGTTCGGTGAAATCTTGACTGCCCAACATGAAAATGTCTGATATTTCTTGTTATAAGCTCTTTGTATTAAAAAAAGAAAAAAGGCGGAAAAATATCTTATCAAAATAATCAACATTTTCCATTAGCTTACACCTAACACTAAATATGAAACGTGACTGCATCCATTGCTAACTGCTAACCGGATAAAAAAAAACAACAATAATTTTTCAAAGCCTACCATCACCTCTGGGATCAGGTGCCTCACCATAACCTACACACAGCACATTGCAGAAAGTAAATAATTCCGCTGTATTCTCCACTTATTCTATCACTTAATTCTTAGATATATTTTGCCTGCAAGAAATTTGAGTTTTTCTGTGCCGTGTTTCCAACTGCTGCCTTTAAGTTCTTGTGAAGGAATCCAGTGTACAGTGTCTACATGACCATTCATGATGTGTGTACCAAGCCTAGCAGACTGTGCCATACGACAGTTCACCTTGTAGAACCCAAACATGGCCGACTGTGGCCAGAGTGAGGACACTGGCCGGCACACTGAAGCCAGACAGAATGCCAAAGCACTAGAGGCAGATTGCATCCACATAGAATGCCAAAGCACTAAAGGCAGACTGCAGCCAGGCAGAATGCCAAAGCACTAAAGGCAGACTGCAACCAGGCAGAATGCCAAAGCACTAAAGGCAGACTGCAACCAGGCAGAATGCCAAAGCACTAAAGGCAGACTACAGCCAGCCAGAATGCCAAAGCACTAGAGGCAGACTGCACCCATACAGAATGCCAAAGCACTAAAGGCAGACTGCAGCCACATAGAATGCCAAAGCACTAAAGGCAGACTGCAGCCACACAGAATGCCAAAGCACTAACTTAGCAGACTGCAACCACACAGAATGTCCAAGCACTAACAGCAGACTGCAGCCACACAGAATGCCCAAGCACTAACAGCAGACCGCAGCCACACAGAATGCCCAAGCACTAAGGGTGGACTGCAGCCACACAGAATGCCTAAGCACTAATGGTGGACTGCTGCCAACCAGAATGCCAAAGCACTAATGGCAGACTGTTGCCAGACAGAATGCCAAAGCACTAAAGGCAGACTGCAGCCACACAGATGCCAAAGCACTAAAAGCAGACTGCAGCCACACAGATGCCAAAGCACTAAAGGCAGACTGCAGCCAGACAGAATGCCAAAGCACTAGAGGCAGACTGCACCCATACAGAATGCCAAAGCACTAAAGGCAGACTGCAGCCAGCCAGAATGCCAAAGCACTAAAGGCAGACTGCAGCCAGCCAGAATGCCAAAGCACTAAAGGCAGACTGCAGCCACACTGAATGCCAAAGCACTAATGGCGGACTGCAGCCAGCCAGAATGCCAAAGCATTAAAGGCAGACTGCAGCCAGCCAGAATGCCAAAGCACTAAAGGCAGACTGCTGCCACACTGAATGCCAAAGCACTAATGGCGGACTGCTGCCAGACAGAATGCCAAAGCACTAAAGGCAGACTGCAGCCACACAGAATGCCAAAGCACTAAAGGCAGACTGCAGCCACACAGAATGGCAAAGCACTAAAGACAGACTGCAGCCACACTGAATGCCAAAGCACTAAAGGCAGACTGCAGCCACACAGAATGCCAAAGCACTAAAGGCAGAGAGGAAAGTGTCTGGACATCATCACAGCCCCTTTCTCACAGATTTTCAACAATGTTTGTTTCATTCTGATATTTCCTTCATCATATTTTTCACCGAGATTTAAGGCCCTGACGATTTCTTTTAATTTTAAGTCTTAAGCATGATCACTATGATTCAAGCAGTCCCAGGAGTACTTTTTCTGGATGAGAATATACCTCCGACTGCTATTACTTGGTCATCAAAACAAATTTCTGGATTAAAACAGTCTTTCATCTGTACACTGTACAATTCAATTTGCAAATTATTACCAACCAGCTGACAAAACAGCTTATTCCATCCACAACTACAAACAGTACAACTTTCATTAAGTTTTTAAAAGAATTTATTGTAAATCTACCCAACATAGGGACAAATAAATTAAAAGATAAAACACAACAAGTTTTGACCTCTTAGATCTTCTTCAGGCAAGAGAAACAATATTCAGAACTATGAAAACGAAGAAAGAGTAACCACTTATCTTCTCAAAATCTGCAAGATTGGAGTTGAATCATGACAGTGCTTCAAATCCATCTCAAAGCATGGTCAATTCATACCCTTTTGAGATAACTATGCAGTCATCATACCTCCAGGCAGAATGTACAGGGAAACAGATTATAGGAACAAGTGCCCCTTTTTATATGCCAACAGTTTTGTTTGGTTCACTGTCATGGACACTTTCACTCTCAGACAAGATGTTTTTCATTGATGCAGCATATTCTCATGCCACTGGACAGTCATTTGGTACAAAGCAGCCAAGGCCTGACTTCCTCAATCAGGTACTTGTGTTCTCTAATGAAACACTGATCAACGCTTTTGTGACCTGTGGCGAAAAGCAATTCAAGTCATGCTAATCTGATGGAGCAGATATTGTTGTTTAAACCATTCATCTCTACAGCCAAGTATCTGACCAAGGTGAATCCTCTGAAACAATATTGTCCATGTTCTTACATTGGGTTGTCTAAATCTATTTCTATGTGATCTAAAACATAGCATGATCTCTGATTTCAGCACTACACCTGACCAAAGAATGCTGTCTGTAGTGTCTTTGGCTTAAACTATAACTTCAACACCTGCGAGCTGTTGGCACTATGCAGCTTGATTAAATGCACTCTAGTCTTCAACTGATATATTACTACGATGCATATTGTCATACAGTCAAATGAAAATGATGGAATTTTTCCACACATTGTAAATACATTTCTTCTGCCCCCCCCCCCCCCCCCCCCCCCCCAGTACAGCCCTTTTCTTGGAGGGCAGGGGGAGTCAGTGATTCAAATGGCAACAGTTCCCTCTACATGATGATGATCATGCCTGCTCACATGGCAGCTCCAACTTGAACAACTCCAGTGATCTCGACCCTCAAAAGAATGACAAACACATATCAGTTTGTCCACAGACAGTGTTTATTTCCATACTTCAATTATTGATTACAAACATCATCTAGTTGCCAATGATTCAATATCAATCATGATCCTTGCCACTTTCAAAGTCTTACAGTCTATGACAACAGGTTCTGGCAACTTTGAAAATAAAAATCTGTTTTACGGCAGTAATCTAATCCTTTGCTCAAAAGCAAAATCATGTTTTTCAATCATAGTGGATTTCGTGCTTTTTCAAACCACTGCTGTTCAGTAATTTCATAATAACTAACTGAAATTTTCTAATACATATCAAACTGAGGATTGATGATTTCTTTACAAAACACACAGTCAGCTTCCTGCTCTAAGATTTTGACTGTTTGTTCAAAAAGCTTTGTAACTGCATCTTCCGACGCAACCTAAAATTCCTGAGATGCTGTCTAGTGGCTTCCTTTCTCTTGGCATAAACCTCTGGGTTTTGCTTCATCCTGAGCCAACGTTGTCGATCATACTCTCGACGTTTCTCTCTGCGGTCTTGAGCCATCAGTTCTGAAAGAAACAGGTATGATTTTATGGCTAAATGCATCCAGTAAACACTTTATAAATTATTTTTGTTGTTGTTGTTCTTTGTCATTTAGCTTTTTTACTGTTTTTCTTTCATTTAATTCCATGGCTCAATATGTTCAGTAAGCACTTTCCAACTGTTTTTTTGTTGTTTTTTTTCCATTATCATATAACTTCCTCACCGTCTTTCTTTCATGTCATTCAAACAACTCTCCATTTTTGTTTCTTTGAAGACCCTGTTTTTCACCACCACCTTCTTTTCCGGGTGAGTGCTCTCCTCTAACCCATCAATCCCAACCGTGGTTTTAACTAATGTTCTCTCTCTCATAACACACACTTGTGAAAATGGGAATGGATGTTAATAAAGTAGCAGTGTACTGAAGAGGAACAAACCTGTTACCTGAACTAAACTAGAACCCCAAACTATCTTCCTGTGAAACTCCCAGCACAATTTGGTACCCCAAATAAAACATAGGGACTGGCTGTGCACAAACCAATGAAAGATAAACAATTATATTATCATACACCAGGCAAGAAACAAAACTCATGGGTCCCAAGTCTGAGCGGAAGTTCCAAAACAGGATTCCTACGATGCATGCATGCACTGATCTTCTACTATTCCAATAGACACTACAACACAGGCTGTCCTGTCTTCCCATTTATCCATCACAAGCACTCTTGGGAGATGGAGGGGAAACAGTCCCCCTCCCAACAGAAACAAAATCCTTCACAATTCTCAGTATTTCTCTCCACACATTTTTCTTTGATTGTAAGCAAAAATTAATAAATAAAATCCCACTCAGCAATTTTTACATCAGTCCACCTATCTCTGGAAACCTTTGGTGTCATCCATAATGTCACAGATTCCCTTTCTGAAGTGATCTACGCTTATTCCGCTCCCTGGCTTGTTTACTCTTTTCTCTCATCCGTGCCAGTCTCAGAGCATAACGCTGGGGGTTGGTTCTTAGACGCTCCCAGTACTGCTGATCGTAGCGACGCTTTGCCTCCCTTCTCCGTTCCGTGTTATACATGACCATCACTGCAAGCGCAAGGACACAACATCCAATCAATGCCAATTTTCCATGACCGACAGACAGCCAAACACACTACACCCCAATAGTTCTGATACTGGTACTTTGCCACTTGCAATGAAAATAGCTCAGTGAATAGACACGCACACACAATTTTTTCTTTTTTTTTTTTCTTTTCTTTTCTGAATGAAAGAAAATTTTTGAAAGAGATATGGCTCAAAGAGAGTTTTCTTACTGTTCAAATCTAAATTCTTTACTTATTTCTTTTGGGCAAAAATACAACATATGACCACAAATTCAACACCCCTCCAAAACACTTTTTAAAACAAATAAACCTAACAACCCAACCAATCAAAAAGATCCACTAACTGGGTCAGTGAGCTGCAGTGAAGGCTTTGTACCAGTGCCTGGCCATGAAGTGACCAGCCAGGTATGTCCTGTCTAAATCCAGCGGCAGTCTGGGCACCTCTACCAAGTGACACAGCACTAACGGGTTGGAGAGTGTGCACCAACTGTACTAGGACCTCAATCTAAATTCTGCCTGGTTTTGCTTCTGAGTATGCATGTGTGCCTGCTTACATGCATGCATGCGTTATGCTTTTTCTGTTTTTAAATTCATTCATTTCCATGCCTCAATCAAACACAGACACCATCCAATACAAAAATCAAATGGGTGCAAGTTAAAGATGAAAAAACTTATTATGAAAAAAAAAAAAATGAAAGAAAAAAGGAGAGCGACATGGTGAATAAACAGAGCAAATATGTCACATATGTACCTACAGACTATTTTCACAACCACTGGTTTACAGTGAACTAATCAGAAGACACTGCACCCTGCTATGTCACTCCTGATCCAATGTGAAGAGAAACAAAGATAACTGGTAAATCCCCTTGTGATACACTTGCTCTTTCATTTCACAGACAGCATTCTTTCCTCTCTGACAATTCATTAGCCATACAGCCATCTCGGCAAATATCTTCCAAAGCCAGTACACAAGACAGAAACAGCCTGTTTCTTTTCTGACAATTCATTTAGCCACAGAGCCATCTCAGTGAAGGCCTGAAGTCAATGTTGCTCACTACAGACAGGGGGGCACAAATGAAAACGTAACAGAAGAATCAACATGTATTTAAACAGACGGTAACAGATCTGTTCGACCTTCGTCATTTCAGCTTTGTCCAGAATCACTTCCACTCAGTTTCCACATATGTATGTATATTAACACAACATGACTGAAAAGGACAACTCTACATGAAAGTCACTGTGGTTTGTTTAGGTACATTTGGAGCTTTTTGCGCATCCTGACTCTCCTGTTGACTTCTCGGATGTACTCAATTCTTCGTGCGTAGCGCTCAGGGTCTGCTTTAAGCCTCTGCCAGTACATCTTGTTGTACTGCTGTTGCTTCTGTCTTGCTGCATTTTTGCTTCGAGCGTCTGCAAGACACAAGACATAATCTGAGGACTGGGAGAAGCAGAACCACAGTAGGGCTGGTTCACCACAGGAGGTATACTTAATGACTACAACATGGAGCACACGACTTTAGACTGTTGGACAACTATCAGAACATCAATGGTAAGGCAGCATGGACTGACCTGTCTGAATCATCAATCTACATCCCTCTCTTTTTGCCCAAGAGTAACACAACGCTCCCCCTATCTTCATGAATAATGACATCCTAAAAACTGCCCACTTTCAACTGTAGAGGCTCTGCTTACTCTGCACTTCCTGGGCAGTTATTATCCATACAGGGCATACAACCTTTTTCATAGTGTGTACTGCAGCCCACAAGATTTTTCAGACTGTGTGTGTGTGTGTGCGTATATGTGTGCATGTATGCATGCGTACATGTGCGTGTGTGTGAGCGCAAGCACATGTTTGTGTGGAGAGGAAGCCAGACACACAACGAGAAGGAGAGACAAACAGAATGACACTGACAGGATGGGCACTGAGTATGTATTCCATGTTCTTTCACCTGATTAATCACCATGCATGTTGGCACATTCCACAACACAAAGCAGATTCTCTTTTGGTCCCCTCTGTGTGTGTGTGTGTGTGTGTGTGTGTGTGTTTAGTGCGAGAGAGAGAGAGAGAGAGAGAGAGAGAGAGTGTGAGTGCGCGTGTGTGTGCACATGAGCACACCCATGCACGATTCATCAAGGAATTCAACAAACTGACTGGTCACTGTATAATATCAACTTTTTTAATAGGATTTCTTAGTCATTAAATGCCAAGATCTGCAGATTTAAACATTACGAAGTGCAGTCGGACAGTTTGACACTACAATGAAAACGAACTATGATAAATAGGTCTGACAATGGTAACATTGTAAGTACACTGCCAGTGCTGCTCTTTCTCAAGACACCAGTTCAAATCAGAATTACCCACTACATTGCACTGTATGTGAGTGTGGGAGGGGGGATGTGGGGGTGGGTCTGTGCATGCATGGGTATGTAAGAGCATGATTGCATATGTATGTGTGTGTGTGTGTGTGTGTGTGTGTGTGTGTGTGTGTGTGTGTGTGTCCTGGATACAGAGAGAGCAACATCACTTTATACTAGAGCCAAAATATTGTAAAGAACCAATGCAAATGATCCTGGGAAGAGCAACCATTTCTCCAGCAGACATATATCAGCTCAAAAGAGTATATTTTCATGTGTACAAGTATATGCATGAATCTTAGATATAGAGAAACCAATGTCACTTCATACTAGAGCATAAATATTTAAATGAATCAGGGCAACTGATCCAGAATGTGGGGTGGGGGAGGACTGCGGAGCATAAACCACATTTTCAACTTGATGGAAAATATGAAAAATGTGAAAACTGCAGCAAATTGCATATACATCTAGAAAATACTCCCCAACAGCTTGCATTATACAGCAGCTTATAATGGTGTTTAAGACTGATTGACATAAAAAAAAAATGTTATGATTAAGAACTGCGTCTAAATATTTCTATTTCAGAATACATACTCATTAACTGACAAATTTGCAAACCACAATATTACCTTACATTAAATTAGTCACTTATGTTATGAAACCCCGACATCACACACACTGAAATACTGACGACAGAGACACAGAGAGAGAGAGAGAGAGAGAGAGAGGAGAGAGAGAGAGAGAGAGACAGACAGACAGACAGACAGACAGACAGACAGACAGAGACAGAGACTGAGAGAGAGAGAGACAGTGACAAGAGACAGACAGGCAAGACTGAAAGGATGAGAGAAGGAAAGAACATGCAAGCTCCTAAAAATTAAGTTTATACTGCAATTCATACTGCATTCTTCAATTTCTTTATTAGGCATTCCACATATGCTGGATCACAACGTGCACCAAATCAAGATCTCTAAGGGGACATGGCAGAAGTGCCAGTCTCCTCTGACAGGTTGCTCAACATGCACCAATCAAGATCTCTAAGGGGACATGACAGAAGTGTAGACTTGCACCAATCAAGACCTCTAAGGGGACATGACAGAAGTGTAGACTTGCACCAATCAAGATCTCTAAGGGGACATGGCAGAAGTGTAGACTTGCACCAATCAAGATCTCTAAGGGGACATGGCAAAAGTGCAGACTTGCACCAATCAAGATCTCTAAGGGGACATGGCAGAAGTGTAGACTTGCACCAATCAAGATCTCTAAGGGGACATGGCAGAAGTGTAGACTTGCACCAATCAAGATCTCTAAGGGGACATGGCAGAAGTGTAGACTTGCACCAATCAAGATCTCTAAGGGAACATGGCAGAAGTGTAGACTTGCACCAATCAAGACTTCTAAGGGGACATGGCAGAAGTGTAGACTTGCACCAATCAAGATCTCTAAGGGGACATGACAGAAGTGTAGACTTGCACCAATCAAGATCTCTAAGGGAACACCGTTCTGCGTCAGTCTCCTCTGGCAGGTGGCCAACTGGCTTGAAGCTGGCCGATCCCTGTGGGCTCTGGTACAGGTTGTGGACGGGAAAGCCTGAGAGTGGGGGGTGTACAGGGGAGCGAACAGGAAGGACATGGGAGTGATGCCCACTGGGGAAGGGGGGTGGGGATGGGTGCACAGGAGATAAAATTTAAAAAACAAAAGCAAAAAACTTTATCCTCTTTTTCCAGTTTTCCGTCATACTGTGTCTGATTTTATTTCTATCCTTTGCAGCAGCACATTTAAAACAATGATAATCAACAGTTAAATGTCTTCTCTGTCTGGCAACCTTCCATACATGGCACATCATACAGTACGTGACAACATCATAAAGCAAGGCCATTTGCACAGACGGAGCTAACTAAAACCATCAGCATAATGCTTTCAACCAGGATCCACGATGTAAGCCACCCATCTAACTGCCCAGCACAGGTACGAACACAGGCACGAAGCCGAGACCCTGGCTTCGTGGCATCACCTGGCCCTTGGGTTTCATGCACTACACACTCTGGATACAGGCCAATGATGTATCCAAGAATTAAGGGACACAATGATTTGTTTTCAAAAGTAGAATGCAAGGAATACAGGCAACTATGCACTGTTAGCGACAATTGAAATCAAGATCAACATCCATTTTTCAAAATTAATAATGAAACAAAAAAGTAAAACCATAGAGAGACAGTGAGAAACACACACAACATATGCACAACAGAGCGCACAAACAAGAGGATGAGAGAGGGGAGGGAGGGTATGTGGGAGACAGACAGGGAGAGGGGGAGTGAGAGAGAGGAGAGTGCAGAGAGAAAGACAGACAGACAGACAGAGAGAGTTGGAAACAAAGACAAGAAATGAGACAAAAAGTCAGTCAGTCAGACAAAGTGAGAGAACAGAAAAAAGAAATACAGACAAAAAGACAGGACAAGATGACACTCGCATCAGAAAAGAAACTAGTCAATGATCACAACAACTTTTGCTATACACATTCTGTCAATGTGCTCCAAACAAATCTCTAAAGAACTGTCACATTTATTCAAATATCTTCACTGTTTTCACATACATCATCACATTCTGCTCTGGAAGACGAGTCCTAGATACGAGACAGAGAGAGAAACACAAAAATGCCGACACCTAGGCAAAGCGACAATCAGGTCTTAATGTTAAATAATAGCATTCTCATGGTAAAGCACGGATCAAGACCACAGATTTCTCAACAAAAAGTAGCTTTCATTTGCTTTCTCTTTGATCCAATAATCACCCGTGAATAGCCAAATGTCGTTTTCTGAGGTGGGGTTTGAAGGAGGCTGTGAATCCGTGCCTGTTTAAACTTCTTCAGGCCATCGGGTTAAGGGGAAAAAATGTCTCTAAAAATCGTATCTAAATTTCTTTCTGACATGTTTTTTCAACAAAATAAGTCCATTCATTCCAAACCACAAATAATTCTTAAAACATATTCTACATTGTAGACTTAACACACACAAAAATGATCATACAACTTAGACACACAAAAATGATCATACAACTTAAATACACACAAAAATAATCACAAAATTCCTTAGTTGCTGCCAACCCTCTGGTGCGGACATTCAGGAAACAGGGGATTGGGCTGTGGTACACTGAAAATGGGGGCAGGAAACAGGGGAATGGGGTGTGGTATGCTGAAATGGGGGCAGGAAACAGGGGAATGGGGTGTGGTATGCTGAAATGGGGGCAGGAAACAGGGGAATTGGGTGTGGTACACTGAAATGAGGGCAGGAACAGGGGAATGGGGTGTGGTATGCTGAATGGGGCAGGAAACAGGGGAATTGGGTGTGGTACACTGAAATGGGGCAGGACAGGGAAATGAGTGGTACACTGAAATGGGGGCAGGGAACAGGGGAATGGGGTGTGGTACACTGAAATGGGGCAGGACAGGGGAATGAGTGGTACACTGAAATGGGGGCAGGAAACAGGGGAATTGGGTGTGGTACACTGAAATGGGGCACGACAGGGGAATGGGGTGTGGTACACTGAAATGGGGCAGGAAACAGGGGAATTGGGTGTGGTACACTGAAATGGGGGCAGGAAAGAGGGGAATGGGGTGTGGTATGCTGAAATGGGAGCAGGAAACAGGGGAATGGGGTGTGGTACACTGAAATGGGGGCAAGAAACAGGGGAATGGGGTGTGGTATGCTGAAATGGGGACAGGAAAACAGGGGAAGAATGGGGTGTGGTACACTGAAATGGGGGCAGGACAGGAGAATGGGGTGTGGTACACTGAAATGGGAGCAGAAAACGGGAATGGGGTGTGGTTCACTGAAATGGGGCAGGACAGGGGAATGGGGTGTGATACACTGAAATGGGAGCAGAAAACAGGAGAATGGGGTTTGGTACACTGAAATGGGGGCAGGACAAGGGAATGGGGTGTGATATACTAAAATGGAAGCAGGAAAAGGGGAATGGGGTGTGGTACACTGAAATGGGGGCAGGGAACAGGGGAATTGGGTGTGGCACACTGAAATGGGAGCAGAGGAAACGGGAAGAATGGGATGTGGTAAACTGAGATGGGGGCAGGAAACAGGGGAAGAATGGGGTGTGGTACACTGAAATGGGAGCAGAAAACAGGGAAATGGGTGTGGTACACTGAAATGGGGGCAGGAAACAGGGGAATCGGGTGTGGCACACTGAAATGGGGGCAGGAAACAGGGGAAGAATGAGGTGTGGTACACTGAAATGGGAGCAGAAAACTGGGGGATGGGGTGTGGGTACATGGAAATGGGGACAGGAAACAGGGGAATTGGGTGTGGCACACTGAAATGGGGGCAGGAAATAGGGAAGAATGGGATGTGGTACACTGAAATGGGTGTAGGAAACAGGGGAATGGGGTGTTGCGTACACTGAAATGGGGGCAGGAATGGGGGATAAATGGGGTGTGGTACACTGAAATGGGGGCAGGAAACAGGGGAAGAGTGGGGTGTGGTACACTGAAATGGAGGCAGAACAGGGGAATCGAGTATGGTATAATAAAATCAGAGCAGGAAACAGGGGAATGGGTGCAATACACTTAAACGGTGGCAGGAAACATGGGAATGGGGTGTGGCATGCTGAAATGGGAGCAGGAAACAGGGGAATGGGGTGTGGTATGCTGAAATGGGAGCAGGAAACAGGGGAATGGGGTGTGGTATGCTGAAATGGGAGCAGGAAACAGGGGAATGGGGTGTGGTATGCTGAAATGGGGAAAGGAAACAGGGGATGATTGAGGTGTGGTATGATGAAATGGGGAAAGGAAACGGGGGAAGAATGGGGTGTGGTACATTAAAATGGGGGCTGGAAACAGGGGAATGATGGAGTGTTGTATCTGAATTGGGGCAGGAAACAGGGGAAGGGGTGTGGTACATGAAATGGGGGCAGGAAATAGGGATATGTTGTGTGGTATAGCATGAAATCGGAGCAGGAAACAGGGGAATGGGTGTGGTATGCTGAAATGGGGAAAGGAAACAGGAGAATGGGTGTGGTATGATGAAATGGGGAAAGGAAACAGGGGAAGAATGGGGTGTGGTACACTGCAACGGGGCAGGAAACGGGGAATGGGATATGTGGTACACTGAAATGGGAGCAGGAAACAGGGAAGAATGGGTTGTGGTACACTGAAATGGGAGCAGCAAACAAGGGAAGACAGGGTGACGTATGCTGAAATGGAGGCAGGAAACAGGGGAAGACTGGGGTCTGGTACACTTAAATGGGAGCTGGAAACGGAATGGGTGTGGTATGCTGAAATGGGAGCAGGAAACAGGGGAATGGGGTGTGGCATGCTGAAATGGGGAACAGGAAACAAGGGAAGAATGGGTGTGGTATGCTGAAATCGGAGCAGGAAACAGGGAAATGGGGTGTGGTATGCTGAAATGGAGCAGGAAACAGGGGAAAGTGGGGTGTGGTATGCTGAAATGGGAGCAGAAAACAGGGGAATGGGGTGTGGTACACCGAAATGGGGGCAGGAAACAGGGGAAGAATGGGGTGTGGTATGCTGAAATGGGAGCAGAAAACAGGGGAATGGGGTGTGGTACACGATGGGCAGGAACATGGAAAATGGGTGGGTATGCTGAATCGGAGCAGAAACAGGGGAATGGGGTGTGGTACACGAAATGGGGAACGGAATGGGGGGGTGCGAAATGGGAGCAGAAAACAGGGGAATGGGGTGTGGTACACCGAAATGGGGGCAGGAAACATGGGAAGAATGGGGTGTGGTATGCTGAAATGGGAGCAGAAAACAGGGGAATGGGGTGTGGTACACTGAAATGGGGGCAGGAAACATGGGAAGAATGGGGTGTGGTATGCTGAAATGGGAGCAGAAAACAGGGGAATGGGGTGTGGTACACTGAAATGGGGGCAGGAAACGGGGGAATGGGGTGTGGTATGCTGAAATGGGAGCAGAAAACAGGGGAATGGGGTGTGGTACACTGAAATGGGGGCAGAAAACAGGGGAAGAATGGAGCGTGGTATGAAATGGGGGCAGGAAAGAGGGGAAGAATGGGTTGTGGTACACTGAAATGGGGACAGGAAACGGGGGGGGGGGGGGGGGGGGGGGGGGGGGAGAGAATGAGGTGTGGTATGATGAAATAGGGGAAGGAAACAGGGGAAGAATGGAGTGTGGTACACTGAAATGGGGGCAGGAAAGAGGGGAATGGGGTGTGGTATGATGAAATGGGGGCAGGAAAGAGGGGACGAATGGGGTGTGGTATACTGAAATGGCAGGAAAGAGGGGAAGAATGGGTTGTGGTACACTGAAATGGGGACAGGAAACAGGAGAATGGGGTGTGGTATACTGAAATGGGGGCAGGAAACAGGGAAAGAATGGGGTGTGGTATGCTGAAATGGGGGCAGGAAACAGGGGAATGGGGTGTGGTATGCTGAAATGGGGACAGGAAGCAGGGGAAGAATGCGCGGTTTGGTACACTGAAATGGAGGCAGGAAACAGGGGAAGAATGGGGTGTGGTACACTGAAATGGGGGCAGGAAACAGGGGAATGGGGTGTGGTATGCTGAAATGGGGGCAGGAAACAGAGAATGAGTGGGTGTGGTAGTACATTGAAATGGGGGCATGACAGGGGAATGGGTGTGGTATGATGAAATGGGGCAGGAAACAGGGGAAGAATGGGGTGTGGTATGATAAAATGGGGGCAGGAAACAGGGGATGAATGGGATGTGGTATGCTGAAATGTGGGCAGGAAACGGGGAATAATGGGATGTGGTATGCTGAAATGGGCAGGAAACAGGGAATGGGATGTGGTATGCTGAAATGGTGGCAGGAAACACGGGATGAATGGGATGTGGTATGCTGAAATGGGGGCAGGAAACGGTGAAGATAAATGGGGAAAGTGTGGATATGCTGAAATGGGGGCAGGAAACACGGGATGAATGGGATGTGGTATGCTGAAATGGGGGCAGGAAACAGGGATGAATGGGATGTGGTATGCTGAAATGGGGGCAGGAAACAAGACGGGGCAGGGATGAATGGGATGTGGTAGCTGAAAGCCTGAAATGGGGCTGGCAGGAAACACGGGATGAATGGGATGTGGTATGCTGAAATGGGGGCAGGAAACACAGGATGAATGGGATGTGGTATGCTGAAATGGGGGCAGGAAACAGGGATGAATGGGATGTGGTATGCTGAAATGGGGGCAGGAAACACGGGATGAATGGGATGTGGTATGCTGAAATGGGGGCAGGAAACACAGGATGAATGGGATGTGGTATGCTGAAATGGGGGCAGGAAACACAGGATGAATGGGATGTGGTATGCTGAAATGGGCAGTCTGGCTTTTGACAAAGCATTTCTAACCCCCTTATGTTTCTGTTGATAATTGGGTGGTTTAAAAAGAGAAGGCATTTTACATACATATGATTGTGAACTCCCACATATCATTTGGGGTTTATTTTGCAACATTTTAATCAGCCCTGTAAACAATAAAAAAAAAAATGACCCCCTAAATTCTATTTTTCAAAAACAACACTTTTTGAAGTTCTGGATTTTTTTCCATTAAATTTGGCATTTCAGGAGTAATGTCAGACAAAAGTGAAATTCCAGAAAATCATGGAGGGGTGGCAGCTGTGCTAATCAATCTGATGGTCAACTTAGCAGAAACAAGGAAGAATGGGTGGAAGGGAGGGAAGGGGGAGGGGGAGGAGGATGCACAACAGAGAGAGTAAGAGAAACACAGCTGCACTGAGACTATCAGAGAAACAAAGATCGTGAGAAAATACAAAAGAACAATATTGATGTGACTCACATTCGCATTCTATCTGAATTCACATTAGGTAACAAAAACAAACAAAAAAATGATAAAGAAAGGCAACTACACAAACTCATAGATAAATTGCCACTACACTTTTGTAATACCTTCTCCCATACTTACAAAATACTGTCTTGTGCCATCAGGCATCTTTAACCTACCTCTCCCCCCCCCCATCCCTTTTTTGTTTTTGTTTGTTTCTTTAAGCGTGGCTTCTAGTTTCAAAACAGAAGTTGTAATTATTGTTTACTGGAAAAATAACTAAAATGTATGAATATGTAAATAACTTTTCAGGGGAAAAAAGTGGGATGGGGGTGGGGGATAAAGCACAGAGGACTTAATAAATGACAACAAATCTATGGCCTGCTTTTTCCATGCCATGATTTCCATGTGTGCTGATTGGTCAGAAAACTCACTGCTGCAGCATCGCTTGCCTTATTCCATTCCAACCACAACTTCAGCATCATCCACTTCTCATGGCTGAAGGGAACAGTGGTCAAGATATCTATACCAGCTATCAGCAATTATCATCATGGTCACATTCAATGTTTAATGATTTAGACAGCATTTAAATATATTCATCAACTTCCAAAAAGCAAATGAAAATTACTGGGAATAATAAAATATACTTATAAATGAAATGCTTCAAAATGATATAGTAACAGTATTCCCATCATACTAAAAACTGGGGGGAGGGGGTTCTCCAACATCAAAGATCGATTTAGCACCTCCGAAAATTCACAGACATGGAGAATAGTGGCCACTAATGTCGTCCATTAAATATTTAGCCAAAACATGTACTTCTTTTTTTCTTTGTCCTCCCTTCCCTTCTGATTGTGTGGAGAAGCAGACCTGACCAAGCAGCCAGCTTGTCCTCCAGGGGCAGGGAAAGAGACCTGGCTGGTACCCATCACGCTAACACAGAAGCTCTGTAGGTCTAAGAGGCTCTGAAGAAAATCACCCCTTTCATGGTGAGGCCAAGTCTGCAAGGCTGTGGCCGTGCACGAACCACCTATGGCAGGCAGCACGTCTACCCCCAGTGCAGCCCTATGAACTCACAGATGTGATGCCTCTTCACAGCGACATGACAATCAAAACTGGCTTTTGTGAGCTGTCACTTTGGCCTTGTTTCGTTTGGCTCTTAGCCGCCTCATTCGTTCCCTCAGAGCAGCCTTATATCGTTCATGCTTCACTGGATCCTGGATAACTTTCTGCCAATATGTCAGCCTGGTACCTTGGTCTCTCTTGCTGTTGCCCCATCGCCACAACACTGCAAGTAGAGAGCACCAGCTTAGTATTCCCCCGGCCACACATGTGTCTTTGTCTTGCTGTTGTCTGTTAACTTGTAGTGTCAGTTAACAAGAGGTTTGTTCCCACTGACTATTCAGTCTGTCGTTAATTTTAGGACTCTACCTTTCTAAAAAAAAAATAAATAAATAACTAAGTACAGAAACCTTTACACCAATGTGAGAAATGCACAGTAAATTAGTGCCTGTCCTGTTACAGGTGCAAACATTTTACAAGATCGTAACTCACTGTCTAACTCCCAGCCTCATCAACATTTCCTTCTACATCATCTTCAGCTGAAATGCCAAGACTACATTTCAAAGTGCTGAGAATGCTGATGTTTGTTTCAATCAAATACATATGACAAGCAGTAGTGACAGATGAAAAAAAAGGCTGTATTGCTTACATTTAATGGTATCATTAAAAACCCCTTTATGAATGATACCAAGGTTTACAAAGTATTGCAAATAATGTCCAATAATCTATAGTTAACGGGATCAGAGAATCAAAAGCGCAAACAGCTAACTACCCAATGATTTTACATAATTAACAAAAACTGATTACCGCCAATTTCTTTCAGTCACTTGTGTTCCAGGCAAATTTTATTCCAACCGGTGTTGTTGTTTTTTTCATCTCACAGACACATCTGGATCTAAAAAGCATATCTGCGCACGCTAAATGCCAAGCCATGTTGTTTACCACCGACTGACCACAGAGGCCATATAAGGGCAGAGAACCAAACCTGACTAGCACTAACTTAATTTTCATGCTATTTACAGCCTAGCTGACCACACATCATAAAAGTTTTTTTTTCTTAAAGAAAAAAATACAAAATATCACAATGTGTGTCATTTAAGGCAAAATATTTGTTGTAAAAACAAAGTTTCTGAAATAAAAACATTCAATCTACAAACTCTTGTTCATGATCCATGTGTGCAGCGACCAAATCTTGTGAAAGATGTCAATTCCTAAAACACCTTATGAAAGATGTCAATTCCAAAAACACTATCTTCATGCAGTGTGCTGTAAAACACTGATATTGTTATCATATGACCCCCAGCTCCCCACTAGATGTATGAGGCCATTAGGGTCACCACACCACGGGGTCAGCTCACCCCATCACCATTTCAATTCTGGTTGCTTCCAACACACCATATATATATATATATATATATATATATATATATGTGTTGTTTGTGTGTGAATCCATCACAATTATCTAGTATTCCAAACATCATTTGCTAAAATCTGCAATCAAATCAATATTCTCTCTATGTATGTATTTACCCCTCAACAATGCAACTGCAGGGATGGAAAGGGGCTACACAAACTGCTCTCTGAAAAGGTCCATAAAATGCCAAATTATCAGACTACCATCAGCACACTAAGCTGTGGCTAAGTAGTACCTCAGCATTAATGTAGAAACTGACCGCAGCAATTATGGAAGTAGGGATTTCTTGTGAACACTTACAATACTTATGATTATCATGAATCTTCATAATCACGAAAACGAACAATATTAACAACAATGAAAATTCAATTTTAGATACTTTCACTGGAAGTATCTAGAAGTTCTAGTACAGAACATTGGACACGAGTCAAGGTAATTTTTCCTCCGAAGTGAAACAAGGCTGTGTGAGGTACCCACACATTTACCATGCAAGCTGACAAAAGGCTCTCAGTATCAACCAGAAATCTTCCATTAAAAGAAAGGCAGCAAGTTTCAAGCTTGCTTACATACAAATCACCAGGAGAAAAACACTGACACAAATTCAGATTTACTCACAACTGGTTTAGCCTTCGGATCTTACATACTGTCTCACAGGACACATGAAAAACACTGAAAAACAATGCAGGCAACCTTGATATGCCAGCACAAAATAATGTTTGCAAAGCTCCTTACTTGAGTGTTGTCACATATGTACAAGATCAGAAACTTTCTGTTGCAGAGCGTCATTCACCAACCACACCTGCTTTTCAATGCACAGTCAGCTGAACTGAAAAGGGACCACTTATCTTCCTTTCTGACCACATACTGCCGTCTAAGAGCTCCAGCGTTTAAGGTACAGCCCGCAAGCTCAAGCCTACCAGTGCACAGCAACACCTAAAACCCTTATTTTCAATCTAAAACTAATTTTAGTTAATAATTTTTTTTTAAAAGAAAAAAAAAAGAGCAAACTGCTGAACATGCAACAAAGTCAATGGTTACCTCACCATACACAGAGTCAGTGCACCGAGCAAGACTGGCACTGCTGATATGTAAGTGGGGAAAGAGTTAACACTGTTTTTACAGTGTACATGTTTCCTACAAATCTTCCTCTCCACAGTGCTCTAGGTCTGGAAAAATCACATCCTGATTCATCCTTTCTACGTGGAAGAGCGTGTGTTGGCTAGGCTCTCCTAGTGCTGGTGTTTTCTGGTTTCCTGCAAGCTTTCTGACTCGTCTGTAGCGCTCAGGGTCTTGCTTCAATCGCTGATAGTACCGACGATTTTCCTCTCTCTTCTTCAGTTTGTACTGAGCTGGAAATAAACAAAAATAGCTCTTTCCTGAAAATGAATCATCCTCGCCATAACCGTGAAGCAAACCGATTATGACACATGTTGAACATAAAAACGAACTAGGTGAACACCTGATATGAAGGACACAGGTGGCACTCCCACACCCTTTCCCACAGCCTGGCTGTACTGCCTCTACACAATGGTCTGGCTCAGCGTCACATGTCTACTGTTTTCTTTCCAATAATCCACACCCAGCCCTCTACACAATGGTCTGGCTCAGGACACATGTTGTCCACTGCTTTCTTTCCAATAATCCACACCCAGCCCTCTACACAATGGTCTGGCTCAGTGACACATGTTGTCCACTGTTTTCTTTACAATAATCCACACCCAGCCCTCTACACAATGGTCTGGCTCAGTGACACATGTTGCCCAGTTTTCTTTACAATAATCCACACCCAGCCCTTTACACAATGGTCTGGCTCAGTGACACATGTTGCCCAGTTTTCTTTACAATAATCCACACCCAGCCCTCTACACAATGGTCTGGCTCAGTGACACATGTTGCCCACCGTTTTCTTTCCAATAATCCACACCCAGCCCTCTACACAATGGTCTGGCTCAGTGACACATGTTGTCCACTGTTTTCTTTCCAATAATCCACACCCAGCCCTCTACACAATGGTCTGGCTCAGTGACACATGTTGCCCAGTTTTCTTTAAAATAATCCACACCCAGCCCTCTACACAATGGTCTGGCTCAGTGACACATGTTGTCCACTGTTTTCTTTCCAGTAATCCACACCCAGCCCTCTACAGAATGAGTGACAAATGTTGCTCTCTTATTTCTTTCAAATAATCCACTCCCAACCCTTCATTTGTCCCCTCAAACCATCAACCCTCTCCCTCTCATTACCATTCAATATTACTCATTATCATCATGTAATTATTATTGTGAGGTCATGACTGCCATCAACTTACACCTCTCTGTGCTCTGACCAACTCATTGTGGTCATGACAGCCATCAACTTAAAATCACTCTTTATTCAATTCTGCATGTTTTACTTTTTATTTGAATGAAATCCATGCTTTATTTCCAAAGATACTGCCTTTTGAAAACACACTCACAGACACGCTCATTTCAGCCACTTTCTCTGCCCTGCAGGAAGCAAACAAACCATGTTGTGCCCAGCAATGAGTTATCTCTCCGTCAACCGACCATCTCACTTTCCTAGTGTGGTCGTTAAAGTTTTGTTTTGTTTTCCTCTGGCTTTCAAGGTATATTGCAGCTGTAGATGCATTATTTCCCTTTGCATGCAAAGTTCCAGGAGAAAAACCTGATTTCTAAATTACCTGGCCAGTGAGCAAAACCTCACCAAAAGCTTGTAAAAACCTTTAAGTTCACCTTGCAAGTCTTAAGTTTACTTTCACCAGCATGTTTGCTTGGGAGAGGAAGAGATAGTGTTTTCCCTTTTGTTACCATTCAATATCTCAAATTCTCATCTACTGCATTGCCTTTGTGGTTATCTTTTCACACAGCCACCACCACAGCGTGTTTCAGGTTGTGGTTTCGACATTTCACACAAAGCTCTTTCAGGGCTGTTGGGCAAGTATTATTTCCATCTATTGAGTTGTCTGAAAACAACCAATCTCTACTTTAGTGCTTGTGGAATTGTTTTGTTGGTGTTACTGTTGGAGTGAGTGTGCGAGTGTGCATGCATGCGAGCGTGCGTGCATGAATCTGTCTCTAAGCTTGTCTCTCTGTGTGTATGCATGCACTGCACAAAATACACCCGGTCTCTCTCTGTGCCTGTGTGCATGCATGCACTGCACCCACTCTTCATTACTGATTATGATCAGTCTCTTTCTGCCCTTCCCACAAGAACACATGCCATGTGCACATGGTCTCTGGTTGGGCGTCAATCTCTGTTAAACTAGAGTGCCTTAAACCCTTGTTCCCTACTTTGGAACCATTATCTTCATGACCCGTGTGCTGCTTTCAGTCAATGAATTTCAAATGATCTGATGAGATCTTTCTTTATTTTCTTCTTCTGACATGAATCAATTGATTAACGTAACGCGAGCCAAGGACTGAATGAAATCAAAGTGGATTATCGAGGCAAACAACTCTAGAAGTATGAACAGACAAGCTATGTAAATTTACCTAGATGCCGAAAATGCATTTGACTACTGACTTGTTTTGAGAACACTAGCTTTCACCAATGTCAAAGTTGAGACAGCCTGCAGCTGTTACTGTTAAGGAGAGCCTGATCATGCTCTCCCTGATAATTGACTACAACCTGTACAACTGGCAGAAGCCACTGGATGATTACACCTTCATGGGATGGTCATGACAGCAGGCGTTCAATACAGTTTTAATATCTGCACATTTTGGAGGACAGCTGCAACTAAAGAGGTGGGCAAGGAAAGCAGGTGCCAGCAAGCAAGAGCAGGTCTCCCACATGCCCAGCCCAAGCTGTTACTGCACATTCTGTGCACGCATTGGCTTGATCAGCCCCTGCATATTCACAAAATCCGCCCCCCCCCCCCCCTCCCCGAGATGACTGAAGCAGTCATTGTCAACTTGACGAATTAACATCAAACTATCCACACATAAATAACCTCAACAGTTGTGTGAAACTGCATCAGGAAAGGAAGGGTGAAAAAAACATACACGCACACACACATGTATATATTAAACAACTGTAAAAGTGAAAGTGGTAGTACACAAATTTTCCTCAGGACAGACAGAACCTTTCAACTGTGCGTGAGGCTGCCAATATGCAGTTCTACAGCACTGTCTGTAGCAGCCATGTGCAAGCTGAGTTACATTATTACTTCCTGTTTTCTGAATTTTTATTCCATCATTTCTGTTCTCTTTTCTGTTCGAGTCTTTTTAAAAACTATATGTAAGCTGTCAAGTGCCAAGTCAAGTTTACTTGTTTTATTCCTTTATTTGTTGTTTCGCTATTTCTAAATTTCAGGGTGAATCTCGCGCGCGCATTCGTGCATGCATGCGTGTGTTTGGATGTGTGCCAGGGGTACTGTTCACTGTTTCAACACTTCTCATGTTTATGCGACAAGAAGAGCTTCCAACAGCATAAGAAACACATTTTCAGTCTGTAACACCATTTAATCACAGTAGGTGGTCGTTAGTACACAGCACAATGTGAAAAGACAAGAGAATAGTTCGTCTCACATGCATTAAAGCAAACCATATCATTCAAGTTGTAATCATTCCTTAATCATAACACAGGAAGCACACCCAAAACAAAAAAAATCATTTGGTGCACACCAATCTGAGCTGTTGTCCCCTTAAAAACAAAAAAGAAAGAAAAAAATGCTTACATGTGTGTTCAGTTCGACCCCAATCTTGGAGACATAAAGTCATCTTGACCCTCTCTTTGAATGACATTCCACAGGAAACACAGTTGCTTTAATCACACAAATGATCAAACTATGTCACTTTAACAAACAAAAACGAAAAATCAATCACACTGATTTTCACCACCAGAATGATTCAAATGCGTTTCATTCTGGAGAAAAATCTTTAATAAAAAATAAAAGAAAGAAGACCTAAAAAAAAAAAAAAAAAGGAGGGGTGGGGTGAAGCTTTGCACCATGACATGGGCTCCCTCCCCCTCCCCTCTGCCATCACCCCCCCCCCGCCCTGTTTTAACCACCTACTTACCCACCCACCCTATCTTCTGCCTAAACACAGTGATAAGCTGAAATTGAGACTGGATTCAATTCAAACATCAGACACAAGGATGAGAATTCTTAACACATCCCACACCACCCATTCCTTTCTCTCCACCCCCACCCCCACCCATCCAATGTGTTTTCACTGATGGACTGTCACCAAGGGGGAGAAGGAAGGGGGGAGAGGGGAGATAAAAATCTAAATTTGAGCTTGTCAAAATAATGTGTATTGCACATATTGTTTAAAAGTATGAGCTCTTTGTTACAGGTAAAACTGAATGGAATGGAGTAGAGAGAGGGAAGGAGAAAGAGAGAGAGAGAGAGAGCGAGCGAGCGAGTGAGAAACAGAGACAGACAGTCAGAGACAGACAGACAGAGAAAGGGAGAGAGACTGCAACTGCCCCAAGGTAAATGTTACACTGACTCGACATTATCATTGTCGAGTTATATGAAGTGATATGTCTGCACTGAAAACTGATGAACCTTGCTGTAGTACACACACAGATGACCAAAGAAGAACCTGAAACAATAATGATCTAAGCAGGTAAATGTATCCCAGTGTGCTCTATTTCACACACCAACTGTCATGAAGTGGGAACTTGTCTTTTTTTCTCCTCTCTACGCCTGCGTTCCATTGCTTTCCGCAGGTTGTACAAACGCCGCCTTTCTGGGTCTTCTTTTAAACGTCTGTAGTACAGACGTTTTCTTTCTGCATCTCTTTGACGTCTGCGTCCATCATCCAACCTCTGATAGCACTGCTCATACTCCTGCTGCCACACTGAAATAGTGGTAATAATAATACTTGAATCTATAGACCAGCTTTTGTCATCAGAAAGACGATAAACTGAAAATATAAACTTATGCTGACATGACGCTTCTCATCCTTGACATAAAACTGCGATGAGACACTGATAAATATGGCTCAATTCTTTGTACTTACTCTTTTTGTATTAATTATCAAGTTACTTGTAAAACGCTAATAAAGTGTTTGAAATAATGCTACAAAACCTAGAAACTAAAAGCGCATTATATCTGCAGGGGAAAAAAGATAGATAATGTTTGCTTTGATTTAAAATATCACTATTTCCATTTCTGGTTTCAGAGAGGACTTAAGCACTTTTTCTCTGTGTGTGACTACAGCACTAAACAGCGCTACTTTTTGTATCCAAGTGCGAGACAAAAGAATGTTAAAATCCAATCCTGGTTTAATCAGAACACTGTCGTACAGTATTTGGGTCATCCACATATTTGTCACTGATACTGTTGATTATGCCCTGTTCAAATCCCCTAATTCTTCAATCCAAAAATAATTAACAATAAAAGTCTGAAGTACAGAACCTACAAAAAGAACTGCCCAGTTCAAAACCCTGCTCACAGCTGTTTAGAGCAAGTTACTTAGTTTTGAGAGGCAGGGGAGTTTACAGCTCACCAGCAGCTGCAGAGGCCAAGCCGTGAATGCAGGTAAGGGAAAGGGGTGTTTTCTGCAGGCCACTCCCCACCAGCCAGCTAACCACGCTGTACTCGGCGAACTGAATGTCATCTGTACATAGCCAGTCTGGCAGCAATGTGTACAGCATTATTGAGCAGCCATTACAAATGGGGCTGTCGGTTTGATCATTAGTGGTTGTCATGAAAAATGTAATACATCTGCGCTCTTGAGATGACTGAACTGGCCAATTAGCGACAATTCTTTTAATACCAAACTCGACTTGCACATCATGTCCATTATCTGGGCTGATAATGGTACTTATGTTACCTATTTTTATTCATCACACATCTTATTAGTATCAGATGTGTGATGAATAAAAATAGACCCTGGAAGATGTTACTCACTTCAAGCCATACAAACTCTTCTCTGTTCTTTCTTTTGCTCTTCATGCCATTTTTCTGTTCCATAATACTGTGTATGACACTCAGTTTTCTCCAAATGAAACCATCTGCCTCTCTCTTCACAAGACATCATGACTGTAGACAACTACCTAGCTCTTAAGAAGTCAGGGTAGACTGCCAACTGCGCCAGTAACTTTGCCAACAAAGGATTCTTCAAGTATCACTGTCGGCACTGTTTTATGTGAAGACATACAACATTAAGGCTTTTAAATTAGCCATTCTGAAACAAACCAGATCATGATAAAAGTAAGAATCTGTTGTCAGATGTCTTTACATGAAACAAATAAGAATCGATAAACACAGCTGCAGAATGGATTTTATTTCAGCTTCAAAACCGTCCATCTGCCCACACCGAGCCATATTGTTTACACTGATCAGCTAAGAATGCATTTCAACATTCAAACAAAAAACAAAGCCAACAACCATGCCCAAGCTAACTTGGAAGTGTACCCCATTCACTCACACAGGCTATCATGTCACACTGCAAAGTGTATGCAGTTCACTGACAATGGCTATCACATCACACTGCAGACAAGTACCAACTCTGAAACTGATCTATGTCTTCAGCAGCTGCCCCACTTTCCATCAGCTTCTTGCGCCTCTTCCTCAAAGCATCTCTCCTTTTGTACTCCAGGTACTTCTGAGGATTTAGTTTTAATCGCTCTCGGTAGCTGCGACTTTTCTCTGCCAAAGTTTGCTTCCTTCCACGCTCTGATCTTGTCCCTGGGGTTTGCATTGTTCCTTCTTGTGGAAGCACTGAAAGAAACAAGTCAGCCCTTTAACTTATCCAGCTTCCCCACCACTCTCGCGAGTTCTCACAGCTAAATCAGCTATGCACTGCCTGTTACCTTTTCCTACCTGAGAGTCTTCATCAAAACAACAGCATTTCCAGTCAAAACAATAACATTTCCAAAAATGTCAAGGTCTTCAAAGTCACACATTCATAACCATCTTCAAAGTCACACATTCATAACCACCAAATTAACGTAAGCATCGGACCAGTCCATCCCTCTAAAATCTGGGTTTTCCCAAACTAAAATAGCAAAATACAACCTATGAGAAGCCTTTGCATTACACTGTCCATGAAATAATGGGACCAGTAATGAAAGGCCTTTCTCCACTGGATTACTGCTCTAAATCCTGAAGAAAATCAGAAATCCCTTTCACTTGGAATGGATTCATCCTGAAGGAAATGACGCTGAAAGGGGGAAATCAACACAAAGAACCATTTCCCCTGAGAAAAAAGAATACTGCAGAATTTCTTGTTCAGTTAGTCAGTAACACAGATAATCATTTACTTTTTTAATACCTATTCAATGTCTCCACATAAAGTAATCCGAAACTAGTGGCTCAAATAAGTGTTCAACTACCAGTGCTGTCGAAGGGATTTAGTATCTTTTCTTTAAAAATAGTTAGCTGAAAATAACTACTACAAACACTTTCTCCCCAGGAACTTTGTTCAATTATCCACCTTTTCTTTAACTGCAAGAAAGTACTACTTTTTCATTTCATAGGCATGCACAGATAAATGCCCTATTAAATGTAAGTCAGGTGTACAACAATGTGATGTTTGACCATTTCAGAATAATCAAAATGAAAAAAAAAAATCCATATCTACAGTACCTTTCAAATTTGATTTTGCAGTTTCCTGTATTTGCGACGATCATTTCTTTCTTTGTATTTTATTTTATAATGATACAGCCTCACAGGATCATGTTTAATGCGTGCTCTGTACCGACGACTATACTCTGCCGCTATGGAGCCAGACTTTTTTCTTTGCCAGTGATGACTTGTTATCCGTGAGTCTCCAAGCTGAGTCTCAGCAGCCATCACTGCAAGAAACAATGGCGACTATATTAGTGGACTAGTTCATTCTCCAATGTCACAAAAAACATTAACCCTATCTGCAGATGGATCCTCACAAATGTTTATAGATCCATACATAAGGCGGGGGAAAAAAATCAAAATAAAGACATTAAGAAAAAAAAATGTCTATGAGGGTTTGGGGGCTATTTTCGAAATTGTGCAACATGGTCCATTTTGAAGTATACCAATGTGCATTATTCTGTAAAAAAAATTCTGTAACTAAAACAGCAAGGGTTTTAAAAAAATAAAATAAAATCACCCTCCTCCCTTCCCCCACCCCTCTTAACAACAACGAACTTTATCACCTACATTTATTCTTCAAACTTGCTGTTCTCAAAACCTGCCGAGACGCTACATTACAGAATTATCCGAGAATATAACTGCTTTCCATGTACATGCTGATTCTTCAACTTTTGTGGCCCTTGGGTGTCATCCACCTCCTCAACCCCCCAGAAATTCTATGTGTAGGTTTTGGGTCAAATGTGTGTACAATTGTGTGAGCTTTTGCAGCGCAAAGTAACTGCCTAGAAAACAATACTGAACGCATTCAAGACATTGGAAACACTGGAAATTTATAATTATAAAAGATGTTTTTTCATGAAAGGCATTCAAGTGGCTTCATTAACGATCAATGATTGTCAAACAATCAGAGTTTCTTTCCAGTGTCCCCTTACGGGCAAAAACCTTTGCTCAGAAAATTAACAAGAACATGAACTTATGTGAATTTTTTATAACACTTTTAAGTAACTGTCTCTTCACTTTTTACTATATTGATGGGTGTAACTGGAAAAAAAAATCTTCTTGTAATATATTTCTTTCATATGCTAATATGGGCACTTTTTCACTGTCTGCTGATAAGCTAAGCAGTCTTTCTAAAGAGCGTAATTAATTATGATGTGAATTTCATTTAAGATTTTGGTGATTTTAGCTCTTTTAAATTGTCAGCTGAGAGGCTGTAAACTGCATCTATGAAGAACAGTCATCATTCTTCAGGACGAGAAGACTTTCAAGAGTTTCATTGGACAGTGTGCTCCTGCGGGATTTTGGAGTTTTTTGTCCCTCTGCACAAGTAGTTTGATGTTCCAGTCTCTCATCAGAGGAGGTGCCAGCAGAACTCGACTTCACAAAAAAGCTTTGAATGTTCATAGCCTACCGTTGTCCAGAATCACTGTTTCCCTCATGACTTCTGCTATCGATGTGCCGCTGGATGTCAAAATGACCATTGTGAGCAATCGAGATTTCACAGTTACATGTGGTGCTGTGTGTGAACGTATCACCCTTCTTTGATGCAGTAATGAACTTGACAATTGTATGATATGCTGGTTTGTTCTTCTGTTCATATTTTTTTGTCTTTTTGACCACAGCTTCCACCGATGAATCTGAATTTTCATTGTCCGTTTCATGGGCGCGAGTTGAAGCTGAATGAGAAGCCATCTTGATATATGCATTCATAGAGGAAGGAAGTGCGCATGCGCCACGGGAACTTTTGAAAGTTGGTCCAGACTTGGACTCGGTCGGATTACGTGTTTAGAGCATTTTCGTGAGCTCGGTCATCAAAATTTCATACAATTCAGTTTTCAAACGTACAATCGTATAGCTGCATTGAATTTCGTGAGATTATACGCAAAAATCGTACAGTGCACAGGTCTGCTCAAACTAAACATCTCGATGAAATCCTATGCCACATCAGTATAAACAGTGACTGTGTCTTTGCATCCACATTTACAAAGTTTTGTAGTTGTACCAATTTTTCAAACACAAGATAAGAGAGAGAGAGAGAGAGAGAGAGAGAGAGAGAGAGAGAGAGACAGACAGACAGACAGACAGACAGACAGACAGACAGACAGACAGACAGACAGACAGAGACAGAGAGAACCTTCTATGTGTCAATCTATTTCAAACAAACAGGATTGTAACATATTTAAAACCATTTAAGGATTTCCTCCTTTTCACGAGGAAGCTTTAAACAAAAAGCAAAAAAACAAAAAACAAAACCAGAAATTTGTTTAGAGTACTTTCCTAACCAGAGACCATTATTGGATGATCCACTTGTTCCACCAAACACTTCACTTTTCATGAAGGAACCTTACACACTGCAAACCCCACCCCAACCCCAACCCCCAACATTTAAACATTATGCTTTCTTGTGAACATATTTTAAATGTGTGGTGCACAAAAAACAGTATCATCTCTGTTTCATCTGAAGTACTTACTCGACTGTGATAACTAACTGTATGCATGCAGGCTTCACAGTGAATCATAAAAACTGAGGAGCACAGAATGTCAAGATCCTGTACATCATCCTGATCTCTTCAAAATCATCCGTCAACAAAGATTCATTTGTTTGTCCGTCTCTTTTCCAGTCTTTTTCTTGATCTCTCTCTGGACTTCATCAAGTAGACACGGTATTTTTCTGGATTCTCTATTTTCATGCGCTGTCTGTACAAACGGAAATATTCAGCTGTAGTCATGGGACGATGAGCCTGAAGTCTTCGCTCCTGTGAGATTCCCAAACTGTCCTCCACAGTCAGCCAAACTGAAAGAAATAATGACAGCTACTTCACTGTAACATGAACATCCTGTTAAGCGCTCTTATTATTTCTGATGATCTCCAGCCAGGCCACAAACAACATTTAACTGAAATTATATATCATTACACCTCCAATTGTACATCAAAATGAAAAAAAATAATTGCTGGTCATTATAACTTGTATGAAATCTAAAATCAGTGTTTAATATAAGAGAAAAATTAGAGGTCAGACTCAAAAAAACTTGTTTCCAAATTTTCTGGGCTTCACAAAAATATTCAGGGGGTCACACTTTAACTGCTAGAAAATGTACTGAAAACAACACACACACCACACACACACGCACACCCACCCATCCGCCCACCCGCCCGCGCACATGCACACACACACATACACACAGAGTAAGCTCCGACTGCTCACACAGATAAATACACAGAGAAAGAGAGAGAAATTGATAAGAAAAAAAAGGTGCTAGTAATACAGTTATTACAACACTCGAGATTATGTTTGACATTATTTATGCAGATTTGTGTTCCAATGTTAATAAAGTATTAACCCGTTCGCTGCTTGAAGCTGCTTGAAAATGTTACAAACAAAGGCTTTCCCAGTGCCAGGGAAATCTAATGATTTGGGGGTAATAATTAACAAAAAATTCTAGCTCAGAAACTACAAAAGATATAACAATGAAATATATATGATTTTTGAAGGAAATTGAATGAAGATTTTGAATCTGGGCTTCTTTTGTTTTAATTTTGATAATAAAAAAGTATTTAGACAATTAGATTTGGATAGATTTTTTTGCACGATCAAAAGCATATGTATTTACCACTACAGCTTCACATCCAAACAAGAACACAAAGCAAAAAAGTTGAAAATAAAGTTTGTATTGTCACACTACACCTGTAAATGAAAGTAAAACAGTTTAGAAGTCTATCAAGACGCTCACACTCTATGCAGACAGGTCAGTCCACGACCACGCCCCCCTCTCCCCACCACGCCCCCTTGCCGGACTTCAACCCTCTCTTTCACTGCTCCTCTTCCCCTACCTTTCCCTCTGCCCTGTGCCGCGCCGCGAGCAGGCCGCACTCCCCTCTCACGCTGACTACCACGTCACTGACCACTGGCACGCAGTGCAGAGTACACACTAGGCGAGCTCGTTCGACGCTGGCAAACCAGTCAGCTGAACACACATTGAGGTCACACAGCCCGACTCAGTAACTGACGAATACGGTCAGCAATTCCATCACAATCATCATCTCACCTTTATGCTCGAGTAAGTTGTTGAACAAAAGATTATTGTCTTTGTCAAAAATGATTAGCAGAGCCTGCTCAGCTGTGTAAATACGTTGATTTGGTCGCTGCGCTTGTCGAAGGTTGCGCCGCCATCTTTGCAAGCGAGACGAAGTGCTGGCTGGTCATCCAGTCAGTGATGAGAATAAATGGGCTTTCCCCTCACGTGTGGTCATTTACATATCATTTTAATACTACAGACATATAAGGCTTACTACGCACACTCTATTTAAGTCCGTTGATAGAAATAGTAACGAATGAAAATTCAAGAAAAATGCATGACGTCAGTGGACGGCCCATAGGCACTGGGAAAGCATTTTTAATGCGGCGTCAGCTGACGGCTTAAAGGCACTCTACGGGTTAACTAAAATGAATGAATGTGAGCACTATCAGGATTTTAACAGTGAAAGTTAATATCTCAGATGTCCACTTCAATTATAAGATCATTTCCAATACACCAGCCATTCCTGTCGGTGTTGAAATATTTTATTGCTTGACCATATTCCAGTCGCCATGCAATGGAAACCCAGTGACAACAAACAAGAGGCAAGTGGTGGAACATTCATGAAACCTTTGATCAAACTACGTAAACTGGCCACTCCTGCACTGTGCACAACACATTCATTATCCATAATGGAGTCATTTTCATTATCCCAACTGGTCTGGTTGCGCAGTTTGTTCAACTTCAGTTCCATTTGCTGGATTACAACCACCAAGCCACAGCTGAATTGTTTTTGACTCTGAATGTGATCTTATGGTCCAATAATAGACTAATTAGTCTATCTTGATGCCTCTTGCCGATTTTCAGTAAAGAAGAATACTCAAGCAAAGTTGTCCATTGATTCAGAATATTCTCAAACATCGAGGAAAACAACGTTTTTAATGACTTCAATCATGGCAGATTTGTAATGTGTACAGGAGAAAATCATTGCATTACAGTGAACTTTGGTATGTTTTAGTAACACAATGGCCTCAATTCCAATTCGTCAGATAGGAATTCAAATCATCAGAAACGCACATCTGTGCTTCACAATTCTCCTGGATAATCTGTATAACAGAAATAAGGAACAATATAAATCTGCATTTTAGTTCTAGCTTGATTATAAAGGCAGAAAGGCAGTTTGAAGAAAACAAAAAGCTGAACAAATTAATACTTCTAAACACTGATTTGATGTCAACTCTCTTTTGTTGTCTCAAAAAGTCCATCTTCAACAATCCAGACTGATCAATACCTGTGCCTGGCACCATCATGAAAAATTTCTTTTTTATTCAGAACGGTTTCCAAAGACTGGAATCACACTTTCGGCTCACTCAACACTATAAGCTACATCATGCCTGAAAAGAAGTTTAAAACTGTACACATACTGAAATGCTAAGAGCAAATAGCACAACCCCAAACATGGTTGATTCACAAAATAAAAACAATCTAAGAAAATGTGGTAACACTCCACACGCCTAAACCTACTTTGGTCACACATCACAGTGACTGATAAATGTGGGCAAGTGAAAAGTCAGTTCCATGAGGACAAGAGTCCTCAGAAGGCAAATGAAAGTAACAGTTACATGTTACTGACAAAACACTTGTTACTCTAGCCATGTTTCAGTGGAGCGCCAACTTAATTGGCACTTGTCTTTTGGTTTGTTTCAGGCAGCTTTTATTTTGGTTTCAGCTTGGTCAATCTCTAGTTCATGTCTTTAGGGGAAAAAGTTTTCCCAACAAAAACCTGTTTTTATTCCCCCCACCTACCCCCTGTAGCGTTTTTTCCCTTTCAGACAGACATGCCATTTCAAAAGCAATCACATGCCATCAGTTCATGTATAAATCACATTCAAGATCCCCCTCCTAATTTCCCTCCCTCCCTTTCAAAAACACATATGCTTCTTGTCTAAGGGGGGGAAAAAAAACAAAAGAAAAAAGTTCACATACTTTCTACAAAGATTTATGTATTAAAACTGCTTTCAAAATAGTTTTGTCCACAAGACATCCTATATGCTATCGGTGAAGGGTTTCATATTTACATCACACAACTCTCTTCCTTATCCAACCCCATCCCGCCCCACCCCTAAATTCCTCCTATTCACTATGTAAAACTGAGCAAAGTAGTTTCTTTGTAATCACACACTCACTAGAATTCAACACTTCAACTACAGTTCAGGGAGCAACATGCACAAATATTAGCACTTTTTCTTTCCTTTTTAAACTACTTTTCAAGATAACCCTCACCAAAAACTTTCAATTTCATTCTCAGTTGTTCTCTTTTTTGCCTCATGCGTAGTCTGTTTTTCATCTTGTTGAAATAATATCTTTCTGGATTAGTCACTTTGATCCTGGCTCTGTACAATCTTTTGGCCTCGGCTCCTGTTAACCGCCCTTTGGAAGCCAGGAGAACATGATGCCCCAAGCTCTTTTGACAGGCACTCAACGACAGCAATGGCACTGAAAGGGAAAGGAGATATCGGGATCACCCATCAACGTGCTTTTTATCCCTGTTCATTAAATGTCATCTAACATATGTTACAATTAATACACTTTTAATTCATGAACAAAAAAGAAAAGCACATCTTATAATTCTTTATTGCCAACAGCATATCCATGGATTAATAACAAAGATCACAGTGACAACCATACCTTTCTCAATATTTCAAGATTTCAGAATACAATCTATGTAATGTTTCAATACAAATCAGTGCTTATCACACTTTTTTGCTCGATTCCTTTTTATTTCTTTTTCCCTTGTTACATAACACAATGAGAAACTGAGCTGCCACTCTCCCTCGAACTACACTTCTGAGATCTGGTATGGCTGCCTCAACCACAGTTTCAGAATGTGACAAGTGACTGCTCCTTCATCTTCCTTGTCCTTGGAGGGTTTGTCTTGCCAGCAGAAGACCTATGAGGTTGAAACGCGTCATGTTTTGTCTGGTAATTCTTTGTCCATGTTAACTGGCGGAGTTATTTCAAATACCTTTCAAAATTTGCTTCAATATCCACCTGCAGTCACCTCACTTTGCAACTAACCAAAGTTTGAGGGCCACTGAGTGTATAGTAGTCCTACAAATTGCATGCTGAAAACATGGGCTATGTTAGGGTTACTGCGAAAGCTTTCAATGGAAGTAACAACTCTGGCAAAGGCAACAACGTGTGCTGCTAATCTACTTGCTGTCTCTTGTGTTTCTGGATTCTAGTTTGCTGGCACACCTCAACTGAAGGCAAACCAGCATTCAACATGATCATGGCAATTCACTGCCACCTCGCTGCTGACATGAAGCTGAAGAGTTCTCAACCTGTTCAGTTGCCCAGCACGTGCACCAATGTTGCTGTACAGTGGTAAGGTAAATGGTCTATGAAATGCTGTCATGCCAGAAGATGCACTGCATGCTGGTTCTGGTCCTGTACCATCTGCCACACTGAAGATGCATCTTAAGTTGCTGCTGTGTGTTTTCATAGGATCAGATTTACCACTAGCTGCTTTCTTACTCCCTTTTAAAATATTGTTGCTTTCTTTTTCGTAAAAGACATGGTTTGTGCCCAGCTTTATCCTTTCTGTGGGTCTACTAAAACTCAGTTCTTTCATTTAATTTTGACAGTGGAACAAGAACGGGGGACTGGTTAGTTCCCTTAAAGCTGTCCTATTGATACCTCCTGCTTCCCTGCCTGGGCATATCAGACAAAGGTGCCTGTTTGACTCACTTTGGCACAGAGACATGTATATATTGCCTGGACATATCAGGTGTCTGACTCACTTTGGCACACATACTTTGCCTGGACATATCAGAGGTGCTTGTCTGACTCACTTTGGCACAGAGACATACATCACCTGGACATATCAGAGGTGTCTGACTCACTTTGGCACAGAGACATACATCACCTGGACATATCAGAGGTGTCTGACTCACTTTGGCACAGAGACATACATCACCTGGACATATCAGGTGTCTCACTCACTTTGGCGCAGAGACATACATTGCCTGGACATATCAGAGGCGTCCGACTCACTCTGGCACAGACATACATTGCCTGGACATATCAGAGGTGCTTGTTTGACGCACTTTGGCACAGACATACATTGCCTGGACATCTCAGAGGTGCTTGTTTGACTCACTTTGGCACAGACATACATTGCCTGGACATATCAGAGGTGCTTGTTTGACTCACTTTGGCACACAGACATATTTTACCTGGACAGATCAGAAGTGCCTGTTGACTCATTTTGGCACACAGACATAAATTGCCTGGACATATCAAAGGTGCTTGTTTGACTCGCTTTGGCACACAGACATACACTGCCTGGACATATCAGAGGTGCTTGTCTGACTCATTTTGGCACAGACATACATTGCCTGGACATATCAGAGGCACTTGTTTGACTCACTTTGGCACATACATTGCCTGGACATATCAGGTGTTTGACTCACTTTGGCACATACATTGCCTGGACATATCAGGTGTTTGATTCACTTTGGCACATACATTGCCTGGACATTTCAGGTGTTTGACTCACTTTGGCACAGACATACATTGCCTGGACATATCAGAGGCACTTGTTTGACTCACTTTGGCACATACATTGCCTGGACATATCAGGTGTTTGACTCACTTTGGCACATACATTGCCTGGACATATCAGGTGTTTGACTCACTTTGGCACATACATTGCCTGGACATTTCAGGTGTTTGACTCACTTTGGCACAGACATACATTGCCTGGACATATCAGAGGCACTTGTTTGACTCACTTTGGCACATACATTGCCTGGACATATCAGGTGTTTGACTCACTTTGGCACATACATTGCCTGGACATATCAGGTGTTTGACTCACTTTGGCACAGACATACACTGCCTGGACATTTCAGGTGTCTGTCTGACTCACTCTGGCACATACATATATTGCCAGGACATATATCAGAGGTGTCCTTCTGACTCACTTTGGCACAGAGACCTACACTGCCTGGACATAGAGGTGTTGACTCACGCATTATCTTTTTTCAACTGGGTTGTCTAGTCGCTTATAATCACGAGACACTGCCAGTGAGAGAGGGCAACCTAGCGAAAGAGAGAGAGGGAGAGATTGTGCGTGCGTGCATGTGTGCGTGCGTGCGTGTGTGTGAGCGCGAGCGTGCATGTGTGCATGCGCGCACACAGACGCAGACATGGAAATATTGTGTTGGTGTGTGTGTGTGTGTGTGTGTGTGTGTGTGTGTGTGTGTGTGCGTGCACAGATACAGACATGGAAATGCAACAAAAGGAAAAACGCAAACCTTTATTTCTGACACCAGAGAATGGCCATACAATTTGTAACAGGATGTGTGCCATATACTTACGGATTCCACTGTATCAGAACTGTAAAGTCAATGTTACTGAAGATTTTAAACTTAAAAGGAAACAATTATCCTTTTCACAAATAAAAACACTCAACCTTTATTTGTTAAAAACAAACTACTGTGATATCCTTGGTCAACACATATATGTCAGTTAGTAGGCCTACTGATTTTCCCTGCGCTGAATGCAGTCTTTAAGGGCAGAATGCAGTCCTCAAGGGCAGAATGCAGTCTTTAAGGGCAAAATCTAAACCTCCCTATTAATTTTGGAAATTGGGTGATTTTACTGATAACAGAAATTTAAAAAAATAGAGAAACCATGTAAACACTTTGGTATACCAGTTTACAAGGAAAAAATGTTCATTCATTGTAACGGAAAGCATGATAAAATGTTGATTTATTATAACGGAAAGCATGATACAATGTTGATTTATTGTAACGGAAAGCATGATAAAATGTCGATTTATTGTGTGCTGGTGACCTACTCATTTTTGTGTGCACAAGCTTTTAAGGAAGAAGAAAATGTTGATTTATTGTAACGAAAGCATGATAAAATGTTGATTCATTGTAACGGAAAGCATGATAAAATGTCTATTTATTGTAAGGAAAGCATGATAAAATGTTAATTTATTGTGTGCTGGTGACCTACTCATTTTTGTGTGCACCAGCTTTTAAGGAAGAAGAAAATGTTGATTTATTGTAACGGAAAGCATGATAAAATGTTGATTCATTGTAACGGAAAGGATGATAAAATGTCTATTTATTGTAACGGAAAGCATGATAAAATGTTGATTTATTGCAACGGAAAGCATGATGAAGTGTTGATTTATTGTAATGGAAAGCACGTCAAAATGTTGGTTTCTTTCAACGGAAAGCATTATAAAATATTGATTTATTGCACTGGAAAGCAACTAATGTTTACAACACTGGAATTCACTGAAATTTTATTTTACTTTGCTATAATATATAAATAAAAAATGCAACACGAAGCAATGACTTTTCCACAATGCTTTCAGGGGAAAAAAAACATACACACAAAAACAAAACAAGAAAAACAAAACTGGTATTCTTGCGCACACTTTCCATTCAGATGTACAATGGTCATGACTGTCGGTTCTTTCTTTTGCACGACAGATCCAGGCCACGAATGGGCCTGGTCTCCTACATCATAGCCAAGTTCCATTGTCACTTTTCATTTCTATTTTTCAACCACCATCCTTCCAATCCACCTACAATGGTCACTGCAATTTTCATGGAGCAGCCATACTTTACAGGGAGTGTATCATTTCTGCAAACACCAAGTTTATTTCCAAAATAGTCAACTGAAATTTTTTTTTAACTGTTCTTGCCTTTCCTTTTTTTATAATCTCTCTCTCTCTCTCCGAGTCTCACACACGTACCTTGTAGTCAGCTAAGCCATATTTCCTACCACACACACACACACACACACCACACACACACACACACACAGTCTAAGAACCTAGAACCTTAGAAGTATATGTGGTTAGCTGTGGATGTGTGTGCGTGTGTGTTCGATATCTAATGTCTGACCACTGTGGCCACTTACCTCTTTCCAGTCACTGCTGACAATTTCCATGATGGCCAAGCAAACTAGTCCTCTCCCATTCTGCCAATGAAGTGTAAACTAGGTGCAAGTGCACTTTGTCTATGCAGCTTTCTCAACCGTCACTGTTGATTCAGTGACACCTGGGTCGTTTAACTGACAAATCTACTGTTACTGTTGATTCAGTGGCGCCTGGATTGTTAACTTACAGATATAACTGTCACTGTCGATTCAGTGGTACCTGGGTCATTTAACCAACAGATCTGTATATATATACAATGGTACTGTCAGTCCAGGCTGCTCTTGCCTTGAACCCACAAGTTTTGTTCTTCAATTCTTCTTTGACGAAATGAAGCAACCTCACACCAGCAGTCACTTCAAACATTGCTGCCCTCAAACAGCATATCTCAGCAATCAAAGCTAGCCAAAAACCCATATGGAAATAAAATGTAGGGTCACTTGAGAGAGACTCAAGACGGGATCGACGATTATTTGCGTTTGGCAGACATGCGGCACAGGGCTGAATGGCAATAATATGGCTAAAACACCTCTTTTGTTGTTTGCTTGGCAACTGAAAACAGTTGTTGGTTTGTTGTTTTTTGTTCCTTTTTTTTTCGTTTGCTTCTTAAAACTCTTTGTTTTTTTGTTTACCTTGCAACTGAAATCAGTTTCGACACTTGTCACGACTTTTTTTTTCAGGTGTACCTTCACCTTTCTTCCAAACAAACAAGTTAACTTTTCCCCAAGGCCTAAACTGTACAAACTTTTCGTTCATGAACCCCCGACTGGTGTCTCCATACCAACCCCAACATATCTGTTCTTAACTGGGCCATCTGTCAGGTCACTGTCCAACATCTGAGTGTGCAAACTGCACCATCCCAGGTTACTATCGGTCAGGTCACTGTCCAACATCTCTGTGTTGTGCAAACTGCACCATCCCTGGTTACTATCGGTCAGGTCACTGTCCAACATCTCTGTGTTGTGCAAACTGCACCATCCCTGGTTACTATCGGTCAGGTCACTGTCCAACATCTCTGTGTTGTGCAAACTGCACCATCCCTGGTTACTATCGTCAGGTCACTGTCCAACATCTCTGTGTTGTGCAAACTGCACCATCCCTGGTTACTATCGGTCAGGTCACTGTCCAACATCTCTGTGTTGTGCAAACTGCACCATCCCTGGTTACTATCGGTCAGGTCACTGTCCAACATCTCTGTGTTGTGCAAACTGCACCATCCCTGGTTACTATCTGTCAGGTCACTGTCCAACATCTCTGTGTTGTGCAAACTGCACCATCCCTGGTTACTATCGGTCAGGTCACTGTCCAACATCTCTGTGTTGTGCAAACTGCACCATCCCTGGTTACTATCGGTCAGGTCACTGTCCAACATCCCTGGTTACTATCAGTCAGGTCACTGTCCAACATCCCTGGTTACTATATGTCAGGTCACTGTCCAACATCTCTGTGTTACTGACCAATCTTTCAGGTCACTATCCTGGATCAAGAGGTTGCAAAACTACACCATCCCAGGTGAATAACCAATCTTTCAGGTCACTATCCTGGATCAATAAGCTGCACAAACTACACCATCCAAGGTTACTCATCTTTCAGATCACTATCCTGGATCAAGTTGCACGAACTACACCATCCCAGGTGACCGACCAATCTTTCAGGTCACTATCCTGGATCTATGAGTTATGCTAAGAACACCATGCCAGGTTCATGAAAAGCGAATGCCAAGTTCCTTTGGCAACTATTGGGGGCATGCTCAGGCAAGTTTCTTTATACATACTCACTATGATGGAAACAAAGCCCTTAAGTTTTAAATTTGCACTTTCAGCACAAACACTTAATATATTACAACCACAATATTCGTTTAAAGTTCGCTATTTTCTGGGAATAAACAAGTGGTATTCGTGTTCAAAAACTGTTAAACTATATTTCACTGCCTATTCAAAACAGCCTGAAGCTCAAAAGGCCGAACAAAACTAGGCCAGTAATTCAAAGATCATTTGAAGCTGTCCTGGGACAACAACATAAGAAAAAAGGGGGAAAAAAGAAAGAAAGAGAGAAAGAAGGAAGAAAAGAAACAAGGTCGAGATCTGCCCCCCCACCCCCACCCAATTCAATTGTGTAGAAACAGCAATGATGCCAGAAAGATGCAATGAGAAGCAAACTTCTCAGTCATCAAGCTAATTATTTCATTCATTTAGACATACTGAACTTGAACAAACTCTTGTATATCGACAAAAATATGAGCTTGGTATTTAAAGCTGTTCATAACCCTTTTGATCTCCTGTATTGTGACTCATATATGAGCATATAATACAAGGGAAAAAGCTACAGATCCCTACGCTTAATCACTTCAGAGGCTACCTCTTGCCAAACAATGGCATGATTTTAACAAAAATTATGGACAAAACTGCGTGACAGATTTGCTTATATTTCACAACAAAAATAACAAAACTTCAAAAAGCAGACAATCCCATTCAAAATCTCTGACGCTCTACCTCAAAATCACTCAATATGATGGTGCCATACTTAGTGACCCTGCTTCCACAAGTACCAAAGAAGCAAACAAAGACATACTACACAGCACATACTTTCAAGTAAAGGTCCATTCAAAAACCCCTGATGACTGGAAGATTTTTAGGGGAAAAAAATTGAACAAAACCAACACAGAACAAAACCATCCACTAAAACTATTAACACTTAAAATGTATGTTCAATTTACTGGACATTTCAGCATCTGAATCAATGCTCTGACCTACCAGAGTAAGCCTTTTTCTTTTGTTTTGATTTTACTCACTTTTTAGTAAACTTCCAAACATCCATTTCCAATTCAAGAGTAGCTTAAAAACCGGTCTAAAAAGATAAAAGGCCACAGAGAAAAATACAGAAAACAGTTTTGAACTGGTTCAAGTGTTCATAATACATGTGAAAAAGTAGAGAGAGAGAGAGAGAGAGAGAGAGAGAGAGAGAGAGAGAGAGAGAGAGAGAGAGACTGGTTTCGGAAAAGCTGTAGGTTTACAAACTGTGCGCCATTTTCTTAGTTTAAGAACAAAAAAGAGGCACAAAATGAATGCATTAGGCTTCAAAACTGTTCTGAGCAAAATGCCTCACCAATCCATTATTATCTGAGGGCATTTCCTTGCCAACACATGAATCCCTGTCTCGACAGACATGCCTAAGTCACTGCCCAGTTTTCTAAGTCATCTATATTTGATAGCTCATTAGGTTAAGGTCTGGGGGAGGCAATAGGCCATGGCTGGGATGCTAGCCTTCCTGGAAAACCCACTGTGCTATGAGTAGCTATGTACTGAATGAACGCTCCATTGCTGAATGAATACACTGTGTGTGCCTATGTACGCAATACCTGTACAGGTACGTATGCCTGGAATCTCTGTGTGTGTGTGTGTGCGCCTGCACGCGTATGTGCGTGCGTGCATACGTTCGTGCACAAGCGTGTGCTTGATGTGTCCGTGTAGTTTAGTGTTGTTCTGTACTTTTTGCTATTTTACTTATTTCCAGTCGAGACTTTTTGTCAGTAAAAATTTGTTCAGATTTTTGCTATCAATGCACATGTTTTTATGTTAGAACAATTTGTTCGTTCAGATTTTACAGGCAAGAAACTGAATGATTAAACTGTTCTGACATCAACACATCAAATCTGACTGGAACAGTGTTTTCACATAAACACATGACCACCAAGATGTTTTGACATGCAATGCATGTACCACCAAGACGTTTTTATGTCAAAACAATTGTTTCTTCACATTTCACTGGCAATCCAAACAAACTGTTTTGACATACAGACAACCCCACAGGAAACCAATTCTCAACTTGCATTTCAATTTCAAACTCTGACAAACCATTTAACAGGTAAGAGTGGGAGAGGGGAGGGGAGTGGGGAACAAATTATATGAGTGGATGGTGATGACTTGGATAAGAGAAGTAATGGTATGTGAGAGAGAGAGAGAGAGAGAGAGAGAGAGAGAGAGAGAGAGAGAGAGAGAGAAAGCAAATTACGCATCATTCTCTTAACAATTTAAAAGAAAAATTCACAGCCTAGACCAAATCTGGTTAAAAACCTACCTGATCATTTAAATCTGAACATAATATTAACAAGATTTACACTTCTGACTATTCCTGCTAATAGAAAATGTTCATGCTTTCTCAATATTTGACAGAAACCAGCATGGTTATGTGGAAAATAACAAATCACAAATGCACGACAACATGCATCACAAACGCATGAAAACACACTTGCATATTTCGTTCTTTCTCATCTGTGTTCTCTGGAAACCTTTTAACAGACTCACACACCACCACAGAAAAGTCTCTTCATTTGGGTTTCCAACTTCAACTGTGCCCTTCTGTTCCTTGTGCGTATAGCATCCTTCATCCTTTCTTGGCGATATTTTTCAGGATTGAAGCATTTCATACGCGCCCTGTACCGACGCATATATTCGGCATGCGAGTGCGTCTTTGGCCCTATTCTCCTCTCTGTCCTCTCTGTTGCTGAAAAATACATGGCCACTTGTGTAATGGAATGAGCAAGTGTGTGTGTGTGTGTGTGTGTGTGTGTGTGTGTGTGTGTGTGTGTTGTGTGTGTGTGTGCGCGCGCGCGCCGCATGCATGCGTGTCTGCATGCATGCGTTGTGCATGCTTGCGTGCATGCGTTCGTGCATGCTTGCATGAGTGTGTGTGTGCATGTGCATGTTTTCATGTGTGTGTGTGTGCATGTTAGTTTTTCAAGTCACCGATAAAACGACTCTACATAATTTCTGGACAAAAAGGAGACATTTTTCCCTCCACCCTTCACCTTGGAGTTGATAGCCTAATATCTTCACAATGCTATGGGAGAATGTACATTAAAGAGCAAAAAAAAAAAAAAAACCCAAAAAAACTGTAAAACCTTACAGCTCCACCAGTAACATACTATAGGAGAACGTACATTACATGGCAAAAAAAAATGTAAAACCTAACACTAGTTACAGCTCCACCAATAACATACCACGGGAGAATGTACATTACATGGCAAAAAACATATAAAACCTTACAGCTTCACCAGTAACATACTGGGCAACTGGCACCATTACCGCTTGATTCTGGCAAATTCAAAATAAAGAAAAACGTGAATGCAGAAGAAAGTAAAAACTGTATGTTTCTTCTTTTCTATACAGCTCATTCATCGGCCGCCAACAAAAAATAATCTCTCCCTTTCCTTCACTTTGAAACCTGCTCCAAAAGAGCCTTCAGCATCTCTTCACACAAGTCCCATGAGAAGCTGTTTACCAACTGCAAACCGTCTTTTCACACAAGTCCCATGAGAAGTTCTTTACCAACTGCAAACAGTCTTTTCACACAAGTCCCATGTGATGTTGTTTACCAACTGCAAACAGTCTTTTCACACAAGTCCCATGAGATGTTGTTTACCAACTGCAAACAGTCTTTTCACACAAGTCCCATGAGAGTTTACCAACTGCAAACAGTCTTTTCACACAAGTCCCATGAGAGTTTACCAACTGCAAACAGTCTTTTTACACAAGTACCATGAGAAGTTGCTTACCAACTGCAGTCTTTTCACACAAGTACCATGAGAGTTTACCAACTGCAAACAGTCTTTTTACACAAGTACCATGAGAAGTTGCTTACCAACTGCAAACAGTCTTTTCACACAGGTCCCATGAGACGTTTACCAACTGCAAACAGTCTTTTCACACAGGTCCCATGAGAAGTTGCTTACCAACTGCAAACAATGTTTTCACAGAAGTCCCATGAGAAGTTGTCTACGACTGCAACCAGTCTTTTCACACAAGTCCCATGACAAGTTCTCTACCAACTGCAAACAAGTCTTTTCACACAGGTCCCATGAGAAGTTGTTTACCAACTGCAAACAGTTTTCACACAAGTCCCATGACAAGTTGTCTACCAACTGCAAACAGTCTTTTTACACAAGTCCCATGACAAGTTGTCTACCAACAGCAAACAGCCTTTTCACACAAGTCCCATGGTAAGTTCTCTACCAACTGCAAACAGTTTTCACATGAGTCCCATGACAAGTTGTCTACCAACTGCTAACAGTCTTTTCAAACAAGTCACATGACAAGTTGTCTAGCAACTGCAAACAGTCTTTTCAAACAAGTCCCATCAAGAGCAGTTTGCTATTTGTACTGCATCTTCAGACACGCAAGTACGACTCTGAAGCTGTTTACCAACTGCATACCACAACAAATCCCGTAAGAAGTTAAACAGTAAACAAGTGGGGTATTTTTTGCTCCCATAAGAAAACCTAACACAGAATAACTTTTATTCAAGACTGGCACAGCCTTTTAAACTTGAATAAAGTCAGACAGATACATAGACGAACAATCTAACAGTGGGGGAAAAAAACAAGCGCAGGCCAACAACTGAACTGTCTTGGAGCAGGCAATACAAATATATCTGCCTTCAAAAGGGATTGTGATGGTTCCCTTATGCAGCTAGTGAAGAGTTTTCATATCTGTAACATATTTTCTTAATTTCATGTTCCCAGTTTCTCCATCTTCAACCCCCCCCCCCCCCCCCCCCCCCTTAAGTCCAAATCTTTGCCAAGTCATTACTATGAAGACAGTTCAGTTGTTGGCCTGCGCTTGTTTTTTCCCCCCACTGTTAGATTGTTCGTCTATGTATCTGTCTGACTTTATTCAAGTTTAAAAGGCTGTGCCAGTCTTGAATAAAAGTTACTCTGTGTTAGGTTTTCTTATGGGAGCAAAAAATACCCCACTTGTTTACTGTTCATCGTTTACTGTTCCCTGCCTCATTTCACTTCCCATAAGAAGCTGTTTACCAACTGCATACTGTTTCTTTTTTTTAAAAAAGTCCTGATGAAATTATTTATCAACTGTTTACTATCTCCTCTTCTGACAAAGTCAAGCAGCATAGATTTTGGGATTTCTTCATTTATTCACTTACATGTACCAAAGAAACTGACCATAATACATATTAAAACTATAAATCATACATTTTCTTATCTCTAGGAATACTGGTCTGTTTGCAGTTTGGTTTGCAACTCCAAGCAGTTTTGAAGACCCTTTCGTGATCTTTCATGGTATGCAAATAACTATGCAGCAAGAAAAACAAACCACCCAACCTGCACACATACGCACATGCGTGTGCGCGCACACACACACACACACACACACACACACACACACACAAACACACGAGGCATGGCACGTTGTTGCTTGTTCATCTTGTTGAACAGAGCTGTCATGGCTTTGAGAGCGCTTTCTGAACATGGACTCTACCAGAAGAATGTTGATCTTTAAGGGCACTGGGACTGCTGTCAGAGCAGGCTGAAAAGATGTTAAATCGAAGAACAACATGAGGCATGCTCACTTACACTGACATCTCTTTTTTTAAAAAACTGTAAAATTTTTTAATAAATGACTTTTTTTTTCTTCCAATTAACAAGTGGTATTTCTCTCAACAGTCATGCACGTAACTTTGTAACGAAAAACAGTATCCTTTATTGTGGACACATTTATAGTGCATCTCATTTCTTCTTCTTTAAAGCCAAGCCAATCACATTACACATCGCCTATCTCTGTATCTTGGCCATCATATCCATGCGTGTTCCTTTAAATAAGAAAAGGGGTACAACATTAATCTGATCAAGAAATCCAGCCTGCTCTGACTGCAGTCCCAGTGCCCTTAAAGCATCAACATTCTTCTGGTAGAGTCCATGTTCAGAAAGCGTTCTCAAAGCCATGACAGGCGTAGTTCAACTCTGTTCAACAAGATGAACAAGCAACAACGTGCCATTTCCGATGAGCTCACTTTCTGAAAAGAATCTCAGAATGTCGGATGCAAACTGCTCACTTTATGTCTGACGGGTGCTGCTCATTTCATAGTCTTTTCAGACCACTCCCGTCTCCCACAAGGAACAAGTGTGCCCCTCCAAAACCTCTTGCCCCCATTTAAGATTCATGACAAACAAGACATCATACCCCCCCCCCCCCCCAATCAAGCCTACCCGCGAACTCAACCAGAAAAATGGCTTAATCAACAGCAATCACTGTAATAGTTTGATCATTGTATGCAGAAGTGCAGCATTATACCGAAACAGCCACAGTGGGACACTGCCTTGAACACAGAATCATGGAATCTGGATTGGAACTAGACATGGTACAAGACTCCTGGTATTTAAGGGTTTCGCGATTTTCTTTTTTCCATGCACTTTCTTTTTTTTTTTCTCGGATGTTCGTTTCCCTGCCTCTGAAATCTGGGATCCAGGGGAAGTTCCCCAGCCTGCTCTGAACTGCACACCATGCACTTTGCTCCTTACTCTATTAACACCGATTTAAAATTCTTATTTGGCACATGAATGAGAAAATGTGTGTTTGAGCTTTCAATTTGAATATGATAATGTTGACACAAGGACAAGGGTGGAGTATCAGGTTCCATACAAATTCATCATTTTTGTGGAGAATAAAACAAAAAATCCTTTACTTTTCAAAGACCATATTATTACATGCAGATTACATTCTGTTTAATGAGATGATGCTGAGGCATAGAAAAGAATGTGAAGTGTTTAGTTTTGTCAGGTTCAATATAAATTCCTCATTTATCTAGATTTTGTTTCTGCCTTATGATGTCAAATTTGAAGAGTATAAACAAACAATCTCTAATTTTCAAAAGACCACATTATATGTAAATTACTAATTCCTAATTGAATTAGATGGTCTTCAGACAAGGAGAAAGATGGGGAGTGTTTAGTTTCGCCATTTTCCTTACTAATTCATCGTTAATCCCGATTTTGTTCCTGCCTTACAATGTGAAATTTGCGGCGTATAATGCAAAAATCTTTTATTTTTCAAAGAACACCATCACACGCAGATTACAACTTTCTTTCTGAATGACAAGATGTTGAGCCAAGGAGAAGGATGTTCAGCTCAGAAGGTGTTCAGCTCGGTCAGATTCCATAGGAAGTGATTTTTTATCTAGATTTTGTTTCCATGGGGAGTGTTCAGCTCGGTCAGATTCCATACCAAGTGATTTTTTTTACCTAGATTTTGTTTCCATGGGGAGTGTTCAGCTCTGTCAGATTCCATACCAAGTGATTTTTTTTAAAATCTAGATTTTGTTTCTATGGCGAGTGTTCAGCTTTGTCTGATTCCAAACCATGTGATTCTTCAGCTACATTTTGTTTCTATCTTATGGTATAAAATCTACATAGTATAATCCAAAAAATCTTCTATTTTTCATACACTTTACATGAAGATGATTACCTTCTCTTTCAATGAGAAGATAACAAGACAGTGACAAGGATGGGATGTGTCTAGCGTTGTCTGGTTCCATATTCTGCCTTACGATGCAAGATCTGCAGAGCATAATCCAAAGATTCTTTCCTTTTTCAAAGACACATCACAGCATGTGGATTATTACTTTCTATTTCAGTATTTTAGCGAGATGATGCTGAGACAAGGAAAACGGACAGAAGGATGGGGGTGCTGTGTCTAGCTTTGTCAGGTTCCTTACAAGTCATCATTTATTGACATTCTGTGTCTGTCTTACGATGTAAAAATTGTAGAGCAGTGTTCATATTAATGGGCCTAGGCAGATGAAACAGATCAGTTGCTGATCAAATAAGAGTCCAAATCTGCAACATGTTCTGGTTGGTTCAGCTCTGTCAGATTCCATACCAAGTGATTTTTTTAAATCTAGATTTTGTTTCTATGGCGAGTGTTCAGCTTTGTCTGATTCCAAACCATGTGATTCTTCAGCTACATCAGAATCTGACACACCTGATCACCCAGCTGATGCCAACCAGAACATGTTGCAGATTTGGACTCTTATTTGATCAGCAACTGATCTGTTTCATCTGCCTAGGCCCATTAATATGAACCACTGTCATTTACTTACAAAGTCAGCCACTCACAACATGATTTGGGCAGTACAACGGTCCAACAAAAATCTTTTCATTCCAGCTCTACATGTTTTTTTCAAAGACCACATTAAATGTAGACTATAACATTCAATTAATCTTAATGTGCCAACTTCAGCTGCTTTTATTTCAAAGATAATATTACATGATAATTACATTCAATCAATTTATATCAGGACGAATACATACTTGCTAGCATCAGTCCAAAAGTTGTGGTACATAATGGTACGGAAAAAAAAAAAATTTTTTAATCCTGGTACTGACACAAGTACACATCAACCCCTTCCCTTGGATTCAAAATCAGTTTGGATGTACCAACCGACCCCTAATCAAGAGTACATCAACAAATGTATGCATCTGTGCATTTAAAATGTGTGTGTGTGTGTGTGTGTGTGTGTGTGTGTGTGTGTGTGTGTGTGTGTTTTCTTAAAACTGCAATGAATAAGCACAGCTGACATATCACAGCCAGTAACTGTTGTCATTTACTTACAAAGTCAGCCACTCACAACATGATTTGGGCAGTACAACGGTCCAACAAAAATCTTTTCATTCCAGCTCTACATGTTGTTCCCTGCTCCTTTATTTTGTCTGATCACCACAACTATGTGGAGTTAAACAGTTCACTTTCCAACTTCTGTTCTCTCCAATGCACAGGTAGCACAAAGCAGCTTGCAGCCACTTACAGCCCAGTTCTCCTGATCACCCAGCTGATGCCAACCAGAACATGTTGCAGATTTGGACTCTTATTTGATCAGCAACTGATCTGTTTCATCTGCCTAGGCCCATTAATATGAACCACTGCATCTTCAGTGTCTTACCAGAACAGTACTTCTGTGCTATGATTCAATGTCGGGCACACTATAGCCATATTAGGGATCATCACATTCAACATGGGCTACATTTTCAGTGTCTTTTTACATTAATTCTGAATGAGGTACATAGTTGCTTTTCAACTGGTACGAAGTTACTTTTCAACTGGTACAAAGCTACTTTTCAAATGGTACAAAGTTACATTTCAAACTTGCTTTTAACTGGTACAAAGTTAAATTTTAACTGGTATAAAGTTACTTTCAAAAGTTACTTTTCAACTGGTACAGTTACTTTACTACTAGGAATTATGGCTGACTGTGACATAAGCATAAATGTAATTTTAAAAATTCATGGGTCAGAAAACAGGAGTAATACATAACCAATTGAAGAAAATTCATTAAAGTACTGCTTTGTCGCTGCCTTTAAACTATACATCATTACATGTATAAACAAACACTGTATCTGCCCATCAGATTTCTTCAGTAATAAATATAAGACCTGTAAACCAACATGAAATAAAACATGATAAAGAGAAGGAAAAAAAAAAGAGAGGTGATCTCTTTTACACCCATTTCAGACAAATGTAAAGAAAAAGAAAAAAAGACGACGAAAAACCATGTACTTCTGTGAACATTCTTAATTCCGATGTCATAAAATGATCAATGCTTGGACTCACATTCAAATTAACCATTTGGTCCTTATTTTTAGGGGAAAAAATTCTTTAAATCCTATATGAAGAAACTGATGACACCAACAGAAATGTAACAGAAGAAAAAAGCTTCAAAGTAATAAAAAGTAACGCCAATTATGCCAGCAGGATATATGGACCTCTTTCAGTTTCAATTAAAGACCAAATTTTCAGTTCCAAGGTCATAAGGTTTTCAAATTCTAATACTCTAAAGTTCATTATATTATCAAACTTGTCCTACTTAAAAAAAAAAAAATAAGTAAAATAAAAAAATGAAATTAAAAAAAAAAAAAAAAACCACCACCAACAAAACCCCCATTTCTCTCTTCAAAATCATATGTGAAGAAATCGGAAACACTAAAAGAACTGTAAACCAAATAAAAATGATTCAACATAATAAAACAATAATCATGCTTGCTACCAGGATAAGGAGTGAAAACCCTAAACATGGATTTCTTTGTCCCTGTGGTACATCTAGGGCGAACAAGTCCTGATTTTGTGTTTATCTCTGCATAAATGCCACTGGTTTAAGTAGGACACTTGCTACACCAACTACTTTAAAGTACATCACTGGCTACACCGACTAGTTTAAAGTACTACACTGGCTACATTAATTAGTTTAAAGTACAACACTGGCTACACTGACTAGTTTAAAGTACTACACTGGCTACTCTGACGAGTTTAAAGTACACCACAGGCTACACTGACTAGTTTAAGGTGCAACACTGGCTACACTGACTACCGTAAAGTTCGGTCTATTGAGCGCACCTGTATATAAGCCGCACCCACTAATTTTTTTTTTAATCTGAACTTTTTTCACAAATAAGCCGCACTGGTTTATAAGCCGCAGATATATACAACAGAAGTAAAGTTCATAATCTTAGGATTATCACATTTATTCAGTGTCATCATCGTCCTGTCCACCGAATCCGCTGAAGTTGTCTTCTTCGGTGTCGCGAGCTGAACAGAAATAGTAGCGCTTCCTCCGCCATCTTGTCACTGACTTCAGCCTCGTTTTCACCGTTGCTTTCCTCTTGTGGCAAGGTGAAGGTCACTGCTGCTCCGTCGCTTGCACTGTCGTCTGCTGCAGCACAGTCCAGCCTTGCGAAAACCCAGTCTTCGAAGTTGTTTTCTAATTCAAGCCATCTGCACCTCTTTCCTCTGACAGCCTTTGTCGTCTTCTTGCAACAAGACAGTTCTCCACGTTGCTTCCTCCAATGTCGTATCATCGATTATTTATTCCAAGCTCCTGTGCAGCTGCTCGATTGCCTTTTTCAATGGCTATGTCGATTGCCTTCAACATGAAAGCTGCATCGCAGGCATTTCGTCACATTTTCGGCATGATGAGGGTGTGTACTCGAGCAAATGATCTGAATGCTTCAATGTGTGCAGCTCTGATATAAAAATGTGAGCAGTTAACACTGTAACAACTTGAAAGAGCTCATCGAAAAATTCATGAACAATAAACACGATATGGTGAGTTACAGAGAGATGTGGGTGTGATGCTCCTGGAATCGGAAAAATCTGCAACTAGGCCGCATCGTTGTTTAAGCCGCTGGGTTTAAAGCTGGGGAAAAAAGTTGCGCTTATAGTCCGAACTTTACGGTAGTTTAAAGTACAATACTGGCTACATTGACTAAAGTACAACACTGGCTACACTGACTAGTTTACAGTGCTACACTGACTAGTTTAAAGTACAACACTGACTACACTGACTAAAGTAGAACACTGGCTACACTGACTACTTTAAAGTACAACACTGGCTACACTGACTAAAGTGCAACACTGGCTACACTGACTAGTTTAAAGCAGAACACTGGCTACACTGACTATTTTAAAGTAGAACATTGGCTACACTGACTATTTTTAAGTAGAACACCGGCTACACTGACTAATTCAAAGTAGAACACTGGCTACACTGACTACTTTAAAAGTAGAACACTGGCTACACTGACTAGTACAACACTGGCTAAAAGACAAACACTTTCATCTGACATTTGAAGACCGACAATACAATGTTGAAAGACAACTGTGACTCCCAACACCTCTGCTTCAAAGCATCTTCACTTCAAAGCATCAGGAAAACAAGGGAGAAGGAGGCGGTGAAAAGCAAAGGAGTCAGACTGCACAGTCAAAGCAGTCAGACTGAATCAAACCCACTGCAACAGTCATTACTTCATGGTGCTAACAGCCGCTGTTTCTTGTCAGTGATGAGCAAAGACCTAACACTTTTCTACACATGTTCAAACTCCATATTTCTCTGCATCTTCCTGATCATTTTTTTCTTGTTTTTTCTTGTTTCAATGTATGAGTATACATGTATGCAAGGCTCTTTGTGGATTTGTCTATAATCGTTGTTCGGAGATCTCGAGGGCTGGGGGCAAGGTGTCGTTTCTTCAAACTTGTGTATAACTGACTCTGTGATGACAGTGAACACAAACTCTTGTTGTATAAACCTAAGAAACCCTGCTGGCCATCACAGAAATGTCACATACTGCTCACCAATGTTAATGTTTCATAGCTGTAACGATTCTATTTAGAACTATCTTTTCATATTTAACCAATATGGAATAGAGTAAGTACTACCAATGATGCTGAGCATTCAGCAAGCGAGTTATTTACCTAACACATTCACAATAATTGAAACCGAAGACAGTCCAATTTTCATGAAATTACCGTAGTGGTATAACTTTCAGTTTGAAACTTTTCTGCACTCAATAACAGTGAAATTGTGCACCTACCAAAATCCACACTCCCCACCCCACCCCTATCCCCCACCCTGTACGCATGTGCTATATACATCCCTATTCCCATTCAGACCAAGACTTTGAAAATTATCCCAAAACCAACTCCAAACCCTCTGCCAGTTCCTTGCATAATCTAGGCACAGACAAGAAGAATACAGACATTTCACTGTCTTTTGTCTCTGTCTTTGTCTCTGTGATTATCTAAGAACTGCTAATTCTGGGAATCTTATTGTAACAATGTTGCTGCCTCTGCTGCCTGGTGACCCATTCTTTTTTCACACTGCACAGTCAGCCTCCCTGTCACATCATTCATAACCATGCCTTCAAGTCCACAAGCACGCTAATGACCATCCATCAGCACCTTCTTCACATTTCCCCAAGCTGTCTGATGCCTCCAGAATGTCAGAGACCGGATGACCAAGAGCATTGTTTGAAGTGATGAAAAAACGAAACTTGGCTCTGTTGCCTCCAACTGTCTCAAACTTGTTAGCAACAGCATTCAAACCACCTCTCAGCCTACACCCATTTCCATTTCTACACAGCTAAACACTCCAGTTCTTTGCGAGCAAAATCAGAATGTTCGAACTGCCCACTCTACATCAGTACATGTGCAAACATTTAGAGCGCTGTGATGTGACACCCATTGGCTGGTAGCCAATGGACGAACATCACAAACAAGTGTGGTGGGGGACTCCAACCACCAACAGGATTCCATCCAGATGCAACTGATCTCAGTGCCAATGGATCAAACAGCTGGCCTGGAGTGTACCCAAACATTCCCCACACAACTGCTATGCACAAGACTGTTACAGCATCCAACAATATAGCAACAGGTATGTACGTGATGCTTACTGAGACATCCCAGGGATTCAAATAACCTCTTCAGTTAGTCCATACTGCTGCCTTCTGTGTGTGTGTGTGTGTGTGTGTGTGTGTGTGTGTGTGTGTGTGTGTGTGTGTGTGTGTGTGTGTGTGTGCATGCATGCTTGTGCGCATGTTCCAAATCACAAAACAGAATCCAGGGTTGAAACAAGTGCACTAATTCAATTCAGTTAATGGCGGCCGTTTAAGTCTATAATTCATAAACTGGCATTCAGTTTGAGTGAAAATGAATTGTTTACTTGCCCATTGAGCTGGTTAAAAAAATTTTTTTTTTTTAAATCATATATTGAAATTAACTTTCAATCAAGTGAGCCAAGTTCCTACTTAGTTTGGACATTTTTTGTGATATGAAAATGGCATGATTTAGATGCAATAACTTGAGGGAAAAAATTCACACAAATGCTTTTATTCACATAGTAAACATTATCCACCTCCTTCAGAGTCCAGCATTGTTGTGAAAACTAACATCCTCGAGCAGATACTGAACCCCCAAATATCCAGTGTTTAGATCACTTTGTAAGTGGGTTTCATATGCGACCATCAACTCAGAACAACAGTAAAATAAACACAGACTGACAAAAACTTAGCAGTCGAGCTATACTTCTATCATTTCTAACAATCAATGAGGCAGATTTTTTCATCTTAACACCAGAACACTGGGATAACACTTGAAACTACATTTTCTCGTGAGCACATATCATGACTACATTCTTCATCCATGTACAAACTGAATAAATGAGATGACTGACACATGTTGGCATATGCCCTTAAATGTTCCACTCTAGAGCTGACTTGTTCTGAAATTTTCAATAGTTAACATGAAACTATAAATTTCTTGTCAACTAGTGATGAACAGTCACTGCTTCACTGCTCAAATTTATTGCTGAATAAGACTTACAAGTACTGAACAACTGGGATGTTGAATGTAATTTGGACGTAATTCATGGCATGTAATTTGATGTGAGAAATTCCACGTTTTGGATTTAAGAATGCCTACAGAACTTGAGTTTCGCTTGACTTTTTTATGTGAACGTTGCCTACGCACATACTCTATCAAAATTCAAATCTGCGCAAGTGTTGAAAGTTGAACAATTTGCTATTAATAAAAACACAGTCAGCATTAACTAGGGTCATCTTGACAAGGAAAAATTTTGTAATCTTCAATCTGTTCATAACTTCACATCAACTTTTGATGATAAAAAAACAAATCTAGACTGTAAAACTAATCTCTTAATTCTGTAACACAACTTAATTCTGTAACACAACTCAGTATTTAGTATTTCTGCTTTGTAATGTTGTTGGTTTTTTTCCCAGTGCAAATAAACTAGCTATTTTACCAATCAAATCTGAACTGTTTACAATGGAATCTAGAAAAAGGTATGATGCTGGTAACATATTTTGTGCCAGCTGTCAATGCAACATCTGCTTCCCACCAGAAGACAGACCATTCTACAGAGCTTCCTGTCTTCCAAAACAACAGTGTTTTCTGCACCTCTTATAAATTTTGTGTGTGTGTGGGGGGGGGGGGGGGGGGGGGGGGGGGTTACGGGAAATCCCCGAGATGAAATAGTGTTGTGAAATTATAAACAAAATCACACTCACAAACTCTGACTATTCAAATGGAGTATGTTCAGTATCTGAAATTTCATGATGTAATATCTACATGTACAATTGCTTGATGCGACAGTGTGAAGCTATGGACAAAATGGAATTCTTCTTTACAAAAATAGCGGTTTCCCTATTTTTCTAAAGAACAAGCCCATTCTCTTTGTTTTTTGACACTGTGTGATGTAATAAACACTTCTTACATTTCTTCCTCAAATATGGAATAGATTATCACAACAACAAAAACAGTACACTAGCCTTTCTTTTCACCTGGAATCAGTTTACCTTCGAACAGAATACTGATGTTACAGACTTTTAAAAAAAAATGAAAAAACTTCAAAGTCTCAACAACAACAAAACAGAAAAGAAAAAAGGGACAGCTTTCCATGCTTAAGGCCACATTCTACATGTGATTGTAAATCCATCCATCCCCACAACATGCATGCATGCATGTGATTGTGTGTGCATATCATTATATGTAATTATCTCTCAAAAGCTATGTGTTGGCATAATGCGTTTTCTTTCATCCTTAGTCATTTTAATACTATCCTGTTAAATTAATCAACTAATGTGAGCTGATTCAACTGAAAGATGTTCAAAGATGTTCAAAGCTGTTCACTGTCCTAAATCCTATCACAAGAGCAAGGAAATTCAAAATATTTAACTTCCCCTTGGGGGGGGGGGGGGGGGGAGAGAAAGAGAGAGAGGAGGGAGGGAGGGAGGGAGGGAGGGAGGGAGAGAGAGAGAGAGAGAGAGAGAGAGAGAGAGAGAACCCTGATAAATAGAGGTTTACAAAGACATCTCTTTTAAAAACCAAATTAGCAAAGTAACAAGCTGATCATTACACAGACTCACACTCAACATCAATGCATGAATCAACATACAAAACATAAGACCTTATCAAATAAAAGAACTAAGTGTCATTGGCAAGGTTAATATTGTTCAAAGCAGTCATATCTCTCTGGGACCATATTGTTCAAAGCAATCATATCTCTCTGGGACAATATTGTTCAAACCAATCAAGTCTCTTTGGGACAATCAGTACTTCTTTTCTTTTGGTTGAACTTTATTTGCCAAAAGTAGTCCTACAAGATAAGTATTACCTAAAGTATAAGATTCATATTTTCAAAACATATACATTATCAGGTATGTGGTCTCTCTCTCTCATCTGTTAGCTCTATTTCACACTCATCATTACTGGGTTTCATCCATTCTACCTGCATTGAGCATTTACTCAATTAAGCTTATTTCATACCGTGAACTGAAGAACATACCAGGTGTCAAAGAAAGATACACTGGCAAACCAATATCCTGAAGCTAGTAGCACCTGTGCCAATTTCAGACAATTTGTCCACTGGTAACACAAAGCTGTCAACAGTTACTTATCATAATGGACATTATGATGGGACCCATGGCAGCAGAATATATACCATAGTTTACGGACTACAAGGCTTTTTGCTAACTTAACTGACCAGGAATTTCAAAAGAAATTCTAGGGTCAGGACGACCACCAGATCTTTTGCCTATTTTCCAGCGTTCTACAAGGTAAGCTGTGGTGCAAGTTCGCTAGCAACAAAGGCTGAAGTGGCTCTTTCCATCATGTCCAACTTGTATTGTAAGTCTTCCCCAATGCCATGCCTGTGCCACTGGGGCCACACAACAGTTGCCGTAACCCTGAACTTTCACTGCATCTGCCATTGTCTCCAGAACCCTGCACCTTCACTGTACCTGCTGTTGTCTTCATAACATGAACCTTCACTGTACCTGCCGTTGTCTTCACTACCCTACACCCTCACTGTACCTGCCATTGTCTTCATTACAATGAACCTTCACTGTACCTGCCATTGTTTTCGTTACCCTGAACCTTCACTGTACCTGCCACTGTCTTCATTACCTGAACCTTCACTGTACCTGCATTGTCTTCATTACAATGACCTTCACTGTACCTGCCTTGTTTCTTTAACTGACTTCACTGACTGCACGTTTCATACCTGAACCTTCACTGTACCTGCCATTGTCTTCATTACCTGAACCTTCACTGTGACTGCCACTGTCTTCATAACATGAACCTTCACTGTACCTGCCACTGTCTTCATTAAACCTGAACCTTCACTGACCTGCCACGTCTTCATTACCCTGAACCTTCACGGTACCTGCCATGTCTTCATTACCTGAACCTTCACTGTACCTGCCACTGTCTTCATTAACATGAACCTTCACTGTACCTGCCACTGTCTTCATTACCCTGAACCTTCACTGTACCTGCCACTGTCTTCATAACATGAACCTTCACTGTACCTGCCACTGTCTTCATTACCCTGAACCTTCACTGTACCTGCCACTGTCTTCATTACCTGAACCTTCACTGTACCTGCCACTGTCTTCATTACCCTGAACCTTCACTGTACCTGCCACCGTCTTCATTACCCTGAACCTTCACTGTACATGCCACTGTCTTCATTACAATGAACCTTCACTGTACCTGCCACTGTCTTCATTACCTGAACCTTCACTGTACCTGCCATTGTCTTCATTAACCTGAACCTTCACTTTGTACTGCCATTGTCTTCATAACATGAACCTTCACTGTACCTGCCATTGTCTTCATAACATGAACCTTCACAGTACCTGCCACTGTCTTCATTACCCTGAACCTTCACTGTACCTGCCATTGTTTTCATTAACCTGAACCTTCACTGTACCTGCCACTGTCTTCATTACCCTGAACCTTCACTGTACCTGCCATTGTTTTCATTACATGAACCTTCACTGTACCTGCCACTGTCTTCATTACCCTGAACCTTCACTGTACGTGCCACTGTCTTCATTACCCTGAACCTTCACTTTGTACCTGCCATTGTCTTCGTAACATGAACCTTCACTGTCAGCCATTGTCTTCATCACCCTGAACCTTCACAATACCTGCCACTGTCTTCATAACATGAACCTTCACTGTACCTGCCATTGTCTTCATAATCTGAACCTTCACTGTACCTGCCATTGTCTTCATTCAATGCCCTTACCGTCCTGCATTGTCTTCTTCTGAACTTAATACCTGCCATTGTCTTCATAACATGAACCTTCACGTACCTGCCATTGTCTTCATCACCCTGAACCTTCACAATACCTGCCACTGTCTTCATAACATGAACCTTCACTGTACCTGCCATTGTCTTCATCCTGAACCTTCACTGTACTGCCTGTCTCATAACATGAACCTTCACTGTACCTGCCATTGTCTTCATTACAATGAACCTCTGTACTGCCATGTCTTCATTACAATGACCTTCACCGTACCTGCCATTGTCTTCATTATCCTGAACCTTAACTGTACCTGCCATTGTCTTCATAACATGAATCTTCACTGTTCCTGTCATTGTCTGCATAATAAAATCTCTAGCCCCAAAACATCAACCGCTGAGCAGTAATTTTTCTCCTCAATAAATGCTGTTCAACAGCTTGCATTTGCTGCTGAGCAGCTTGAATCACTGCTCAGCAGCTCTGTGTGAACTGCTCAGCAGTGAAGCGTCTAACATCAGCATTCCGCTTACATGGCACGTTGAATAAAGCACTCGCCAAAAACGAACAGAAGTCAGTCACTGAAAAACTACTGAATAAGAACACCACCTCACCAAAAATCATCTTTCATGACTAAGGAACCACTGAATAAGAACACCGCTTCACCAAAAATCATCTTTCATGACTAAGGAACCACTGAATAAGAGTACCACTTCACCAAAAATCGTCTTTCATGACTAAGGAACCACTGAATAAGAACACCACCTCACCAAAAATCATCTTTCATGACTAAGGAACCACTGAATAAGAGTACCACTTCACCAAAAATCGTCTTTCATGACTAAGGAACCACTGAATAGGAGTACCACTTTACCAAAAATCGTCTTTCATGACTAAGGAACCACTGAATAAGAACACCATTTTAGTCTTTCATGACTTGGGATCCACTGCCTAAGAACACCACCAAAAATTTCTTTCATGACTAAGTCAAAACAACAATTATATTATGATTTTACATAATTCATATTAGAAACTGAACACACAGACTGACAATACAATTTCTATTATCTAAGCTGTGGCCACGCGTCTACACTTTGTGAAGTTGCATCGCAAAGTGACAGGTTTGCTTGTGCTCCCATTCATATGGTCTCATCTCAGAGTAAAAGTAGGTAATCCAAACCTTCTTTCTATGACTAAGAGGCAATGTGCTGTTGGCCCACATTCAACTGTTATTTTCTGCAAATGTTTATCAAATGATCAAGAAATATAAATACGTCTGACAAAACCCGCTATTTATCTTTCATTTCCATACATTGTCTTTTGTATTTTTGATGGTGTATGTGTGTAAGCATGTGTGCAAAGTTGGCGCCGTTACTGAGTAGCCATGAGCGTCAGCTGCCATGTATGCGTCTCACTCCGATCACTGCCTTTGGTTGTCTGCTGTGTGCTCCGTGGGACCGTTAGTAGTTCTAAAAACAGTATGCTAAACAGGAAGAGGAGTCATCCCCGCAAAGTTTTGTATGCAAAGTGTATGCATTGACTGAAAACTTCAAAGTAAAAAAATAATTTTAAAATTTTTCATGTAAAATTTCCAGAATAAAACCGAGAGCGACATTCATACTTATACACTCATACAAATCTTCAGCGTTTAAACTACAACTGAGTAAAAAATTTTAAGTCTATCCGTTCAAATCCCGCAGAGCGCAAAGCTACGAAACAAGCCGTGGTGCAGCTTCAATGTCAACTCAAAAATCGAAATGGCAGAACAACAAGACGGCATGCGACCCGTAAATGCTCAACGGAATCTTTCGAATATCCACAAGTCATCTTCAAACCACGCAGTTCCAGCTATTTTGAATGGTAAGTTGCAACCTTTTCCGACAGTTTTACATCACAATTCAACTATATTACTGTCATATTTTTTAAAGTTACTTTGTTTTTGTTTGGCGACCAAAACATCAGACAAAAATGATGGCGAGGTCATGCTGATGAGAGGAATTGTTTAGTATTATCACCAAATTTAAACTCCTGCTTAGATTTTATGTATATGTTATAGTCATATATATAGATGTATTTTGTATGACTTCAAGGTTTATTTTCTGTCGATTTCTTTTTAACCAGATCTTTCCTGTTCGACTTGAATATCAAATTTTAATAGGTCACGTGACCTTGCCCAACGATGCTTTTGATGCCCTATGTCGAATGAACAGTTGAAACTAGCACAGTAGCAGTATGAAAACATACAGAATGTTAATTCTGTGCTTATATTTCCCTTATTAAATGAAACAAGCAGCGATTTTAAAACATGTCTAATGCACTCCATTGTCACTGGCAGTGATTGTGATATGTGTGTGTGTGTGTGTGTGTGTGTGTGTGTGTGTGTGTGTGTGTGTGTGTGTGTGTGTGTGTGACTCTGTGTGTGTGTGTGTGTGTGTGTGTGTGTGTGTGTGTGTGTGTGTGTGTGTGTGTGAGTGAGTGAATGAAATGGATTAGTTGTTATCATGATTTACCAATGAATAACAATCCTAAGTGAATTTATTTTTACTTTTTTTTTTTCAGGTACTCCAAACTGTGCAGTTAGCGGCTGCTACAACGAGCCTTGGTCTCATCAACATATTACAGACCAATCAAAAAGCAAGACACTCAAGTGTGCTGGAAAGACTTGAAGCTCTGCATCATCATCAATAAACTATTGCGAATTTTCTTTCCAGTGTAGGTAATTAAGCCCACTTACAATGGCCAATTCTGCACAAACTTTCTATCCATGACTAAGAGGCAGTGGGCTGTTAACCCACATTCAACCGTTATTTCTCCAAATGTTTGAAAATTAATTTTTTTTAAATGAAAAAGAAAAAAGGGTTAAAAAAAAAAAAAGGAGTGAAAGGGAGAGAAAGACACTGCTTCCCTTCATCACTCAAGTTCAGAGAGGTGATTCTGCATGCAAAGGAGCAAATGAGGAAGAACCCGAAATTCTCAAACTGAATTGTGGCCATCCTTATATTGAACTGAATTCACAATCTTCAAAGCTATCATGAAACAACATGTGATCTGAAAACCATCTTCTACCGCAATATCATCAGAAATCTCTGAACCTTGTACATCTTTTTCTTAAGCATACTATAAAGAGTGTGAGTACAGTTTCATCAACTATAATTTAAACAGTTTAAACAGTAGTTTAAAATTTTTAAATACCTTTTAACCTATGAAAAAGCCAAGCCAGTGTCTGAGAAATGAGCACTGGCTGACAAACACTAAAAAAGTACTACTGGAATGTACACATCTCCAGCTAGGCCCCCCCCCCCCCCCCCCACCCCCCCACCTTGCTCTTTCAAATGTGGAAAGCCAAGTCCGAGTAATAAGCCCACATGAACAGCCAAGTCACTATCAAAAAAAAAACCAACACAACTGAACGTTCACATCTCTAGTAAGGTTTCTTCTTTCTCTCTCTCTTTTTTCTCTCCTTCGTCTCTCTCTCCCTCTCCTTTTCTCTGTAAGTCTCTCTCCCTCATCCCTTTCTTTCTGTCAGATTGTATGTCTCTCTGACCCTCTCCATCTTCTCTCTATATTTTTCTCTCTCTCAATCCCTTCTCTTTTCTCTGGCCTGTGTATCCTTATTAAGGGAGGAGTATGTTTCTTTCTTTAGCTAATTTCCCCCCTTCTTTCCTTCAGTTTTGTTTTTATGAGTACATGCCAAGAAGGAAAAATTAACTGATATTATTTTGCATGTTGAAATCACACTCTGATCATCCATACAGTATGTGAAGTAAATGCACGTACACAGCGTATTTGTCAGGTCTGCACATCCTTGTTGGTTTTGGGTGCACTGAATGATTTTTTTTCTTTTATCTTCATGCTTGTATGTGGGTGTGTATACTTGCATGTTACAAGTTAGCAGCTTCACAGGTAAGAGTAGGCCATCTCTGGCCATAGCACTGAAGCTGACTGAGCTGTCTCAAACTGTTGCCAAGGACAAATATGCTTTGCAACAGCCGAGTATGGACCCCAGCACAGCATCCTTCAAACAGGGTGTGGCCATGACCTTACAGAGGGGGCCGGCCTGTTGGATGAACCGAGAGACGATACTCTTTTCTCTCAACTTGGAGAAATTGTTTCATTGTTTTTCATGTCAGCACCAAAGAACTGCATTGAATCATCTTTTGTTGTCATGGAAGTGACCACTGAAAATGTATTTGCAGAATTTGACAGCTAGCTGACAAAGCTTGGCATTCCATGGTCGCCTGTGTCGTCTGCGCTAACAGACTCCTGCCAAATCATGCATAGGGAGAAGGCAGGTTTGCAGTTCCTAATCATGTCTTGCCTGGCTCTCCACAAGCTCAACAAGCATGACGATCTATCACCAGGCACCAGATGCTGCAAAAGCACCAGCAGCACAGTCTGACAGGCATGTGGAGCACCTTGTAACAGACCTCAAGTCCCTACGGACTTCAAACAGCAACCCCCCCACCCCCACCCCCTTATAACCCAGACCTGTAGAAAGATTTGTGCCCAGCTTTTGAGGCACTTGACTCCCATGTGGCCTCAAGAATGCCTCCGAGTGCACAGATGTTTGTTTTTTAAACATAGTACGGAGGAGGGGATATGCCCCGGACTCCAGAGTAGGTTCAGGCGCTACACACTTTTGACTCGATGCTTTGTGTCAGAGATCTTTATCTTTCATTTCAAAATTGTGGGTGGGAGCACGCCCCCTGACTCCATAGCAGGCTCAGACACTGCGCACATTCGACTTGATGCTTTTATGTCATCGCAGAACTTTTTCACTTTAAATTCCAATTTTTTCGAGGGAAGCATGCCACTAGAATCCATAGCAGGCTCAGGCACCACACACCTTCAACTTGAAACTTTGTTTCATCAGAAACTGGGATTATCCTTCCCATCTCCCCCTCCACCCCCCACCCCACCAACTCCTCTGTTGAGCAATTCCAGGCTAAACAAAGTTGCAAAATACCCACTAAATTTCCAGGTACGTGGTGAAGCCACCTACTTCACCATAATCCCAGAGGCATATGCGATGGTTGTCACTAACTTTTACAGCCTGACTTTCTGTATTACAGTCTATACATGTTCATTTGAAGAAAACACCACTGCTGTGACCAGTAGCTCGTTCAGAGTGACAAGAAAGCAAAAAGCTGAAAGGAGCAGTGGAACAGTATCAGCACAGATAATGTGACCTGGCTATGACCTGAGAACACCCCCAGTCCTTTGTTCAGGTCTCTTAATCTACAAGTTTTGTTTTTTCATTGTCGGTGGCTACAAAATTTCAAGTACTGAGCTGAGCCCTAGTCATACGAAGTTGGGGGGTGGGGGTGGGGGGGGGGGGGGTGGGGGAGAAACCGCACAACATGCAGCATGAATTGTAAAATAACGTGAATGTAAAATAATCTTAACAGCCCCTGGCAAACTTGTATAGACAAATTTACTAAAAACAAGCCTGGCTGAATATACACACAAAGCATACTCCCCTCCCCCATCCCCAAAATCTAAGGGAGAAAAAGAAAACAACAGGGTCAATGGTGACAAACTCTTGGGGAAGAGCTAATCTCATGCAGAAATTTCAACTGCATCAAGAAAGAACATGACATGATGTTTAACCAGATATGAAGAGGACATGGTGTAACTTACTTCATGAATAGTTGTTTATGCCCTTGGCTCATTTTTAAATCTAAAACCTGGTCAATTTGAAAGTCATCTTGGCAATTAATTTTCTAAATTGTCTAACAGAATATTCTAACATGGGACTTTTGAACCAACAACTAAGAAAATTAACACCAAAATCTTATCTTATATCAGTGGTTAGCAGTCATCTGCTAGTGACAAAATTTGCTCAGCAATGTTTCAATCCAATTGTATGTGAAAAAGCTTTAGTTCCAGATAGTCATACATGTAACTATGTAAAGTCCCAACAAAATGCAATTAGTGAGTGCACTGGTCAAAACACAATGGATCATTTATCCTCTTCACTGCCAATGGGCTGACCTTAACACACATATCTTAATAAAAAAAAAAAAATTAAAAAAAAAGAAAAAATTTTGCCTCTCCTACTCTCCACATCTTCTTTTACACCATTAAATGTGAAAAATACTAGTAACTCAACACTCTAATTTAAAGAAACAGAGGCGCCTACAATTCTGTTTGGAGAGGAAACCCAAAACTAATCCCATTTCAAGGAGATGAATGGTGAAATTTAAAGTTTTCACTCAATCATATAACAAAACCTTTTACCGTGTGGGAACCTCAACATTTGTAAAAACTTTAAACAGACAGGTATGTGCCACTAAAGCGTTTTAAAAAATGGTTTTCACTGCAGTTACCATTACAACTTGGAAAGAAAAGAACTCTCAGGCAGGGGAAGAAGGGTGGACAGGGTGGGGTGGGAGTTCTTCAGCCAATCAACACAGCAAACTGTTCAAACATCAACCGTCTGAACTGCTAACTGCCAGCACCTTCAGCTCACTGCTGGAGTGTTTGGAGCCACCATGAACATTCTGTACATTGGCATCACTGATCCTGTATCTGGAGGCCAACATGTGGAACTCACATCCAGTCAACTACACACGGCTTTAAAATCAAGTCAGGTTTTCATATCCCTCAGGCCTAGCAATGATTTTGGGAAATTTGACCTCTTTTCATTTTGATCAATGTTCACTTCAATTTCTAAAAGGAAAACTGATGTTTTAACATGAAGCCTTTATATCTGACCCTGCAACGCCCTCACCAACTGGTATTAATGAACCATAATGAAACGCGCTTCCATTACAAGATGCATCACTGAAAATTCAGTCAGCATTCTGAACTTTATGGATTTTTCTACATGCAGTTTTCTCAGTGTAAGGTTCCCAATTTCAGCACGCGACATGTCCCACATGTACATGATTTCCCCCTTCCTCCCCCCCACCCCCCTTCTATTTTTCCAGTTGATCCATACGTGTCGAGCAAGAAACTGTTAATTCCTTTTTCTTTCTTTTTTTTGTGACAGAGCTGACCCTGCTCATGAAAATCTCAGACCTGCCAACCCCCTAAGAGGCCAATGAGTAAGAATTGAAGCTCAGTGAGGCAAAAATGTGTAATTTCAGAGAGCTCAGAGTAACCAAGCGTGACATTTACCTTTTTTCAAATAAACACGATGCGATGAAATTGTTCGCACAATTTTTGTGAACTTTACTTTTCTTCAAAAACAAGCTTTTCTTTTTTTAAGTGTCACAAGAAATCTTTACAAATTATTATCATTATTATTATTATTAAATGTTGTCTTTGTTTGACCGCTCTTGAACTGTTTGGTGATCTCCGAATCTGAGAACGCTTCTTTAAAAAGCTGGGATGCATGGTCGGCTGTGCTAAGAGCGATGATGTGCTCGACGAAAAATCCGGCCACCAATGTTTCAGCCCGAATTACCCTTTTCCTCATTTCATCCTCTTTTGAGGTGTCTACAGTCTGAAAAAACTGTGTGATGCTGGAAGAATTCAGCGCGTTAAAGGAATCGATGTGTTTGCGTGACTCAAGGTGACACTTCACATCCACCATCACGCCATGGGAAATTGTGAAGTCCGACTCGCAAGTGGTACACAGTGCACAATTTACACCTTTAGCCAAAGGTCGTATGCAGGGGAACTTTTCCAAGTATTCTTTTTGGAACTTTTGACCAAGTTTTTTTCTTTTACGCATCTTGTCCAGAACTGTCTGCTCCACATTTCGACATTTTCGTAGCTAAAACTTCAAAAGGACGCCAACTTCGCTGAATGGTAAAGATGGTGAAACGAACTGCGCATGACCGGAAACGCTTCTTAAAGATTACTGGTTATACACACAGCACCGTGCATGTCTGTACATAAGCCGATTTTTTCATCCTTTTTTTTTTTTAAACTTCCAATGCATGATGTTTTGGCTATATGCGCACGGGTGTAAGAATTATCACTTGGGCGTGATAAATTATGCGAAATGCGTAATGGTTGGCAGATCTGAAATCTACAAAGTAACCCTAATAGCAATTTTGATTCATCAGAGTCATCCCCTCTTCCTCCATACTATGCAAGTGCAAGGTGTGCATGTATGCGTGCACGCATGCACATGTGTGTGTATGTGTGTGTGCATGTGCGTGTGTGTGTATGCATGTGTGTGTGTGTGTGTGTGTGTGTGTGTGTGTGTGTGTGTGTGTACGTGTGTGTGTGGTACTGTGTTGTGTGTAACCCTGTAAGCATAAGCTTTTTTCTACATCACAGGCTTTGATTTCAACCTGGTGGATTCAGAAGTTGAGTGCTCCATTATCATTAAAGGTTGAACTTGAAGGCAATATACCTGAGGAATAAAATAACACCTTGTTGTCCGTAACATATGGTAAGATCTGCTACTATGTCCAAATGAAACACTAATCTAATCCATCATTTTCTAATGTGGTAGTGTAAACTACACCAATATCACAACTGCCGCACACAAAATTCTATTCATTCCATCTCTTAGATCAGACATACACTGTTCAACAGAAAATGCAAAATAAAAACCATGTATCACTTTTTGTTTTGTTTTGTTTTTTATTGACTGTGACTGTTTTCAGAGTATGAGCAATTCTTTCAAGGCATTCTGGACTGCAGATAAATGGGTGAAAATGCCAAAAACATACGCTTGTAACCATGGACATTCTGTAAACATGCAGGATGTAAATCATCAACACGTAATACACTGTTATAACCTCCAAATGAAGCAATATACAATCGATATTTTCTCACCATATCAATGCAAAATGAAGAATACACACACGTGACAAATTTCTGGTAAACATCAACCTGTGAAGTGTTTCAAATCCTTCACAATTTGTACATTGTTGATAAACTGACCTATTTCAACCTGTCAAGTGTATCAAATCTTTCACAATTAATACACTGCTGATAAATTGACCTATTTCTTTTTTTTACAATTTGTACGTTGTTGATAAATTTACTTTTTTTTTTTGGTTGCTAAATTTACCTACTTCAACCTGCCAAGTGTTTCAAATCCTTTACAATTTGTTTGTTGCTGATAAATTTACATATTTCTTTTCAAATTTTCAGACTATCTAGGGGAAAAAAACAAACAACAGCCAACTAACCAAACCAACCAGGAATCAAGAGAGTCAATCTACCATGGGCACAGTTCACTATTAAATAATAATTTGAGACAAACACCACAAAATAATTATCCTATAGATAATCAAACTTAGGAAAAAAAATATGCTCATGACTTACAATGGCGCAGTACTTCGAAGTAAGCGTTAAAAAAATTAAATTCACGTTGCTTATGGCCTAGCAGAACACAAAAGGACATATAAAGGCCATCATCTTGTTTAAGTTAACTCGCTACACAGATATTCTCCACACATACACAAAATTTAAACAGACCTTTCTCATCACCTAGTGACCTACTCAGCAAATACTTGGAAAAAAATGGCGATAGGCTGGGGGAGGGACGGTGGAGGTTGAGGGTGAGGATTTCCATAAAAGATCATTTTCATTACTGAAAAAAGAAAATTATTGTGGCTAGACACTTGAATAGCCATATAGCATGGCACTTTTCTTTTTTCATCATGGCATTTTCTTGGCCTGATCACTTAAAAGCAAGCGAAAATGCAAATGGGCCAGTGGATTTCAAAACTGAACAGCCCACCAGGTTATTCCAAAATTTGCAGTCTGCACTGAAATTTCTTTGAAAATGTTAAAAACGTACTGCTTTCATTTTAACCGAAAATGGACACTGACTTTGTCATTCTCACTTGCTGCTCACAAACCTGATACACTTACTGTGGTCCCGTTGGTTCAACAGACACCCGAGAACAGCAGCCTCTAGTCAATATCAACAGGTCAGCTCTCATTTGACCGAGAGTTCAGTAGCTACATCATCCCCATAATTCGCCACTGTGCCGCTGAAGTTTCCACTCCAGAATACTACAATCAAAAAATGAAGCTTTTCAGATCTGTATGCGAACCTGGGGAGAGGGGAGGGGATAAATGGCAAGCAGCAGATCCAACAGGGTATTGATATTCCCACACAAGATTACACAACACTGAGCAATGCAATAAAAAGACTGCTTGACCCAGATTTCCATTTCAGATAATCTGTTGAAACAGTTTTACTTTCATTTCAATGCTAGATACCCTTTTTTTTTCCTTTTTTTTCTTTTAAATTGCCAATACCTTTCATATCGCGGGCTAAAGAAAGCTTTGGTGAGCTAGTTATGACATTCTTCATCTTCCAGCCCAGCTGGCTAACAAAAAAAATTTCAAGCTTGTTCAGCCCTGGTGTATTCTTTCACTTTTATTCACATCATGTTTATCTTTTATGCGCAATTTCACTTAAACTCTACCACCTGTGCTTAACTTACACTCTTTCAATGAATCCCAGTTCCATTTTCAACAATATTTTCAGTACTAAATTTCCAAGAGTAAATAATTTTTTTTTTTCAATCAATCTGAAGTAATGTTAAAATGTTATCAACCACAAAGGTGCTGTATGATGTAAATCATAAGAATGTACATTCTCATGAACACTATTAATATTCAATTGTTAGTCAACATTTTAGAAGGAATGGGGATTATATGAATGTGATAATACTCCATTTGGCGATTCCAGTCGACTTTTTTTTCAAACAAGATATTTCTTATTGATGTGAGCAATCTATAAGCTTTAAAGCGTGTTCTTGATCTTTCTCCCTGATCATACTTTCTATTTATGTGTATCGTTGTCTGTTTGATGATTTATTTAAACCAAGACATCTTTTTTTAACTACACCTGCTCTGCGTTTTGTGTGTGTGTGTGTGTGTGTGCATGTGCATGTGTGTGTGTGTGTGTGTGTGTGTGCGCGCGTGCGTGTGTCCATGTAATGCGTATGCACTTTTTTCTTGGGACAATTCTCTTTCAATCCCCCCATCAATGTGTTTTTCTGTCAAAGTTCATTATCATACCTGAACAAAGTAAGTGGAGCTTGCTGTTAAGGATTCTGACATTAATATCTATGCACAAAACTATTTTTCAAAACACACACACACACCAACTTAAAAAGCTAATGATGAACAAAATCAATAAATGTAATAATGTCAACTGGCAGAATAATTAACCTGTTTATTTACATAAAGAGTTTTCAACAACAACAAAAAACCTGCCCAAAAAAAAACTTACATTCACTGCAATGTTTAAGAATGTCCACAGGTTGTTAGCAATATTCTACATCACCTACATACTGAATGTACTTAACAGATTCTACACTTTCCAAGTTTCTTACCTTGACATCAGGTGAGACTTACCTTCATGTTTCTCCAATGTCAACAACAGACAGCTTCTTTCTTACAGTACTACAGAAGATTCCTATTTTCAGCAACTGTTTGGAACTGGAATATTTTGCGATTAACTGCAGCCATGATATAATAAATCAGTTTTTCCCTAATATTTACACAACTACTTTTAGCAAAAATTAAATCAAGGTATGTTTCCTTTCCTTGCAGTTCAATTCTTTCCAGCTACACTGGAGTGAAATAAACTGTAATTCAGACTGTTATAAATGATACTTCTTTCATCTTGGTTGTTCAGACGGTAATAACTGATACTTCACCTTTTCTTTTTTTCAAGAATGTTTATTTCCATGTAGTAATTGTGACAGACTGGACACTGAGGACACTAGTTTCACTTGCAAGAATTTTACATCTTTTAGTCATCATACAGAACAATATCGTGTGACCGACAAATTGTCAATCTTTTGTCAATTTGTCATCCTTTAACTGGCTATATCGTGTGACCGACAAATTGTCAATCTTTTGTCAATTCGTCATCCTTTAACTGGCTATCATGAGTACTGCTATTGGCTCTGCTTATGTACAAACAACTTGACAGACTAGGTCTCGTCTCGCAACAGTAACCAACTAGACTTGCTGTGGAGTATGAGTGCACATTTATCTCATTGAAACGAGTTGCGCAACTTTCCCCCCATAATGAAATTAATCACACGCCCTGAACTCCAAACAAATGTTTGTTCATTTCTCCATTGTTGTCGTTGAATATATGTGTCAGGCACATGTGCAAGCTTGGAAGATACTTTTGGGGGGATGTCTCTTGTTCTGTCTGCTCTGTATTGGCATTTCTGTCTGCCAATTTGGTGTGAAAAGCACCATTAATTTCAAGTTAATATGAGCATGCAATTCATTTCAATATGGGAAAAAGAGTGACTCTAATTGACCATTGTTTACTGTTAACCATTCCCTGCCTCATTCAAGACTTTCTTTCAAACTAATGGAACCAAGGTATACCTGTATATATGTTACCGTTTGTCCCGGTGTTTGACTATACTCAAGTTCAACAAGGCTGGCCCAGTCTTCAATAAATGCTAATTTGTGTTTCTTCAGTTTCCCAGTTGTTGCTGTGTATATGCATCAAGTATATGGGCCTGTTCAATCCTTTCTGGGGGGAGAGGGGGGTCTCCTTGTTTGTTCTGTGTGCACTGTGTTGGCATTTCTGTTGTGCAATTTGGTGTCTTAAGCAGCACTTGTTTTGAGTTATGGGCAAGTCATTAATTTCATTATGGGAGAAAGAGTTACCCTACTTATTATTAGTTTTTAATGTTCACCATTTCCAGCCTCATTCAATATTTCCTTTCATACCAATCAGACCAAGCTTACCAGTATTTACCTGATCTGTTACTGTTCCTCCCCAAGTCTGTTTGACTATATTCAAGATCAAAAAGGCTGGGCCACTCTGGAATAAATGTTAATGTGTTAATCTGTGTTTCTTCATTTCTCCAGTTGCTGCTGTGTAGTTGTTGTTGTCGTACCCTGGCTAAAAGACTCCAGGGATTATCCAAACAGCCTAAGTACTTGAACACTATGGCACAAATGCATCAGCTGGGGATGAGAACATTACGTGTTTTCTGCTGTGTATATGTCAGGTTCTGGGTATATGGGCAAGCTTGGAACATCCTTTAGCGGGATGTCTCTTCGTTTGCTCTGTGTTCTGTTGGCATTTCTGTTGGGCAGTTTGGTGTCATAAGCAGCATTCGTTTCGAGTTATAATTAAGTAAATGTATCTCATGATGGGAGAAAAAATTGCCCTACTTCCTCATATACTGTGTCCCTTTCCCTGCCTCATATAAGATTTACCTTCTTACTAAATTATTAGACCATTAAACATCCCTGCCCACTGCTTGTCTTGCTTTTCATGGCGAATGAAGTCTACTGTTCTTAAATGAGAAGGCTCATGCTGCATGTCACAATGAAGACATATCCCCAAGTCAGCTGATACTTACACCAAGATTCAAACTGAACAGCACTGACAACTTCAAAGCATCTTTAAAAAAAATATTAGGAGAAGGCTTTTGCCTTCATCCATTATGCAACTAATTTCAAAGGTACTGTAGCAGGTAAAAATCTTCAGAGAAGAAATTATCCAGATCATAAATACTGCTTGATCACAATGCAACTGCAAGCAGACGTTCAGTTATCCTCCCATACGGCTTCAATGCAGTGATGAGAAAACTTTTGTGAGTACATTGCACATGTTTGCTTTCTACATCACTGAATCAATGATGCTGATTCAGCATTATTGTGATTATGAAGTTAACCACATTAACAGCAAAAATGAACTTAATCTGACCCTTTCTTCACTTACAAACAAACAGATTTTTACACATGATGGGCATCAAGTTTTGTAAAGCAATGATAGCAGCCGAATCACAAAACTTTAACAGAAAGACCACACTATTCTGTAAAGACTTGTGACCAAGTTACAGTTATGATTTAGAATTTTCGTACACAAATAAGTTTTCCTTTTGTTTTTTTCAAACTGATGACAAACCTGGCTTTGTTCAGCTGAAAGTCTGTCAACTGTCAACTTTCCAATTTTGATGTTGATGACGTATCAATTTGAATGTGAAATTGCATACCAGGAAGAGAACCAATTAAAAAACACTGGTTCTCAGTTTCTGAAAAAAAAAAAAAAAAAAAATTGACAAGTACGCTGCTACTGCAATAGAAGTCGCAGGGGTGTGAGTTGAAAAATGTATCTACTTTTCGCCTACAGTATATGCTATCCAGTGACAGACTTCTTGTGGACGAAGATTAACGACAATCCTATCTGAATGTTTAATGATAATTGTCACAGTTACACCCATTAATAAACATAATTGTTTTAATATTAGAAGATGAATAATTCATAAAGAAACTTTTTCAAATCTATAAGATATATGTTTCTACAGCATATGTGATCAGACTTTTACTCTCTAAAAAAACATGAAACAAACCAAACAGAAACTGTTTTGCTTGTCAAGCTAGGAATGTTAGCACAGTGTTACAAATGACACTCATGCTCCAAAACAAGCCTGATCTTCTGTTGATGTACAATTTGAGCCATTTACCTGCTGGGAAATAAACTGCAATCAAGAAGGGGAACTCCGGTAATTCTATCTTTTCTTTTTCAAACAAAGTATTCCCCTATTAGTTTTGTTATCAATAATATGTATGACTTGAAATATAAACCAAAATTTCTGTTTGTTGCTATTTAGGAGGGGGATGAAGGGGGTGGGGTGGGGAGTCACACATTAAAAACCAGTCTGGTGCACCTATGAAGACTTCTGTTTTGTTTGGATGATGATCATGAAGCTTCTGTTGTTGAACATCCACCCAAGTGCTCTGGCTCTCCGGTGTTGAATGCTGATCATGAAAAGATGGACGAGGAACAACACATACTACAGGCATTTTCACCCACTGACTTCTGCATTCAGAACTACCCCCCAAGCCAATGACACTTGGGATGCATGTCAGTGTTGCCCTATACTAGAACATCAGGCTAAAGAAATCTCAGGGATGAATAAATTTCGTTTCCCAAATTCAACAATAAATTTCGTTTCCCAAATTCAACTATTATAATTATCTTCACATCATTTTCTTTAACTCATGATAGCAACCGTTTTTCACACAAAATCCAGGCAATTATTTTGTTTAAACTATCTTAAAAAAGCTCCTTTGTTTGATGTTAACAAGATCTTTTATCTTGTGACTTATCCAGTAGTGCCACTAAGAGCAAAAATCCCTGAAATTGTTTGAGGATCTCAGGGCATGGCCACCCACCACTATAATGACTTGGCCAACTTCAAAACAACAACCTGGAAATGAGCAGCTTGTAACTTCTACTGTCCAGTCATGACTAGAACCGTTTGTTGGTATGCCCTTGATCAACCCTTTCAATTGCCTTTTTTTTCCCCCTTGTCTCCAATTTCCTTTTCCCTGGAGGAAGAAAAAAAAATCTGTTCCCTAGATTCCACCTTTAGTCTTCCCTGAAATCAAAGACTCTGCCAAGAACAGGAAGCCATGCTTATCCCCCAAATGCCCCATTCCTTACCGTGAGATAGATTCTACCAACCCAACAATTTCGGAGAGGAAGGGGCTCACCTTTCCCCTTGCCCCACCTTCCACTTTATCATTTGTGCTTTTTCTTATCATTCTGAATAAGTTATACAGTCAGATCATTACCAGACACTGATGAGTACACCTTGAACTGAGATGGAACTGAAGTCTACCACAGTAATATCATCTGTAATAATAATGGATATTTATGGCGCTTACAACATTCTAGGCACTTGCATACACGCATGCGCATGCCCACGTGCACATGCACACTCACATACAAAAACAGAAGGCAACAAGGAACAAGACAACAAGTCAGTAAAAAGTGCTGTCTTGAGAGATGACTCTAAGATAGGGAATCAGATGTGCAAAGAGAGAAAGGAAGCTGGTTCCTCTCAGAGGGGCACTTGAAAAGAAAAAGAATGCCTCTAAAGATCTTGATAGGAAGGATATGAAGGAGGTGAGTATTAACAGAAGAACATAATGATGCAGTTGGAGAAGATCAATATGATGATTATGGAGCCTGACCATTCAGAAACTGCAGAGACGGTTTGCAATCACTGTTTTTACAGGAAGCCAATGATGAGAATGAAGGAGAGGAGCAACATAAGTGGATTTAGAACATCTGAAAATGATTCTGGCTGCATGGCTGAATGAGAAGGCTGAAGAGATCCAGTCTTTTGTCGACTGCAGTGACAAGAACAACTTTCACAGAGCACTTACGACTATCTATGGTCCAACATCATCAGGACCGTCCCCCTCTCCTCAGTGCTGTAGGAACAGACTGACCAGGAGAGGACAGGACCGTCCCCTCTCTTCAGTGCTGATGGGAATAGACTGATTACTAACCAGGAGAGGATTCTTGAGAGCTTGCTAACACTTCATAATGTCCTTTACTGTCAATCTATAATTAATGATAAAGCAGCAATCATAAGGCCGCATTAAGTTCCAACTGACTACATCCCTGATGACTTTCCAACTGAAACTGAAGTGGAGAAAGTTGTGAAGCTTACGTCCACTGGTAAAGCCCTTGGTTCTGACTCTACCAAGCAGACCTCATTCAAACACAGACATAATACGGCTACCTCAATGGTGCAATTAATGACCACAAATGCAAAAACTTCACCAACAGTGAACTTTAGACTTCTAGCCAAGGAACAAAGACAGAAAAAAAAAGCATCCAAACTTTAGAATCCTAAAACTGTTCAAAACAATGAAAGAAGACTCCTCCGAGAACGCCCCGAAAACGAGCAGTGCATGTGCATGCATGCACACAGTCACACAGACACACTCAAATCCAAATCTGTACATTTTAGTGCAGTCAAATTATGCGCCTTTTAATATCCATCAATGTTCAAGTTCCATAAGGTGAAAAGTGCCACTACTTGACTGTGATAAATTCATTCAATGTATGAAGCAACGGGAAAGCAACATGCATTGCAAAGGTATATAAAAACACTAACTTGCAACCAATCTGGTGGTCAAGATAACGCACCCTGTCCTCTCCCCACTCATAATGCATATACAATTTTTTTTTCTTTTAATTTTCAACACTATTTTCTTTCTGTGTCATTCTTCAAGTGCTTCTCCTTGCATGGTATATTTCTTAGTTTTCTATCTAATCACATAGCTGTTCATTCTATTACGAACATTTTCTTTATGTCAAATGATTAACATCGGTCAAAAAGGTAACATTTTTTTATTCTATTCTTTATATATGTCGTATTTCAGATCTCCTTGTGTATTTCTACCTGTACCAGTATGTTTTCATTTTACTGTGAACTTTTATTCTTGTAAATTATAGTTAAAAATAATCAGTCCTTGCACTGTGTATTTCTACCAATACCTTTTCTGATAATTCTGCTTGCAGACATTCCATCAGATAAATGACATTTGGAAATTATCACTAAGACACACTAACGACATTTACCATTCCAAGGACCAAACACTTTGGATCGTACTTCTCTGAAAATAATGTGGCTGCTTTTTTCAATAATTGTCCATCTGGTGTTCTAATCTTGGATTTTTCTGCTGTTGTCAGTATTCTGCTGTGTCAGGGCAGTAATATTTACCAAGCATTCTGCTGTATCAGGATTCTGGTGATTTTGATCTGCTCAACAATCTAGTGTCTTATCAATCAATATGCCATACTTGCTCGAAAGCCAAAAACAAAAACCAAGTCAACGCTTTATCACAGGAGAGAGAGGGGGGGGGGGGGTGGGGGGTTGGGGGGTGTTACCCGATATGAAAATATGGACATAATTTTTTTTAGATCTTAATATACAGGAAATACTGAAGGAATGGGGCCTTCATCTCAGCTCTTGTTATTTCCAGACAAAGTTCATATGCTTATGAAGTCAATGTCTACCAAACTTTTAACAAACTTACTTTGATTATGAAGATTCAACTGATATTTTCTGTCCAACTGCTTCATGACACAAACTTTTTCAACTGTGTAAGGCACCATCATCTAAATTTATCAAAGCAGGTAAATAATTCTTATCATCCTGTATGGTCTTTTTGCACCACTTTTTCCCCCCTTTTCGAAAGGTTAGGTCCCTGAGATTTCCTTGCCTGTACATACACAGAGAAGTGAACAAAAAGGCAGACACCCACCTGCAGGATCCATTTCTCCCAATCCAATGCCTTGGGAGGTTCCAGGCATGGGGTTTGCATAGGGATGAGCAGCACCAGACATTCCAGGAAGAGGTTGAGAATGATGGCGTGAAGCAGCTGCTGAAGACTGGCCCGATATCGATGAAAAGCCAGGGAAAACAGGGGTGGAGGAAAAGGCAGGGTTCTGATGCATCATAACAGGGTAGAGGTCTGAACCAGAATTACCCGAATCACTCTGGCCATCTCCTCCATGGGACCAACCTGAAATGGAGTTGGATTCAGAACCTTGAAAAGAAGTCTCCCCTTTCTTTCCTCCCCTGCCTCTCCACACACATATACATTTTCTAAACGTCATGAATGTAGTGGCCATTAAAATTGGAAATAAATGTTAACAAACAGCATAAACCTTTAGTTTTACAAAGTGTATAATCTCAAACTCAGTAAGAATTATGTGCGACTCGGTAAGAATTATTACTCACAAATGTGCGTCTCTGACCCACAAAATTCCCATCTGACACACTAGAGTTCATAACAGTACATCACTAAAAGTAAAACGTATCAAAATTTACTTTGATTTACATCTATTCGCATTACAACTTTGAGCAGCACATCATGTAAAAGACTTTTGTCCAATCCACCCTAATCCAAGTTGATAAAGAATAAAATCTTTCTGTGACATCTTAGGACATTTCAAATCAACGAACAACTTCCATTTGAGAACTCTAAAAATCAACAAAAAAATAGTTTACCCAATCTATGATTGGACCACAAGAACATACGACTCGGCCAAACCCACAGTTTAGTTTTTCGCTTCATAAATTGACAGCTCGGATTTACTCTGCTGGTGATAACACAGCGAATGGAACTTTAAATTGAGAGATCGTGCGCGCAACATGACCAGCTTGGACAATTAAAATGGCAGCGTTACAAGGCTGGATGAAAGGTTTGCACACACTGCAAAAGTGGCTAGCAGTAGCACACAGTTTCGTCAGCACGGGTCTACAGAGTTTCACAGCTCACCTCTTGTTTGTCACCATGCTCCCAATGATCAATGCTTGGCAACTGGAATGCTACCATAATGTCAAGCAACAGAACATTCAACACTGCCAGGCAAGGTTCTTCTAGTAGAAATCCGTCTGAATACAGCTGTGATGAAAACCGAACAGGACATTCAAAGTTTTACAGCTAAAATCCTGACCGGGCACACATCTATTCATAGTCATGAACACTTAAGTATCAGTGGATCATGATTCGTGATACAGTGAATAGATGTTGTTTAGCATAATCTGGAGTGCTTTATCACTTAACTTTTTCATCAGCTCCTTACGCATTTCTGTCTCTCTGCATGATCATGCATGTGCACAGTCACAGCACATGTGTGTGTGTGTGTGTGTGTGTGTGTGTGTGTGTGTGTGTGTGTGCGTGTGTGTGTGTGTGAGAGAGAGAGCAAGAGAGAGAGCAAGAGAGAGAGAGAGAGAGTGCGCAAAGTGTTTGTGTGCTATGAATGTGCTTGTGATCATGTTTTCAGTCCATTTTGTAGCAGTTATAGCGTTTGATCCCCTAATATTGTATTTCAATAAAACCTTCCATCTTGCTGCTGTATGCTCATGTGTGTCCCAAGCATAATATTGTACTCAACATAGTTTACTTAGAATACACAATTCAGATTAATACTGTATTGCAGACCTTTCTGTCAGTAACCAAGCATGATACTCGCTACTTTTATCATCAAATACACCACAGATCTCACCAGTTAAGTATTTTTGGTAAGTTTACATAAAAAAGGTGTTCAACTTATCATCACAAAGTACAAGAATTCTTCTGATTTAGCAAAGTGCAACATTTGTTGGCACATTTGGTATAACCCAGGAAAACCTTATCATTAACGAAAAGCTCAACCAAGACATACCTTGGAAACGTTGTTTCTCAAAGATTCAGCAGATTAAAGATATAAAACTTAAATGGTTACAGATAAGAATAGTACATAGAATAATAGGAACTAATGTAGTGTTGAAAGAAATAGGAGTTGTACAAAATCAAAACTGCAATTTCTGCAGTAATGAGAAAGATACTATAGAGCATGTCTTCTGGAGATGCAAATATGTTCATGAATTTTGGAAAACACTAGAAAATCTGCTGAAAGAGAAATGTTCAAATGTAGATAACTTATATTTCACAGAAAGTATAGTACTATTTGGTACAGACTTTAACTTCAACAGCGATACTGTGGTTGATCTGATAATTCTTTTGGCTAAAAATTATATATACAGATGCAAGATAACAAAGTGCCAGATCCTCACTTCAGTATTCATTAAAATACTCAAGGCACGGTATCAAATAGAAAGATACGTAGCAACAGTGAACTCTGAACTTCAAAAACTCGAAAACAACTGGATTCATTATAAACCTTTATTTGAAGATTCACATGAGTAATGGTCTTTTAGTAAATGATCTGTGAGTGGGGAAGTTACAACTTTGAAAGTGAAAAGAATTGTCAACTATTTCAAATACACTGTACGTTGATTGCTTATCTCGATTCCCATGAATATTATTGTCATTGTGATAACTACTAATTTTGAAGGATTTTAATTCTTATAAGCGACATATGTACATAGGTGTGTATGTATATGTATGTATATGTATATATATATATGTGTGTATATGTATATATATATGTATGTGTGTGTGTGTGTGTTTGTGTCTATGGGTATATATGTGTCGCATTGGAGGGGAGATATGTCAGGGAAATAAGAGCTTCATTTTTTTTTTTTTTTTTTTTTAATTCATTTTTTTTTTTTTTTTCTTTTTTTTTCTTTTTTTTTTAAATAGAATAAGCTTACGCCATAGGGAGGTATTTGCCATAATATACGAGGCATACGTAGATGCCATGGTCTCAGTAGGATGAATATGACTTGAGTGTAAAAGAGCTAATGCATAGGAGTACGTATGTGTATCGTCACTGGCGAGCTCTGGCCATGTGTCTGCAAACAATTTCATCGAGTGTGCATGGAGGGAGCATGGGGGGGGGAAGGGATGAGATCTATGTGTGCAATGTGAATATTTGGGTGTGTGGATATAATACATGTTTGTGTTTGGGATGATGCTTACCTATAGATGGATTGGATGACATGGAATATCCAATGTTCAGCCTGTTACTCTTTTATTTTTATTTTTTTTTTTTTTTTTTTTTTTTTTTTTTTTTTTTACTCTTGGATGGCTCTATATAGAGTGGAAGGTTCCATTCTAATGTACTGATGTGACCCTTGCTGGCTGGTCCTGTTGCTGTTCTTGGAAACTTTCGACCTTTCTTTCGTCCCAAGGATAGTATGGGAGGGATTTAGTCACCGGAGGATCGCATACAGTTGTGCACAGAATATGTGTTATATGTTAGTTAAAAAACTAAAATAGTCTCAGGAAATAGATATTTTGATTGCAACATGGATTACTTTCAACCCAGAGATTCTTGTCTCTGCATCATCTTGTACTTTTTATATAAATTTTGTGAGCAAGAAGAGCAGACATTTTTCAATATGCTGTTTAACTGTCATACTAATATGTACCGATTTTGGACGAATGTCCAGCAGTTGCTGACTTGAAAATATTCACATTGTCATGATTTTATGATTGACAAGGAACTTGTATTGTTTGATGTTAAGCAGAATACACAGACAGACGCTCTTTTTGAATCCATCACTTTATTTGCAAAATTTTACATCTGCATATAAATGCCAAATGCACAGCTGCATGTACATACCTTTGTTGTATCACTGAGTGACAGATATTACTTGGAGCATTACATGGCAATTACAAATATAACTTGTGCAAGTTTAAACAAACTTGGTTTCTGTACAGTTCAGTTCTCGATTGGTTTCAGCGTTAGAATTCAAAATAAAATATATGTATTTTATCTGTAAACCACTACATTCAGCAAGATCTACTTCAGCTGTATGTTTTAACAAATGGTTGAATATTTGTATATAATCAAGTTTGATTTGTGTTTGATATGAAAATGTCAATGGACCTCCCCTGTCCCTTATCCTCAGCCCCCAACCCCCCCCCCCCGACCCCGGTCCCCCTTTTCTTTTGTGTACAAGGATGTTTGATTGCTCAATGGCCTTTTTTTTTTGTTTTTTTGTTTTGTGTGTGTGTTTGTGTGCCCCCCCCCCCCCCATTTTTTTTTTTATTTTTTTTTTATTCTTTCTTCTTTTTTTCTTTTTGAAATGTTATGATATTCATTTGTAATGTATTGTTTGAAAAATGATTAAAAAAAAACGTGAAACAAAAAAAAAAAAAAAAAAAAAAAAAAAAAAAAAAAAAAACAACCTTATCATTAACCTGTCAAGTGCCTAAAAGCCATCAGCTGATGGCGCACTAAAAGTACTTCCCCAGTGCCAGTTTAGGCTGTCCACTGACGGCAACACGATTTTGCCGATTTTTCACTCACCCAAGTTTGGTTCAGTGGGTACTAACTGTGACCAAGACTAGCGATGTTCAACAATGATGTGCCAGCAGTGTAAAACTACCATGTAAATAAGTATATAGGTCAAGCGGAAGACCCCTTTATTCTCGATAATGATTTGGTAACTGGACCTCATGGAAAGAGGTTTGCCTCATTACAAAAAATGGCGGCACAACATCCGACGACCATAGACAGTGGTCCTGATCTCAGCCTGAGAACTTACGAAACTTTGCAAGCAATGGAAATGATTATGGCCAACATTGTGACAATGATGAATGAACATGGAGATGATCTTTTGGTGACAGTGATGAGCCAGACAGCGACATTCAACGCTTGTTGAAGCAAGCTGTTTACCCTGTTGTAGCAGATGACTGTCAGCCTGCAGATTCAGTCAAGCGCATTGATTCTGTTCCTACTTTGGACTTTGCAGTCAGCAGGAGCAATACTGATAGTAATAGTGAAAGGGGCCCAGCAAGCACACCTCGTGCAGACGGAGAAGGGAGAGACGGAGAGGAAGGGTGTACGCAAGATAAGATAAGATAATGTTGCTTATAGCCCAGCCGACCGCAAAGGGCCACATCAGGGCTGTCACCACGTTAAAATCAACTCACAAGTCATTCATTCACACAATTCTTTAAAATACATCGAAAAACCATCCGAAAGTTTGTTAAAAATCTTTCCACTGTAAAACTCAGATCCGATGAAAAATGTTAATCTCTTTCAAGAACTCAAAGATGGCATCAGGTGGGACATCTCTGAACAAGGTTTTCATGGAATCTGCCGTAAAATGTTTGTGTCTCACATCGTGCAAGTCCCAACACTCTAAAAGAATATGCTTCATTGTGAGTGGCACATGACACGGAATGCACCACGGAGCTTCTTCACTCTTTAAAGACCTGTACGAATGAGTAAAATATGAATGGCCGGTGTGCAGCCGGTAAAGAACTGTTTCTTCTTTACGGCCACCAGACGCAGATGGGAGGAACTCCTTAAGGTTTGGACGGATCTGAAAGAGTTTGTTATCCGTCTATGTATTCCAATCCTCCTGCCAGAGGTCTCTCACATAATCATTAATTTTGGGTTTCAGATCTGAGCAGGGGATATATATGTTGGACAGTTTCTCTCTTGTGGCATTCTTGGCTAAACGATCAACCATTTCGTTCCCTCCAGTGCCAACATGACCAGGAATCCAAGCCAAAATAATGTTGTAACCATCCGCTTTCAACTTGGTCAAAAGTTCAAAACAGTGTAAAAGTTCTGGGTGCTGAAGGTTACGGCCAGCTATGGCCTCCAACGCTGACAGTGAATCTGACAGAACCAGAAAGTCCCTCTTCTTAGATTGTGAGATTATCTTCAATGCCAGAACCAGAGCAGCAAGTTCAGCGGAATAGACAGAAGCATCTGGAGGTATATGTTCTAACAGTATCTGAGAAGGAGCCCCAGGGCAGTAGGCTGCACAGGCCACTCCATCCTCAGACTTCGAACCGTCAGTGAAAATTTTCTGATAAGATGGAAATTTTGAACAGAGGTCAGAATACAATGCCTTGTATGCCAGAGAGCTGGTAGACTCTTTACGAAAAGCTGCAAGATCAAAACGAATCTTTGGTGTGGGTCCACGGAGGCTCATCTGGAGACTTGGAAAAATCGGACACAACTCCTAAGTCTAGACCTGCATTCCGCACGCGAGGCTGCATACGAAGACCAAACGGCGGAATACAGTTAGCGTTGTTTTCAAATTTACTTTGGAACGGAGGGTCAAAAACACAGTCATAGGCAGGGTTTTCTGGTTCCGAGAACAGTCTGATATAATAATTCAGAGACAGTTTCAGCCTGCGGTTGGACAGTGAGGGTTCATCTGCCTCTGCGTACAGGCTGTACACAGGGGTGGTGCGGAATGCTCCAAGACAGAGACGAAGCCCTTGATGGTGGATAGGGTCCAAGAGTTTTAGGTAAGACGGTCTTGCAAGAAGTCGGAGTTCAATTAGTGTGCATGTATTGGGGCGTGGCCATGGAGGTCAGAGAAATCTTGCCTTCATTGGGAATATACCGTCTCTGAATAGAAAGCTGCACCAAATACCTGCTTTTGAAGGAAACCCTAGTTTGAAAGCACAAAATGCAGGAGATACATGTTATGACCAGTGTTTTGAGCAGTGTCACACACTGAAGAATTACTGACTCCGTGTGTGCAGTTACAGATGTATATTTTACCTTCAAGTCAGGCAGGAAAGGTGGGGAGGGTGTCTTTTTCTTTTCTTTCTTTTTTTTGCAAAACCAAATAATTCAAGTTTCCTACAACTTGACAGTCCAGTTTGTAAATAATATCAGTACGTTTCACATTTAATGAAACAAGGTTTGTCATTTTTGGCCAGTTACTAACACACTACTCTTTATCTTTTTTGAAAGTTTTTATATGCATGTAACTAGTTCTGTTTTCGTTTACAGACACCAACCGACCACAAATGTCTTTTTCCACTGTTTATTGTTTTATTGTTGGTTTGATGTTGATCTATACAGGCGGAAACAATTTCTTTGTGCTAGTAAAAAAAAAAAAAAAGGCATTTCTACTTTGAACAGTTTTAACAGTTTTCTGCTACCAAAATAATTAACAAAGAAGCCCAGATTCAGAACAGGGTTCCTACAGACTCCAAAGAACAAAATTCAAGGAGTTTTCAAGGGGTTTTCAAGGAGTGTTTTTTCTATTTCAAGGCTACAATACTTGCGTAAAAATTGAAGAAAGAAATGGCAATTTGATTTTTCTGTGTTAAGGTTGATGAAAAAAAAAATATTTAAAAACTTTTTTTTTTGTACAAAGAAAACAACAAAAAATTTGTTTTTAAATATTTTTTTTCATCAACCTGAACACAGAAAAATCAAACTGCTATTTCTTTTTTCAGTTTTTATCAGAGTGTGCCAGTACACCACACATTAGAACATTAACAAACCCAGACTCTTTGTATTAAATGCCAAAACACTAAAATCAGCAAAAATGTGTCCATTTGTAAGAGAACATACAGACTATGCATGGTGTGTAAGAGACTGGTTGGAGGAAAAAAATAAAGTTTAAAAAAAAAAAGTTACAAACATCCTTGCGTGCGTTAATACCAAGGGAGATAATTTGTAACTTCATCAAAATTGATGACGTTACAAATTACCTCCCTTGGTAATAGACGGTTCCAGGATCGCAACAATGTAAAAATTTGTTTTTAAATCATTTTTAATTAGTCTCAACACAGAAAAACCAAACTGCCATTTCTTTTTGCCACATTAAAAATTTTTGGAGCTGATGGCCTGATTTTCAAAGGTTTTCAAGGAGGTTTGGTTAACAGAACCACATTTTATTGATTTTCAAGGTCTTGAAATTCGCTGTCAGAATTCAAGGAGTTTCAAGGAGTTTCAAGGAGCGTACGAACCCTGCAGAATCTTCTTTCAATTTCTTAAAAGAACACACTTTCTTTACTCTTACAGTTTGCGTGCTAGAATTTTTTATTAATAACCCAGGATTCCTCAAAATTCCCCGGCACTGGGGAAGCACTATATGTACAATGTTCTCTGGCAGCTAAAGGGTTAAAATTAATCTCAAATTTGTAATGTACCTGAACTGGCTCCAGCAAAAGTTAGCACCATCCACTCCTACTTATCTAACGCTGAAAAGTGATCAATATCAACAGCAACAATATTGTTCAAACCTGTATCAGACCCTCCGTGTAGATCATCTGGCATTTCTTGTTTGATCCAGACAGGCTGTCCAGCTGCATCTCCAAGAGAACTGCTGCGCTTGTCTCTCGCTGCTCCACCATGCTGACCAGCCATAGGGGAACTCTGTGATGACCCTTCTTCTCCAACCTGTGATGCTAATGACAACAGTTCATCTGCAGACAGCTGCTCTAATTTGACATCTCCTATGTTAATGTTTTCCTGATGTGTATTCCGACTGGTCATTGTTGCTGATGGTCTTCCCACTGGCTGGCTGTTTCTCTGTAGAGAGGACATAGGATTCATGCTGCCTTGACGAATTCCTCTCACAGAATCCACATATTTTCCACCTCTAGGAAAAACTGTTCCAGAATTTGTGCTGCCTGGTACATCACTCTGATCAACTATCATAATGTCATTATCATCATCATCATCGTCTGAATCTCTGGTACTTCTTGCACTCGATTTTAAAGGCTTGTCTTTCTCTGATGGTGTTTTTTTGTCAATAGGCTGAGCATGGAAACTATTGCTAACAAAGGTGACAGAGTTTTCATCATTCTTGTTGACTTTTTCATGCAGAATATAGTCAACTTTCTCCCCTGTGTCAATGCTGAGGTAGATGTGTCCCACCAGCTCCACGCCTCTCTGGAACTCCACATAACCGTTGCACAGAGATTGCAGAAACTTGGTCAGCGACCCAATGAACTTGGTTGACGAGTCTTCATCCATTTTTCACCGACCACAATAAACTTGATCAATTACAGAGAAAATCTGCAAAACACAAGATAAAAATTGATTTCAGTCAAGGTGACAGCAAATCGGCTGTGTGCATACATTGTTTATTAGATTAAAGCACAAAACGGCACGGGGGGGGGGGGGGGGGGGGGTGTCGATTACTCAGTGCACTTGTGCAAAGCACACTTTTGCTGAATTCCTTCACAATTTCAAGTCCGTATTTAGTTATTTAGTAATCTGTTCCTGTTAATTTTTTCCCTCAATAGTAACAAGACAATAACAATAGTAACAAGACAAATCTTGTTATGTGATGGCTTCAGTTTAACAAAATAGTTTAAGTTTGGGCTTTTTTTCCCCCCTTAACAAAGTTAATCATTTAGAGTGCAGAGCATATATAGAATGACTTTTTGTTCCTGACGGTTTCAGTAATTTGTTCAGACTTGGAAAATCACTATGTGCTCCTAATCCATGACATTCTGTGGGTTCAGTGAATTTAGGGAAAATTGTTTCAGCACCAAGAACACTAAGTAGAGTTGGTCTGTTAGTTGGGTAGAGTTGGTCTGTTAGTTGGGTTGCATGACACTTTCTGGACAGAATCTATGTCAAACAGGGAATTAGCAACATAAAACTAGAACACTGAACAAATGGTGCATTTGCAATTTCATTTGCAATGGACTGTACCAAGCAAACAATTTTTATCAAAACTCATTGAAAAAAAATTCACTTTTTAATCTTCCAGTTTTAAAGTTACTATACATGACCAGAATGTTATTGATTTGTGTCATTTTCATTACAAGTGTTTAAAAAAAAAAATGACGACTGATCATATGAATCTCTTATCAGAAAGGATTCTGCTTTCAGTTTCAGCTGATGTAATTTACTTTTCTCATGAATATGATCTGATCTCACAGGCTGTGCTTAAGTAAACCATTAAACTTTCTTTTTTTTTCTTTTTTTTTTTTCATAGACCGGACATTTTCAGTTGCAAATAAATCAAAGTTAGGATAGCAAAACAAACAAAATCTCCCTATAGTCAAAACAAACAAAATGTCCCGTAGTTGTGACTGAAAATAACCAATTACATACCCTCCTACCCCCACCAAATTCCTTTTATGACTACATTTCCTTGGCTGAAGTCAAAAACAATGCTAACTTTAGTTGGAACATTTTCAATTTCTCTAATCGAGTGAAAAAGCGGTGAGGGGCATTTTGGGGCTTCAGATATTGGGGAGACGTGAGGGTGGGTGCTATGGTAGTCTAGACTGGCAACCCTCTCACCCACCCCCACAACATTTTCGGGAGGTAGAGGATGAGGACAGTGGGGTGGTGCCTAAGGTCCCCCCACCTTTCACCCTCCGGTTTTGACGCCTGTGTTGCCGGACAATAGCACACACACTATACACACATAATTATCACAAACACAGTAACAAGAAAGTATGAATGTGCTTTTTAACAGTCGATGAAACAAACAAACAAAAATTTGTCAACGCATCCACATCTCAAACATGTGAGTTTAAAGTTACATGAATCTCTCAAACCAGGGATAATAACAAAACGAGTACATTCTCTTAAAGATGGCCGCCGGCATACAAAACGCTATCTGATGTCAAGATTCTAATCTGTTTCAACTCTGCCAAATTCATATATGGCTAAAATGCGTTCTACATATTAACAGATCTTAAACACGTGTAGAAAACGCCCACTTACAGTTTATAATGAAGCTGTACGTACAACGCACTGATTTGTACTTTGCCGATTGTCCCGTTAGCCATACAACCACACTGCAGGCATATCCCAGCAGCACAAGGCTTAATATCCCAGCAGCCTTCGGAGCCGCGTTTTTCTGATTGGTTGAATATGAAAATGGCGCAAGAGGACGCGTTCTTTGTGTGTAGGCCTAACAGCCGAGGCTACTAGGCCTAGGGCCTACGTTGGTCAAAGCTGTTCAGGAGGCTGTTAACATAAAAGTGCCATAGCCTCCCAGTGAAGGTTAGGCCTACACTGTGAGACTGAAAGCGAGCATACAACAGCTGGCCGACAAAATGCACAGAGAAAAAGGATGTTGGAGTCATATTTGATATACATTGAAATTCGATCATAACTAACCATGATGCAGTCAGTTTCAGTTTCATCAAGGAGGCGTCACTGCACGTGGACTAGGCCTAGGCTTAGTCCATATACGCTACACCACATCCGCAAAGTTATGAGACCACACTGTGCATGAGTTAAAGCTGATGGATAAAATTTGATGAATTAATAACTAAGATGAGAGAATTTAAAAAGAGGGTCTCGTAGCTACGACTTAAAAGATGTCTGACCTACGCATTAACCCAACGCGGTGGTCAGACGTTGAGAACCTACCAAACATTGGTGGTTCTTTTTTTTTTATCATTTGATGTGTGTGTGGTGAATGTACACGTGTGTGTATGGATATGTGGGCACAGGCCCATGTGTGTGTGCGACAGCATGTCTGTGTCCGTGTATGTGTATGCATGGGTGAATAATATGTGTGTGCATGCTTGTGTGTGTATGTGTGCACGCACACACGTGGGGTGTGTGTGCAGATGTGTGTGATTTGTGGGCATGCATGAGCATACACTTGTATGTGCATAAGTATGTGTACATATGTTTGTGTTCTAGTATGTGGGTGTATACCCATGTGCTTATGTGTGTGGGTGTGTATGTGTGCATGCACGCATGTGTGTGTATGTGCATAGGAGCGAGCGCGTGTGTGCGAGCGACTATGTGTGCCTTTGATTGTGGGAAATGAATGTTCAGACAACTTAAGAATATCAAATACAACATACATGTGCACGCACGCACGCACACACACACATAATAAGAACAACACACACACTCATTCACTCATACACACACATGCTTACATACTCACACACACCTAGGTTTGCACACTCACGTCCCTGAAATCTCTAATTAACATGCCTGCATCACCCCACTGATAAACACACACCAGCGCACACACATGTACAGTATACACTGGGGTCCCTGAGAGATTAAAAGCCTTATCTCAGTCAATACATGTTTGATCATTTGTATCCGTTATTGGGAAGGCCCAGTATGAGTATGCTCCAATCTCTTGGAGTCTTCGCAGTGTTGGCCATGAGATTATTCCAGTGTTTGTGTGGTTGCTGCTGTTTCTTGCTCTTCCTTTAACTCTGGATGTGTGGCCACTTCCTCTCTTGATGTTCAGATCTGAAAGATGGTCTGTGGTGTTGTGGCTTTGCTCGTTTGCTTTAAGTGATTCTTCAGATTTCATATCACATGAGATTGGCCAAGCTGTAACCCAGTTCTTATCATTGCCTTGCCAGCCAGTGTGTCTGCTCTCTCGTTTCCTTTAACTTCTGCATGTCCAGTTTCAGTTCAGTTTCAGTTTCATCAAGGTGGTGTCACTGCGTGCGGACTAGTCCATATGCACTACACCACATCCACTAAGTTTTGAGACCACACTATGCGTAATTTTAACAACTTAAGATTAGAGAATTGAAGAAGAGGGTCTCGTGGCTACAGCTTAGCAGATGTCTGACCTACGCATTAGCCCAATGCGCTGGTCAGACCTTCAGTGCCTACCTATCATTGGTCGTCTTTTTTTTGTTGTTGTATGTGTGTGTAGTGAATGTACTCGTGTTTGTATGGATCTGTGGGCACGGGCCCATGTGTGTGTGCGTGCGCATGTGTGTGTGTGTGTGTGCACGAGTGTGTGCACGCTTGTGTATGTGTGCGCGCACATTTGAGTATGTGCATGTGTGTGTGTGTGTGCACATGTGTGCCTGCATGTATGTGCACGTGTGTGCATGTGCAGAAGTGCATGTGTGTGTAATTTGTGGGATTGTGTGAGCATACATACGTATCTGCATTTGTATGTGTATATGTGTGTCTTTGTATGTGGGCATGTGTGTATGCATTTGTACATTCATGTGTATGTCTGCACATGTGTGGGTGTGGACGTGCACATGCACACGTGCATATGTGTGCGTAGGAGCGAGCGCATGTTTGTGTGTGTGTGCATGCGTGTGTGTGTGCGCATATGTGTGCATGCACGTGCGCGCGTATGTGTGTGCATGTGTGCACGTGTGTGTGTTGACTGCACGCTTGAATGTTCAAAAGATGACATAGGATCAAAAAGAAGAACAAGACCGTCAAATTGCAAGACCATCAAATTTACGTCCAGGGCAGTACATCCATAGAGTCTCTCCAATGGAAGGTTGCGCATTAGTTCATGCCAAGCAGGGCTTCCCATTCCACTCTCCACTTTTTGAAGTAGGCTCATGCAGTCAGTCAGTATCATGGCTTGTTGAGTTTTAAACTGGCCTGTGGATGAAAGGCAGTGGAGTGCTTGTGCCACTGCTTTTACCTCCATTGTTAGACTTGAAGTTATTAAATTGTGCGTGCCATTGTCTTCCTGGATAGTTCCGGCATTTTTGCTTCACTGTGTATCCCCAGCCTGACTAACCTTTGGTAACAGAACCATCTGTGTATATAACAATATCATCTTTTGTGCCAAGCTCTTCTACCTGCATCTGAATTTCTGCGTTGGTTTTGCCTTCTGGCCATTCTCAACAGTATGTTCCAAGCTCTGGAACGATGGCAAATTGGTTGAGGTGTTTGAAGTGTTCTGAATACTTTTCCCATTCCTTCGTTTCTTCGAGTTCTGCAAAATGGCACACAAGCTGTATACCGTCTTCTGCCTGTCCCATCCATGATTTTCCACGTCCTAGGCAAGTGCCTTTTGTTTCCTTGACCACCGCATGAAGCAGGTTTGGGGAATTTTCAAGTGCTCTGAACTACTGTGACGAGTCACTTGACAACTCCACCCAATCAGTCCAAACCACCCTCTTGTACAAACCCAAACGGCAGAATATACATCGCATCATAATAAAGTTGCCCGTCTCTCTCCCCTCTCTCTCCCCCTCTCCCTCCACACACACACACACCCTCTCTTACTGCAGCGTGAGCCGCCCCGGCTTGTGTTACCACAAAAGTTTACGTCGCCCTTCTCTCCTCACCTTCCTTCCCCACTCTCACCTAGCACAAAGACGGGACCCACTTCTCGCACACCTCTCTCCTTCCCTACACACACACACACACACACACACACACACCCCCATCCCACCCCCATCCCCCCCCCCCCCCCCCCCCCCCCCCCCCCGGACCATGTGCACAGCTGGGGGATGATGCAATTGTGTTCCCCCGTGCGTGGTCAATTAACATTCGTTCTTCAGATGTGTTCGTGAATTATCATATGCTGATCTATACCACTCAACACTTGCTAGGGATCAGCAATTAAAAACAGTGTATGAAAAAAAATCATTTTGAACTGACTTCAATAAACACATGATCCAGCAACACAAAACAATGTGAAAGACAATCACACTGTTGCCTGCACCTTCATGCTGGAACATGCATGGTGAGCACGTGAACTGCGTGACCCCTCCTTCTGGGGGTAAACAGGGGGAGAGGTCAGCGTCACATTTGCTGTTTTGGGACCAGCAAACAGTGGTTCAGTGTGATTCAGGCAGTGTTTATCGCACCACAATGGAACAGCAAGCACAAAGACGACGCCTTTCCGCAGAAGATATGGCGAGAGGAGTTGGGATGCTGCTAGGAGGGTCATCGCAACGAGAGGTTGCTGGAGCCTTGGGCGTATCCCAGAGCGTTGTTTCCCGTATGTGGAATCGATATCAAACAACAGGGACAGTCACTCCACGACATTCTGGAGGTCACCCACGTGTCACAACCCAGCGAGAGGACCGATATCTCCTTGTCCAGGCACGAAGAAATCCTTTCCACAATGCCACACAGCTGCAACATGACCTCCAGAATGCATCAGGGAACCGGGTGTCAACCCAGTCAGTCAGGAAAAGGCTTCACGACGGTGGTCTTCATTCAAGGGCCCCAGCAATTCGGGTTCCATTGACCAGAAAACATAAACAAGCAAGGTTGCTGTGGGCACCGGAGCACCAAGGCTGGACTGCTGCAAACTGGACTCCAGTTTTGTTCAGTGATGAGTCCAGATTTTGTTTGGACGTGACTGACCGGAGAAGGAGGGTGTGGCGAAGGCAGAATGAACGATTCCACCCCAACTTCATTGCTCAGCATGACCGCTATGGTGGGGGCTCAGTAATGGTGTGGGGAGGCATCTCAATGCAAGGCAAAACCGATCTGCTGGTGATGGAGAATGGCACCATGAATGCAGTCCGATACCATGACGAGGTTCTTCACCCCATTGTCTGACCCTACGCTGGTGCCATTGGTCCCGACTTCATCCTTGTGGATGACAATGCCCGTCCTCACCGTGCCCGCATTGTCAACCAGTACCTTCAGAATGAGGGAATTGCACGCTTGGAGTGGCCTGCACGCTCACCAGACCTCAATCCGATTGAGCATGTCTGGGATATCATCGGGCGAGCTGTCCAAGCACGTGAGTAGCTGCCTCAGAACATCCATGACCTTGGAGTTGCCCTCCAGGAAGAATGGGCCAGAATCCCCCAGCAGCAGATCAGGAACCTCATCTGCAGCATGAGGAGGCGTTGTAGAGCTGTGATCGCAGCCCGTGGTGGTCACACACATTACTGAGAGTCCATTCATTCTCAATTCCACACAGACAGCAGTGGATTGTTCAGGTTGACTCTTCCCTTCCATGCCCTGTTTCAGGTGGCTTTTAGGGGTTGTCATTTGTCCATTCTGTTTCTTGGTTTATCTGATGGAATTTCCCTCATTTTTGTTTGGTTTGGATGAAATAATGACTAATTAACAGTATTTGATCGTTTGAGTTTTGATTGACAGATATTCTGGACTATTACAGTGTGTTGAATATCTGATCCCTAGCAAGTGTTGAGTGGTATAGATGCCAAGGCACAGGTGTAGTTCAAATGTTCTCGATTGGACCAATCCACAATAAGAGGTGGGGAATGACAGACAAACCTCTCTCCTTTGACTCATCTTGATTGACACCCTGTCAGCCAGATCAGAAACCCGATTCGACAGTTTAGCACACAAATAGAAGACACATAGCATCACACATTCACTTTTCCTCAGACCAGCTGTATGTGAAACATGAAAAGACAGAGACGGGGTAAACAGAGAGAGTGAATGCTTATCTTGCTCTGCTCTATCTCCGAGTCTAAGTTTCATGATTCTCCCAGAAATGTAAGTTGAAACTATGTTTTTACATTTTGAATCTATACATTGATTGTATGTATGCCATGTGGTTTAGCAGTGTAACTTTGTGCCACTACTTGGTAACATTTATCAAAATGATGAATGAGTATTCTGTGGTAGTAGTTTGCTTGCCACCATGCGGTAAAAGCTATCACCATGTGGTTAAGATTATTTGTTAACAATCTGACCACCATTCTTTGTGTACAATCTGACAGTTGCCAGTATGCAGTTCTATCTGTTAGGATGATAACTGAATGATAAATGAATTCAGTGATTTCTTCTCCGAGAAGATAAAGCGTATTAGAGACAGTCTTGACTCTGATTCATGCCAGTCTGTTCTTTTTGATTTGTATGATGGACCTTTGTTTTCCTGTTTTGAACCTATTAGTGAAAAGCAGATTTTTGATTTGACTGCTCTTTCTCCTGGTAAAAGTTGTATCCTTGACCCTATCCCCACTCCCCTCATGAAACAGTGTGCCTCACATCTGGTGCCATTGATTACGTCCATTGTGAACAAATCTCTGGCATCTGGTTGTGTCCCTCCACAGTTCAAACATGCTGTTGTCACACCTTTGTTGAAGAAAAGTGGTCTTGACGAAAATGATATGAAGAATTTTAGACCAGTATCGAATCTTCCATTTCTTTCTAAAATCCTGGAACGTGTTGTCTTGAAGCAGCTCCAATCCCATTTGTCAGATAATGGTCTCCTGGAAGTGTGTCAGTCCGCTTATAGGAAAAACCACAGCACAGAAACTGCAGTTCTGAGTGTCTTAGACTGCCTGCTTTGTAAAACAGATGATAAACTGGTCTCCCTTCTAGCATTGCTTGATCTCAGTGCTGCTTTTGATACTCTTGACCACTCTATCCTACTCAAGAGACTCAAGGTTACTTTTGGATTTGACGATATGGTTCTCAAATGGTTCACATCATACCTTTCTGACAGGACACAGACGGTAATCGTTAATGGTGCTAAATCATCCCCTTCTCTTCTGTATGGTGTTCCCCAGGGCTCTGTCCTTGGACCAGTTCTTTTTACCCTTTATTCTCAGCCCTTATCTGACGTTATTTCTGCCCATGGCTGTGACTTCCACAAGTTCGCAGATGACACTGAACTCTCTAAGAGCGCAACCACCAGCGATTTTCAAGGTGCTCAATCAGATATTACCGCATGTTTTAGGGACGTAAAAGTCTGGATGACCAGCAACAAACTCGAGCTGAATAGTGACAAAACCGAGATCATGGCTGTTGGTACCTCCTCTCGTGTCAAGATGGTTAAAGCTGAGTCGGCAGAAATTGATGGTGTTGTTTTACCTTTCAAAGAGTCAGTGAAATATTTAGGTGTTAGCATTGATCAAACGCTCTCTATGCAGAACCAAATATCTAATGTTTGTTGTGCATACTTTCTGGAATTGCGACGTATTGCTTCTATCCAGTCTTACCTCTCCACACAGGCAACAATCAGACTCATCACCGCCATGGTAATGTCCCGACTAGACTACTGTAACTCTGTGTTAGCAGGACTTCCTTCAGAACAGCTTGCACGATTACAAAGGGTGCAAAACAGTGCAGCTCAGCTTGTTCTCAAAAAGCGTAAAAATGAGCATATTACACCTTTGTTACGTGAACTCCACTGGCTTCCCATCAAATATCGATGGCAGTTCAAAATCGCAGTTTTTGCCTATCGTTTCTTTGATGGGACACTCCCACAGTATCTTTCTGCTTCTCTGTCCACCTATCAAACTTCTCGGTCTCTTCGCTCATCTTCTCAAAAACTTCTGAAAATTCCTAGGCGCTCATTAAAGACAGTCGGTGAGAGAGCATTTAGCTTTAGTGCGCCCACTCTTTGGAATTCTCTTCCTGACAGCTTACGTGACCTGCCTACATTATCTAAATTCAAGTCAGAGTTAAAAACATACTTCTTTAGGAAAGCCTTCTTCAACCATAATATCTGAATGCTGTGTCTATTATTATGACCTGACTTTTTATGTACTGCATGCGTAACTGTATTGTTTACGCTTGAACCGATGAACTTGATAAGTGCGCCTGTGTCGGTAGGTGTGTGTGTGTGTGTGTGTGTGTGGTGTGTGTGTGTGTGTGTGTGTGTGTGAACACATGTTAGTGCGAGTGTTTGAGTGTGTGCTGAGCGCAATGAGTTGATCCCAAGAATTGCGCTATATAAAATCCATACATTATTATTATTATTATAAACTTTGATCAAAAAGGCAGTATGCCTATACTAGGTGAAAACTGCTAAGTTGATTTATAAATACTGGTGATTGTTGTAGTGTACGACTTTAAGTCTACACCACAGGTGTACTTGGGCTAAGTGTATTCCAAGTTTAACTCATGAGAAACATTGAAGAGTCATTTGACAAACTGTTTAGCATTGTATTACTGCCTTCTACCCTTTTGTAAGCTCCACTCAACCTCTAAACAAAAGTGGAGATTGATAATTACAGTAGAAACTCTACAATAGAGTAATCCTTTGCTGGCTGAGTTCTCACACCTCTTCTGAAAGGAAGAGGGCAAATGTGTGAACTCGACAAGCCAGACTCTCAGCTACTTAACTACAGACCAGGTTCTCTTTATCGCAGACCTGGGACTGTGGCTATGCTACAAACCGTGGCTGTGCTACAAACCGTGGCTATGCTACATACACTGGGCAAGACAGGTTGTGAAGACACACCACAGCCCAGCACTACAGCAACAGGTCTACACAGTAGGATCAGTCACCAGCCACAAGAGCTTTCCCTCACTTAATGATGAAACAGTGAGAATATGTCTATTGTTATTAACTTTAACTACTGCACTGGGTGTAAGCACGTGAAGTTGTGTAAAAGAGCACACAATTAAAGTAACATTGACATGTCCACTGGATACAAACTTTAACTACTTTCCAGTGTGTAAGCAAGTAAAGTTGATGTGTGGAAGTGCACTTAACTTGTGTCAAGTCTTTGTTGTTCAATCAGTACTGAATGTTTGAACTTCTAATTCTGTCTCTCGGAGCTACAAGTACTTTTAAGAGTACAAGCCTAAGGAAACTTATCCCAGAGCCACTATTGAGTATTTTAACAGTCCCGGGAACAAATATAAATTTATTTCGTTGACTAGTACGGGAAATTTGTTCCTTCCACCACTAGTAAGAGAGAGGGTGGAGGTGAAATTTTAACATCATTCTCATAGAGAAAGTATTTTAAGTCCTTCCCCTAGAGGACCCGCCTACCCACTCCCAACTCTCATCACAACTATGCCTTCACCTGTTCTAGCTTGTGTCTTGCCTGCATTGAAGGAAGGTCAAGCAAGTGTCGCATAGTTTCAACTGGTGTATTCTTCGTAGTTCCCAGGATCAGTCTCATTGCTTCATTTTGAATTCTTTCTAATTTAAGAAAATTGCTGTTGGACAGTGTTGTAAGCCCTAATCCATAATCAATCACACTGAGTACAAATGCGTGATACAATCGATAAAGATGGCACTGTTCAATGCCTTTAGCTACCATTGCTTTCATGGCAGATACACCTTTTTTTGCATTTAAGAACAATATTCTGAACATACTTTCTAAAGGTTAGCATTCTGTCAAAGCCTACAACCAAATAGTAATTCTGTCAAAGCCTACAACCAAATAGTGTAGGTTGTCAGTTGATTCAGTTGGTATTCCATTGAAGGAAACTGGTGAGGGTACTTGTCCTGATGTCTTGTTTTTGAGAATTCAGGCCAATATCTGGGCTCTTGTAGGGCTGATGTACGATCCACTTTCTTGACACCACTGAGTGATGTTTAAACTCATGCTGAACTGCTTCCATTCTTTCTTGTGCATTCTTTGATGTTTTGTCGATCAGACCATCATCTGATAGTGCCAACACTCCAGCAAATCTGTTTCTATTGAGGTCTGAAATGTCTTTAGTGTAAACATTGTATAAAAACAGGGGAGAGAGGAGAACCTTGAGGATTCCCATACAAAATTTATGAGATTCAATCATCCAGTCTTCAAGTCATAGGATGATGGTTCGCTCCTGAAATGCTACTGCAACCAATCGTGCAAGTGTCGTGCTGACTACATAGTCCAGGAATAGCTCAACAAGAAGCGGGAACTGGACTTTGTTGTATGCATCTTCCAGGTCATTGCAACTGCTAGCGTTTCTGTCACACACCGCGTTCGCACACACTTGTTCACTAACAGCATGCTTACTTGGTACACACGCATCTATTCCACTCATACAAAGGAGCACTACCAGGCCGAATTTTTAGTTTCACAACTCTCCCTTTCAATTTGTTATTTATCAAAACCAAAGTGAACAAATATTTACAAGAATACAATTCTGCTCTTTTCTGTCCCATTCTTTACAAACAAGACAACTCTAGTCATTTCAGTTTCATATCTTGGCACAAGTAGGATTAAATGTGTGCTGGGTTAAGAATCCATCTTTTGGATCTGTCAGGGGAGGCTGCCAACCCTTGGCTGGACGTTGAGGTGTCCTGAAAGAAACCCCAGGTCCCATAATTCATTTTTAGAACGATTTCCTTCCTCCCCCCCCCCCCCCCCCCCCTTCCTTTCTCTCTTTTCTTTGTGAAGAGAAAACAAAGGTAAAAAAAAACTTTTTCACCTCGGGGTAAAATTCGTTGATTAAGAAGACAGAGATGCTAAAACAGTACGTTTCAGGTCATAGACCCTTTCTCAACTGCACAGGGAAGGGGGCAAGAAGTAAGAATAAAAGGCTGACTGCTACTCACAGAAAAAGAAAGCAATCAGTGGTAGGAGTGAGTAGAGTTAAACAGTGAAAGGAAAACTTAAAGTGGGAGGGGGGGGGGGTGTTAAGGAAAAAGGGGAAGGTGTATGTGTGTGTGTGAGCCCCACGGAAGCATGTGTACATGTCCGCCCGTATGTGCGTGAGCATGTGCGTGCGTGGGGTCGTGTGCATACGTGCGCCTGTCTGTGTGCTCGCATGATTGTAAGAAGGTGGCGGGAAAGTGTGGAAGGGAGGAGGGAAATTGGAAGGGGGATGGAAAAAAAATGTGAGAATTACACACACTAGGGGGAAGGGGGGGGGGGGAGGGAAAGGGAGTTAAACTATAAAGGGAAAGGGGGAGAGTGGAGAAGGGGAGGAGGGAGATGAAGAGAATGTGTGTGTGTTTGCGTGTGTGTGTGAGCGTATGCTCCGTTTCTCCAAAGTGCCACTACCTACAGTTGGAGTTAACAAGCGAAATGTTCTCAAGAAAATTAATATTATCTCTTTTCTTCTTTTTCCTCTTCCACACACAAAATTATACATAAACATGAACAGATATTCATGAAGCATCTCTGTTTCTCCAAAGTGCCACTACCTACAGTTGGGGTTCACAAGCGAAATGTTCTCAAGAAAATTAATATTATCTATTATATTTTTTTCCTTTTCTTTTCAATAATATACACGATTGCCATACAAATCAATCACGAATCCCCAACTGACAACTCACCTCTAGGGAACAAGCACTACACTTATGCCCTAGCAGACTTCTGCCTGCAACTACACTTTAGACCACTCACAGGTCACTTGACATTTCTGACCTCTCACAGGTCACAGGACCAAAGTCCTAGTATACCAACCCCCCAGGGGTTGTTACGCCTATCGACCAATCCTGGTCACAGGGAACCAAAGTCCCATTAACCCCGAAAAGGTTAACAATCCAAATCTTCACGTCTGTCTTCCTTCAAGCCATCCCCGGGTCTGATTCAACATGTCATTCACTGACTCACACCAAAGTGAGCTTCACTCATAATCCAAACCTCAGCGTCCTATCCAATCAAAATCGCGCTTACTTATTTGGTGTCACTCCATGACTTGATTTTTTCACACAGCTGCACAAACAGCGTGGCTCTACACCACAAGTGCACAAGTCCACCAAAAAAAATCACATTGATTGTTTCCTAACATCATTTCAATGCTCACATCAAATACATCTCCATCCTCAATAACGTTTATGACACAATGCAAACTGCTTATCATGACAGTGTCTTCCTTTCTTTGGAATCCTTCATATTCTTCAAAGGCAAAAGCGGCTGCGTTTTCTAAAAGCGGCTGCCTTTCTAAAGGTCAGCATTCTGTCAAAACGTACACCCCAATAGCGTAGGTTTCAGTTGATTCAACTGGTATTCCATTAAAGGAAACTAGTGAGGGTACTCATCCTCATTTTTTGTTGTTGAGAGTGCAGACTGGGCTTTTGTAGGGATGATGGACGATCCAGTTTCTTGACACCACTGAGCAATGTTGTTCAACTGTTGCTGAACTGCTTTCCTTCTTTCTGGAGCATTCTTTTATGCAGATTAGACCATCATCTGCTAGTGTCAACACTCGAGCAAAAAAAAAGAAAAGGGATTAGCAATTCAAGGATGACAATATGCTTTAAAACACATGGTTCTATCCAAAACTGTTACTCTTTGAGAGAGAGAGAGAGAGAGAGAGAGAGAGAGAGAGAGATCATTTATATATATATAATATTATATATATATATATATATATATATATATATATATAATATATATGAGAGAGAAAGTTCAGTTTAAAAAGTCATACAAAAAAATGGTAACACTTCGGTATTTTCAAACGAAAAAATAATGTTTTGAGCTTTATTTCATAGGAAACTTTATTCAGTCAATTCGTCAATGAATCTTTCTTTAACATGAAAATGTGATGAGAAACAGTGCTACCTTTCTGCATAGAGTTTGCCACAAGGAATGATAGCCACATTCGACGTGTTTGTACCAACAGTAGGGTTAACTGGTTAACTGCACCTTTCGTACAAGAGTCGAACTATGCTCGCCGGGGCAGATGACAACAAAAGGAGTGCCAAGGCCTGAGGTCTTCGACACAGCAGCTGAACGAAGTCATTATGAGTACTAGACACTATCTGATACCATAATATGGTGGCAGCAGAAGTTAAACAAGCAACAAAAACAAAACAAAACAAACAAAAAAACATGGCCAAGATACCTGAAATGTGTTGGACTGAGGAAAATTTACCCGAGGGGCTAAATATTTTCAAAAAAAAAAAAAACATGACATACTATCTAGCAGACGAAGAAATCACACAACCTGAAAAACAAGCGTTGAAAATTCTTCGAGGACTTGGTGCAGAAGGCATCAAACATTTGCAAGCTTCAAGCCTAACCTAAGAAGACAAAAAAGATCCAAACAAAACATGGGAGTTTTTAGATTCACAGTTGAAAGTGAATGTGAATTTCAGAGTTCACAGACTTCAACTAATGAACATGAGGCAAAGAGAAAATGAAACACTGGACGATTTCTGCTCCAGAGCCAGAACAGTAGCCAACAAGTGCCAATTTGACGAACAAGAACTTGAAGAGGACGATTTCTGCTCCAGAGCCAGAACACTAGCCAACAAGTGCCAATTTGACGAACAAGAACTTGAAGAGAGAATGATCCTATTTTTCTACTCTAGCTCTTTGCATTGCTTCCCAAATTATATTGGCAGATTCTACACAGCCAGAGACGCCTTGGATGCCTCCTCTCTGGAATGACGAATTCACGTAATGAGCTGACATCTACAAAACTGAGAAATATGCCAGTTTAGCCAGCAGTTTGTGAGAATCTGGCTTCCAGGTCCAAGCTTTTGCCACAAAGGTTGGAGTAAGGCGATTTGCAGGCTCATCAGCCCATGATCTCAGAAAACATTTCGGGATTTCTGGTAGGAAGCGACCAAAACCTTGAAGGCAATGGCAGAGGCAGCTGAAAAGAGTTCTTGCTGGATCTGGTCAAAGAAGAACAAAAGTGAATTTTGTAAGGCATAGATTTCCCAACATAGAACTGGTATCTGCTGGCGATGTGGGTAAGATCCGTCTAAAATAAAAAAAATAAAAAGGCATGTCTTGAAAAGCCCACCCATTCAAAGGTGTTGGCTCGGATTCTGACCGCACCAGGAAAAAAAAAAGGACGGATGGAGGGGGGGGGGGAGGGGGGGAGGGGGGAAGGTTGGCAACAGAAGGGCATCTGAAAGTCACAACCTGGATGTGGCCTAGCCCCCACAGAATGTCAGGAGTTCAGGGCCAAAACACTTGTCTGATGGAGGTTTCTTCTCTGAAGACCTTCTGCTGTCAAGTTCTCCCTAGAATTTCTTCCTACCTATTTCCCACCTGTGGTTACCAGATTACGTTGGCTTTTCTGAAGATGTGGACGAACTGTTGAATATGTTTCTTGTTCGTGTAATGATTTCTAGCATCTGATTTGCTTTGTCATTTGTCTTTTGAATGTGTATGTCAAACGTCAATCTATCTGATCAATTATCAGATGTAATATTGAGGTCTTTTTCTTCATCTGCACATCATTTCTTAAGAAACGTAGATCTACACCTGCATCCCTTTCACCAGTTTGACAGCAATCCAGGAAAAAAAAATGAATGGGAACCATTCCTTTTCCTGGACTTAACCTTCCTGGAGTTGCAACCTTCCCATGATCAGACGGCTTGCACTGTGCCGTGATCCCTTAGGCTATACTGTCTGGGCATTAATACTTGAATGGAAGGCTAGTGTTTGTAAACGCTTGTAGGTCTGTACAGCCAAGTTGCTGACTGGCCTAACAACTACGTGGTAGAACTTGATGCCCCTGGCAGAGTGTCCCATAGTGAGGGCCCAGGCAAATAGTTACCCACCTTTTTCCTGTTACATCTTCAGTCTTTCATAATTAATAGATTTGTTCTATCTTCTTCTCCCCTTTAAGTCTTCTTTTCCTCATTCTTTTCTCTGTGGTCTCTGACTGCGTTTGCCGTGTGGTGCGACCTGTGACGGAAGGGAGTGAGATCCTGGTGATTGAGAGGGAAGGTGCTCTCAACACATCTCTTCAGCTCAGACCTCTTCTAGACAGGGGGCACACACTAGACCAGAAGTATCAGTCACTAATCACTGCATGGGGCTGGATCAAGACAGTTTCCTAGTAGGCCAAGGTAGTCCCTGCAGCGCTCAGCTCTCTGTACCTGGGAGTTGGTCAGGAGTGATAGCGTTGGTGGGCTCCTCTTTGTTGTATACCCCTCCCAAAGCTTGGAAGGGGTCAAGACTGTGGTTTTTTGGCCCTGGCCCCCTAGTTGAACTCCAGGGTGAGTGGGTAAGGGAGGGATGAAAAAACAGCAACAAACAAACATGGCTTTTTCACGCTCACCTACCCCCTTTCAAAAAACGTAAAATATTAGTAACTTCAAAAATGTCCCCGGAATCAAATATCGATAGTGACCCATAAGCTAAAACTAAAAGAAAACAGGGTTCTGGGCTTCCTGGCTAGTGGCAGAAGGACCTGACGAGGACAAACCTTTATCAGCATTAAGTCCCTTCGCCATTCAAAGTGGTTTTCAACGCATTGCAGGTAATCCTGATTTGATTAAAATACTTCGTAATGGCTCACTCCTCATCGAGTGCAAGTTTAAGGTCCAAGCAGAACAGCTTCAAAGCGCTACAAAGCTGGTGGACAGGGGGACCAGTGTGATTCCTCACAAACAATTGAACTCATCGAGAGGAGGTATAAAATGTCCCAATCTCAGAGGCGTCTCGGAGACAGAAATTCAGAGCCTCAAGGGCTAATTGATGTTCACCGAGTAACTGTATGGAAAGGATCAGATAGAGTGCCCACAAACACGCTGTTTCCCACTTTTTGCTTGCCGTTTCTTGCATGGTCACAGTTGGCTACCTCATCATGAAAGTCGAACTCTATGTCCCATATCCAGTGAAGTGTTTCCATTGCCAGAAATTTGGCCATGCTCATGACAAGTGCTGGGGGGAGGGAGGAGGAGGGGGGAAGAGAGATTTGCGGTTGGGCTGCAAAGCAGTCCATGAAGGGCCTTGCCAAGGACCAGCCCTTCGTGCCAAGTGCAGTGGTAGCCACCCCTCTTCCTTACGGGACTCTCCAAAGTGAAAAATGAAACAACCATCCAGCGAGTTAAAGCAGAAAAAAAAGAATTCTTTTCCAGGAAGGAAAAAAAAAAAAAAAAGAAAGAAAAAGAAAAAGACTTGCACTTAGCCCCAATCAGAAATGTTGTACACAGCCACTGCCAACAAGAAGTCTAGACAGTGTGTCTCCTGTCATACGGACACCTTTTATTTTTCGAAGCTTGGTCAGGAAAATCAACTTGCGTAATGGAAAAAGCTGTTCGAAGATCTGCAAGTCCTCCTGAGAAGACCAACGCTCTCAGTGGAGGCGTTAAACCCGCTTCACCTCAAGTCTCTCCTGCAGCCGAAAAAGTCTGCTGTTGAGCAGGCTGGGAAACAGACCCCTCCCAGATCCCCCCAGCCTCGCTCCACTGGGATGGATGGGAACAGGAAATTGGCTGTTTCCCCCCCAAAGGGAGTGAAAAAAGAGCAGGATGACAATGACGTCGCATTCTATTTTTAGTAACGGAGAGGATATCACATACGATCACGTAATCATGTTGGGACATGTTTGAACGTGTTTTTTTTTTAGCAAGGTGACGTGAGGCATGCATTAGAATTGGCTTGGAGCACAAGGCTATGGCTCTGTCTCCTTTATAATCCAACTTAAATAGCCCAGAGTTCGTGTGTCGTACTTGCAATGTGCTTGGCAGCAGGGAGGAGGATGCCAGGGTTGCTGTTGGGTCTTGCAGTGGACAAACTCTTCAAAATGACCCTAGCAGGCTGGAGAAGGGAACCAGTCCTGATAGCTTTGGTAAAAGCGTTCTCGCTTCTCAGGATGTACTGCACCTTCCAGGGAGGGTTCAGACAGAGCCATGTGGAGACTGTCTGTGTCTATCTGACGTCTGGAAACGAAAGTGTCGATGCAGTCATAGCAGAACTGTAACATCCTCAGTTTGGCATTTTGGAATACAAAGAACCCGATGTGGTTAGGTTACACATAATGTTCTTTTTGCTGAGCTCTACTTCGTTCAGCCTAGTCATGATCTCCGACATTTTTTTAAGATGAGAGTCATTGACTTTTTTTTTTTGGGTGGTGATGTTGTCGAGGTAGGCCACATATCTGTGCTTGGTGACATTGTTGATGGAGCGACTGTAGGCTGATTACCATGGAGTTTCATAGTATCCGCAATGAAGAAGTCACCACCGTTTTCATCCCCCTGGCATTGTGCTTCGGATACTTTGTCCCCAAAGGCTTTGAAGCTAGATTGAGGTCCATATTCCACCACCTCTTGAATGTCGGTGACCAAATACCATCAGAGTAAAGGTGTTGCCAAGTGGATCTCCTTGCACCAGTAGCTGCTGATCAAGGTCCTTCTTGGGGTTGAAAGAAGTTTGTGTTCTCAAGCGTAGTCTCTCATGTAGTCCCCGATGTCGTCCAAGCAGACGTCTGTGTTTTTGAAATAAGGCCACAAGTGGTCAGGGACATGGATGTCACATTGGACCAGGCTGAACAGACATCCTTTCCAGAAAGCTTTGACATGACAGGGGACGGTGATAGGACTCTGTTGAAAAGGAGTGTCAGGGAACTTCGTTTTGAGGAAGGTTTTGAGGTCTTTGTTGCTTTTTTTCTCTTCCATCCATTGGCGTTACCGTATTTCCGCGAGCTGAACTCTGACGTCTTCCTCAGGTAGTGGGCAATCTCGTCCGCAGGTCGCTGAGAGGTTTGTCACTGATTGGGTGTGACGCAGATAATGTGTTAAGGCACATGTATGCCCGTAGGTGACAGCCATGGAAGTTGAAGGCTCTCTAATGATGCACATTCCAGCCATCCATGTGTATCCTACGTTGTCCGAGTGCTTGTTCCTTGTTGTTGAATTGTAATGTAGGGGAATCCTTGGTTGGTGGATCTCCATCTCCCACTCCAGTCGTTCCCGAGCAAGGCGTCCGTATTTGATGACTTTTTCAGCCTTGAATCCGGTTTCTTTCTTTCTGCTCATAGGGTGTTCTGTGGGCATGGGCTGCATGAAGGCCACAGGTAGAAGGCACTGACGTCGTAGTCTTCTAGGGTCTGGGCCAGATCGCCTTCAGGACCTCGAAGAGGAGTCTGTCTTTTCTCAAAAAGGCGATGAAAGACAACGCTGGGTCTGCCGACTTGATGGGTTCACAAAAGCTGATGAGGTCCTTTTCCTCGCGTTGATAAGGCTGAAGTACATGTCCTCGGATAGCATTTTAAACAGGTACCGTGGGGTGAGTCCAGGTACCCCGATGCCATCTCTGAGCATGTCCAGGCCCAAACTGTGGTAAAATCGAGTTTGTTTTTCCATAGCTTCCAGGAAGGGAACAACATCTTTGTTGTCATACCATACCAGGAAGTCCTTGAGTGTGCTCATGCCTTCTTCTTTCCACACTCTTTGACAGTAGGCATAGTCTTCCTCTGATGTGTGTGCTCATGTCTTCTTCTTTCCACACTCTTCGATGAGACGGCTTCCCTGGTTCATCCATCAGATCCAGATGCATTCTCCCCATCATGTCGATGAGGCGGATTCTCTGGTTCATCAGATCCAGATGCAGTCTCCCCATCATGTCGATGAGGCGGATTCCCTGGTTCATCAGATCCAGATGCAGTCTCCCATCATGTCAATGAGGTGGATTCCCTGGTTCATCAGATCCTGATGCAGTGTCCCCATCATGTTGATGAGGCGTCTTCCCTGGTTCATCAAATCCAGATGCAGTCTCCCCATCATGAGGCGTCTTCCCTGGTTCATCAGATCCAGATGCGTCTCCCCATCATGTCAGTGAGGTGGCTTCCAGCAGCAGCTCTTCTGTGGGCTTGCAGTCCTCAATTGTTGTTTCCTTGGGTGTCATCCCTAAGGCCAGACGTGTCAACCCTATGGCCAGACGTGTCATCTGTATGGCCAGACGTGTCATCCATATGGCCAGACGTGTCATCCCTATGGCCAGACGTGTCGCGGATGAACAAAGCAGTATGGAGATGACCTCTTTGCCGTTTCCTTGGGTGTCATCCATATGGCCAGACGTGTCATGGATGAACAAAGCAGTTTGAAGATGACCTCTTTGGTGTGCCTCCTGGCCATAGTTCAGCAATGTTTCCAGCATGGCCCTGTAGGGGCTAGGTGTTTTCTGAGGTGGTGACCAAAACCCCATTCAGAGTCATGTCCATTTGAGACACCATACAGTGCAGGAACTTGTTGACGGGTCGCAACTTCTCCATCGTCCAGATTGGTCCCATCGGCTTTGGTCACTTTGGCCTGAACAGAGAGGTAGGCATTGCTCAGATTGGTGTACTCGGATGTCCCTCCTGATATGACATACTATGTAGGAGCCCCTGGTGACAGTGTAGCCAAGAGGAAGATCTCCACAAACTGTCCTTCTTCCACCAAGGTCTGTGTCAGGAGTACCGAAAAATAAAGCCAGTCCTGACTGCATGCTTTCTGAAGAGAGAAGATGAAGGAGAGGCATGTTAGCCAAGTCTTTGAAACCTTTCTCTGTGGCTCTTTCTTCCGCTTTGGGGCTGTTTTCTTCCTGTGGGCTAGTTTTACACATTTGGGGCTGGTTCACCTGGAGGGAAGCCTGGAGCCACTGTTCCCATGGCTTGTTCAAACAGCCTCTTTCCCGCTTCTTTCCCTCTTTGTTTCAAGGCTGACTTGATGTTTTGATCAGACAGGATGTCCAGGGCTGGATTGATTCCTGAACCCACGCCTTCCTTCAGCGCAGCTCTTCCACTACTCCTGATAACAGGCATCACCAGACGACCAATTCCAGCCAGGTTTCCCAGGCCATGCACCCCTGATGACAGGCATCACCAGACGTCCAGTTCCTGCCACCAGGTTTTCCAGGCCATGCGTCCCTGGTACAGGCATCACCAGACGTTCAGTTCCTGCCACCAGGTTTCCCAGGTCATGCACCCTGATACAGGCATAACCGGACGTCCAGTTCCTGCCACGAGGTTTCCCAGGCCATGCACCCTTTAATTTCTACCTCCTGCAAATAAAGGCAACCCATGGCCCGCTTGATGACAATAATAGTCTTTGCATACACCACAGTTGGACTTTAACGGAATATGGAGTATCATATATTGTGGTTTACAGGTACCAGTTATGCCGTCTATGCAGATGCAGCGTAACCACCATGTGTCCGCTGGAAAATGACAGGGATTCACCCATGTCAGTACTTTAAAGGATTTGCACAGAACTAGACTCAGAGGGATGTAATGAGGTTTGACAAAGATTTGATGAAACACTTCTCCTTCTTGATGCTTGATGATCGATACAGTTCTGAATAGAGGAGTCATGACGTCACCCACGGGTCTCAGGCGCACTAAATCACAGTGGACGAAGATCGTTTTGAAACTCTGATTAATGTCCATCACGACAGGCGCCTTCCATCTCGTCTTGCCTTTAAAATGTTTGTCCGCAGGCACACCTAAAATTCTTTGCAAAGCTGGACTGAGAATCATCGTGGACCCCTTCTCCTTCATGACCACTTTATTTTCTTCGATACTTCGATGTAGGCAAAGGCCAGGTCTTTTCTGTGAGCTTTGTTCGCAAAGTACTTTGCAGACTTAATTTCGTTGTTCAAATCTTCAATGAATTCCTCATTGGACAAATACAATCCACTATTCATTATCACTCTCTCTTTCATCAAGGGGTTGGTAGATCACTCCTCCGAACTGCCCTCTTTCTATATTAATTTTGAATAAATAGTCTGAACTTTCAGACTCTCTATCAGGGGGAGTATACTCGAGCCACACGTCTTTGTCTACATTAATGTAATTGTTTGTACACTGAATCTCTGCCAAACCCACTTCCCACTCTCCATTCAGATCGATTTCTTGAGGGAGTTTGGTAACAAAGTGGGTGGAATGATTCTCTGGAGAGAAAAAAATCCAAAGAACTGTTGCTTGGCAGGGTCAGGTAAAAAGCCATTATTTCTCTCCCATCGACGGGTTAGGCAGTACGTAGCCCAAGCAGCTTCCGAGCAAAGCGATCCACAAGTTGTCTGTCCCGTGAATTCGAGATAAATTAAACAAAGACATACCTGCTACGATAGAAGTCAGGATAATCTGGCAGAAAAATACAATCTCGCTTCTTGGAATTGACGACCAAACATTTGCCACACGTTAGATGCTCTATTTCGTTTGACCACTTGGTCTTTGACTCCTTCTTCTATAGGTGCCTTGTTCATGATGGCTGGACAAGATCTTTCTGGGAAATACAAGAATTGAATGAGGGAGGGTACCCTCTCCACTTGACTAAATGTTCTCGTTGACCCTTCTTTTTAACCCTTCCTGGATCTCAGAACGCTTTCGATGCGAAAGACGTCCCCCCCCCCCCCCCCCCCCCCCCCCCCCCCCCCGTCTTTTATTCTTACTCATAAAACGAACCTTCAAACTCATCACCGGCATCATCTTGAATCTGGTAGGTGATGGGTGCAGTCTTTTTCACTGTACTGACCACTAATAGTTCCTCTGTCCATGAAGATAGGATGCCCTTCTTAAAAGTCCTTCTACTTTTGCTGATATGTACTCTGTCACCTACTTTCAGTGTAGGCTCTGTCCTTGATGATGATGATAATGATCCGCGGAGTGTTTTCCACATTTTCTCTTGACTGGTCACTGTCACATCCACCGGTCTAGTCTTAATACTTCGATGAAAAGTGTGGTTATAGGCCTTCACAAACTGCTGCAAAATATCCACAGAGGTCAGCGTGTCTTTGTGCGTGAAATATCTCCACAGATATTTCAATGTCCTGTTCGACGATTGAAGCTTTGATGTCTTCATTTTCAGAGACGAAAAAATCAGTATTACTGTCTTTCAGCTATTTCTGAAAACTTTCATTCATAAACTCAGCTCTTTTATCCGTTTGTAAACGCTCAGGTTTTCTCCCTTCTTTTAGAATTCTCTCAAACCTCTCACTAATGTCGGTCCCGTTTTGTCTTTTTAAGGAACGACCCATGCGTACTTACTTAACACATCAATATCAGTAAAAAAGAATAGCCTTTTTCATGGACTGAACGTCGATCAGATCACTTTGCCATTGAACGTCTATCATACTCACCTTCACTTCGCGAGGAGGAAAGCTCTTGAAAGCTCAACCAGTCTTTCACTTCTTTCTTTCTTTCGTTGGGTCGATCTCAATCTTTCTACACCCCCAAATGCTGATGAGTGTGATGGTGAATAATAATGTCTTCAGTCGCTGGTTTTTCATAGTATATTATATTCTGATCCAGAGCATGCTATCCTGTCTCTTCTTCCTCTTTCTTGGTGTCTTTTTGGGTCTTTCTGATTACCCTTGAATGAAGAGCCAACGTTCCGGGCTACCAATCACGTCTTACGAGATGTTTATCTCTTCTAAGGCCTTAGCAAACAGGGTTTCTCGTTCTTTTCCTCTTTCATAACACATCATGATCAAGTCCACCAGGTTGGATTTTTTCAATAACGGTCCTTGATAGGTCACTTCTCCACGATCGTTCCACGAAAAAACCCTGACTCCGTTTGATGCATTGTAACAATGTCTCTGTGTCAAGGGAGCGAGACCTCTCACAAAGGGCCTTAAGCGCTTTAGACAACAAGAATGCCGCACGTAGTAGAGAGATAGATGATCGACCGATTGGCAGCTGCGCCTTCGCCTGGCGCATACGGTCGAACTGAGTCAAGGAGGTTGAAGTGGTCAGGTGACAGATGGCTCCTAAGGTAGTTAGGGCCCCTTCCGAGTTCGAACTTCCCGGTAGCGAAAGGGAAGAAAATTTATCCACTGGGACTACGGAGTATCAACTGAGTGCGAAAGATGCAGTCAGCTGAAGTTGCTTTGTAAACAAACCTTTAAGAACAGAAGTCTTGGGCTTGTTCAGATGGTATTGCTGTGGGGCACTATGCTGATGCTTTGTCAGGCTGGTTGAATGTGTGTGGACGTCATTGTTGTAGCTTCTATAGGATAATCACTGTGTGAAAGTGGCTCCCGGAGTCAGCAGGAATTTTCAATGTCCATTTGGTACGAAGTGGTTGTTTGCTGAGCAGTCTGGTAAAGTTGTGTGTAAATACTGGCATGTGCAAGATTGTAGCAAGAGGGGAATTCAGTGTACTTGTGAACAAGGTGGTAGAGCAGCAACATGGACAAAGGCATGGCCCAAAGGGATATCCTTTGTGTCCATCCCTATATAAACTGAGGGGAGAACAATACCAGGGGAGAGGGGAGAAGTAGCCTACACCACACGAGAGAGACAGAGAGAGAGAGAGAGAGAGAGAGAGAGAGAGAGAGAGAGAGAGAGAGTAAGGTTGGAAGAAACGTGGTCTGGGCGACAGAAGTGACAGCAAGGTCTTAGGCATAAAAGACAGGCTGAGAAAGAAAGACTGCGTTCGAAACCCAGAGGTGGGTGAAAGAGACAAAGAAGATATCTTCGTCGAGTTCCCAGAGATGACCATGGAGACCCAGTCCTGGAACCTGGTGCCAGTCAACCAAGGGTGTCACCATCACCCAGTGCTGAAGAAAACTTGAAGTGACTTGTTCGAGAACTGTGGTATGGTGTGCAAGTGTATGTGTGTCGAAACCTGGTCAGGTAAGAAGCCATTTTATTGTAACCTGAGATTGGGGAGTATTGATCTTTCATGTTTTGATTATTCCATTTTGTGTAATTGGATTTTTCATGTGTAATTATAAGTAGCATAGAAACTGTATTTCGTGTTCTCAGGAGGGTTAGGAGAGAAACGAATGCGTGATATCCCAACCCCAGAGAGAGGTGAATGGTTGGTGGGTGCATGGGTGCGCATTTGCGTGTATGAGTGCAGAGATAACCTTGGTGTGCTAAGCCTGACCAATGCATCAACTTAGTTCACTTTAGCAATACCATCACAGTCTCCCCCATCCTGGACACTCTGCCTTTTTCTTCATAGAGGGAGGAACATTCTCCAAAATGCCTCTCTCCATAGGATCTTGTTTCTTTTCTTCAGGGTCTTGTTGAGGCTCTTTCATGATTCCTAGAGACTGGTCGTCATACTGTTCCAATACTTTAAAAAAAAAAAAAAAGGAAACAGCATCTGATTTGAAGTTGTCGCTTTGTCATGATCACTGACGCGGTCAGCGTTCAAAATGTCTTGCATCTCTCTGTTCATCCCTTTTAAACTTTCTAACTTGGCATCAAGAACAGGCGGTGCTGACGATTCCACCACTCTGGGATCCACCAGCCCATTTCTTTAGCATCCCCCATTATATGATGGTTGACAGAGCTCCCGTAAGGGCACCTAAATATCGGTTTCAGAAGGAGGTGTAAAAACCCTCAGAATCTGCTTTCTCTTTTTCAGCAATGTCTTCTTCTTAGACAACGCACATAAACGGTGCTTGTACTTGGAAAGTATCTTCTGATGACGGTCAGTGGAACGTTTCCTTTCAATACGTTTTTGGAGCGCTCACAAATAAAAAATTTTCAGATTTTTTTTTCACAAATTCTGTCTTCCCAGCCACACTTGGGCCTGCAATCACGCAGGTAAAGGGATGATTCATATTGATCATGCACAAACGTACCAAAAAAACCACAAAAATGGGCGTACCACTCAGCTGCTTTTGCCATTGTCCTTAAGGTTGGAGTCCTCTTTCTACAGGAAATCCCAAGCTGTTTTGATGAGATTATCATTGTTTTTTTGTTTCAATGACCCTGAGTTGAGTACTATATTAGGCCTCAAGCTGCTCTTCCTGATGACTGATGTCTGCATGGTTTTCCCATTCTGAAAGCCGCTCCATGCTCCACATCCCTCATCCCCAATGGTTCCCACATGATTAAATTCGTGTTGTCATGAGAGGGCGGCAAAGGTGATTGATCAACTTTCCAAAAATGCTGAAATAAACACTTGAGCAGATTCTGTATTCCTCATACCCATTTAAAACCTAAACCATTGTGACGAGTCACTTGACAAGTCCACCCGATCAGTCCCAAGCAGCCACCCTCTTGTACAAATTGTACAAACACAGGCGCCATTCTCCCCCCTTTCTCTGTCCCATCTGTCTCACACAGGGCTGTAAAGATTTCTAATGTATGCCAACCCCTCCCCCCCCCCCCCCCCACCCCTTTCTCTCCTTCTTTCTCTCCCTGATGTAGCGAGTCAAGATGTCACATCACGCCATTCTCTCCCCACCTTCCTTCCCCTCTCTACACCCCCATGGTTGTGTGCAAGCGTGAGACGTGAGACGCCCGGCTTATGTCACCACAAAAGTTGATGTCATTTTCGGAATACGTTGCTTGTCACTCCTCTTCTGTCCTCACTTAACACAAAGACACGGGGCCCTCTTCTCGCTCACCTCCCTCCTTCCTACTACCTCCCCCCTCCATATCCACCATCTGCACACTGACAGTCACGCGCTGGGTGCACAGCAGGTAGGTGATGCAAGTATGTTAACCAGCACTTGGATACTTTGCTTGCGTTCTTCTGCTGCGCTTTGTGAATTATCATACGTTGATCTAGGTGCCCAGTTCAAACGGTCGCAATTAGTCCAATCCATAGTGAGTAGTGGGAGGAACAAAACCTTCCCCCTCTCCCCTTCAGTATCTTGATTGACACACTGTCAGCCAAATCAGAAACCTGATTCGACAGTTTAGCACACAAATAGAAGACACATGGTGTTGCAAATTCACTGTTCCTCAGACCAGCTGTATGTGAAACATGAAAAGACAGAGACGGGGTAAACAGAGAGAGTGAATGCTTATCTTGCTCTACTCTATCTCCGAGTCAAAGGTTCACTGTTCTCCCAGAAATGTAAGTTGAAACCATGTTTTTTACATTTTGAATCTATGCATTGATTGTATGTAAGCCATGTGGTTTAGCAGTGTAACTTTGTGCTAATACTTGGTGACATTTATCAAAAAGATGAATAATTATTCTGTTGTAGTAGTTTGTTTGCCACCATGTGGTAAAAGCTATTACCATGTGGTTAAGATTCTTTATCAACAATCTGACTACCATTCTTTGTGTACAATCTGACTTTTGCCAGTATGCAATTCTATCTGTCAAGATGATAACTGACTGGTAACATTTGATAAAAAATTAAAAAAAATACAGTATGCCTGTACTAGGTGAAAACTGCTAAGTTGATTTATGAATACTGGTGATTGTTGGGATGCTTTGTAGTGTATGACTTTCAAGTCTACCCCACATGTGTACTTTGGCTAAGTGTATTCCAAGTTAATGTAATTTAATTCCTAAGAAAACATTGAAGAGTTATATGACTAAAATTGTTTAGCATTGTATTACTGTCTCCTTCCCTTTGTAAACTCCACTCAACCTCTAAACAAAAGTGGAGATTGAAAATTATAGTAGAAACTCTACCCTAGAGTAATCCATTGTTGGCTGAGTTCTCACACCTCTTCTGAAAGGTAGAGGCAAATGTGTGAACTCGACAAGCCAGATTCTAAGCTACTTGACTACAGACTAGGTTTTCGTATCATGGACCTGGGACTGTGGCTACGCTACAGACTGTGGCTACGGTACATACAGTGGCTACGCTACATATGCCTGGGCAAGACAGGTTGTGAAGACACACCACAGCCCAGCACTACAGCAACAGGTCTACACAGCAGGATCAGTCACCAGCCACCAGAGTGAGATAAACTGTCCTCTCAGACTTTACATAAGTCATAATACTCCAATGCGGCTCCAACTCAACTCATTCAGAACTTTCCCTCACTTAATGATGAAACAGTGAGAACTAAACCTGAGCCTATAGGACAGACCAATCTATTGTAAACTAAATTTAACTACTTACCCATGTGTAAGCAAGTAAAGTTGACGTGTGAAAGTGCACTTAACTTGTGTCAGTTCATTGTTGTTCAATCAGTATTGAATGTTTGAACTTCTCTCTAATTCTGTCTCTCAGAGCTACAAGTACTTTTAAGAGTACAAGCCTAAGGAAACCTATCCCTGAGCCACTATTGAGTATTTTAACAGTCCCAGGAACAAATACAAATTTCTTTCGATGACTAGTACCAGAAAGTTGCTCCTTCCACCACTAGTAAGACAGAGGGTGGAGGTGAAATTTTAATATAACTCTATTAAAGAAAATATTCCAAGTCCTTCCCTGAGAGGACCCACCAACCCACTCCCAACTCTCGTCACAACCATACATTTCAGTGCTATGATGTCAAAGACTTCTGGCAGGATAAATGTAGCACACATATGGATAACAAAATTGACTCTCTCAACTTGCCAAAAATGCTACAAATAAACACTTGAGCAGATTCAGTTTTCCTCATACATTTCAGTCCTAAGATGTCAATAACTTCTGGCAGGAGGATTGTAAGTCTCAGGTGGATGACAAACTTGACTCTCTTAAATCCGTTGCAACCTTGAGGAAAGAAGAAACAGTTTGTGCTGATTATACACAGGCCACTTCTTGCCATTCACTCGTAGCTCTTAAATGATGTAGAACATGTGATATACCACTCACTATAAAGTGTTGAAATTTACTTGATATTACACGAATACTTTAGCAGACTCCATCAAAACCTTGTTCAGAGATATTACCCTGATCATAATCAAAAGAGACAGTCCAACTGAAGTGAGCTAAACTGATATGACAGCTTGTACTATTATTGCATTTTCATTGATCATGCCATGTTTGGCCGGTGTCTTAATACATGCGTGTGTGCATGCATGGAAGTGTGGGATGGGGTGGGGGTTGGGGGAAGAGGGAAAGGGAGGGAGGAGAAGGAGGCAGAGCACAAAAGTACGAACCCTAAAGCTAAAGTTGAAAACACATCTAAAGCAAAACCACTGCAAAACCACTGGTGCGTGTGCATGCGCGCGCGCGCGCGCACACACACACACACACACACACACACACACACACACACACACACACACACACACACACACACACACACACACATGCAGTGTTTAGAGCGTACGCAATGGAAGAAGAGATCCAGACAAGCGTAAGTTCTATGGAAGAAAATCCTCAACAGGAGGGGCGCAGAGAGAAAAAGAGCACGCCATAGTGGTGAGGGATGTGAGGTGCTTCAGCAGGTCACGTAAGGGTGGCTCAAAATACAGTCTTTGGTTTTAGTGGAAATTTGTAGGCATGTTCATTGTGGGTCACGAATAATGCCCGATGTTTAAGTTTACCGTAAAAGCCGTTATTAACGGCTGTAACGGTTTTTCTTCTTGATGAAATATCTCGGAAAGTACTTGGCCGATCTTTGTGAAAATTAGGTATGTTCATTATGGGTCACGGATGATGCCCGATGTTTTAGTTTACCGTTATAACCGTTACTAACGGCTGTAACGGACTGTAACGGTTTTTCTTTTTTATGGAATATCTTAGAAAGTATGTGGCCGATATTTCTGAAAATTTGTTGGTATGGGTCACGGATGATGCCCGATGTTTAAGTTTACCGTTATAGCCATTATTAACGTCCCATAATGGTTTTCTTCTTTATGGAAAATCACAGAAAGTACTTGGCCGATCTTTCTGAAAATTTGTTAGTATGTTCATTATAGGTCACAGATGATGGCCGATGTTTACCACAATAGCCACTACTAACGGTTACACCAGCCCAAGACGGTTTTTCCTCTTTATGGAATATTTCACGCATATTCAGGATAAACTGAGAGTACGTTTATATGCTTTGCATCTTGTTTATATGTTGGCTTGAAATCGCTCTTCAGGTTGCATGAGTAAATCACAACATTTGCTCCGGATCACATTTACACACTCCCTGCCCACTAACTGGATCAGAGGGGACGAGAAGTGACGGGCAGGCATCCTAGTGACGGCCCCTGGCATCCCCTGCCGCAGCGGCCCTCCTACCAGCACACCCCCAACCTACTACCTACCTAACCAAACACTCTCACATTCATACAGGACAGTTTGGGTTTGGGTTTGTTTTGAGTTTACTCCTGAAGTTTCACAGCAGCGAGACTGTCAAGAGTGTCAGCACTGAGGTGGGAGGTGACTCTGTTTTTGAAACTGTTGGGGGAGTCTGCCTCTACAATGTGTGCTGGGAGTTCATCCCACTCGCGGATAGCTCAGGGGAAGAATGAGAAGAGCCTATATTGCTGTTTATGGTTTACAAGGCGTTTAAACTGCTGGTCATGTGATCTTCTGTCTCTTACTACTGGTTTTTCCAGAACACTTGTTGACCTGCACCAGGTCATTGTGGATCTTATATAACATGGTGACCCTTGATGCTTGGCGTCACTTCTGGAGAGACGGCCACTTGAGCTTTTCAAGCATGTCTGTTACACTTGCACGCCAGTGGTAATGGTTCAGGACGAATCTAGCTGCCCTTCTCTGGATGTTTTCCATTTTCTTGATGCAGCCTAATTTGTGGGGGTCCCATTCTGAGCTGGAGTACTCTAACAAAGGTCTAACGAAGGTTAGGTATGCCTTTTCTCTCAGCTCGTTGGAAGCAACTTTCAGATTACGTCTCAAGAATCTGAGGGTTTCGCTTGCTTTCTTTGTGATGATATCAATGTGTTCCGACCACTCTAGATCTGTCCTCAAAGTAACCCCCAAGTACGACGCTCATTGTCCTGTTGCTAGCGTCTGTCCATGCATCTGGTATTTGTCACTGATGGTACTTTTGCAGCGAGTGACCCTTAGCGAAGCACATTTGCCTGGGTTGAAGGCCATCTCCTATTTCTGTTCCCAGACCTGGAGACGTTCTAGATCTTCTTGTAGGTGGGCATGGTCTTCTTTGGATGCTATTGTGCGGTAGATGGCGGTGTCGTCTGCAAACATTCTTGTCTTTGAGGTCAGTTTCTCAGGAAGGTCATTGATAAAGACCAGGAAGAGACATGGTCCAAGGACTGACCCCTGCGGGACTCCTGACTTGACATCGATGAAGTCTGACTGAGCCCCCTCAACGACAACTGCCTAGCGTCTGTTGGCTAGGAAGTTGGAGATCCATTTGTTGATCTTGCCTCGTACGCCATAGCTGTGGAGTTTGTGCAACAAGAGTGAATGGTTCACCTTGTCGAAAGCCTTGGCAAAGTCCGGCACAAGGATGTCTGTTCGCCATCCTGAAGCCATGTCGGAGGTCAACTCTTCCACTAACTCGATTAGCTGTGTTTCGCGGACCTCTGCTGCCTGAAGCCATGCTGCTGGGGACACAGGATTTTATTCTGTTCCAGGTGCGTCATTGTGGCATGTACGATGATGTGCTCAAACACTTTGCAGGCAATGCAGGTCAGCGAGACTAGGCGGTAATTTGCATAGTCATAGTGTTTGCCTTTTTTAAAAATAGGCGACATTAGGGCGTTTTTCTAGTCTGTGGGAACGCATCCAGAGTCGAGAGAGGCTCTGTAGATGGTGGTGAGGATAGGGGCGATCTCAGAAGATAGTTCCTTCAAGAGCCTGGCACTGTTGTTGTCGGGGCCACTCACTTTTGCTGGGTCCAGCTTCATCAGCAACCGCCTTACACCTTCTTCCGTAATGTTTACAGAGTCCAGCACAGGGTAGTCTCCATCAGCCATCTCGCACTTCTCTTGGAACTCTTCCTGAGAGTAGGTCTTCCCTTCGCTGAATGTAGACTGGAACTGGTTGTTGAGCGCATCTGCCTTTTCCCTGGGCTCCATTACCAGTTGACCGTTCACTATCAGAGGGGCTACACCAACGTTAGCTGATTTCTGGTTCTTAATGTAGCTCCAGAATTGCTTGTGCTTTGGTGCATGTTCAATGGGCTCCTCTGTCAGAGTGGTGTTGATATGATCCCAATAAGCTCGGCGCAGGTGTCGTTGGGCTTTGCGCTTTCTGCCTCTGGCCTCAGCTTTGCAATCGTCGCCACCTCCCTTCTCTCACTTTTTGTAAGCTCGGTTATGTCGGTTTACTAAGCGGTGAAGCTCGGGAGTAATCCATGGTTGGTTTGGTTGGGTCAAGATTTCTTGGAAGGTATGTGGGTCTGAACTGCTTTGAGGAGCGCTGTTTTGAAGTGTGTCCACAAGCCTTCAGTGCTCGCAGTGTCCTTTCCATCCACTTCTTCCCTTATCTTCTTTACAGCTTCTTTCAAGTTGCCCCAGTCTGTCTTGTTATTTACTTTACTTTACTTTACTTTAGTAATACAGCTGTAGTCAGGCTAGTCGCCTATCAGCCGGTTGCTGCAGTCAATGCTTGTCCCTTCATCTTCGCTGTTTGCACACTCAGCTAGTAACAGGTTGGTGCGCGTGGGTTTGGGCGCTTGAAACCAGTCAGAGTCCAAGGAAAACTTATAATCTGCCCATGCTTTGTCAATCCTGGTCTTGAAAACGTTGAGTGAGGGCGCAGACACCACTCGTTCAGGCAGAGAGTTCCAGGCATTCACTACACGGACACTGAAAAAATTTTGGCGGACTGCCTTTCTGACAGGGTTTTTTCAATTTAAGACTGTGGCCTCGAGTGTGTGAGTAGGGGTCGCGCAGAAGGATGTTCCCTGTTACAGTATAAATTCCAGTCAGGTACTTGTAACATTCAATCATGTCGCCTCTAGCCCTCCAAAAGTACAGTGAAGGCAGATCCAGTCTTCTGAGACGTTCACAGTAGTCCAAATGCTGAAACTCTGGGATGAGTCTGGTTGCCCTACGCTGAACTCTTTCTAGCTGCTCCTCATCACCTTTGAGACGAGGGTGCCAGACTACATTCCCGTACTCTAGGTGAAGACGAATGATGGACTTGTACAGGGTAGGGAGTGACACAATGTCGAGAGCCGTAAAATATCTCTGGATGAGTGCCAGGAGTTCATTCGCTTTCTCGGCCTGTATGCTGACATGCTTGCTAAACCTCAGATCGCTATCAATACTTACACCTAGGTCTTTTTCTGGTGACACAGTTTCTAAAGTGATACGTTCGCCTTTTGATGTCATCTTGTACTCACAAGGGTCACTGTTTTTCTCAATGTGCATTATCTTGCACTTTTCCGCGTTGAACCTCAGTTGCCACACGTCAGACCAGAGCTGAAGCCTGTCTAAATCCTCCTGGAGAGTGTCTGAGTGGTCGGGTACTCTGGCGAAAATTTTTGTGTCATCTGCAAATAGAAATGTGGCAGAATGGACAGCGTTGGGAAGGTCGTTCACGAAGCACACGAACAAAAATGGCCCCAATACACTTCCCTGAGGAATTCCGGACTGCACGGCCCCCCAAGACGACTCCTCGCCATTCACCACAACACGTTGTTTCCTACCAGTCAGAAAGTCTCTCACCCATGTGAGAACCTGCCCCTCAACACCATAGCCTTGAAGTTTTGTCAACAAACGCTCATGTGGAACAGTGTCGAATGCTTTTGCAAAGTCGTGGTAGATGGTGTCAACACAACCATCAGCCTCCAAGACTGACGTCCAAAGATCAAGCACTGCGATCAAATTGGTTGAACAACTCCTACCACTCATGAACCCATGCTGACAGTTGCTGAACAGATCATTCTGACTGAAACGCTCTATAAGCTGGTCTCTGATGAGGGATTCTAACACTTTACAGGTCACACTTGTCAAACTCACTGGACGATAGTTGCCTGGGATTGTCTTTTTACCTTTATTGAAGATGGGTGACACATGAGCCAGTTTCCACTCAGAAGGTATAACGCCTTCCTGTAGTGACTTGTTCATCAACGTTGCAAAGGGGGAAGCTAACTCACAAGCACAGTGTTTGAGAATGGGTGGTGGTATGCAGTCCGGACCTGAAGCTTTGTTGGGGTTCAGTTTCAAAAGTTTCTTGAGCACATCCTCTTCTGCAATGTAAATGTTGTCTAACTTAGAGCTAACAGCTCTCTCCTGGAACTCGGGTATTTCACTCATATCTTCCCTGGTGAAGACAGAACAGAAGAAATTGTTTAGAACCTCAGCCTTATCCTTATCAGACCTAGCAACACTACCATCCTCGCAGACTAGATCTGCTACGCCGCATATGCAGGGTAATAGTTTGCTCTACTGGTTTCTTCCACGGAGGAACGATGTTCAGTTCTGCATAGACTACTTCGTGGTCAGACAAAGGTGGCATGGCTTCAGTTCGTGAGATGAGTTGTGGGGTGTTGGACATGATGAGGTCTAATGTGTTTTCACCTCTTGTAGGGACCGTAACCATTTGTTCCAGGCCGTTGCCATCAATGATTTGGACAAGTTGATGATGCATTTCAACATACTTGGTTTGGGGCTTTAAAGTCATTGTTGACCAGTCCCATCCTGGGAAATTCAGGTTCCCTCCAATCAGTAGCATCGCGTTGGGAATGCTAGCAGCTCTCTGCACTGAGATTTCAAACTCTTGGAGACTGGCCTTGTGAGAAACGTCAGGTCTATGGTATGAACAAATATACAGAGAACGTCGACCTTTCAGACTCAGTTTTGCCCGAACTACTTCACAGTTTGTCTCTAGCTCTTTCACGAGGGTGCTGTTGTACCAGTCTTTGATTTTGATAAGGATCATAACACCTCCATCCCTATTCCTATCATTCCAGTGCTCTTTATGCCCATGTTGAGTTGGCAGGAATTCAGATACCTTGTTTTCTTCCGTCAGATGTGTTTCAGTTCCGATGACAATGTCTGGTTTAGAACTATTTCAGAGATATCCAAACTCAGCTTTTTTGCCGGTCACTGACTGAAAAACTAAATTAGGATTCTTAGGGGTCTCTTGAGTCTTCTGTCTTGCTGTGTTGCTCTTGTAAGAGTGGAGTCATGTTCAGGACTGAAATTTACCTCTACTGGGCTACTACATGAGCCTGTTCTTGAAGGATCTGGTAGGGTGGAGAGAGACCAGTCTAAGCTATTTGCACTAGAGTGAAGATTAAAAACAAGTAGGTTGTTTAGGTGTCCACAAAAGTTACAAAACCAATGGACATTAGGTGTTAGATTAGCTTACGTCTCAGAGTGGATATCTTCACAGTGTGCGTGGTACCATAGTCCGCACGCTTCACGTGCAACACCCCTATCTTCCCATGATACTGTGGCATCACATATGCCGCAGAGCCAGTCAAGGCTTGGGTGATCTGATACACCAATACTCGGGCCTGCGTTGGCGGTGCATAAGACTGAGCAAGGAGTAGTACGGCCAGGTACAAATAGACAAGCTTCTGGCGATAGTGTGTGTGGTAGCCACGCTGTCTTGCTACAGCTGGTGCTTGCCACGCTGTCTTGCTACAGCTGGTGCTTGCCACGTCTTGCTACGCTGTCTTGCTACAGCTGGTGCTTGCCACGCTGTCTTGCTACGCTGTCTTGCTACAGCTGGTGCTTGCCACGCTGTCTTGCTACAGCTAGTGCTGTCTTGCTAATGCTTGCTACAGCTAGTTTTGTCTTGCCACGCTGTCTTGCTACAGCTAGTGCTCGTCCTGATCGGACGTAATGTTTGTGCCGAGACACGAGAGGTTTTCCTCGGTAGGTCCCTGTTCCATGTCACCTGCAACCGTTTGCTTTGTTGCGTTTCCTAGTTGCTGGTTGGTCGTAACCTTGACCTTTTTGCATGGATCATTATACCTAATCGAAGTAGAGGCTCTGACATCGAGATCGAGGCTGGTTTTGTTGCAGAGTTCGACAGAGGTAAAAACATTTACACAAACTTTGGCGTATTTGATGTTGTACGCTTCATTTTAAACTCATATATACAATGCAGTAGTAGGTTCTGAATCATTGATGTGGTAGAACTTCATGTTTGGACAATATTGACCAACCCTGAAAAAGCTGCGGGAAGCTAGGCAAATTCACGGCCAACTGAGGGTTCGCTTTCTCATGAACCTCGACTGGTAAACCGTTCTTTTTCTCACAATAGTATTTATTTTAGATTTCGCAGCGTATAACCGCAATGATTATATATGCCGAAGGTCACCCCACCCCCCGGGGGGCTGAACCGGGAGGGGGAGGGGGGGGTACGGGTGTGCCTTTCCACGTCGCGTCAAGGCAAGAAAAAAAGCCAGTCATAGTGTCCGATTGTGAATGAGCGTCACCCGGGCCCACAGTAATCAAGAAGTTGAGAACTGTAGCAAACGTGGCATGAGTCTGAATATAGAGCACTCAAGTTCATCAAACCAAATACTTAGATCGAAATTGATTTCACTGCAGATCGAAATCGATTTCACTGCGCCGTTCAAAAGGAAAAATGTATCAGTGGCCAATTTACTGTGAAGTGAGGGAGGAGGGTTATGTCATTCCTGTCATAGACTTGAGGTCCATCAGACCCACAAGATCCAAGAAAAGCAGTCTCAGACCATTATATCACGCTACCCATACTTTTGTTACTCAGAATGTAATAAATGTAAGTGTCTGGAAGATGGAGGCTTTCAAACACATTTCACTTTTCCCATGAAACCTCAAGAAAGATTTATTTAAAATGTGGCTCTCCCACATTTTCCCCCCATAGGTGTATAATGCCAGAATGATGGTTTCCGCAAATGTATTGATTAGATGCAGATTTATGCCACATGAACACAGAATGGGGCAAGCACTGATCAACTGGTCTGAGAAGTGTAACAATTCAGCCGGCAGGTTGAGGGAAGCTGGCTTTGATAAGAGGCCCCCATGGCCCAATTGTTTCAGTGTCATTTATTGTTGGTCACATACACAGAATGGCTTACATTTGTGAGAGTGCCCACCAGTGAGACTGACACAAATGGGTGTCCTAAGCCATGGCATTCGTGCTGGCTTCTAATCGAAACCAAAGTCTTCACCATAGAGGTGGCAGCTCAGCAAGTCAGTAGTCAGACCTGCTTATGATCACATGAAATAACAGTTGATTTCTGGGAAATCTTACGGCTGTACAATGCACAAGTAGAATACAACCAGTCCTAGTAGTACAGATATTCTGTTCAGCAGGTGTCTCAAGACACTTTGTCAAGAAATAGAATATGTTCAACTCAGGGCAGCCAGACTTATGGCCAGAAGGATAAATCCATTTCCTGAGCCTGTTTGTCTTTATCACTAATATCAGCCAAGTTTGGAACACAGATGTAAACATGGTGATACACTAGACCCACAGGTTCATATTTGCACATATTTCCCAGAGCAGTGACTCACGATTTGATTTCTCAAATATTGTAGAGTGCATTTCTGATATTTTCTAGGGATGTCACAGACAGAATGTAGAAGGGATTTTTTTTAAACATGTGATCAGTGTGGGGGAAGTCTCCTGGAGCCTGATGTAACATCTGCAATAAAGTACTTACAAATTGGGCACTCATTGTAAAGATAAATTTTGTGTTAACCAGTCTGAGACAAAGTCTGCAGTCAAGCGATGAATTTCTGCTAGACTGATTCATGGCCTTAGACAGTAAGACGAGATGCGCAGTTGAAACAGTACTGGTATGTCCATACTGATCTCTCAATCGTGGCCTTAGTAAAACGAGATGTCAGTTGAAACAGCACTGGTATGTCCGTACTGATCTCTCAGTCCAGGAAGGCTCTTACAGTTTCAGAGTGGAACTGTTCATACAGAACTACAGGAAGACACTTGACATGACGTCTATGAAGGTCATCAAGGCATTATGAAATGTAGAACACTTGCAAGAAATGGTGATTGGTGGACAGAGCTGTGGAAGTTATTAAAACTAAAAGAGAAAATCTTTAACTGCAGAATCTGTGAGTAGGAATGCCCTCATCACTGTGAAGCACTCAGACCAACCAAAACTTCACACTATTTGTGGCAACGTGTTTGGATGGATCTTTTTGAATTCAAAGGACACCAATATCTATTTGTGGTAGATAACTTCTCAAGATGGATGGAAACTGCCAAGTTGCCATCAACAACACAGAGCATCTGTCATCGCTTACTGCAAAGCCATTTTCGTTTTCAACAATGACCACAGTTCAGTTCAAGAGATTTCAACAGATTTGTAGCTCGGCTTTTCACGTTTGACAAGCAACCCTCATCACCCCCAAGGAAATGGCAAGGCAGAGTGAACTGTCCAAACAGTGAAAAAAACTACTGAAAAAGACAGAAGATCCTTACATCTCTCTGAGCGATTTTGAGGAGAGAAGACTGGTTCTCAGTGTCCCATCAATGCTGTCATTATCTGCCTGTGAAGCCAGATCTGCAATGGTTCCAGCAAGTGGATGCTCACATCAAGCAGCAGTAGAAGCAGCAGTCTGGGTGTTGTCACCAAGCAAAAAAGCTGACCCAGCTGAAGAGAGAAGAGAATATGTTGTTTAAAACCTTGAGATGAGAGAAAGCAGTAGTTGTGGATTCTTTGTTGTCATCAGGGAAGATGCCACACATGTCCTAAGGAGGATCTGAACAGGCTACAGAACTGGTCAGACCGGTGGCTTCTCCACTTCCACCCAGATAAATGCCATGTCCTTAATTGGGATGGACAAAGTTGGACAAAGTGTACCAGGTGAGGGGAAGAATGAAGCCAGTGGGGCCTGCACCATCAACCTGTCAGAAAGCCAAGCAGAGAAAGACCTGGGTGTCCATATTGACAACAAACTCTCCTTCAAAGAACATGTGGCCCAGGCAACATCCAAAGCAAATAGAATTGTCGGGATAATCAGACGCTCTTTCGACCACTTGACAAATGAGATATTTATCCAGCTGTACAAGTCACTTGTAAGACCAGTCCTAGAAGATAGACACTCGGCTTGGCAACCTCACCACAAGACATTGTGTGCTGAGGTGGAGGATGTTCAATGCAGAGCAACAAAGCTCCTTTCATGGCTCAAGGACAAACCCTACCCAGAACGCTTGGCCATACTACAGCTACCCAGTCTTGAACATTGATGGGCTTGAGGTGACATGATTGATTTGTACAAATATGTGCATGGTATGTACAGGGTGAAGAACCCTCAGTTTCAGTTGTTTGACAGCAGAGAAACAAGGGACAACAGTCTGAAACTAGTCAAAGGACACTGTAGGCTACAAGTTAGAGGTAACTTTTTCGCTGAGAGAGTCATTAACTCCTGGAATAGCCTCCCAGCTTACATAGTTACAGCTCCAACATTGAACACCTTCAAGTCCAGACCGGATGCTGACTGGAACAGCCTTCCTTCAAAGTTCAATCCAGTGTGCTATGAATAGGTGGTGGTAGTGTCAGTACTACTAGAAACCCCATGCATGCAAGTTCTTAGATGTAGACTTCATCTACAATCTCGAAGGTGAACAGGCCTCCAACGAGGCCTCAAACACCTCAAGTTCAAGTCAAGTCAAGTCAATCATCTGATATGGTACAAACTGTACAGGGCAGCAAAGAAGAAATGGTTGTCACTGCATCAAAGAAGCAACCAGTGACTTTTAGCAACCAGTGATGTCCCGTATCCAAAGATCAAGATGCAGAAGCTCAGCAGGAACTTGAACTGCAGGTGCACCAGAGACATTGACCGCAAATGCAAAATTTTGTAATCCAGCCAAGGGCACTATCCAGTGTCAAGCCAAATGTCCTGCTGAACACCAAAACTTTATCTAAAGAACAGTCGTAATCTGGAAGATTGGTAAAACCAAGAAAAATGATGGACCTTTAATTACAAAAACATTGTTGTGAACATTTCTTAAATGAAAGGGAAAGTTCAGATTTGAACATGGAAGACAATAAACTTATGTTTTTTGTTACTGCTTGGTGTTCTTAAACTTCAGATTGGAATTCTGTAAATCAATTCAAATGATACAATAATGTTTACAGGGAGATTTAATTTTTTACTGAAAAAGGGGTATGTAGAGCAATGACAAATCATCGTATCCTGTCACAGAAGTCTTTAGTACTTTTCAGTTGGGCGCCGCAGAGCAACGTCGCTTCCCTGCATGTGCGTGCACCACACGTGCTTACAACTGTTGCGGACGCGCGATTTTTGCACTTTTTAAAATTTTATTTTACATTTCCTAATATAAACCAAACAAGCAATTGTTATATATCAACTGAAAGGGTAAAGCACGAACTTTGTAATGAGCATAAAATTAAATACATTTTGGGTAAAATAGCAATGCTACTGTTACAGAAACAACATAAGTAAAACGTAGGTGAACACAACCTTGCTTACCTTTGTTTGGTTAGTACGACAACAGCAAATGAGGAAGAACAGGGGCATAAAACTTCGCTCTTACTTTGAACACATGCAGAGAAAGCCTGAGGTATTCAATATGTGAAATCCAAGTGCATTCTTTTTTTTCTATAAAGGAAATTAAATCATTGCACAGAGTACACACTTTTCACTGTTTTTGCTTCAGATGATAAGACGTATAAAACTATTAAATACACAGAGCAAATAAATCAAGCTCAGATTCTTTTCGATAAACTTGTACACCTTTACCCCTCTCATTTTCTGAACTACTTTGCTGAACCAGTTCTAAAACCACATGTCATTCTCCTTCTACCCGATATATTGGTGAACAGGAAATTCCACACGTGCCTTCCTAGTGCCAGATTCCCAGTGCTAGACGGGTCTCTTTGTTCGACTACTCTGGGTCAAAAAGGTCATCGTTAGTGCATGTAAACTTACTCTTCCAGTGGCTAGAACCCTGTTCTAAATATTTATGCCAGCTGCATCCCCTAGACGGTAGACGAGAGAACATGGGAATTTTTTTATAGTTGTGCCATCACGGATGCACAGCATGTCCAGGCAGTACAGCAGTGCTGCCGTCACCAGGGCACGGCTCGTTGTGGACAGGTCAACTGAGTTGCCGTCACTATCGCATGGCACGTCGCGAAAAGGTTAAGCTGGGGTTGTACTGCTGAGATATTCCGAAGGGCTTATGGGTATTGGTTGACCTGAACGAAACTGGAATAATAAGAGTCATACTTGCACCATCTCTTTGATGTCTGTATTTATTTCATTTATATCTGCTTGAATGATACCACAATCGTTAATTCATTGATTTTATGGTTTGACACACACACACACACACACACACACACACACACACACACACACACACACACACACACACACACACACACGTGTGTGCATGCACACGTACACACTCTAGAGCATGTGCATGTATGCTCTCTCTCTCTCACGTATGCATATAAAAAGTTCATCAGATGTATATTTTTGTCATTATAGTGAACTAAATGTACAGTTTGTATCCATTTATACATGTAAGCTTTGGTTTTGGATTTATTTATCCATAGCAATTCAGTGTGGTGCATGTCTCTGTCATGCAGCAAGTTTAGCTAGAACTTAGAAGATTGTAGTGAAGGTAATTTTTTTGATATTTTGGCTTTCAGAGTACCCTTCTCTGACAGAAGACATCAGACTTGAAGATGGATGAAGACTCATCAACCAAGTTCATTGGGTCGCTGACCAAGTTTCTGCAATCTCTGTGCAACGGTTATGTGGAGTTCCAGAGAGGCGTGGAGCTCGTGGGACACATCTACCTCAGCATTGACACAGGAGAGAAAGTTGACTATATTCTGCATGAAAAAGTCAGCAAGAATGATGAAAACTCTGTGAGTTTTGTCAGCAACAGTTTCCATGCTCAGCCTACTGACAAAAAGGATAGGATGGGGAAAAAGGGTGCTCAGCCCAAAAGTGGTGACAAAAGTTCTGAACAAGTGTCAGACGATGATGACATTATGATTGTTGATCAGTCTGAGAGGATACAAGGGAGCACAGACACAGGGACTGTGCCAAACAGAGGTTATAAGCGTTCCCCTGGACCAGGTTTCGATAGCAGGTTGGCTCAGCATTCCTCAGTGCGGCTACATAATCAAAATCACGGCAGCAGTAGTCCATTATCATCACAGTCAAAGTATAGGCAGCAGTATGGAACCCCATCTGCGACGGTTACAAATCAAAACATGCAGCAAGACAATATCAGCATAGAGGATGTCAAACTAGAGCAGCTATCAGCAGATGAACTGTTGTCTTTAGCGTCACAGGTAGATGAAGGGGCCTCATCATCCCATGCTCACCCAGAGGCAGGCCAACGGAGTCATGCAAGGCATGGATCCCAGGTATTGGATAGTTCCTCAGGACAACCTGTGTGGATCAAGCAGGAAGCAGCCGATGACTCCCAGTCGCAGGGGGGGCATGATACAGGTCTGGCATTGTTTTATCTTACCTGTATGTCAAGAAACAAGTAGACAAAAACTTAAAAGACCCAGAACATAGCTTGTTTGCTTGGAATTCTACCACCAATCATATATCACATGTGTAATATTATTATTGGTGAACCAGTATCCCTAATAATTGCGCACAATCATGGTTCTTTGTTTAGTGTAAGAAATCAAAAAAGATTGAATTCAGTCACTGAAGACATTGACATTATCCATCCTATATTTATTTTGTTTTTACTCCTGTTACTTCATCCTCCCTATTTTCAGGTTTTATTGAGTTTGAAATATTTAAGCATGTATTAAATGTGTTTTGCCCAAACTGTTCATAAGAGAGTATATTAGTTTCAACAGGGGAAACTGTGAGGCTAAGAACTTTGAAAATCCAAGAAAACTTTTCACTTTTTTCCCCCTCTGTCTGATATGCAGAATTGATGTTCATTAACTGTTACAACCTGTTTTTCTGTTCCAGGGTGGCCTCTGTCTGATATGCAGAATTGATGTTCATTAACTGTTACAACCTGTTTTTCTGTTCCAGGGTGGCCTCTGTCTGATATGCATAATTGATGTTCATTAATTGTTACAACCTTCTTTTCTGTTCCAGGGTGGCCTCTGTCTGATATGCAGAATTGATGTTCATTAACTGTTACAACCTGTTTTTCTGTTCCAGGGTGGCATCTGTCTGGTAGGCATAATTGATGTTCATTAACTGTTGCAAACTGTTCCAGGGTGGCCCCGCAGCCGAGATGGGCAAAGTGACTCCAGCAACTCTGGTTCAGATCTCTACCCTGTCATGATGCATCAAAACCCTGCATACTCTTCGGGTCCTGTCTTCCCTGGCCAGTCTTCAACAAGTGGTTCAGTCCATCTTGGCCATTCACAGAAGTTTCCTGCAATGTCTGGTGCAGCTAGTCCCTTTGCCAATCCTGGAACGTCACAAGGCATGAGTGGCATCGATCCTGCAGGTGGGTGTCTGTGTTTTGTCATCTCTGTCTTTTGATCAGTTCTCTAGAACTGAAAAGGAACGTGATGGAGATGTCATGTGTGGTAGTTTTTGCAGCAACGTTTTCTTATTGGATTGATTACAATCTATTCTTTATCAGTAAATGCAAACTTCCGTTATTATTGAAAGTACAGTTGATTTAACCTTGACTTTTATTCAGGTGAAAAGATTAAGGAACTCAGTGTATGTGCTTGGCCCCCCCCCCCCCCCCCCCATGCCAAAAAAAAAAAAAAAAAAGGAAAGAAGAAGGGGGGAAAAAACCCAAACCCTTGATCTGTTGTCACTAGTCCTTTTCAGACTATGGAACTGATCAGTCAGACCTCATCATATTCTAAATGGGTGTGAATGTCAGGCTGCTCATGTCTTGTGGGAACAATCAGTCTGCCAGTTAGGGCTGCAAGATCTGACCAAATCAGAGACAGGTTTTGATATGTGCACATCCATGACACTGGGAAATGGCTTTGGGACATGGACACTTGCTTTCAATCTGATGCTTATTTAAGCTGATTGTTGCTATAATCTCACCAATTCACAAGATGAGTGCAATAATGATTGATAAATTGTAAACTTACCCTTTTAAGGACAATGGAGCCCAGAGTTAATTATGGAACTTCATTGTTGTGTGCAGTGAATTAGAGCACAGTGTCATTGCGTTACATTCAGAGGAACAGGAAACGAAAACCACTTCTCGAATAAAATGCGGTTGGTTCACGTGATGGGGGTGAAGGTCACATGCATGGAATTTTCAGACACTATGTCGTGCCTGTAATGTGATTAAAAGTGTTTGAGTTCACTTGCATGCTTTTAATTGACCGCCATTCTGTAAGTTACAGATGGAAACAAAGCCATTTATGGTCAAACAAATCCTTCAGTTTGCTGTTTAACATTTTTATTTTTAAATATTTTATGGATATTCTGACAAATAAGCGTATTGTCACTACTAAACAATGCATTTTTTGTGTTCTCGAAAGCCTGTATGCTTAGTAGACAAAAACCCTTACCCGGGTTGTTGAATACGGAAATGAAAGTAACTTAGGACAGGACTATTTTTAGTCGCTTCAAAATTCCAAAATACGCATTTTTTCATTCCTTTCACTTTATTAACTTTCACTTTCTTGCTGAAATAAAGTGCCTAGACTTTTGAGCACTGAAGAACTTTGCATAGAAGTATGCCAGTGTGACGATGTCCCATTTTTTGGCACCATCTTGAGTCGACACTTCAACTTATGAAAATAATATGAAATGCACAGAACCCATTTTGTAAGCAAAATTCTTTTATTTCACAAAGTAAATGCGAACACATCGCATCAAACCATCAACTGCGTCCACATTTTTCTGTGAGTTCTTTAATTGATTATCAAAGTCAGTTACCGGCTAACATTTCACGTGTTTCCCAATATCATGGACACACACAGATTCTATTGGCACATATCATGGGCAAAAGATCTCTTTGGTAAGGGTTGCACATGCGAGAGGATCCAGGAGGCATTTTCTGATCTCTGATTTGTCTTTAAATTGAAGTTTTATATTGTGTACAGATCTTTTCTTGAGTCTTCTGCTTTCGTGTTCATGCAGTAGGGTAACTGTTTTGCTGATAATTTGAAGTTTTTCTTGCCAAATTTTTCCAGATGATACCGCAACAAAACAAACATAATCAAACTTCAGGGTATCTCGCTTAACTTACAATTCATAATTCAGATCATAGCAGCAGATACTGAGATATTTCATGCCATAGTGAGTTCCAAGTAGTGACATTCATCATTACCACCTTATGGAGTGTTGGTGCTCTTACAACCACAGATTCCTGTCTAAAATCAGCACCATGTATTCTGCTCCCTGAAACATAACATGCCCATGGAGGATCCTAGTAGTCCATGTGGCACATGTGATCGCTCTGTTGCTGATGGGTTGCATGCAACTCATAGGACTGTGGTTCCATGCTGGATGTGGAGGGTATGAACAGTTGATCTGTGATGACCTTGGTGATTGGCAAAAGAGTGGTTACTTGGCACTGCATCATATGGGCAGATGCAAATTACAGTGCTGTTGCTGTTGACCAGTGGAGCCTGAATAGAACCCAACACACTTTTCAGTTCAATTCAATTCAGTTCAATTCAATTCAGTTCAATATACTTCATTATCTATTATCTATTATTTATTATCTCATAAAAGAGAAACTCCACAGTCTTACTTTAGCTTAAAGGGGCAATATGATCCATTAAAACTCATTCTGTCCGCTATATACACCACGCCCTCAAGATCATGAAAGCAGGAAAAACATGCTAGATATTCACAAGTTTCCAAAAAGTACACTACCTGTCAGTTACTGGAAAGATGAGAGAACTGGTCAGTCTCTTTCAGGTCACACAGCCTGATGATGTAATTGGCAGAGAGTCATGGCTTCCAGTGACATTTTCCCCAGAGGATACAATGTCTATTGCAGAGACAGGACTGGAAAGTGAGGAGGTGCTGTTTCCATTGCCGTCTTGGAAGATCTGGTCTTCGTCAAGGATTTTGACATGTCCACAGATAGTCAGAATTGTAAGATTAAGATCAAACTGCAAGGGCGACGAAAGCTACTAATCTGTAGCAATTGCAGTCTGGAGAACTCTCCTCAGATCAAAGGAGTACCAAGAAAAACACCAGATTTTCAGACGCAGGAAAAGTGAACATCCGAGAAAAAAAAACATTCTGGTGAGAAAAGAAAAAAACAGAACGCTTTAGTACCCTGAATCTCGATATCATATCCAGTTTTTCCAATCCAAGTTTCCATACCATGTTCATTGCTGTGCCACCTGTGGGTGTTGTGGTATATCACAGTGTTTCTGCTTGCAGTAAACACAGCATTTCATTAGCAGGCAAGTATGTAGGTGAACACAATTCTTTCAGCCATATTTCTGGTCGTAGGTCATGCAGAGGCTTCTTCTTGAGAAGAGAAAATGTGATGTTTTGCATATCACAAATCATAAATCAAGGCGAGATGTTTGAGGAAAGTATGGTTGTCACTAATGTCAGCTGTTGGAAATTTGATAAGTCTGAAAAGAATACAAAAGTGAGCCATTTAGATTAGTGGTTTTTGACTTGTTAAAGTGAACTAGCCGTGAATGGCATGTTGCTACTTTTTCGCTTTATTAAAAAGACTGAACAATTCTTATCATGGTTATAACAGTGTTTTTGGAACGCACACACTGTTTATGCTTCAAGAGCACTGGACTGCAATCAGAGCAGACTGGATTTTTGATTGGATTAATGTCCCCCCCCCCCCCCCCCCCCACACACACACACACCCCTCCCTGTGTGTGTAGTAATTGTCTGTGCAGTAATTGTGTGTATGTGTGTTTAGGTTCCTGCATGATAATTTGCCTGTCATGCGAGACCACGTAATAGTCTTCAAAACTGCTTAGATTCCATTTCGGCCGGGGCTTTCGCCCTCCTGGACCCCCCACCAGGGCATTGCCCTGGACCCTACCGGGGCATATACTGCCCCTGGACCCTGGCCTTTTCAGAGATTGTTCAAGTCAGCTGTTCTCCAGCCTGCTGTTACCACCCACATACAGACGACACTGAGAGCCTTCCAGCTTTCACAGTCTACCACCCATGCCTCCTGAGCCCACAAACGTGACAATGCTACGTTAATGGTGTTAGCATCAGTCTTTGTTGATGCTGCCCCATGCAGATGATGAGAAAGGAGGACTGTGCCCCCACCTCCACTGCAGGTGGATGGATGATATCTAGGATGGAAACAGATGGTGCAGAAACCCAGAAGTGGGAACATTTTCCTCAACCACTTCATCACAAACCATGGCAGGGTGAACCCCAGAACTGAGACACAGCCTGTAGTCATGATGCAGTCTACATGGGCCAGCAGATAACTCTCCCTGTAGTCATGATGCAGTCTGCAACTCTCCATGTAGTCATGGTGCAGTCTGCAACTCTCCCTGTAGTCATGGTGCAGTGTGCAACTCTCCCTGTAGTGATGGTGCAGTCTACATGGGCCAGCAGATAACTCTCCCTGTAGTCAAGATGCAGTCTACATGGACCAGCATATCAACTCTCCCTGTAGTCATGATGCAGTCTACATTACCAGCACATCAACTCTCCCTGTAGTCATGATGCAGTCTGCAACTCTCCCTGTAGTCATAATGCAGTCTACATGGACCAGCACATCAACTCTGCCTGTAATCATTACGCAGTTTCTACAGCCAGCACATCAACTCTCCCTGAAGTCATGATGCAGTCTACATGGACCAGCACATCAACTCTCCCTGTAGTCGTTACGCAGTCTGTATAGCCAGCACATCAACTCTCCAGGTTGTCATGATACAGTCTACATGGGCAGCACATCAACTCTCCAGGTTGTCATGATGCAGACTACATGGGCAGCACATCAACTCTCCCTGTAATCATGATGCAGTCTACATGGGCAGCACATCAACTGTCCCTGTAGTCATGATGCAGACTACATGGGCAGCACATCAACTCTCCAGGTTGTCATGATACAGTCTACATGGGCAGCACATCAACTTTTCCTGTAGTCATGATGCAGTCTCCATGGGCAGCACATCAACTGTCCCTGTAGTCATGATGCAGTCTACATGGGCAGCACATCAACTGTCCCTGTAGTCATGATGCAGACTACATGGGCAGCACATCAACTTTTCCTGTAGTCATGATGCAGTCTCCATGGGCAGCACATCAACTGTCCCTGTAGTCATGATGCAGTCTACATGGGCAGCACATCAACTGTCCCTGTAGTCATGATGCAGACTACATGGGCAGCACATCAACTCTCCCTGTAGTCATGATGCAGACTGCATGGGCAGCACATCAGCTCTCCCTGTAGTCATGATGCAGACTACATGGGCAGCATATCAACTCTCCCTGTAGTTATGATGCAGACTACATGGGCAGCACATCAACTCTCCCTGTAGTCATGCAGTCTACATTGGCAGCACATCAACTGTCCCTGTAGTCATGATGCAGTCTGCATGGGCCAGCACATCAACTCTCCCTGTAGTCATGATGCAGTCTACATGGGCAGCACATCAACTGTCCCTGTAGTCATGATGCAGTCTACATGGGCAGCACATCAACTCACCCTGTAGTCACGATGCAGTCTACATGGGCCAGCAGATCACTCTACATGTAGTCATGATGCAGTCTGCATGGGCCATCAAATCGACTCTACCAGAAAGCAGCAACCAAAGATATAATTCTGATTTATACAGACACTGGATGGAGGCAGCAGAACATGTAAATGATAAAATTATATCCATTAACAGTGAAAACAGTGGCATGGAAGAGAGAGAACAACATGTGAATGATCAAATTATGCCCATCTGCAATGAAAACCATTGCATGGAAGAGAGATGAACTTCATGTGAATGATCAAATTATGTCCATCTGCAGTGAAAACGTTGCGAGACGAACACCATGTAAATGATCAGATTATACATGTCCGTCTGCAATGAAAACAGTTGGGGAATGAACAACATTAACATCTGGTCCGAAGCCAAGCCATGAAGGATCACATTGTCCACAGGCAGAAGAAAACAAGGAAGCCATGGCTTGATCTTGAGAGGAACAGAAAAGATGATGTCCATACGGGAGAAGTCTGGAGACTACAAGCTAAAATATGTTCATGTAGGGTCTTTAAACATCTTATCAGATGCTCTTGTGATGCTGTTATTGGATACATGTTGGGAATCTAATTACCAGCAACGATGAAGTCCCTTCCACCTCCAAGAAGTTCTAGAGCTCCAAAAAGGCAGGGAAGACAGAGCGTGAAGGTAGTTTACTACTGAATGGTGGTGGGAGGCCCATCACAGAACCAGGGGAACAAGCACAATTACTTCACAACCAGATCCATTGTCTTTTCAGAACCACTCAACCAGAATAAACCTATCTACCGAGGAGTTTGAAGTGTGCTGTTCCTTGCCTTCATACCTGACAGATTTCCCTGCCTCTGAGGCCATCAGAATCATTAATGGAGTGAAGAAGCTTTATCTTGGTCAAAGCATGGCATGTGGCCAAGAAGATGTCATTCCCAGACCATCAGAAACTGTGGCAGAAGAAATCTTTTCAGCCATGACTTGGCTGTTTCAAACCATATACAACAGTGAGTTGCAGGAGATTGAGGAAGTTCAGCTCAGAGCGGCAAGATGGGTTGCAAACCTTCACTTCCAGACATAATGCGTCTTACCCGTCACAGCCTCTTTCCACTGGCTCATATTGCAGGAGCAGTCTTTAGAAGAAAGCAAGGTTGGAGATCTATGACTTTCACCACTGCCTGATCTCCTTGATTTGAACTTGGCATACTTGCCAACACCAACACCATCAAACAGCAGACTGAACAGGGAAAAATAACACCCACTGCTAAGACATCCGAGCATGTAATAATGGAAAATATCATTCTTTTCAACTTCAAGGATAGTTCCAGAGTGGAATATGCCACAACAGAAACCAGACTGCTGATTCCCTGTACCTTTTCAAGTCCAGGCTGGCTTCTACCAAAGTTTACAAAGTGCAGTGTTCCAGTAGTTTTTAATTTTATCTGGTAACAAAATGGACTGCATTGAAGATTTTCAGTCATGACAGATTTGAACCTATGTCTGGACCCAAGCGTTTTTAAACAATCTGTGCGCAACTATCAAGTATGCATACTGCAGTGCTTGCCAGTTGCTGCAAGTGATTCAGCAAACAAAACAAGCACAGAGGCTAAGCTTACTCATTTTTGTAATTGTGAAGAAGTTTTAGCTTGCAAAGTAACTGGCTTTCGGTGGAAGAATTGTGATTTGTTTGTGGTATCCTTTCCATACAATGTCATAGACATAGAGTAACCTTTCACCTTTACGAGTGGGCAGAATGCCTCTTTACATCGGTTTCATTTCCAAAGATCTTCATCACTATCTAGATGTAGCTGTCGTCAGGTTTTGAGTTCCTGGTTTGGCATATTATCATAGCCCCTCCCTCTTCATCCTTGCTCTCTGTGTGTCTGTCTACCTGTCTCTTTCTGTGAGTGTGAAATATGCGTCATCAAAATGGACAGTGGTCATGATTTCCCATCAAGCTTTTATCCATCAGATCCAGAGAATTTCCTGTGGACAGAGGTCATGATTTCCCATCAAGCTTTTATCCATCAGATCCAGAGAATTTCCTGTATTCAGAGTCTCTGAAACACTTACAGTCATTTGTGAGAATGTGACGTAATGCCTCAGTGGGTTTGGCCTGGTCTACTGCCTATCAGAGCGCGAGAGGCTGACACTAGAGGCATTCTTCTGTCTGTTCAAACACTAACAGTAATCACATTATTTTTATGTGTAAATAATAACGGTATTTACACAGCGTGTTTGCACACATCATTCTCACACATGCTCATTTTAACTTAAAACACCTACCACCAGAGTAAATCAGGAGGTAAATATGAACAGATAGATTTGAGAAATTAAGACTTGTACATGTGGAGGAGGAGTCAGTAGGGAAAAGAAAGGTTTTAAGGTTTTCTCTGAGTATAATTGTTAAATGAGTTATCAGGGAATGGATGGGGAGGGGGGTGGGTGTGGGTGTGGGGGGTACGGTAGTTGTATGAAAGATGTGAGAATAGTTAAATAAATATATCTTAAGTTTAAGTTTTACTTTTCTACATTGCTTGGAAAACTTCAAATGATTTTCTTACTGTCACTGTGTGGTTACCTTCCCTTTGCTCGCTCTCTCCTGGATCACCAGTGTAACACAAAACCATTGCAACCCATAACATCCTGATTATCAGCATATTGATGTTGGACCTCAGCGGGAAGAAGAAAAATCTATTACTTGAACTGTCAGATATTAAGATAGACTTTGAATTCTGAAAGATTGGGCAAACCCTTTGAACCATCAGATATTGAGATTGCAACTCAGAACATCCTGATTATCAGCATATTGATGTTGGACCTCAGTCGGAAGAAGAAAAATCTATTATTTGAACTGTCAGATATTGAGCTGGACCTTGAATTCTGAAAGATTTGGCAAACCCATCGAACCATCAGATATTGAGACAGACCTTGAATTCTGAAAGATTGGGCAAACCATTGACAGTGGAGCCTTTTTCAGGGTCATGAAAGGATATAGATCTACATCGCAAATCATTAAATCTCGCAAGTGTGACTTCTGTTCAATGATTGGTATTGGCATGATACACTGTGTGTATATTATGACATGCGAACTGGAAAAGCGTTTATATTGTTTGGCGACTTTTTAAAAAATTATTGCCAGGTGAATAAATGTAAGGGTTGTTTCACTTTGAAATCATATGTATGTATGTTTATATATATATATATATATATGTGTGTGTGTGTGTGCATGTGTGTGTGTGTGTGTGTGTGTGTGTGTGTGTGTGTGTGTGTGTGTGTGTGTTTAAGAGAGTAGTAAAATGCAGCCATCTTATTTTGATGTAATACGCATTCTTGATGCTTGTTCCGTAACTGCTAGAAACTGAGAAAATAATGAGCTTATTTTTGAGAGAAAGGAAGGACATTGTATGAGCAAATATAGCAATTTACATCATTAATCCTGCAAACATGGCAGGAAAATTATCACTGTGCAGTTTTAGGGTCAGTGTCACATGCATTACTGACACTTTAATTATTTTATGTTACAACACCTTGCAGTTTTAGAATCAACTTCACGTGTGTCATCGCCACTTTACTTACAATACTTCTTGCATGAAAAGTATTCAAACCAGCTGTGCAAATACCGAACACTTCAATATTAGACCCATAATTATCTGAAACATAAATGCAGCAAACTAGGGTAGGTGTCAGTACTATTATTGATTGATTTCAAAACATCACAAGAACAGGAAACTGTACACTTTTATGTGACAACCAAATTATGTCTGGATCTTCCACAATCTTAACTAAAAATGACTACATAAATTTTTGACAGAGAGAAAGGAAGGATTGGTTTTATCTGAAAGTGGCTACATATGACAGAAATTTTTGACAGAGAAAGGAAGGATTGGTTGTAACTGAAAGTGACTACATATGACAGAAATTTTTGTCAGAGAAAGGAAGGACTGGTTGTAACTGAAAGTGACTACATATGACAGAAATTTTTGACAGAGAAAGGAAGGATTGGTTGTAACTGAAAGTGACTACATATGACAGAAATTTTTGACAGAGAAAGGAAGGATTGGTTGTAACTGAAAGTGACTGCATATATTGACAGATAAAGGAGGGATTGGCTGTAACTGAAAATGACAGTGACAACATATATCGACAGAGAAAAGGAGGGATTGGTTGTAACTGAAAATGACTACATATATTGACAGAGACTCGAGGGATTGGTTGTAACTGAAAATGACGACATATATTGACAGAGAGAGGAGGGATTGGATATAATTGAAAATGACTACATATATTGACAGAGAGAGGAGGGATTGGATGTAACAAAGTGGCTACATATATTGACAGAGAGAGGATGGTTTGGTTGTGACTGAAAATGACTACTTATATTGACAGAGAGAGGAGGGATTGGATGTAACAAAGTGGCTACATGTATTGACAGAGAGAGGATGGTTTGGTTGTGACTGAAAATGACTACTTATATTGACAGAGAGAGGAGGGATTGGATGTAACAAAGTGGCTACATATATTGACAGAGAGAGGATGGTTTGGTTGTGACTGAAAATGACTACATATATTGACAGAGAGAGGAGGGATTGGTTTGTAACTGAAAATGACTTCACATGTTGAGAGAGAGAGGAGGGATTGGTTGTAACTGAAAGCGACTAGACATATTGACAGATAGAGAAGGATGGATTGGTTGTAAAATGTAACTGAAAATGACCACACATATTGCCAGATAGAGAAGGATGGAATGGCTGTAAGGTTCTGAAAATGACCACACATATTGCCAGATAGAAAAGGATGGATTGGTTGTAACTGAAAATGACCACACATATTGCCAGATAGAAAAGGATGGATTGGTTGTAACTGAAAATGACTGCACATATTGCCAGATAGAAAAGGATGGATTGGTTGTAACTGAAAATGACCACACATATTGACAGCTAGAAAAGGTTGGATTGATTGTAACTGAAAATGACCACACATGTTTACAGATAGAAAAGGATGGATTGATGGTAACTGAAAATGACTACACATATTGACAGATAGAGAAGGGGGGATTGGTTATAAAATGTAATTGAAAATGACTATATATATTGACAGAGAGAGGAAAGATTGGTTGTGATTGAAAATGACTACACATATTGAAGGATAGAGAAGGAGGGATTGGTTGTAAATTAAAATGACTCTACATTTTGACAGATAGAGAAGGAGGGATTAGTGGTAACTGAAAATGACCACACATATTGACAGATAGAGAAGGAGGGATTAGTGGTAACTGAAAATGACCACACATATTGACAGATAGAAAAGGATGGATTGGTTGTAAAATGTAACTGAAAATGACTATGCATATTGCCAGACAGAAAGGATGGATTGGTTGTAACTGAAAATGACCACACATATTGACAGATAGAAAAGGATGGATTGGTTGTAAAATGTAACTGAAAATGACTACACATATTGTCAGATAAAAAAGGATGGATTGGTTGTAACTGAAAATGACCACACATATTAACAGATAGACAAGGATGGATTGGTTGTAAAATGTAACGGAAAATGACTATGTATTGCCAGATAAAAAAGGATGAATTGGTTGTAACTGAAAATGACCACACATATTGACAGCTAGAAAAGATGGATTGGTTGTAACTGAAAATGACCGCACATATTGACAGCTAGAAAAGATGGATTGGTTGTAACTGAAAATGACCACACATATTGACAGCTAGAAAAGATGGATTGGTTGTAACTGAAAATGACCGCACATATTGACAGCTAGAAAAGATGGATTGGTTGTAACTGAAAATGACCACACATATTGACAGCTAGAAAAGATGGATTGGTTGTAACTGAAAATGACCACACATATTGACAGCTAGAAAAGATGGATTGGTTGTAACTGAAAATGACCACACATATTGACAGCTAGAAAAGATGGATTGGTTGTAACTGAAAATGACCACACATATTGACAGCTAGAAAAGATGGATTGGTTGTAACTGAAAATGACCACACATATTGACAGCTAGAAAAGGATGGATTGATTGTAACTGAAAATGGCCACACATATTGACAGTTAGAAAAGGATGGATTGGTTGTAACTGAAATTGACCACACATATTGACAGATAGAAAAGGATGGATTGGTTGTGACTGAAAATGACCACACATATTGCCAGATAGAAAAGGACGGATTGGTGGTAACTGAAAAGAACTACATGTATGGACAGATAGAGAAGGAGGGATTGGTTGTGACTGAAAATGACCACACATATTGACAGATAGAAAAGGATGGATTGGTGGTAACTGAAAACAACTATATGTATGGACAGACAGAGAAGGAGGGATTGGTTGTGACTGAAAATGACCACACATATTGACAGATAGAAAAGGATGGATCAGTTGTAACTGAAAATGACCACATGTTGACAGCTAGAAAAGATGGATTGGTTGTAACTGAAAATGACCACACATGTTGACATATAGAAAAGGATGGATTGATTGTAACTGAAAATGACCACACATGTTGACAGATACAAAAGGATGGATTGGTTGTAACTGAAAATGACCACACATATTGCCAGATAGAAAAGGATGGATTGGTTGTAACTGAAAATGACCACACATATTGCCAGATAGAAAAGGATGGATTGGTTGTGGACTGAAAATGACCACACATATTGCCAGATAGAAAAGGACGGATTGGTGGTAACTGAAAAGAACTACATGTATGGACAGATAGAGAAGGAGGGATTGGTTGTGACTGAAAATGACCACACATATTGACAGATAGAAAAGGATGGATTGGTGGTAACTGAAAACAACTATATGTATGGACAGACAGAGGAGGGATTGGTTGTGACTGAAAATGACCACACATATTGACAGATAGAGAAGGAGGGATTGGTGGTAACTGAAAACAACTATATGTATGGACAGACAGAGAAGGAGGGATTGGTTGTGACTGAAAATGACTACACTTGTTGGAGAGACAGAGAAGTACGGATTGGTGGTAACTGAAAATGACTACACATATTGACATATAGAGAAGCATAGATTGATTGTAAATGAGAACAGGGGCAGCAGGCAGAACAAGACAGATCAGATCAGTAAAAAATTGATTAGAAAAAAAACATGTGAAATTGAAAGCTTTCGTTTGAATATAAAGTAGATACGACACACTAATTCATTATTTAATTTATTATTCATCAACTCAGTTGGGAAAAAACAAAATGGAGTTAGAGCCCTTTTTAGATTAAGGGTCACAAAAGTCGAAGGAAGAAGGTATTTGATATGTTTACTGAATAGGTTGATAAATATCTGGGCTGTTTTATCAGATTCATTTTCTTAGCAGTACCACTCTCACCCCTGTCGCTGTTTATGGGATTCTTTTTTTTCAGTGACTCACGCTCTTGTTGCTGTTCATCAGATTCTTTTGCCTATGACTCATCCCTGTAGCTGTTCATCAGATTCTTTTTCCTATGACTCTCATCCCTGTAGCTGTTTCTCTCTTTTTTTTTTCCCTATGACTGTCACCGCAGTAGCTATATATCACATTCTTTTTCCTATGACTCACCCCAGTAGCTATATATCGCATTCTTTTTCCTATGACTCGCATCCCTGTAGCTGCTGCTCAAATAGTGGCCTGCTTAACAGATTTTCCCAAACTGAGAAGCAGTGTTTGAAGTTAAATGAAATTTGGCTGCTTTTGTTTTTTCCATTGGTTTGCAGTGTGGCAGTGGAATAGTGTAACTTTGTCATCCAGTTCGGGAGTGGGCTGTTGACACAGAGTTTGACCTTAAGGAAGTCTATTTCAGTATTGATCACCAGCCACAGTAGGACAGGAAGGGATGCCTGCCTGCCCAGGACAGGCCATCACTTCTGGCAGACATGTGGTGAATGGTACCATCGGCCCTCAGTGTTTAACATTGGCTGCCAACAAATTGAAATTCAGTGTTATTTTGCAGAACTCAGATAATTGTTTTGATAGTCAGAGAGTTCACTTAGTTTGTGAATCTACAATATTTAGTCACTGAATATGACATCATGATGTATCATGCCAAGTGATTGGCTAAATCGGAAAGCGCTGGTCGATCAGATTGGAGCACAGTGGGTTGCCCAGTTATGACAAGTTGCTGAAAAAATGGTAGATGATGATAGATGGATGTGTGTGGGAGAAGGAAACTTTGCACCATGTGCGTTTGCATGTCAGGGTGTGTTTGTTGTGTTTTTCTGCCTGTTCATATTTAAGTACTCCACAGAATATAAACTGATCGCTGATGGAGGTGCCTCAGTTCCTGGCCCATGGGCTGGGCATAAAAAGAAATAGTGCCCTACCTCTCTAAGGTTTTCTCCCCTTTTTCAGGTTTTCAAAAATTGTCTTTCTCACAAGTTTCTGTGAGAAAGTCACTATAAACTAAAGCGCCTCTATAACTTTGTCACTAGTTAAATTTCCAACAAAGTCAGATTTTTCTGTGAAATTTTTGTCATACTGCTACTGTTAATTGCAAGCAAAACTTTGGCATCTGCCATTTGTACAACACAGTTTGTTAACTTAATTAAAACTTCAGTCAAATTGATTTTCAGTCTTTCTTCAGTCACCAAATCATCACTGGTTCCAGTGTTGTAGACTGCGAAAGTGTGGAACATACACAACCTCTGCTTATCACAGTATCAGTCCTTGTTTACGTTGTGTTTTGCTACTGTCTTGAGTTGTTGGCTTATACTGCTGTTTTCTTGTGGTTAATTGACCGATTGCGGCTTGTGTGTGCATTTGTGTGTGTGTGATTTTGAAAAGAAAAAAAAAAACTTGCTGGTGCAGCTCACATGCTGTGCATTTGATAGCTGAGAAATGACCATGAAGATGACTACTGGTGCTTCAAATCTTCACTGTAGATTATGAAGCTGGCAGGCTGTGATGAGTAGGGATGGCAGGTGTGGTCCTCTAGGGGAAGGACTCGTAATGTTTTCTCTGTCAGAATTAGAGAGTAGCTTTCATATTAAAAGTCACCTCCACCCTCTCTCATTCTAGTGGTAAATTTAAAAGGGAGCACCTTTCCGGTACTAGTCATCAAAAGAAATTTTTTTTTTTCTCGGGACTGTTAAAAATACTCAAGAATGACTATGGAAGCATTTATCTTAGACTTGTGCACTTAAGAAGTACTTGTGCTCCAAGTGACAGAATTAGAAATAAGTTGAAACACAAAAGGATGTATGAACAAAAATAACTGACACAAGTTAAGTGCAATTTCACTTACTAACTTTTCTTGTGTATACAAGAGTAAAATACAGATTAATGGAGATTCAATTGAACCAGACTTACGCTGGCTTCTCCTCACTTTATCTCATCATAAAGGGAGGGATGTTTTGATAACTTGAGTTGATGTCTAGGGGTTCTTGGTTACTTAGCTTTATAGCTGGAGAGGTGTGTGGATCTCTCTGTGGTTGCTGGTGACTGGTCCACCTTCTCCACCCAGCAGGCTGATCTGCTTTGGGTCTGCTTGGCCATGTGGTAACGTGGAATCTTGATCCTGTGCTGGGCCAGTCACAGGAAGTCTATGAACCCTGTCTGCACACATGACAGAACCTGGTTTGTGGTTAAGTAGCTGGAAATCCCGCTTGACTAGCCCGCACACTTGCTCTCTTGCTTTCAGTAAATGTGTGAAATCTCAGCCGACCAAGATAATGTTAACATGCATGTATCTGCCTTAATTTTCAGTCTCCACTTTTGTTCTTCAGTCAGGTTTTGAGTGGATTTGATAAGTGGTATGAGACAGTAAGAAGCTGCTTAACAATTGAAGGGAAACAACTTGTCAGTTTAGTCACAAACTCAGCTGAAGTAACTAGGTACTGGAATACACTTAGTCCATTTACACATGTTGATTAGAGTCACCTGCTACAATTCATGAAGGCAATCAACAGTATGCTTAAATCACCTTAAGATTTCTCACCCAGTATAGGCATAAAGGTATCCTATCAGAGAATAGTAATCAGTAATCATCTTAACAGATAGTACCAAGTTCTGGTAAAGAGTTGTACTGTTAAAATGTAATATTCATTTATTATTTTAACAATAACAGATATAACTAAGTAGAGGCATAAAGTTTTGTTGTTAAAATACTGTACTTGTTTATCATTTTAACAGTTTTTGTGTGTGTTTTTTTAAAACTAAATATTGGCATAAAGTTAAACTGTCAAAACATGTGGCATAAATACAAGCAATACAGTCTCAAGACTTAAAAACTTAGTTTCAAATTACATTTCTTCTGGGTTGATCAGTGAAACTTGACACAGGATCTGAGAGTAGGAGGGATGAATGTTCCCCTCTTGGTATACACTGGTGTTAGTTGTGGGTTCACTGACTGTGGTCAGTCTTACAGCCTTTGGTGGAGCAGTGGAGTGGGGAGGCTGATTTCCCCTTTTTGTGTGTTAAGCTACACATCCTGCCTGTGATGGACAGGATGTCAGAGAAACAGGAGAGTTTTGAAACTTTATGAAATAGAAAGGGGGGAGGAGAGGGTGGATGTTAGTTACCTGAGGGGTGGGAGGGCTGCTCTGGAAGGAGATTGTGATTCTCCACCACCTGCAGTGTGAGATGATGTGCTGGTGATGAGAGAGGACAGTCTGTCAGATGTAGGAGGTAATTTTAGCCTTTATGAACAAAACTGCGTTGCCGACCCTGTCAGACATGGATAGACACGGACATTTGGCCAGACCCTGCACTTTGCATACAGCACAGGTAGATTGCGCGATGGTCTATGGCCGTCTTTCCTGTGACTCGGGTGAGTGTGGGAGGAAAGGGAGAGAGGGAGTTTGGTGGCTTACCTGCAGTGAGAGTGGCAGTGGGAGGACTGGCACTGTGTTTATGCCAAGTCCTCCGCTATCAGAGAAGCAGGGAGTGGAGGGGGCAAGGAGGAGAAGATGACAACCCACACTTCAGTTATACCAAAATTCTCTGCTCCTTTGTTGTCATCGGTATACATCTTAGTGTAGTTGGTTTGCTACAAGGGACAGTCAGGTAGACAGGGGTGGGGAGGGGGGGGGGGGGGGGTAGAAAGGAGGAGGTTGAGAGGGTGAAAGAAAGCATTGAAAAATGACATAAACTGATAACCTTGATTGTTTTCCCTGATCTCTGTGTTGGCATTGACGTCTTGTTATCGTGACCTTAGGATCTTTCCCTGATCTCTGTGTTGGCACTGACGTCTTCTTGTTATCATGACCTTAGGATCTTTCACTGATCTCTTTGTTGGCATTGACGTCTTGTTATCGTGACCTTAGGATCTTTCCCTGATCTCTTTGTTGGCATTGACGTCTTGTTATTGTGACCTTAGGATCTTTCCCTGATCTCTTTGTTGGCATTGACGTCTTGTTATCGTGACCTTAGGATCTTTCCCTGATCTCTTTGTTGGCATTGACGTCTTGTTATTGTGACCTTAGGATCTTTCAGTGATCTCTGTGTTGGCATTGACATCTTGTTATCGTGACTTTAGGATCTTTCACTGATCTCTTTGTTGGCATTGACGTCTTCTTGTTATTGTGACCTTAGGATCTTTACCTGATCTCTGTGTTGGCATTGACATCTTCTTGTTATCGTGACCTTCGGATCTTTACCTGATCTTTGTGTTGGCATTGACGTCTTCTTGTATCATGACCTTAGGATCTTTCCCTGATCTCTGTGTTGACATTGATGTCCTCCAGTTCTTGTGACCTTAGGGTCTTTCAGTGATCTCTGTGTTGGCATTGACGTTGTCCAATTTTCCCAGGAAGAATGATTCATGTCAGTTTGATACAAAGTAGTATGGCTAACTAGCTAAGATCACAAAGATTATGGAGGAAAACTCAGACTTGAGATGAATTGGACAAGCTCTTTTTGATTGGCTGACTCACCTTTTCATTCTCTAAGTGTTGTACACTGAAGTTTCAAGAAGGCCACCTTTGTTAGCTCTGTGTCTGTTCCTGGAAGTCTATCAGTATCACCACAGAAAAAAAAAAAAGATGAGTGAACAAAAATGTTGGGCATTAAGTGTTGTATGAGTTCTCCAGTGTTCCATAGAGCATTGAAAACAGAAGGTCCATGGGGCTCTCTGCTGAAAGGTCTTGAGAGTCCATTGGTGAAATGGGACCGTCCGTTTTAAAATAGAAACGTTAAACTCTTAATTATACCGTCATGTTACTCATCACAGAGCACCATGAAACACAGCACACACAGGCAGGAAGCATAACAAGCTTTTACTGAGGGGAGCTACTTTCAAACACTAAAAGCTGGAGATGCAAACAAAAAATGGTTGAATTGAACAGTAGAGCTCCCCCTCCCAGCATAATCCTTTCTTCCACGGAGAAGATTTTCAGTTTGAAGAGAGTTCTTCATGGAAAGAACAAAAGGAACCTTCTTTCTGACAAAGAGAACTCTTGCACTGGCCTTGCCTCACGCTTGGAATTCCTACCTTTTAATTGTTATTGTTCATCATCACTGACTGTGCTGGTGTGTATCTGTATGTGTTAATAATGTTTGCAACAGTATTTGATGACCAACTCTTCCAAAAGATGGAATGAGATTTGACATGGGTTCGGAATTTATTGCAGATCAACAGCCTTGTTCGCAGCCTTGAGCTGCCACTATTTTTGTTGATCAAACTCTACAACAAAATTGAAAACGAGATTGACAAATATTGTAGCAGTGCCCATGGGCCTTACAACCAACTTTGTCAACCTCTTCATTAGGAAAGGTGAAGAAGAGGTGTACGTCTAATCTTTTTAACAAAATTGGAGACCGACTTTTGCATGCATCCAAGTTTTTGATGGGCAAGAGCCACTAAATCAAAACAGTGATTACTTCTTTCCTGCAGCCGATGTGAAGACTTGGATATTCAGGGGCTGCAGCTCTGAACTTCAAGGTTTGACCGTATCCATCAAGAAAACAGAAGTGCGGTGTAGCCTGTACAGTTCACAACTTTCCACATTGAACAAAGCTGCAGAAGAATGATCGTACTTACAACCAAAACATCAGTGCATGCCAGGGAACTTCAGTGAAAATCTGTGTCAGACTGCAAAATCTGTGCGTAAAGTATCCCCAGCTGTGTGTTATAGGGAACCCTGGTTATCCCTATCTTTTGATCATGGCTAGCTGATATGTACACTGGTTCTGTGTGCTGTGCATTGCCAGCATCAAGATTACCAGTAGAGAAAGGGATGATTTTGAATACCTTTTACTCCAGCAAAGCTCTGCCTGAACCTCATCCTAATCAGTTTATTTGGAAAAGAACAACAAAGATTACGCTGTCATTGGGTCAAGACCATCTTTGCAGACTTCAGTTTTCAGAAGTGGTATTATATTTTGTTCCCATTACTGAGTGAGTGAACAGAACGAAATGCAGTAGAAAAATGTCGGCTGTCACAGGTTACCTTGTGATGTTGATTCAGTGCTTGTTCTCTGCCTTCAGCTTCCACTGCCTCAAACAAACTTCCTTTCTGTCTCTGTGGCCGAAAGTCTCTTTCTTCCTTACACACGCATGCATGCATGCACATACATAACATGCGAGCACACACTGATGGATCTCTCCTGTCCTCTCAGTCACAAACACGTGTATGCACACTCACAGATGCACGCACAAATGTATACTCATACACACTCTCATGCATACAGACATACATGCGCTCGCGCACACGCACACACACACACACACACACACACACACATACACAAGCATGCATGCAAACACACACAATCTTTCTGCCACACACAATTTCTCTCTCTCTCTGTCACGATCTGTCTCTCTCTTTGTCTCTGTCTCTATCTCTCTCATCAACATCGTTATCATCATCATCACCATCACAGACGCACTCACAACAGACACAGGTACGTGTACAATTTGTGCGTGCACACACACACATACACAGAGGTACACACACACATGTACATCAGTGACCATACCAGGAAGTTTGCAAGTTAAACCTAAACATTTTCCACACTGTCAGAGTCTGGTTTTGCTGGTTTGTTGGAAAAGAAAACTGTAGTCAGATGTTTTGCATGGTAGCATGCTGAGATCTACGACCACAGAGATTGACAGCTGATTGCAGTCCTGTCTTTGGGCAGAATGAAGGGTGGGCATCTTTGACCAAGCTTGTGTCATCACCACAAGTGTATGATATTGGGCATCTTTAACAAGCTTGTGTCATCACCACAAGTGTATGATATGCCTTTAATGTGACATGAAGCAGGCTGTCTCATTAAAAACTGCCTGACCACGATGTACATTCTACGTTAAAAGTTACCTATATATATTTTTTTTCATTCTGATGTATCCTCAGCTCCATTTGAGCTCTCTGTCCTGACAAAATGAAACCAGTCCCAGGGACCAGCATCTCAAAAAGATATTGGTATTCTGCTTTTGTAAACGTATTTTACTGACAGTTAGCTATCACTGGCACACACATGCACACACACACACACACGCATGCACGCACGCACGCGCACGCTCACACACACATACACCTATCTTGTTCTGTGTGCGTCGAGTATTTCTGTCTCTCCCTCCATCCCTTCTCTTGCTCTTCTTGCCTCCTGTTCTCTTTCTCTCTTGCCCTCACTCGCTCTCTCTCTCTCTCTCTCTCTCTCTCGCTCTCTCTCGCTCGCTTACACGCACATGTGTGCACGCACACGCATGCGCTCATGCTCACGCACCTGCACACATACACAGCATATATATAGAGAGAGAGCATATGCTTTCTCATGTAGGCCTACAATAAGCTGATTGTGGTGAGGTGTTGCCTCACAACTGAATGATGATGCGAAGTTCATTTGCCATGCTTCATGACTTGGGAAATGGAGCCTTTTCCATCGTTCATTATGCAAACAGCTAGTGGGCCTTCTTGTCATGTTCTGCTGCTGGTGACTGGATGGGGGGGAGATGATGGGGGTGATCATGTGAAGGGGGGTGGGTGGGGGGGGGGTGCAGTGTGAACAGCAGTGGCACTGACTGGCGTCTCTGTCTCTTTTTTCTTTTCTTAAATTAAAAGTTAATGACTTGTGAGTTGACTTCAACATGGTGACAGCCCTGATAAGGCCCTTTCCGGTGGGCTGAGCTATAAGCAACATTACCTTACCTTACCTGACCTTATCTTGTTGCCTGCAGCCTTTTTGCTTCTGAACTGAATAGCCAGAACTGCTAGCACAAGAGGGGCTTGTTTGCCTTTTCTTGTTGTCTGCCATTGCTGTGCTAGCAACTATACTTACGTCTTCCAGCTGGGATTACTCAGAATTCACTCGTTCCTTTCTGCTGCTTCATTCACAACTGATAGAAGTGGCAGATTATGGTACTGCTCCAAGTTGACTAGATTGATGACAAAGTTGTCACAAGTTTTCTTGTCTAGTTATAAATCATGGTTTATTGAAGACAGCTTGTTATCTTTGAATGATGATGGGAAGGTACACCGTTCAAGCTCTTGAGGCTGGTTAAAGCTCATGCAACAAGAGGTGCCATGGCAGCAGATTGTACATTGTTTATTGGATACAACTAAAGTGTGTCTGGTGACATCGCCTCAACAAACGTTTCTCACATGGTTGGAAGGTTTATTTTTCCCAGTGTTAACGGAGCAAAGGCAGATGCCTTCTGTTTGCCAGCTTCTTTCTCATGACATTTTTTGAGAGGAGAATACTGCTGCTGTTGATGTAGGCACATGTATTGAAAAAAGTGCACACATATTTCACTCGATCTGCAAATAAAAGGAGGGGGGGGGGGGGGGGGGGGGGATGTTGCAGAAAGTTTCTCAATCAGACCTCTGAGAAGAAAGTTATGATTTTTCAAGCAACCAAATTTCACCCATAAAACTCCAGTTGAAATGCACCCGAGGCCTGTGAATTCCAAACGGGTTCAGGTGACCCAAAACCCAAAGTCACAACAAGCGAGGCAAGGGGACAGCAGGTCAGGGTGCAATAGCTGTCGTTCCCCCCCCCCCCCCCCCACCCCCCCTTACCCACTGTCTCAGAGCTGTGAACTTTCTGGATGAGGTTAAGGAATGACTGAACGTAGTTATTAACATGAAACTCTGCAGACTCTGGCAGAAGTGAAAAATCAAGGCACTCAATACATCAGCAAGGACTACATGGGTCCTGTTTTTAGACTAGGGTCTGCCAAAGTGAAGGCACACTTTGGGTACTTAACAAATTGTGTTAGCTCCACACCAGATTCACTTGAGAAACCTCGTTACAGTACATCACACTGACATACTTGTTAGGGTATATCATGAATTATCAGTGAGCTTGCTATCAGGCCTGCCCATGGCAGACAGCCAACATTGCAAACATGTGCAGAAGGCCTACAAGGAGTGGTATCAGCGTGAGGTTTACATGGTTCTCCTTGATGCCAGTAAAAAAGCTGGTACAAAAACCAAGTGGAGGTGATATGGTTGGCATTCTCATTTGACTTGGAGCAAAAGGCTGCTGTATTTTTGGATTTTTCTTGCTTTGCAAAACACTTTAAGTAAGGTTGCATGGCAAAAGACGACTGGATGATCCTGCAGAGAAAAGCCACAGGAGAGCTTTCAAGGTGAGTGTTTTTCATGTAGGGTGTTTCTGCATGCACATGACCTGTGAGCTGTCATGTTTCTAAAGCAAATGACAATGGATTCCAGCTAAATTGAATAGGGAGAGAAAACAACAACAACCAAAATGTTAGTGGAAAACCACATATGGATATAACAGTGTCAATCCTTTCAATTTAACGACAGAATTACTGTGTTTGCAATAATCCTTGCTCTGCCTCTGGCTCTCTGCCTCCCTTTCTCTGTCTGTCTGTCTGCCTCTCTCTCACACCCGTACATGCGTGTCAGTCTGCCTTTCCTCTCCCTCTCTTTCACACACGTATATGCGCACATGCCCACCCCCACCCCACACACGCATACACACAATATACTCGCACACACACACGTGCACACACACAGAGGGATTAAGAAATGAAATATGTTGGAGAGAATGAATATTTGACTTAATGTAGTGCAACAAAATGAAATTGATGATGGCAAAAAAATGAATTGCTGCCATGATGGCAGCAAAATGAAATTGCAGTCTGGTTGCTCAGACTTCAGCTCTGCAAAAGATGAAATCACCAGTTAGTTGTTTATTTTTCATGTCTACCCTTGTACCCCTATTAGATCTTTAGGTGTTTGTTTCCAGATCAAGTTGTCCACTTCAAAAGGTCTGTCATTCAACCAGTAACTGTTGTAAAGCTTCATGGAATTATGATCTTTTAAAATCTGTACTTTTTACAACCTTGAATGTGGAGTAGTTAGTACCATTACAATTTTTTTTCACAACTACTTTGAAGTGGAGAGAGAGGGAGAGAGAGTTTTCCTGCCATTTACCTCTCTTGACGTAACGGCCATGGCCTTGCAGGAATTCCTTTAACATAATGCCAACGTGTCTGATATAGTAATCTTTAAATAGTTGGCCAGCTTTTTTTTGTGCATTAAGTTAGCCAGGTCATCCTTTTACCATCTAGTTCTGATTTTAACCCACTTTCAGCTCTGACAAGGCTGTGGTCGGCCAGTCTATAGCTTGTTCCCTCCCCCCACCTCTGTTCAGCTTGCCCTGTACTCCCCCTGTACTCCCCCCCCCCCAAGCCCTGTACCCCCCCCCCCCCCTCCTCCTGACAAGTTGTACACAGCTCTCCCTCTCTCCCTGCCCTTCCCCCCATGCCCTGTTACCCCCCCCCCCCCCCAAGTTGTACGCTGCTCCGGCTCTGACAATTTGTAAGCTGCTCTCCCTCTCTCCCTGACATACTCCCCATGCCCCATACCCCCTTCTCCCCCTCCCCCCCACAAGTTGTATGCTGCTGTCCTCTCCCAGCCCTGCCCTCACCATGCCCCATACTCCCATCCCCGGCTCTGACAGTTTGTATGCTGCTCTCCCTCTCTCCCTGACATACTCCCCATTCCCCCTCCCCCCCCCCTCCCCCCCCCTTCCCCGACAAGTTGTACGCTGCTCTCCCTCTCTCCCTAACATCCCCCCCCCCCCCCATGCCCCGTACTCCCCCTCTGACAAGTTGTACACTGCTCTCCCTCTCTCTCTAACATGCCACCCTATGCCCCATACTGCTTTCCCCTCCCCCTCTGACAAGTTGTACATTGCTCTCCCTCTCTCTCTAACATGCCACCCTATGCCCCATACTGCTTTCCCCTCCCCCTCTGACAAGTTGTACACTGCTCTCCCTCTCTCTCTAACATGCCACCCTATGCCCCATACTGCTTTCCCCTCCCCCTCTGACAAGTTGTACACTGCTCTCCCTCTCTCTCTAACATGCCACCCTATGCCCCATACTGCTTTCCCCACCCCCTCTGACAAGTTGTACATTGCTCTCCCTCTCTCTCTAACATGCCACCCTATGCCCCATACTGCTTTCCCCTCCCCCTCTGACAAGTTGTACATTGCTCTCCCTCTCTCTCTAACATGCCACCCTATGCCCCATACTGCTTTCCCCTCCCCCTCTGACAAGTTGTACATTGCTCTCCCTCTCTCTCTGACATGCCACCCTATGCCCCATACTGCTTTCCCCACCCCCTCTGACAAGTTGTACATTGCTCTCCCTCTCTAACATGCCCCCCTATGCCCCATACTGCTTTCCCCTCCCCCTCTGACAAGTTGTACATTGCTCTCCCTCTCTCTCTAACATGCCACCCTATGCCCCATACTGCTTTCCCCTCCCCTCTGACAAGTTGTACATTGCTCTCCCTCTCTCTCTAACATGCCACCCTATGCCCCATACTGCTTTCCCCTCCCCCTCTGACAAGTTGTACATTGCTCTCCCTCTCTCTCTAACATGCCACCCTATGCCCCATACTGCCTCCCCCTCCCCCTCTGACAAGTTGCACACTGCTCTCCCTCTCTCTCTGACATGCCCCCCTATGCCCCACACTGCCTCCCCCTCCCCTCTGACAAGATGTACACTGCTTTCCCAGACATGCCCCCCCCCCCCCCCATGCCCCATACCCCCCCCCCCCCCCCCCCCCACCGATAGAACAATTTGGATGGAGAGGACAGAGGAGGAGTGGGTGGGGGCCTGTGGAGATGGGAGGGGGGAGGAGGGAAGTGGAGGGGAGCAGGTGGAAGATGTAGGAGGGTGCAGGGATGGATGCAGGGGATAGAGTTGTTTGGGGGAAGTGGGGCCGACTGTTAGCGGCCATACCTGGGCTGTCACCTAGTTGAAGTCAATTCTCAGAAGGGGTTTTGGGGGTGGGGGATAAACAGTAAAGGAAGAAAGACAAAATAGTAATACATTGAACTTAACTGGCTCTGGTAGTTTCTACACAGTGCAGTAGGCTGCTGGATAGGAAGCCATATGCACAGTTCAAAAGGAGTTTGCTGCCCGAGGGAAGGAGGGCCTGTAGGCATCAGTCATGCTGTGACAGTCTTTTAACAGTGTGTTTTCTTCTGTGCTGACATTCTCTAATTCAGTTTGATAAATGTGTGGACACAAACTGTATGTGGTCAGTACAGTAGATCTGTACTGACCAACTGTTGGCATGATGATGTCATATGAGCAGATAAGCGTTGGATATTGAGTCAGTCCACACAACGAAGAAGGGGGCTGAGTGAGTTTGCCCAAATGGTGGGAGAGCTGTACATGTCAGCATTGCTGAAACATTACATCGGGAGAGGGGGGTGGGGGTGGGGGGAGTACTCAGAATTTTAGACTATAAAAAGTTAATGCAATGTTGGGGGAGGGTGGGGGGGAAGGAATTCTTAGAATATCAGACTATAAAAGGTTAATGCAATGTTCAATTTCTTGGCGATGGGTTAGACCTCTATATCAGGCTATAAAAAGTTAATGTTCAGTTTGTTGGCGATGGATTAGACGTCTGTATGAGACTATAAAAAGTTAATGCAATGTTCAGTTTGTTTGCAACGGATCGGACCTCTGTTGTAGACCATAGAAAGTTAATGCATTATTCAGTTTGTTTGCGATGGATCAGACCTCTGTTGTAGACCATAAAAAGTTAATGCAATGTTCAATTTGTTGGCAATGGATCAGACCTGTATTGTAGACCATAAAAAGTTAATGCAATGTTCAGTTTGTTGGCAATGGATTAGACCAGTATTGTAGACCATGAAAACGTAATGCAATGTTCAGTTTGTTGGCGATGGATCAGACCTGTATTGTAGACCATAAAAAGTTAATGCAATGTTCAGTTTGTTGGCGATGGATCAGACCTCTATTGTAGACCATAAAAAGTTAATGCAATGTTCAGTTTGTTGGCGATGGATCAGACCTCTATTGTAGACCATAAAAAGTTAATGCAATGTTCAGTTTGTTGGCGATGGATCAGACCTGTATTGTAGACCATGAAAAGTTAATGCAATGTTCAGTTTGTTGGCGATGGGTCAGACCTCTATAGACCATAAAAAGTTAATGCAATGTTCAGTTTGTTGGCAGTGGATTAGACCTCTGTGACTGATGGCATGTGTGCTTCATTAAATCGGCACACAGTACAGGGCTTACAATTCATTCTTCTGTGACAGAGCGAGGAGTTAAACCAAACCAGTGTAAAACCATTTGCTGTGATCCAGCAGTGACCTACATGTTCATTGGACAAAGACATTGACAGGAAGAGACAGACCAATGGAAGTAGATGATAGCTGCTGAACAAGTGTTTTACAGGCTCCCCCTAACCAATGGAAGTGGATGATAGGTGCTGAACAAGTGTTTTACAGGCTCCCCTAACCAATGAAGTGGATGATAGTGCTGAACAAGTGTTTTACAGGCTCCCCCTATCCAATGGAAGTGGATGATCAGTGCTGAACAAGTGTTTTACAGGTTTCCCCTAGCCAGTGGAAGTGGATGATAGGTGCTGAACAAGTGTTGCACAGGTTCACCGCAACCAATGGAAGTGGATGATAAGTGCTGAACAAGTGTTTTACAGGTTCCCCCTAACCAATGGAAGTAGATGATATTGCTGAACAAGTTGCACAGGATCCCCTTATCCATTGAAGTGGATGTTACTCATTGAACTTGTATCGCACAGGATTGTGACGAGAGTTGGGGGTGGGTCGGTGTGGCCTCTAGGGCAAGGACTTGGAATATTTTCCCTATTAAAGTTATATTAAAATTTCACCTCCACCCTCTCTCTTACTAGTGGTGGAAGGAGCAACTTTTTGTTACTAGTCATCGAAAGAAATTTGTATTTTTCTCAGGACTGTTAAAATACTCAGTAATGGCTCAGGGATAGGTTTCCTTAGGCTTGTACTCTTAAAAGTACTTGTAGCTACGAGAAACAGAATTAGAGAGGAGAAGTTCAAACATTCAACGCTGAATGAAGAACTGACACAAGTTAAGTGCACTTTCACACATCAACTTTACTTGGTTACACACGGGTAAATAGTTAAAGTTAGTCACAATAGGCCAGTCTGTTCTATAGACTGATTTTTGGTTCTCACTGTTTCATCATTAAGTGAGGGAAAGTTCTGGATGAGTTGATTTGATGTCCACTTGGAATATTATGACTTATCTCTAGTTGGAGAGGATAGTTGATCTCTTGTGGCTGGTGACTGATCCTGCTGTGTAGACCGGTTAGGCTGTTGGGTATAGTCACCACCAGACTTGCCTGAGGTAACCACGATCCCAGGTCTGTGATAAAGAGTCTGGCTTGTAAAGTTCACTCATTTGCCCTCTACCTTTCAGAAGAGGTGAGAGAACTCGGCCAACAAAGGATTACTCTAGTGTACAGTTTCTACTATAATTATTGATCTCCACTTTTGTTTTAGAGGTTGAGTGGAGTTTACAAAAGGGTAGGAGACAGTAACACAATGCTAAATAATTTTAGTCAAATAACTCTTCAATGTTTCTTCTGAATTAAATTACATTAACTTGGAATGCACTTAGCCCTAGTATACATTTGGTGTAGACTTAAAGTCATACACTACAAAGCATTCCAACAATCACCAGTATTTATAAATCAACATAGCAGTTTTCACCTAGTACGGCATATGGTTTTTCTGATTCAAATTTATCATTCAGTTGTCATCTTAACACACAGAATTGCATACTGGCAAAAGTCAGATTATACACAAAGAATTGTGGTGAGATTGCTAACAAAAAATCTTAACCACACTGGTAATAGCATTTACCACATGGTGGTAAGCAAACTACAACAGAATACTCATTCATCATTTTGATAAATGTCACCAAGGATTAGCACAAAGTTACTCTGTTAAACCACATGGCATATATACAGTCAATGCCTAGATTCAAAATGTAGAAACATAGTTTCCACTTACAGTTCTGGGAAAATCAGTAACTCAGACCGATCAGAGTGAAAGAGATAACTATGCCTCCTCTCTGGTTTTCCCCTTGTGTCTTTCTTGTTGCTTAGTTCTGATCTACAGCTGGTCTTGATGAATCAGTGAATGCGCGACTATGTGTTTTCTATTTGTATGTTAATTAAACTGTCAATCAGGTTTCAGATCTGGCTGACAGGGTGTCATTCAAGACGGTGGATGATAGGTTCTGAACAATATTGCTCAGGTTCCCCCTAACCATTGGAAGTAGATGATAAGTTCTGAACAATATTGTTCAGGTTCCCCAAACCAGTCCGGACCCAGTATTGGAGCAGCTACACAGGTAGTCATTTTCCTTATGGGCAGCAGTAGTGGAAGTTTGGAAACCAGTCAGTTGATCTGGCATGTTGGAAATATCTGTGCATCATTGTGACCCTCAATTTTAAAATCTGGGCATGAGATCTGTAAGGCATTGAACAGATCTCTCAGTGGTGCGCTTTCATCTGGATGTCAGATCTGTAATGCATTGAACAGACCTCTCAGTGGTGCGCTTTCATCTGGATGTCAGATCTGTAATGCATTGAACAGACCTCTCAGTGGTGCGCTTTCATCTGGATGTCAGATCTGTAAGGCATTGAACAGATCTCTCAGTGGTGCGCTTTCATCTGGATGTCAGATCTGTAAGGCATTGAACAGATCTCTCAGTGGTGCGCTTTCATCTGGATGTCAGATCTGTAATGCATTCATCTGGATGTCAGATCTGTAAGGCATTGAACAGATCTCTCAGTGGTGCGCTTTCATCTGGATGTCAGATCTGTAATGTATTGAACAGACCTCTCAGTGGTGCGCTTTCATCTGGATGTCAGATCTGTAATGTATTGAACAGACCTCTCAGTGGGGCGCTTTCATCTGGATGTCAGATCTGTAATGTATTGAACAGACCTCTCAGTGGGGCGCTTTCATCTGGATGTCAGATCTGTAAGGCATTGAACAGACCTCTCAGTGGTGCGCTTTCATCTGGATGTCAGATCTGTAATGCATTGAACAGACCTCTCGGTGGTGCGCTTTCATCTGGATGTCAGATCTGTAATGCATTGAACAGACCTCTCAGTGGTGCGCTTTCAGGGGTACCTCTTGCCCCTTGTGATTGGCATTGTCAAGGATGGGTTATAGGTACATTGTATAGACATGTCTGTACCTTTGTTTTCTTTCCTTCTTTTTGAAAGTTATTTTTGTTGTAAAATTCTTGGGACAAAGGCAGCAATATTAGATTGAAGTTGGTTAAAAAGTTGTTGAATGCTGAGTGTTCTCTGTGTGTGTGTGTATGTATGTGTGTGTGAGTGCGTGCATGCGTGTGTGCGCGCACGTGCGTGCGCATGCGTGTGTGTGTGTGTGTGTGTGTGTGTGTGTGTGTGTGTGGACAGATTATGCAGATGAGGAAGCTGAAGATATGCAGCTGGTGTGTGAGGCAGTCATGCGCATACGATCCAGAGAGCTCTCACAACGTAAAGCTGCTGAGATCTATGGCATTCCTCGCAGTACTCTAGGAGATCGTGTGAGAGGCCGAGTGGACCTATATGCAAAGCGGCGGCCTCGGCAGAAAGGGCACAACAGTGATTTAAACTGACTGCACATGTAATTGTTGAGCATATCATGAAAAGACTGTGTGCACATTCTAACTGTTCAACAGTTGTTCTGTGAGTATTAGAGTCGGCAATCCCACTCCTTGCCGCACAAGCAGCAACTCCTTGGGATGGCAGAGGCATGTGGCTTCAAGAGCAGTATATGCAGAATTGATGTATATCAGTAACATGGGAAGACCTTTGGTAGCTCTTGTCTGCCTGCACGGTGGTCATCTACAGTGCTGCGTGCACAACAGTCATGTACAATAATTCATATGAAAATGTTCCCAAAGTAAGGGATAGAACTGTATGCAAAGGTGACACATTCATGCAAAAATGTTATGCATTGTGGTGTTTTTGTGTTGTATGCACACTCACTCTGTCCCTTGTCTCTTTCTCCCCCATCTCCCGTACCCCTCTCCTCCTCTCTCACACAGGCATGTAGAACACATACATATAAACACAAACGCTGAATACATATGCGCGTGGACACACACACACACACACACACACACACACACACACACTGGCACACGCACATGTGAGTACATAACCATAACACACCTGACCTTACACACACACACACACACACACACACACACATGCACATGTACACACATGCATGTGTGTGTGTGCATATACAGACTTGCACACATATACATAGACTTACAGAATTGTGCACATGTGCGCACATGTACATGTGCATGAATAGTAACATGCACTCATACATTGCACACAGGTACACGTACACAAAGGCTTGTAAGCCCATGCGCACACAACACACACATGCAGGCACAGAGCAAGAGTAGCTCTTTTCTATCTACAGTTTTCATTCGTCAGATTACTCGCTGTGACAGGTCTGTCCTGTCCCACGTCTGTTTGTGTCTGTTATTATATTTCTTTTTGTGTCACAGCAACCGACTTTCCTCTCTTCCCTCACCACCATGCCGACTGACTCACAGGGAGAAGTCAGAGCTGAAAAAGGCTGATAAATCCCGACATGTCTGATTCTGCCTTATCGGCTTGTCTTTGATGTTCTCTGCATGCACGCACATATGCATGCACTCGTACACGTTCAAGCATACATATAAAATGGGAATCATTGATTTATTTGGTAATAAAAATGTGTCTTTCTTGAGAACAGCCCTGATATGGCCCTTTGTGGTTGGCTGCGCTATAAGCAACATTACCTTACCTCATCCTGAGAAAAGCACTTGGGGAAATTTCTGATGATCCCAAATATTGCATTAAGAACCAGTATTCACGATATTATTATAAATGTTTGGTTATTTGGTTGAAGGTGTACATTTTTTTTATGCCAAAACTTCCTCTCCTGCTACATTTCACATATATTGAAACTGTTGTTCTCTGTTTGTCTTTGAAAATATGTTATTTCCCTCAGCAAGCACACAGGGTAACTGAACAAAAGGATTTAAGTGTTTGCACATCAATATAAAGCCTTCTGAAGTTACAGGAATAAAGTGGATCCATTTATAATAGATGAATATCAGTAATGTATTGAAAATGTTCGTTTGTGAAAATTCAAAGTCTCAAGTGAAAATGGAATAGGAGGCCATTAACGTCGGCGCTAATTGTGACGAGAGTTAGGGGAGGCAGTTGTGGTCCTCTAGGGGAAGCACTTAGAATGTTTTCTGTATTACTAGTTTCAGTTATTGAGTAGTTTGCATATTGAAATTTCACCTCCACCCGCTCTCTGACTAGTGATGGAAGGAGAAACTTTCTGGATCTAGTCAGGGACTGTTGAAAATACTTAAGAGTTGCTCAGGACTAATACTTCTTAGGCTGGTACACTTAAAAGTGCTTGTGCTCCGAGTGACAGGATTAGAGATTAGTTCAAACATGAAATAATGTATGAACAACAAACGACTGACACTAGTGTAATTTCACACACCAACTTTACTTGTGTTGTAGAGTAAAATATACAAACCAATAAAACTTCAGTCAGCTCAGTCTTTGTTTGGGCCGACTTTTCCCACATAATCTCATCATAAAGAAAGGGGATGTTCATTATGTGTTTAGTCATAGACTACTTGGTATATTAGAACTTATCTGATATTGGAGAGGAGGGTAGATCGCTCTCCAGTTGCTGGTGACTGGTCCACCTTCTCATTAGACAGGCTGATCTGTTTGGCCACATGGCAGCATGGAATCTTGATCCTATATTTGGCTAGTGGCAGGAAGTCTAGGAAGACCAGGAACCTAGGATCTGGTCACATGACAGAACCTGGTTTGTAGTTAAGGAGCTGAGAGTCCGGCTTGGCAAGTCTTCATACTTGCCCTCTGGCTTTCAGTAAATGTGCGAGATCTCAGCCGGCAAAGGATTAGACAAGCATAAATATATCTGCCATACTTAGCAGTATCCACAGTAGTTATTCACTTGGATTTTGAGTGGATTTTTAACAAGTGGTAAGACCGGGTTCGTACGCTCCTTGAAAATCCTTGAAACTCCTTGAAATCTGATGGTGAATTTCAAGGCCTTGAAAACATTTGAAAATCAATAAAATGTGGTTCTGTTGACCAAACCTCCTTGAAAACCTTTGAAAATCAAGCAATCGGCTACATGTAGAGAAAGTTAAATCTGTGTCCTTCCTCAACATCTTATTTTGCACGAAAACCCCCCTTTTCACAAACAAATCTCGTCCATCTCATGCTACTTTTTGTCAAAATTAACACCTTTTTTACAATCAAGCTTAACATGCAAAAACCTCCAAAAATCGAAGTAATTTTAAAAATGGGGGCTTACGTGCAAAATAAGATGTTGAGGAAGGACAAAAGATATTAACTTTCTCTCTCCATAGCATAAAAAATCATTTAAAAACTCTTCACATCTTGGCCACATTACCGATCACCGATCACCTCTGGGTCTAACTTGAGATCCTATGGCACCCTAGGGCCCCAAGCCAGACCCGGAGGGTCGCACATAATGTGGCCAGGATGCGAAGAGTTTTGAGAATATGTTTCTAATAGTGGTATTTTCTTATACTTGGTTGTCTACTTTCAATTTGCCTAATTTGGGGCAATTCTCTCACCCCCTTTGTAGTGACTCTTCCTAGGATACACATTGTGGTTTACGGGCGTTTATAGCCACGCCAGTGACCACATTTGGGGTTTATGGGCGTTTATAGCCTCGCCAGTGACCCAGACAGACAAACACAAATGAAAATTGGAAGAGTCACTAGAGGGCAGAGAATAGGGCCAAATTTGGACTTTCAAAATGTCATGACAAACAAGTACTAAACCACCGCAGGCATATTCCCAACTTTACACTTTTATACTGTACACACTGGAAGCTCCCATAGTTTTATGGTGTTTATGCATAAGTGTGACTGTTGTTAAAATTATTTTTTATTCAAGCAGAATATTTTTTAAAGGTTAACAACAACTGTACGTTAAAGTACTTTTTAGTTACTACTTTGTACAATATTCATATTAAAAGCTTTAGCAAATTAAACACAAAAACACAACTTTTAATAATCAAATCTCTCTCATTAATCTATAAATAGATAATTAATTCAGGGGAGACAATTACTTTTATGCGTAATTAAAGGGAGACAAATCACTTTCATTATTATTATTATTATTTTCTTATTATGTTTATTGCTTTTAAAAATGGATTGCGACGAGCTATTAAAGTGTGAGGAGGCGGCAGACCTCTGTCATAAAGAAAGATTATACTCGCTGGCCGCATGCGGAAAAACCAGGCAGTATTTAGGCGTTGAACTAAGTATCGAACAGATTCAGCAATTGTCTACATCAGACGTTGAGAAGTATTACGCCAGGTACGAAGCACAGCTGGGGTCAAAAATGGTTAGATCAGTGGGGCAGACAATGATTAGTTTATATGCTAAGTTAGTAGGCAAGATAGCGCCGATTGATTCAGAAGAAGATTTAAAATATGACTTAACACAAGATCCGGTTTTAACCAAGTCCCTAGAATCTCTTGCATGTGACATGTATTATAGATTTGGGACGTTGTTATGTCCATTCATCATGGGATTAATTACTTTTAATCATATTAATTTTAATCATATTAATTTTAATCAGACTAAAAAAAATGAGCGAGCAGGAGAAGACTCCACAGGCGAGTGCCCCACAAGTGAATTTACAGGCGAGTGCCCCACAAGTGAATCCACAACTGAGTGCCCCACAAGTGAATCCGCAACTGAGTGCCCCACAAGTGAGTAGTGTTACTAAGTCTAAAAATCCTGGGCGCGTTGAGTCCGGTCGTAAACTAGTTGAATGGAACAGACTGCAAAAAGCAAACCAAGCAGCAAAACAAAAATTATTAGATAGTAATACAACATCAGCACCAGTGCCGCCGCCACCAACAACAACACAATCAAACTATAAGATGTATTATTATGTGCTGGGGGGCATTGTTGTTGGTGGAGGGCTTTTAGCATACAAGCGCCTAAAGCCATACTTAGCAACAAAGTCACAAATCCCCACAAAAACAGTAAAAGAACCAGCTTCTGCAAAAAAAAGTACAACCTCCTGCTGTAGACCCATTTTTAATAAATTAGTTTTTTAATGTGTTGTTAAGTACTGGTTAAGTACAAGCTAAGTACTGGCTAAGTACAAGCTAAGTACTGGTTAGGTCAGTTATAACAAGTTAAGTGTAAGTTAAGTGTAAGTAAAGTGCAAGTCATGTTAAGTACTAGTTAAGATCTTAAGTTAAGTACTAGTTAAGATCTTAAGTTAAGTACTAGTTAAGATCTTAAGTTAAGTCGGACAAGTCCGTTCTCCGGGGGCCTATAGCGTATGAAAACTCGGGGCTAACGGAAGTTCGCTTGCTATTGTTAGAGTCTAGTGACTTCTTATTAACAACAGTTGTGTTTACTTGATGAAGAGTAGAGCGCAGATTAACATTTGTGTGATAAAATACTTCGCGTTCAAAGAGAGCCTGCTTGTAGTTGTGACTTATTTCTTTTTTTACAACTTCTTTATCTATGCCCTTAGCTTTCTTTGTTACAGAAGTCTGGGTAGCAACGCTATACATCTTCGATCGCAGGCCAACATATTCTTGTATAACCGTCCCATTAAATTCATCCTTCATCTTTCCAATCACTTTCTTGTTTACAGTTGAATGCAGAGGCGACTCTTTTGGGTAGTCGCATGTGTCGTACCGCCCATCAGCTCCTTTGGCTACCTCTATTTCCATGTCTTTGTAAAAGTCTTCAGTTGGGATGTCCAGAATAAAACTATCGGTGTCTGTGTAAAGGACATTTGATTCTGGGTACAGCGGCTTAAAGTAGTCGTATAGAAATTCAAGCATTAATAACTTTGACAGCTCTAACACGGCAAAGCCGATAAACACCGGCCTGTCTAACTTCACATTCTGTTTCTTCATCATAATGCCAACCAGGCTGTCGCTAAATATTCTAAAGTCTTGGTAGTTAGGTTTAGAGGTCAGCTTAATTGCTTGTTTTTCGTTTGTAACTAATCTTACGTCTTTACGATTGTGTACGTTCTCCATCGTCTTGCCAAAACAACTGTTGTTCATCAACTTAAAGAAGTCTTTTTCTGAAGCGTCGGTGGCCACAGTCCTAAGATCGGTGTTCTTCATGATGTATGGCTTCATGAAAGGCTCTTGGTCGAAAGTAATTATTCTGTGAACGGCAGTAAGTTTTAATCCATGTCTTAGGTAAAACTGTAACAGTCGATAATGACAGACATATTTAGTTTTGTTAAAGAGGTTAGGCACGAGCTTGGGCGGTTCTGTGGGACTCATCTTTAATTTTTCTGCGGCTAAGGGGAAATCATTATGAAGGTCGTGCAACTCTGCTGGATAGTCTAAGTCCACCTCTAAGATTAATCCTATTGGATTATCGGGCGTAAGCTGCGACAATAGTCCTACCACCCGATCAACATCATGAGGCCCGTTTATCATTTTAAAGTTTCTTAATGGCAGTGCCTGGCTCATAGCCCACCCATACAGATTGTTGGCATCTAAGTACATTAGATAGTTGGATGGTTTAGTTGGATCATAATCGTCTAAATACTTGTTGTTGGCTCTGCGGTAAGGATGACAGGCCATGCTAATGCCTCCCCTCAGCCCATCCTCAATCATCTGGAGTGTATCCAGATCCGATATTACGTCGATCTGAATGTTTGTAGACTTCAAGAATGCGTCCCAAGACAGCCCCGGGGCAGAGATGTACTGTGACGAATCTAGACCGTAGTGTTTCATGCAAGTAGCTCTGTAATTCTGAAAGACGTCAGCTAATAAACACACGTCGGCCAATAAATATTGATCGTGATAATCGCCCATCGTTTGGCAGTGTAATTCTGTCCAGGCTTTCTGCGCGTATTCATAGTCGGCGTCAGATATGTCCTTTCTTCTAAGACGGCTGTAAAAGTCTTTCTTTGCTGGCAGCACTGGCTCGTCAAACCTCTCCCACGAGTCCATGTATTCATAAGGATAGACGCCTTTACGGACAAAAGATGGATCAAAATACTTTTTAGTGATTGGATAGTCTTGCAGAGATCCTGCTAATTTGTCTAAACTCCCCATCAGATGTTGGGCAGAGTCATAAAAGGACAAACAGTCAATAGTAAAGGTCATGTACTTTTCTGAAGACTGTGCAATACAGCTAACCCTCTTACATTCAGAAGTCACTGCTTGCATGATAAAGTGCGAATCGTAGCCCCGCAAGTTATGAAAGAAGATTGGCAGTTTCCATGTCTTGGGATCAACCTTAAGTTGAAGATTGCAGCTATTATGCGCTGCCCCTCTGAATTTGCCAGTAATGTGATCATGGTCCCTTACAGCATCGCCTGATAATTCTCTGTTGCATATCCAGCAGTGGGTGGCTGATTTATAACGTTCTTCATCTTCGGGGGTCATCTTAATGTCTGAAAGGTTCAGCTGATTGGAGAATTGATTGCGAAGGTGTTTCATCTGCTCCAAAAATCGGCCAGCTGCGTCGGGACCTCTGTAAATCTCGGGCTGTGTGTGTCCACCGTCTGACCTAACAACGACAAAAGCATAAGAACAGATCTGATGACGAGACAATAAGGTTGTTTTTTGTTCTTGTTGTGGACCATAGTACCGTAGCAAGATTGATTCAAAATCAGCATAAACTACGTATGGGCTCATTTGCATTTTTCGTACATTCTTAAAGCTGACTTTAGACCCCAGTTTTGGTGTAAGAAGTTCAATTTTACAGTCTACAAAACTTTTGCAATGTTTCTTATGGCTGGCTGCCGCCTCTACAGTGGGGATTCTAACCAAACACCTCCTACAAAGCCCTTGTTTAGCTGTATCCGTTGTAGTATAAGCCAGAAGTCTGCTTATTGATCTGATTAATACATAATGGCTCTTGGAACCGTCTGTAAACAGAATCAAGTCTACATGGTTCTCCAGTGATTCGCCTAAAGTGGGAGCATTGGGGGAGATCCTTAGAGGGACTAGCTTGTCTACTACAGACCATGTGTATACGCTCACGGTTATTGGTTTGTTTTGTTCTTCAAACTGAGATATACTTTCTACACTCACTGGAAAGGTTATGTTATTTAAGTTCAGCTCATTTATATACTGCCTATAATTGGAAACTCTCTCTGCATTCTTTTTAACATGATGTAAGTGTGCCAAAACACACCACATGAAACACATATTGTCAAAATTATGTATGTTTAAGACTGCCCGTTTAAAAACTAACTCTTTTGGGAGAGGGATGTAAGAATTGCCGACTATAGGAGAGTATTTGGCTTGTCTTAATCTGATTTCAAGGACTGTTCCTTCAGACCAACCGGAGCCGCGCAATTTCGCTTCTTCACTTGCATGGTTAAACTGTGTAAGCATGTAATCAGCCCAGCCAGGTTTAAAGTCGTAATAGCTGATTACTTCTTTCTGTCTAGTTGAAACCCAGACTTGCATACTACTATTATCAGGGGTTATATATTTAATCAGAATGACCAGCAACACTTTTGCTGGCGGGTTAATTTGAAGAGACTCTGGGATTTTAGAAATAGCATGTGTTATGCTTTTTTGAACGTTTGTGGGGTTAATGATGTCCATGTCTAATTCAATGAACTTATTGTTTAATGATTTGTTACTACCTTCCAACTGTACGTTGTTGGAAGGTAGTATTTCAAACTCGGACTCACTTGCGGGGTTCATTTTTTAACTCACAATATTTTACGTAAATTAAAAAAAAATAAAAGTAAGTAAAAGTAAGTAAACGCGTTTTTATTCTTCACTCAAGCGTTGCAATACTTCAAGACACTCCAATTTTACACGAACGACTGCCAATGCTTTAGCTTTTGAATCACTACAGCCAATGCTTAACTCTTTGATTGCTTCGTTAGATAGTTCACTATGATTTTTGATTAAAATGTTTACATCATTCTCAAGCCAAGTGTCTAACACTTTCACCGCTTTGTCAAATAGTTCATTACAATTTTCTACTAAAATCATTAGATCAGATTCGCTGTGTTTGGCCGCCATTTTTAAAACCCTTTTTAAAAGCAAATAAAAAAATAAAACCATGAGTATAACGCTGGTTAATTATGCAGTGCCTATTGTTGGCGTTACAGTTTACTCAACCCTAGCAAAATGTTTGTTAAGAATAAAACCACCCAACATGGGAAAGATAGAAGATTCGCCGAAACTAGTTACAGCCTTATTTTTAGCTCTAGCAACAAAAGATTATCTGATTAAAAAGCACATAGACAGTCTTTCATATTATGATTATTTTAATTATTTTTTTAGTTAATAAAAAATATGAGCACTGCAAAGATCATCAATACGATTTACCACTCTGCTGTAATCGGCGGCCTTAGTATAGGATATAGCATGTTAGCAAAAAACATGTTTAAAATGAGGCCGGCCGATCTAGGAAGGTTAGACATTGAGGATGTTGTTAAGGTTATAGCTGTAATAACGGCGGGGATTGCCTCAAAAGACTTTCTTGTTGCACAGGGGATTATCCAGAAAACATCAATGCATAGAAAGATTAATGCATAGAAAGATTAATGCATTTAGGCAGATTGATTTATAAAAAAAGATTCATTCATTTATAAAAAAAGATGTCTGGAATAGTTCTGATGGTGGGTGGGGCTATTGTTAATGCATTGGCTTTCTCTGGCAGCAATTATATGTTTAGTAAATTGCGGTCTGATGAAGAAAGAGAACGCCATAACAAAGCAATGGAAGATTTAGCTAAGGCAAGAGACGCTTACGAGAAAAGGAGAATTGCTCACTTAGACTTTATTAATAAAAAGTTAAGAGAACAGGGACATGCAGAGCACACATTTACAGACGTTGATGAAGCAATGAATGAATATTACTTAGTGACAGGAAAGAAGTTTCTAACATCGGCACCGCCAGAGCTGTCCGACTTTTATGAACCATCTGAGGATCAGAAAATGGTAGAAGTAGGCTTTATTATAGGCGCTATGGGAGCAATCTTTCTTCTTGCATATTCAATCTAAAAACATAGTTAAAAATGTAATAAAAAAAACAGTCCCTTCTTATGGACGATACGAAGTACAAAATATATTATTCTCCTGGAGGGTATTGGAAAGGAAAGGCCGCTATTGATAAACTGAGTAAAGCTGCTAGGGTGTCTGAATCAGAAGCGAAAGACTGGCTTTCAAAACAAGCGATCTGGCAAATATATCTGCCTGCCCCAAAAAGAATAATAAGGCCTCGATTTGTTAACTCAGTTCCTAATGACACCCACCAGATGGACTTCTTGTACCTCCCACATGACAAAGTTAGAAGAAAAAAGTTTAAGTATGCCCTGACTGTTGTTGACATGGCTTCAAGATATAAAGATGCTGAGCCTTTAACAGATAAAAGCTCAACTGCTGTTGCTGTGGCTTTACAGCAAATATACATGCGAGGTCCATTAAAGTATCCTAGGCTGATTCAGGTTGATGATGGGAAAGAGTTTAAAGGAGCTGTAAACCAGTTGTTTTTAAGACATCGGGTTACAGTTAAGAGAGGGATTCCAGGCAACCATCGCTCCCAGGCTCTAGTAGAAAACTTTAATAAGAATCTGGCTGAGCGTCTGTTTATCTATAAATATCATAGAGATCTTATGGACAAAACACGCAACACAGAATGGGTTAGGAGATTGCCAGCAGTCTTACACGCCATGAACAATGAAGAATTTAAAGCAGCGGGTCTTAAGCCAGTGAACGCGATCAAATTAAAAAAAATTAGCATTACTGAAGACATCCAAGGTAATCAAAAACTCTTGCCGTTCGGACTAAAAGTAAAATACTTGTATGCGCCTGGAGAGGCAGAGGGCGATGTTAGAATTAGAGCCACAGACCCCATATGGAGCGTAGACGTATATGAAGTTGAAAGAATTATGAAAACAACCCCTCCCGTGTATTATTTAAGAGAGACTCTTTCTTCTAGCGGTGCTACTACGTCTAAAAAGCCTGCCCCTAAAAGATCGTTTGTTCGCAAAGAGTTGCAAGTTGTCCCACCAAACACGGTGCCGATTAGTTAAAAAAAAAAAAAAAAAAAAAATAGTATTTATTTTTGTTAAACTTATGATTTATTTATTTTTTTTTGTTAAACTTATGATTTATTTATTTTTTTTGTTAAACTTATGATTTATTTATTTATTTTAGTTCACATCTTATTTTTTTTAGTCTATTTTGGGTTTAACTGATTGTTTGCTTGCTTTTCAATGTTCTGTTTGATTGTCTCAGTGTCTACTTGTTACGAAGTAAAAGTCTTTCTCCACTCCTTTTGAAGTTCAGTTTTTTGTCGTCTGTAATCCTCACCATCAGCCATAAGATGCTCAAATTCTTCAGCTGTAATGTTTTCATCCTGCAATGCTTTGCTTATTCTCAGCCGTAATGAACAAAGTTTTGCTGATGCTAGGGCTACAATGGCAGTGTGCTTTTGTAGTTTAGGCGTTAATTTTTTTAAAACGGCACTCACAATCATAGACATAGCACCCAAACCCAAACCAAGGCTCCCTAATGCTAAAGAGGCTGGCGCTCCAGCCCCAGTAGCTAAAAGAGCAACGCTAGACCCAGCACTTGCGCTCGCTACAGCTGATGAGCCGGTGATTATATAAGAAAGAGTATTTAAAACTTTAGCATATTTCTTTCTAGTAACCCTATACTTATCCAAGTCACTTTCTATTTCTTCTTGAAGTTCAGTTATTTGCTCTAACCCAAACTTTTGAGCCTGATCATCCATTTTTAATTAAGATTAATTTTTTAATTAAGATTAATCTTGTACATACCTTCTTATTAACCCTTCTGGCAGCACTTCATCAACAGAGTAAAAAGCAATAAAATCAACATACTTAATAAAAATAAAATCGAGTACTGTTAGTTTGTCTTTGTCAACCATCACAGTAACTTTGTCAGAAGATACAGAAGTGTTTATTTCATCCCCGTTTTTAGTAATAACAATAACAAGCCTAAGAGGCTCATCCAAGTTTTCAGACTTTATTTGTATGCCTCTGATTAACGTATGCTCTGGCAAACTAGGATCAGACTCCTTTGGAGTAATAAATAAGCGAAAAAGCATCGTCATTTTTCTAGGCAGTGATTCTAGTTTTGGGTTAAACTCTAAGCCGACAGTGTCACCCCCCACTTCAGCTAAGGACTTCTTTCTCCGCAGCATATATACAGAGCCCTGCCTGGTTATTTCAATCTGCTTTTTCTGTTGTGTTCCTGGGACTAGGCTAGCAAGAAGGCGTCCTTCATTCAAAGCTTTTCTAAAATTGTATTTCTTATCAAAGTATACATGGGGGCTTCGTAGTTCAAATTTTAAATCCCAGTTAATGTCAGGAAGCAACGCCCAAGCATTCTCTCGTTTATGAAGTTTGTATTCGTGTTTGCCAAAATCGTTTGCCCTTAGATTTCTTATCTCTTCCAGGGTAGGATATTGCTGTCGTTTTTTATCTTCAATTTCTATTCGTTTGTAAACACCATCGTCGGTGTATTCAAATCCATAAACATTTCCTGCCACACCTATCAGATCAAAGTCAGTTGTATCTGCTAGATCTTTTATCTCTACTGCAACACATTTAGGAGCTAACTCTGCTTTTGATTCAGGTCCTCGAGACATTCTTTTTAATATAAACAATTTATTATTAAACAATTTATAGTAAACAATCTATAATGAACAATCTATAATAAACAATCTATAATGTGCAATCTATAATAAGCAAACGTATTGAACTGGCGGGTCAGTCCGTAAGCATAGTTTAGCGTGCTTAGATTTTTCTAGCTGCTCTTTTATTTTTTTTAGTTCATCCCTGTCCCTGATTATATAGTTTTCACTTAAACATTCTTCAAAACTGTCCCGGTCCTTAGTATAGAATAAGATGACTGATTTTAACTGCGATCTAAAGTCTTTTAAGACAGCATTGTATTTTTGAGTTAAGAGCCAAACAGAAACTAATGCGTGTCTTCCGCTAAAGGCTAGCTTAGACAGGGTCCTTCTTTTTTTAACAATGTCTTGTTCAGCCGAACAGTCATCAATAATAAACAGCGTTTCGGTTCCCTCAAATAGCCTATAGTAATGTTCTAAACAGTCGCTTAGCTTGTCAGTAGGATCAACTAAGAATATATTCTCGTCTGTCCAAACAAACTGCCTTTCTTTGTAAGACTTGTTGTGCTTAATGGTTGTGCAGAATATAACAATGTACTCGTAATGAAACCTGTAGATTGTTTGTAACAAATCAAGCACGAAGACGGTTTTCCCACACCCAGTAATCCCACAAATAAGCGAACAGTGCGGGTCTTTAGGTAAAAAGTTCAAACTATCCATCTGTTTTAATAGGCTATTTCTTTCAGTCTATTTTCTTCAATGTTCAGCTGGGCGTCATAAACCACAAAAACGTGCATTTGTATCTGGCCATTCTCCTCCTCTTCCTTATTAATCTGTATGAGTATGCCATCTGACCCTACCCTTCTTCCGGTCCCGTGCAGTCTGTTGTCATACGTGGATCTAAAATCCAGCCATAGTCCATATTTGTCTGTTAGATAATCTTCGAGTCTTACATCGTGAAGGTGAAGTTTTTTACACACATGATCGGCTGTGGGGCTTGTCTGTCTGCCTCCAGCAAACAATTTTCTTATTTCATCAAAGTGTTGGTCAGGTAAAAGTCCAGCTGAATACAACTGAAAAGGCTTGCCATCTACTGTGCAAGACAGTTGCTCAATTTTTGGGTTGTAAAACACCTCAGATTCTCTCTGAAAAGGAGCTGAGGGTTTAGTAAATAGCAAGAGAACCCCCTTTAGGGACCTTAAAGAATTGCTTATAGCTATTTCCCAGACGGTGTCTTGCTTGTTTTTAATCGCTAGACTGTGGTGTAAAACTCTTTCAAAGTAAACAACCGCCCTACTTTTATACTGGTTTAAGATTGTTCTAGCCAGTTCAGGGTTAGTAACAACATCAAAATTAAGAGAGATGTTACTGACAGTGTATCTAGCTGTTGGGTCATCTGATAGAATAACAGACCCGCTGTCATTGAATGTCAGTTCGTAAGTAAGTTTGTCTCTTAGTGCGCCTTGGTAATATGGCTGATGGGTTTTTAACAGTTCAAAATCTAGAGGGATGCAAAATCTGTTCTTAAATGCTCGCGCTATTGCCTGATCTCCCTCGTCTTCCTTTGCATCTGCGGCATTAAGCCTGTGCTTAAGACCGTTTGGACTCTGGATTCCCTGAAAGATTTTGTCTTTCCTTTCTGTTCTGGGTAGCCACAGATCAGAATAGAGATTAAAAATGTCTGCGCTACTCAGTGAGAAGACTTCTCTACCTTCCAGTTTAATTACCATATTTTTAATGATGGCCCTGCCCAGGTTAGCAACGACAGTAGCATTAGGATCCACTGACTCAATATCTATTTTGAATGACAGCCTGGCAGTGCCTGGCATTATAACATCGTCAGGCCCAAGGTCACTAAATCTTACTGTTAACATTTCATTAGGCTCAATTGTTGATGGATTATTTACAACCCGCACAGTCTGTCTTATGCCTTTTATGCCGTGGGGCTCTTTCGCTTTTCTGAATGGATCAAGGTCGCAGCCGTATGGATTCATTTTTTATAAAACAAAAAATAATAAATATATAAATATGGCTGATGAAGATTTTGACGCGATTAGTCCTATTGAAGAAGAAGACGATTTTGGCGCGATTGATTCTATTGAAGAGCCGGGTCCTTCATTGCAAGAAGAACTTGAAGCAGCGGCGGCGGGCCAAGGAGTAGGATTAAGCCAAATACGATTGTTAGATAGAATTGAATCGTTATATAGCCATATGGGGCGAGAGCAGCCGGAAGCACTTAAGGTCTCCAATTTTTCAACAGATAAAAATAATCATTTGTATGTAAGAACTAGTAAAGGAAGGCTTGTACGGCTTACTACAAAACCAGACCCAACCCAGTTTTTAAGCAGGAGCACAATTCTTAGAGAGCTCCCTGTTTTTGACAAAAGGCAGTTAAACTTTATTGGCGATCTAAGGTCTGAGGCTGTTAGTCTTTTACAAAGCATAGTGCAAGAGTTGCCAGCGCAATCTGAAATGCAAAACATCCCTCTTCACGAATTAAGTCAAAGAGCAGATGAACTAATAGCAGAACTTGAGACGAGTCTTAATGAGGAGACCCAGTTAAAAACAATTGTCGGTTCTCAAGTGCCTAGTCAAAGAGAACGTGAGCTGAGTCCTGAAGAAGAAACGGCTTTAAAAACAATTGATGATCGCCCATTGCCTGAGCGCGAACACGAGGTTCTTAAAGCTAGAATCGAGGATCTTAAAGCTGAACTGCGTGACCTCAGGTCTACTAAGTCCGCTTTAACAACTATAAACGAAGAACTAAAAAACAATTTGGCAAAATTTAATATACTAGAGAGAGAGATAGACGAAGAAAAAAATAAACTGGCTGATGCAGATGATAACAATTTAGAGCCGGAAGAAAAGGCTAAAATACAGGCGAAAATACAGGATTTAATGGAAGATAAAAAAAAAACAGGTTAGCAGCGTTGTATATTAACAGAGAAAAAATAGATACCCAAATAAGCAGAATCAGAGAAACTATAAACAAAATGATTTATGAAAATACTACGCTAGCAGAAAGAATAAGGACTCTGTTCAGAGAGCAGGGGATTACAATAGTTAGTATATTAACAGCTGTTGGGTTTGCTATCTCTACGCTGGTTTATGCATTAACCGGCAGTGCGCCAACAGGACCAGTAGCGCCTCCAACGCCTCAGCCCGGCAAAAGTTGGATTAGAAAACAACTGCATCATCTAGCAAACCTATTAAAGAAGTTAGCTGTCAAAGCGCTTGATGCTCTGCCTGGCATAATAGGCAGTGTTGTTAGTTGGGTTTTGTCTACCATAGGCAAAGTGGCTGGTTATATGGCCGACCATCTGTGGACTTTGGGGGTGCTGGCTGCCGGTTTAATTTTTAGTGAAATAAAGTATGGCTAATCCAGTAAAAGTTAAAAACACAACAAGGGCTGTCTTTTCGCTAGTGTGTCTGTCGGGGTGAGGTACATCAACAGGCGGTGGGTCGCTTTCTGGGCTGCTTATAACTGGCGGCGGTGGGTCGCTTTCTGCAGGTTCTGGGCTAGATACTTTTTTTAAAATGGCTGGCGCGGGCCTTGTGTTTAAGCCTTGATTGTGTCCTAAGTTTTGATCGTCTCCGGCTATGAGGATTTCATTATTATAATTCTGTATCATGCCAATCTGCAGTCTAAGGTCAGAAGGCAGCATGTATAATCCATGACCCACAACAAAGTCATCCTTTGACCTAGCATGTGAAAGAACGTTTTGGTACCTTTGTATGCTGGAAGGCAAATCAACAGCAGAGTTAATAGCATCTTCTAAATTGGCTAAAAATTGTTTTCTGGCGTCAAAACCTGTAGATTGATCTACTATGCTAGACTTAGTCTGTGCTTGCGCTCCTAATAAACACCAAACGTACATTCGTATGGAGTCATTGAGCCTTTGCACTCCTGGCATTGTTAGGCCTTTACTTTCATCCAAGATAAATGTTGCCCAAGCATTGGGGTGTTTTGTTCTATTGATCCCAATCTAACTTGGGAGTTTGACTTAAAAGAGGTGTGGCCGGGCCAGTAGTCAAAATTATACTCTCTACGCTGACCCCACAAATACAATGTGCCTAACCCGTGATTGCGGTCTAACTTTTGTCTAAAGTTATTTGAAGGGTTAATGTTAAATTCGTTGCAGATTCTTTCATATGCATTATTGTCCATTGGGCTGAGAAATGGATTAAACGCGTTGTCATTGGGGAGGCGTACTTGTAGTTCAGTTAGTATGCACCTATACTGATAATAAACATGAAAGTTATATACTGACCTTACTAAGAGGTTGGGGTGGTTTAAATGGTTTGTATATGAAACACCGCAGCCAGTGGTTGAGCAGTAAACTGCAAAATTTAACTGATTCTGGTAAAAGGCCATAGGATTAGTTGACCATGCTGATGGCACTCTATCACTCTTTATTGGAGGATTTAAATATCTAGTTAGTGGGTTTACAAGTCTGACTAGAAAGCCATATGATTCATCCACTGCGATGGTTAGGCTACTAAAGTCCAAAGATTTGGGCTCATAAACCCCCCCTACATCGTAAGTGGCACTTTCACTATATTTAAAAGGTTCCATTTTTAAATAGATTTTTTTAAAAAGGATTTAAAAAGGATGTTTCTTTATATAACCAAGCAAAACCAGCGCGTGTTCTTAAAGTATTCAGTTGACAATAAAGGCGGGAAGTGTAGGGCTGCTCTTAGAGAACTTGGGTTTAAAATAAGGTGGTTTAACATATCTGAAAAGACCCAAAATAATTGGATAGATATTTATGATGAGGGGGGCAATCGCTTAAAACGTTTAAAAATACCTGATGGTTACTACAGCTTTTGTTCTTTAAAAGAAGCATTTAACAAATTTGACATACGGTTAGAAATTAATGAGGCAAGTCTTATAATTACTATATTTTTACCAAAACATAAAGACAAAAGGGAGTACGTTTTTCCCGAGGGCCTTGCTCGAATTTTAGGCTTTTATGATAGTGGTAAAGCCTATCGTATTAATACACACGCGTATATAGAAAGCGGTCTATATGAATATGTAGGCAGTAGACCGTCCGATTTTCTAATTAATCCAATGTTGTATGTTCATTTAAGCGAATTAAAAACAAACACTAACCTGTATAATGGCCAGCCATCTACAGTTCTAAGAGCACTCCCATCAACTAAGGTGGGGTTTTGCGATTATCAGTCATATACATTTGGTGAAAACAGCCAATTTAAAGAATTAGTTGAAGGGCCTATAAATTCAGTGTGTGTAAAAATAACTAACCAAGATGGAAGGCCGGTTGTTTGTTCTGATTTGTTGGTGGTGCTTGAGATAGACGATTAATCAGAAGAGGAGAGAGAAAGTTAATATCTTTTGTCCTTCCTCAACATCTTATTTTGCACGTAAGCCCCCATTTTTAAAATAACGATTACTTCGATTTTTGGAGGTTTTTGCATGTTAAGCTTGATTGTAAAAAAGGTGTTAATTTTGACAAAAAGTAGCATGAGATGGACGAGATTTGTTTGTGAAAAGGGGGGTTTTCGTGCAAAATAAGATGTTGAGGAAGGACACAGATATTAACTTTCTCTCATGTTGATCAGAGTCACCTACTACAAAGCATTAAGACAATGAACAGTTTTTGTAAATCACCTCAGCAGTTTTCACCCAGTGCAGCCATACTGCTATCCTGTTAGAAGATAGCATTCAGTGACCATCGGAACAGATAGTATTGAATGCAAGCAAAAAGTTTGTAAAATAGAATGTTAATTTTGAAATAGAATGTTTATCAAGCATCTGAACAGTTTTTACGAAGTTGTGGAAAAAAAAATTAAACTGTTACAATAGAATACCCATTCATCATTTTGATAGATGTCACCAAGTATTAGCATAAAGTTTTACTGTTAAAACATGTGGCATACATACAAGCAAAGCATAGTCTTAAGACTTAGAAACTTAGTTCAACTTGCAGATCATTTGGGTTGGTTAGACTTAGAAACTTAGTTTCAACTTGCAGATCATTTGGGTTGGTTAGTGAAACCTGACACAGGATCTTGGAATAGGAGAGATGAATGTTCCCCAGTCTAGCATTCACCAGTGTGTGTCACTGTGATCAGTGACACACAGTGGAGCTGTGGGGTGGGGAGGCTCCCCCCCCCCCCCTTTTTTTTTTTTTTTTTTGTATGCTAAGCTACACATCCAGTCTCTGAGGCCTGTCTGATTGATAGGCATTCAGAGAAACATGACAAACGGTTGTATCCTGATAGAAAAGGGGGGGGGGGGGGGGGGGGGGTTAGTAAATCAGAAGGGGGCTGGTGATCAGGAATGGGACAGTCATCCTCCACCACCTGCAGGGTTGGCTGATGTGCAGATGATTTGAGAAGACAGTCTGTCAGATGTTGGAGGTATTTTTAGCCTTTATGTGAATGAACAAAGCTACGTTGTTCACACCAGTGAGACGCAGGTAGCCATGGATATCTTGCTGGTCCATGTAATTGCATCATGCACAGGCACATGGCGTGACAGCCAGTGAGTGTGGAAGGAAAGGGAGGTTGGGAGGTCGGCGGCTTCTCTGAAGTGGAGAGGGAGCATAAGATCCTCGTTTCAACCATGAGCGATCAATCACTTGCACAACCAGATAAATGAAAGGGGGATGAGGGGGTGGGGAGTGAAGCTGTGACCTGTGCTACAGTGATGTGGTTTCCAGTGTCTCTTTGATACAGAGTGATATGTCTAACTGACTGACGCTATGTGAATAGTGTTAAGGTAGAGTGCAGTTAAGAGGGAGGTAGTGCATCTTACTGACTGACACTATGTGAATAGTGTTAAGGTAGAGTGCAGTTATGAGGCTGAGGTTGTGTGTATTACTGACTGACGCTATGTGAATAGTGTTAAGGTAGAGTGCAATTATGAGGCTGAGGTAGTGTGTCTTACTGACTGACGCTATATGAATAGTGTTAAGGTAGAGTGCAGTTATGAGGCTGAGGTAGTGTGCATTACTGACTGACGCTATGTGAATAGTGTTAAGGTAGAGTGCAGTTATGAGGCTGAGGTAGTGTGCATTACTGACTGACGCTATGTGAATAGTGTTAAGGTAGAGTGCAGTTATGAGGCTGAGGTAGTGTGTCTTACTGACTGACGTTATGTGAATAGTGTTTAGATAGAGTGCAGTCGTAACAGAAAATAACATGTATCCTTTGTGCGGTTTGAAAAACTTTAGTGCAAAACGATATTGCAGTTGCATGCATAGTAACATTAACAAAAATTTTATGGTGCAACCATTTTTCTGTGGTTGGAAAAGTGAAGTGGAAGCATAAAGAAAAAGAAACCAACAAGGCAGAAAGGGGGATCCAAAGTGAAAAGGAATACTCTTGGAAGTGCAGCACACAAAGGTTGGTTAGTCACTCTGGAAGTACTGGTTGATGTCAATTGCATTGGCACAAAGTTTCCCTTCTCCAGAAGAAATAATACGGGGGACCTTGTTTTCAGTGTGATAAGTCATTTTTCTAAAAATTTCGGTGTTGAAGATTAATGACTGACATCAGACCTAAACCTGCTTGGTAGTGCATTCACCGTCTGATTCACTGCAGTCAGTCAGTGTGGGAAGTGCATTCACCATCTGATTCACTGCAGTCAGTGTGGGGAGTGCATTCATCATCTGATTCACTGCAGTCAGTGTGGGGAGTGCATTCACCATCTGATTCACTGCGGTCAGTCAGTGTGGGGAGTGCATTCACCATCTGATTCATTGTAGTGGGGAGTGCATTCATCATCTGATTCACTGCAGTCAGTGTGGGGAGTGCATTCACCATCTGATTCACTGCAGTCAGTGTGGGGAGTGCATTCATCATCTGATTCACTGCAGTCAGTGTGGGTAGTGCATTCACCATCTGATTCACTGCGGTCAGTCAGTGTGGGGAGTGCATTCGCCATCTGATTCATTGTAGTGGGGAGTGCATTCATCATCTGATTCACTGCAGTCAGTGTGGGGAGTGCATTCACCATCTGATTCACTGCAGTCAGTCAGTGTGGGGAGTGCATTCACCATCTGATTAACTGCAGTCAATCAGTGTGGGGAGTGCATTCACCATCTGATTCACTGCAGTCAGTCAGTGTGGGGAGTGTATTCACCATCTGATTCACTGTAGTCAGTCAGTGTGGGGTGTGCATTCACTGATTCACTGTAGTCAGTCAGTGTGGGGAGTGCATTCACTGTCTGATTCACTGTAGTCAGTCAGTGTGGGGAGTGCATTCACTGATTCACTGTAGTCAGTCAGTGTGGGGAGTGCATTCACTGTCTGATTCACTGTAGTCAGTCAGTGTGGGGAGTGCATTCACTGTCTGATTCACTGTAGTCAGTCAGTGTGTGGAGTGCATTCACCGTCTGATTCACTGTAGTCAGTCAGTGTGGGGAGTGCATTCACTGTCTGATTCACTGTAGTCAGTCAGTGTGGGGAGTGCATTCACCGTCTGATTCACTGTAGTCAGTCAGTGTGGGGAATGCATTCACTGTCTGATTCACTGTAGTCAGTCAGTGTGGGGAGTGTATTCACTGTCTGATTCACTGTAGTCAGTCAGTGTGGGGAGTGTATTCACTGTCTGATTCACTGTAGTCAGTCAGTGTGGGGAGTGTATTCACTGTCTGATTCACTGACTATCAGTCAGTTAGGGGAGTGCATTCACTGTCTGATTCACTGTAGTCAGTCAGTGTGGGGAGTGCATTCACTGTCTGATTCACTGCAGTCAGCCAGTGTGGGGAGTGCATTCACTGTCTGATTCACTGCAGTCAGTCAGTGTGGGGAGTGCATTCACTGTCTGATTCACTGCAGTCAGTCAGTGTGGGGAGTGCATTCACTGTCTGATTCACTGTAGTCAGTCAGTGTGGGGAGTGCATTCACTGATTCACTGTAGTCAGTCAGTGTGGGGAGTGCATTCACTGTCTGATTTACTGTAGTCAGTCAGTGTGTGGAGTGCATTCACTGTCTGATTCACTGTAGTCAGTCAGTGTGGGGAGTGCATTCACCGTCTGATTCACTGTAGTCAGTCAGTGTGGGGAGTGCATTCACTGTCTGATTCACTGTAGTCAAGTCAGTGTGGGGAGTGCATTCACTGTCTGATTCAATGTAGTCAGTGTGGGGAGTGTATTCACTGTCTGATTCACTGACTATCAGTCAGTTTGGGGAGTGCATTCACTGTCTGATTCACTGTAGTCAGTCAGTGTGGGGAGTGCATTCACTGTCTGATTCACTGCAGTCAGCCAGTGTGGGGAGTGCATTCACTGTCTGATTCACTGCAGTCAGTCAGTGTGGGGAGTGCATTCACTGTCTGATTCACTGTAGTCAGTGTGGGGGGTCATTCACTGTCTGATTCACTGTAGTCAGTCAGTGTGGGGAGTGCATTCACTGTCTGATTCACTGTAGTCAGTGTGGGGGGTCATTCACTGTCTGATTCACTGCAGTCAGCCAGTGTGGGGAGTGCATTCACTGTCTGATTCACTGCAGTCAGTCAGTGTGGGGAGTGCATTCACTGTCTGATTCACTGTAGTCAGTGTGGGGGGTCAGTCACTGTCTGATTCACTGTAGTCAGTCAGTGTGGGGAGTGCATTCACTGTCTGATTCACTGTAGTCAGTGTGGGGGGTCATTCACTGTCTGATTCACTGTAGTCAGTCAGTGTGGAGAGTGCATTCACTGTCTGATTCACTGTAGTCAGTGTGGGGGGTTATTCACTGTCTGATTCACTGTAGTCAGTCAGTGTGGGGGGTCATTCACTGTCTGATTCACTGTAGTCAGTCAGTGTGGGGAGTGCATCTACTGTCTGATGCACTGTAGTCAGTCAGTGTGGGGAGTGTATTCACTGTCTGATTCACTGTAATCAGTCAGTGTGGGGGGTCATTCACTGTCTGATTCACTGTAGTCAGTCAGTGTGGGGAGTGCATTCACCATCTGATTCACTGTGGTCAGTCAGTCACATATGGAGGACAGTTCATCTGTTGTATGTGGTGATGCCTCAGGTGGACAGTCAGAAGTGAGCTGACTGCAGTCCATGGCATCTGCTGGACAGGCTTCAGGTTGCTGAAGAGTTCTTTGTGGGCGATTAACTCTCCTGCATCATCACTGTAACTTTGGGTGTGGGTGAAAAAGGAAAGTGGTGGATCCAGAGAAGGGTGTGTGTGTGTGTGTTTGTGAGTTGGTTTTTAAGGAATAGTCATAGGTCCAGCACACGACATAGACAAAGGAGCGATGTGGATTTTCTTTTTGGTCTGTTGTACTGTTCATGAAAAGTGCAACAGAAGAGAGAAGGTTGAATGCAGTAAGGGAAAGGAAAATAAACAGAAATGAAAGACAAAATAACAGAGCATACAAGAAAAGGAAACAAAGAAAAGCTGCATTTTTTCCCAGATCATCAGAGGGATAGCTGGAGATGAAGATGGAGATGAAATTACAGAGTAGCTTTGAGATGAAATCATAGAGTAGCTTTAAGATAAATTCACAGAGTAGCTTTTTCACAAGTGTAGTATCAGGATGATCAGCACAACGAGCAAACTGTGAACTGTGTATTTAATTCCTTGTGTGTGTGTGTGTGTGTGTGTGTGTGTGTGCTGGGCATATCTGGTCAGTGCCCATGTCTTGTTTGGGGGCTGCTGACTGTGGATGTCTACAAAGGTGCGGTATTAAGCTGGTTTGTTTATTTCCAGTGCATAACCGGGCAATGGACAGTCACTTGGTGGGAAATCAGTGTCTTGTTCCTGGGAGGTTGATCTGCAGTTCAGTGTTGGAAACACAAAGAGCAAGAAGCGCATTCAAGGTTCCATCCAGCAGTGCCGAAAGAGAGAGGCGACGTGATTATAAACGACGTTCTCGTCAGAGAATTCGTGAAAATCCAGCCCGCCTCCAGCAATACCTTCACAATCATCGACTGCACAACAAAAAATATTATGAAAAGAAAAAACTTATGCGTCTTTTGGCAATGCAGCCACAGTGAGTTTAAGTATCCAAGCAACTTGAAAAAAATAGTAGAATGATAATTTTTACCCCCGCAGGCGTTTGTTTGACAAGGCCTGATTTCACAAGATTGGATGTAGTTGAAAGGAAATTGGAAGAATTCCTACAGATCTGCTTAGAGATAATTTTGAATAGAAAAAGATACTGAAGGCTGTGTATGAATGCATTTCAGCTGTGAACTGGATACGTTTGGTATCATCAAGTTAAACTTGAAATCCTTGTATGAAACACGCTGTGTGTAGGTTAGGCCACTTGGTACAAACTTGTTACCTTTCTTTCCAGCTGTGCGTCAGTGTTCTCTGGGAAATGCTTTGGGACTTCATGGAACAGGCCCCAGAAGCACTGTGGCAACTGCCCAACATATGTGTTCCCAAAAAGAAAGGAATCGCATTTATACACGCCGGTCTCGTCAGCGTATTAAAGGAAATCCTGTGCTCCTTCAGCAGTATAGAGAAAGAGAAAGCATGTATGCCAAAGAAAAAAAGCAACTGTAAATTTTTTTGTCATTTGATACTGGATATTCTCAGTGTTAGATGGATCTTTATTAAGTATATTTTTTCATCTGTATACATCCTTCATTTATCCTTTCTTTTGGAATGTCAAACACAGTTGAGTTCTAACTTTTCAAGAACTGTGCTTCTTTCCCAGCAATTCTGCTGAAGGCTTCTTTCCAGCTGTTGAGCAGTGCCAGGTCTTCTGTTGCCATCTTGACATTCTGATAATCCTCAAAGATATGAGAATTAGGTGCTTTGCTATGAATTACTGTCTTGAATCCCTCTTCTCATCTGTTTCCCACAAACATGCTAATTTTTAGCTTTAAAAAGTACCATTTTAAAAACAGTATTATTTTGAAAATTCTTACAGGCTATGCTAGCATTGCTACTGTATTTGTATGACAAAACTTCATCTGTAGCCCAGTGATAAAGCTGTCAGGAAAGTAGTGCCCTGGTTTGAATAGTTCCCTCCAGTTCCAGTAGATGTAAGAATGCCCCACATTGTTCTGTATGATACAGCGTTACAATGGTCGTACAACTGTTCAATGCATATGGGATTATTTTAAATAAAGTTGTTAAATGCGTGTTAGATTATTGTAAATGGATAGTGAATGGATTTTCATTTAACAAAAGTATAAATCATCATATACGTTTACTCTGTTGTTGTTTGCTGAATTTTTTGCTAATGGTAACCAAAAATCCGTTGGCAAATAGTGCTCAATGAGCCTGAAATGGTGTATCATTGAAGAGGTTAATTAAACCCGGAGGTAAGCGAAGTTCAGTGGAATTATACTCAGAACCTAATCGATTTTGGGTCTTTGAAGAAGGTGAGCAATATCAGCAGCACTTGAGTTCGTCAAATAACAAGTCTGTACATTGAGATTACGTGGTTGTAAAAGCAAAAGTAAGGAAATCATCAGATCCAGAATATTCCCATTGGATGAGATTTTTGTTTCTCTCCCCTCAGAAGCACAGTGTTTCTATTTATTCATGGATCCTACACCTGCAGGTATTTTGTGACATGGAAAAAGAGGACTGTGCTATCAGGAAAAAGGGTTTGTCAGAATTACTGCATGTAATCACACATAGGCACATGATGAAGTAACGTACAGAGGAGCTGACCATGGCACATGCAGTTGACCAATGTCTTAGTTGGCTGAAGATGGATCTTAGGCTTGTGACCAATGGTAGGCAGGTCAGTTGTTGTTTCCAGTAAGGATGGATGAATAACTAGTGTTCTGTCAACATTGTTTACCCTGTCCCATGACATTGCTGAAGTAACGGTATCCTTGCAGAAGCAAGGGCAGGTATTCATTGTAATTCTCAAACATGATGCAGACATCCTTTCCGTTCCAGTTGCCTTGTTTGCAAGTGACAGTTCTGGGCCGTTCAAGAAGGCATGTACTGCACCAGTATTTGGACGAAGCGACATTAGAGAATATCGACGCCATTATATGAGACATTATCGCCAAAGTTTAAAACAGAACCCAAGCCGTCTGCAGCACTACAGAGAAAGAGAGCGCATTCACAAGAAGACCTACTTGGAAAAGAAAAAACGATATCAACAGATGCTGACATTTCAGTCAGACTCGCTGCAGTAGAACATCGCATGAAATGTATGTACTTGTAGTCAGTGAGGATTCTTTACATTAATGGAGGGGTTTTATTGGTGAGCATTCTTGAGGAAAATGAGATGCCTCTGTTGCAAAAGACTTTTTCACCCTCTTTTTTTTTAACTGATGCTTTGGGGTTTTTTGTTTTTTTGTTTTTGTTTTAAATTTTCTAACCATTTCATTATGTTGATTAGCATTTCACCAGATGAAGACTGATCTGGACAATTGGAAAGAAGAAATAATGAGAAGCAGAATCATGATAACATGCGTTTTGTAAACCTTTTCCTCCTTTAATGTCCCCTCATTCCATCTCTGTTCTCCTCCCAACTCTTCTGTCTTGCACAAAGATGATTGATTAATTTGAGCTGGTGTCACTATGAAAACCTGTATTACATTTTAATGGGTTTATTATTCAGCCAATGAAAACCTGAATCACATTTTAATGGGTTTATTATTCAGCCAGTGAAAACCTGAATCACATTTTAATGGGTTTTATTATTCAGCCAATGAAAACCTGAATCACATTTTAATGGGTTTGTTATTCAGCCAATGAAAACCTGAATCACATTTTAATGGGTTTGTTATTCAGCCAGTCATTCAGCACACTTGAAGGGATGATCAAGTACGATGTGAATTTGATCTTTCCTTTTTTTCTTTTTCCTTTTTTTTTTTTTTTTTTAGCACCTTTATGTTTTCTTTCAGCTTTTGCAAACATGAGGCAGGGAAACATGTCCCATTGTCTGACAAGCTGTGGCCCATCCAGCTCGGCCATTTCCAGAAACACTTACTACTCCCGACTTTATCGTCAGCGTCTGAAGCAGGATCCTGTGCGCTATAAGGACTACCTTCAAAAACAGCTGGCCCATGTCAGGCGCTACAAAGCCAAGAAAAAGCTCTCTAAGCAAATGCTCACTCACTTCTCTGACTTGCATTAAAGAAACGAAAAAGGGGGAAAAAAAGGGAACACATATAGCTTGTGTTGAATGCTAAAGGTTTTTGTTTTGTTTTTTTGTGACATGTGTGAGTGAGTTTTCACATGTGTGCTGTAACGATGAATTTTGATTTTTGTATCCTTTTTTTTTTGTACATGACAGAAAGAAAAGTCATTTTGCAGTTACAGTGTGCACTACATGTGTTATAGTTGTAATATGCATTGTTTGGTATCATACAAAACAGAACGTGTAATTATTGTTTTAGTTGTACAATAGAAAATAAGATTTTTTAAAAAGGACAACTGCAATGGTAGAGAATGCATGCAAGCTCCCATCTTTCCATACCCCACCCATTCATACACACACACACACACACACACACACACACACACACACACACACACACACACACACACACACTGACAGAGACACACTGAACACATGCATACACACACATACAGAATTGTCTCTTAATCATGAATTGCTCAGTTGGGCTGGGGTTGTAACCTAGTCCAGACGAGGCCTGCCATGTACATCAGTCTGCATCACATTAGTTTTGTTTAAATTGGCAGTGGAACAAGAGTTGTATGAGATGCTCTGATCTTGATTTTCTTCTCTCCCTCAGAATATTTGTTTCTTTTTATCTGGAGCCTGAAAAGGGGGACTTTTTGTCATTAGAGGTTTCAAAGACTTCACTTTCAGAAGCCATTGAATCATTACTTTCTCCATGGGGCCAGTTGCCAGGATGTCAGAATCCGACAGGTATTGAAAGATGGACCTGAAAGGAAATTTCAAGTACAGTAACTTATCTGAGCTGAATTCAGAATACAAAAACTGGGTCACAGTATTGGCATTAACCCTATAGCATTCAGAAATGTTACTTAGAAGCTTTGTACTTTTTAAATGCACGCAGCACCAAAGGTGTGTTGTACCTGAATTAGTGCCATTCTTTCATTGGTTGAATGTTAACAAAATGGAAGATGGAAAAATGCAAACAAGCCTGAGTGACAGACAGGGGGCTGCAATAGATGTGACAAAGGAATAGACAGTGGGGGTTTGAGTTGTGGCAGGATGAAATGTAAAAGGGAGAGAGAATTTTTTTTTTTTTTTTTAGGTAGCTATACAGCAAATTCCAAAAGTGTATAGGGTTTAATTGATTTAAAGTAAATGTTATTCGAGATATGTTCATGTTTTGCTATCGAACATGCAGACAGGTACAGTTTGGCATATTTCAGTTATGGCAAAATATTTTTTGATGGAGAGTGTTTTTCTTTTTCAAGTCAGAATAGTTGGTGACATTAATGGCTAGATTATAGATAGCTCCATTTTGTGTTTGCAGCGTCCTGTTCCCTTTATCCAGACGTTCACGGAGAAGTGTCTTCAGTCTTCGGGAGACATGAAAGTGGTGTCTGCAAGAACACAAAGTATTCCAGGCAATATCGCCAACGCATAAAGCAAGATCCAGTGCTGTATCAGAGATATCGCGAAAAACAACTTGTTTACCAGTTGCGTCACAAAGCAAAGAAACAAAAACTACTTGAAAAAATGAGAACAAAACTGTATTCAGGAACCTAGTTAATCTAGTACCAGACTCTCAGTTTCAAATACTGATATCCAAATCTGAGGGCAGAGTCCTGTTCGGCAGTGTGTGTGGGTGTTGGAGCTACTGCTGGGAAGTGTTCCTAGAAGTCTCCCAAAGCAGATGTCGTTTTAACACTTTGACTGCTCTCCCTGCCATTCCATTCTGAGTCTGACCAGTGTCTGTTTTTCTGTTGGTCTTTCAGTGGTCTGCGGTGATCCCCTTATTTCACGGACTCTCATGGCGGTTTCACAGCAGACAGAGGTGTTGCCTCTATCCCCTTCTGCCAGAAAGACACTGGAAATGAGGCGCTATCGTGAACGTCTGAGAAGGGACCCTGTAAGGTATAGGAGGTATCTGGACAAGCAGAACGAATATGCTAAACGTCGACAGGAAAAAAAAAAACGTGCGCTGTCTCATTTTTATGAGGTCAGTGCTCCTTAAATGGACATAGGGTGTTTGGGGGGAACAGTATCCGTTTTTTTTTTTTCTCAGTAAAGGAAAACTACTATTACTGAATGAATATTGGTGAAACCATTTTCCTTCAGCAGTTCCATGATGATGGGGGAGAGCTGATAGAAACTGTGACCATTGCAGATGAAGAGTTTCAAAGAAATGATACTGTAATCATTCACATCATTGGAAGGGGAACAAAGCTATCAAGTGTTGACATGTATTTGTCCTTGGGGTTTACCATACTGTCAGCCCTGTGACATGGTCTGGGCTATTATCATCCCACGTCAGGGAAATAATACATTTTTTTTTTTAAGGAAACAGTCATGTCTTTTAAAAAAAAAAAACAACAACAAAAAACAATTTGCAGATAATCTGCTTTTTCAGTGTGTCAACTTTTGTTTGATTGTGTTGAGAATGCCACAGTAGTGTGGTTGACACAATGCATTGAATTTTTAGTGCTTCCGTTTGTGCACTGTTGAATTATTGTCTTGAATAACATTAGAATCTTCTCTGAGAAATCCAGTAGATGTTGTTGCATTTTGATGTTGAATGGACTGAAGAAAAGGAGATTAGGTACGGAACTGCAGTGAACACGCCTCACATCACCTGACTGTGAACCAGACTATGTTTTTGAGGTGCAAATTTTCTAAAGCATTAACAGCTCTGTTGTTTTATGTGCAAATTTCTCAAAGCATTAACAGCTCTTTTTTTATGTGCAAATGTCCTAAAGCATTAACAGCTAACCATCCTGTATGGGACTGAATGGTGCATTCAGTTAAAGGCTTCTACTGTGTAGCTCAGAAAGACAGTTGGAAAGTTACTGTATACAGTTTTGTGAACGGACCTGTTGCAGAATATGTTTCGTTTTTCAGCCTTTCATCAAAACAAAACAAGTCTCCAAATCACTTTAAAGAGAAGGAAAAAAAAAAGAATAAAGAAAACAAAGCTTAGACTCTCTTCACATAGTTGCCGCGGTGTCGTCGCTAGTTGCTGCAGTGTCATGGCTAGTTGCTGCAGTGTCAGGGCTAGTTACTGCAGTGTCAGGGCTAGTTGCTGCAGTGTCGTCGCTAGCTGATGCAGTGTCGTCGCTAGTTGCTGCAGTGTTGGTGCAGTGTCGTCGCTACTTGCTACAGTGTCGTCACTGTAGATGATCCTCTCCTCATATTCAGCCAAAATCTCAGTTGCTCAGTTTTTAATCAGGGGGTGGCCATGAAGAAGAAACAGTCTTGTGCCATTTGCACACAGGCCACTCCTTTTACACCCGGTACCCATTCTTATCTTTTAAAAGGTGAAGAAGATCCGTGGTGCATTCAGTGTCATGTACCACTCACAGTGAAACATTCTTTTAGAGTGTTGAGACTTGCATGACATGATACATAAACACTTTACAGCAGACTCCATGTAACCTTGTTCAGAGCTGTCCCACCTGATGTGATCTTTGAATTTCTGAAAGAGATCAAAATTTTTCAACTGATCTAAGATTTTACAGAAGAAAAATCTTTAACAAAATGTCATGTATTTTTAGGTGTATTTTAAGGGTTTGTGAATGAAGGTGGGTTTTTTTTATTAACATAAAAATAATGACTTGTGAGTTGACTTGAACAGCCTTGATATTGGCTCTTTGTGGTTGGCTGGGGATGTGAGCATTTCCCTCTCTCTTTTGGTCAGTTTTGAACAAATTCTATAGGGGAACAAATATTCTTTCTTATAGTTGTGAAATTATGTTTCCGATCTGCTCAGTTTATCAGGATATATCAACTGGATCGATAACAGAATTAAGATTCAGTTTAATGTGTGTAGTTCTTATTTGTGTGCCTGTGTGTGTGTGAGTGTGCGTGTATGTGTGTGTGTGTGTGTGTGTGTGGGCGCATGCATGTGTGTGCACTTGCTCTTGAAAGATATTCGTTTAACTGTATGTATTCGCTGGTATTATGTTGTCAAGAGCTGGATATTAATACAGTGTGTGGATTTTCCATTGTAGGTGTTTAAGTTGTGTATGCATGTAAGTAATTTTTTTTTCATGTGGTGTTTTGTGCTGTACTTTGATTGGAATAAGTGTTGTTACAGTGGAGTACTCAAAGCAAACCTAGTGTACAATGGTTTGGGGGCACAGAATGATCTGGTTTACAGATGACAGATTTTTTTTCTTCAGGAATGGAAAGAGATTTCTTGTTTTTTAGTATTGCAAAACAAAGTATTCAACCTTTTAAAGGATATATATGTCTAAGTGTATGCATTGCCATACATTGTTGTTTTTTTTCTTTCTGAGCTCTCATCTTGCACACCTGTGCACATACACATGCAGGCAGGCACTCACATTTACACAGAGGGTTCAGATGGTCATCAAAATTTGGGAAAAGTTTGGAGACTGAGGTATGCTTGTTAAGGCCTTAAAAGTCTGTAGAAACTCTCTCAGAGTAATGACAGGTTGCAAATTTGATGTCCCCTCCCCCAAAAAGTGTTTCTGTGGTGGTTGCAAGTGAATTCAGTTTGCAAGAAAATGGGTAGAAAATGAGATTTTCTTTTTGTATGAACACACACACACACACACACACACACACCACACACACACACACACGCATGCACGCACGCACGCACGCATGCAAACACACACACACACACACACACACACACACACACACACACACACACTCACACACACACACATGCATGCATGCATGCGTGCGTGCATGCACACACACACACACACACACACACACACACACACACACACACACACACACACACACAAAATGTACAAAAGGATCGTTTGATGCTTTACATGAGTATTCACCAAATGCATGTCAAATTACTATGGCCAGATTATGATGCTCATGTTGAAAACTCTGTAAGATGAAAGTGTGTTCTCCATCATAATAATATTCTGACTAATTATATTCTGGATGTGATTCTGCTGATGCATGGAAATTGCATGTAGTACCTTTGTCAGTTGGATACTGTTAGGAAAGGTTTGTCAGTATATTTATTCATTGGAGTTTTTCTTATTATTATTACTTAAGGTGGTTATGAACTGTTTGCATATCAGTTGTAAGTGGAAAATTAAAATGGTTTTGAAGCTCTGATTGAACGTTTTGTAGGAGAAAGAGAGTGTGTGTGTTTGTGAAAGTGTGTGTGTGTGTGTGTGAGAGAGAGAGAGATGATAATATTATTACGTCTTTCTGATTCTGTCTGTAAATATCTACACATAGTATCCATGTGATAGTCAGACATTGTGCAGTCTGTGTGTATCTATCTGTCTCTATGTGTACACCTTACAGGCAGTCCACCAAATCGGCCCCTTGGTATATCGCCAGAAGTCTGTGTGTATCTATCTGTCTCTGTGTGCACACCTTACAGGTAGTCCACAAATCGGCCCCTTGGTATATCGCCAGAAGTCTATGTGTATCTATCTGTCTCTGTGTGCACACCTTACAGGTAGTCCACAAATCGGCCCCTTGGTATATCGCCAGAAGTCTGTGTGTATCTATCTGTCTCTGTGTGCACACCTTACAGATAGTCCACAAATCGGCCCCTTGGTATATCGCCAGAAGTCTGTGTGTATCTATCTGTCTCTGTGTGCACACCTTACATGTAGTCCACCAAATTGGCCCCTTGGTATATCACCAGAAGTCTGTGTGTATCGGTCTGTCTTTGTGCACACCTTACAGGTAGTCCACCAAATCGGCCCCTTGGTATATCACCAGAAGTCTGTGTGTATCAGTCTGTCTGTGTGCACACCTTACAGGTAGTCAACCAAATTGGCCCTTTGGTATATTGCCAGAAGTCTGTGTGTATCAGTCTGTCTGTGTGCACACCTTACAGGTAGTCCACGAAAGGCCCCTTGATATATCACCAGAAGTCTGTGTGTATTGGTCTGTCTGTGTGCACACCTTACAGGCAGTTCACCAAATCGGCCCCATGGTATATCGACAGAAGTCTGTGTATATCGGTCTGTCTCTGTGTGCACACCTTACAGGTAGTCCATGAAATTGGCCCCTTGGTATATCACCAGAAGTCTCTGTGTATCGATCAGTCTGTCTCTGTGTGCACACCTTACAGGCAGTCCATGAAATTGGCCCCTTGGTAAATCGCCAGAAGTCTCTGTGTATCGATCAGTCTGTCTCTGTGTGCACACCTTACAGGCAGTCCATGAAATTGGCCCCTTGGTATATCGCCAGAAGTCTGTGTGTATTGGTCTGTCTCTGTGTACACACCTTACAAGCAGTCCATGAAATCAGCCCCGTGGTATATCGCCAGAAGTCTGTGTGTATCTGTCTCTGTGTGCACACCTTACAGGCAGTCCACCCAATTGGCTCCTTGGTATATCGCCAGAAATCTGCAGACATGTCATGGAGTGGTTAGAATTGCTAGCCTTCTGTTTTTACTGAGTGCCTAAAACACACTGTTAGCCGTTTCATTACTGACATTTACCTGAACAGTGTTAATCCTCGGTGAATGATGGAAATCAGTGGAGTGTGCATGTGATTGTGTGTGTGTGTCATGTGCATGCATTTATGTATACAAGCGTTCATGCTTGTGTGTGGTTGTGGACAAATTAGAGAGAGAGAGAGAGAGCTAGCTTTGGAGGTAATTTGAGTTCAAACAGATTCAAATATATGAGCACACGCACATGCGCATATACACATACACACACACGCACAAGCACGCAAGCATGTGTGCACACACACACACACACACACACACACACACGTACACACACACGAGGTATGTAAACACTTGTTTTTCCCTTTGATTAGTATGTCTTCATCACACACCTTTCAAAGCAACATTAAATCAAATTCAACGTACAAGCAACTAAGAATGAAGTGCAAATTAATGGCTGGTTAAGATCATAATCAAGTATGAGGCAGGTTTTCAACTTCAAATGTGCTCCCTGGTCGGCTACATGACTTAGTGAGATGACCTGACAAACTGCAAGAGAGCTGCTTTTGCGTCATCTAGGGAGAAGAAAGAGCAGGGATAGGTAGAGACAGGTGTAGGGACATCGATTTTGTGTTGGTATGAAGACTGAACATTCACAAAAACAGACTCGTTGGCATGTGTGTGTGTGTATGTGTGCGCCCGTGTGTGTGTGTGTGTGTGTGTGTGTGTGAGTGCATTGGTCTGGTACAGTGAGTTTGCCATGTGTTCTGATAGAATGGGGATGAGCCGAGGGGCATGTGAGAAGGTGGGCATACAATGTTTTGTGATTCTAGTCTGTCGTGGAAATATTTTGACATCATGGGTTGTTTGTTGATGGGATATGCTGGTTAAATAGGACATATGCAGAAGTGGCAGATGCAGATGGCTTTAATACACCTGTCAATAGAGTGTAACGACACAGAAGCAACTAGGATGCCAGGTTCCTGTGTGCAGACATGTGCATGCATAGATCTTTGTCCGTGTGGAGGGGGAAGGATGGAGGAAAGGGAGATCACATGACTCAGGATATTCAGTATGTGTGTGGACACCAGGATATATAGACAGTTGTTTTGTTAGTCCATGCTGTAGTGTTCTTAGATGTGACAAACCAGCAACTGCCATTGTGTCAATGGCTGTGTTCAGTCTGTTATGACATGTCTAATGAACCAGCAGTTGCCTTCATGTCAGTGGCTGTGTCAGTCTGTTATGACATGTCTAATGAACCAGCAATTGCCTTCATGTCAATGGCTGTGTCAGTCTGTTATGACATGTCTAATGAACCAGCAATTGCCTTCATGGCAATGGTTGTATTCAGTCTGTTATGACATGTCTAATGAACCAGCAATTGCCTTCATGTCAGTGGCTGTATCAGTCTGTTATGACTTGTCCAATGAACCTGCAATTGCCTTCATGTCAATGGCTGTGTCAGTCTGTTATGACATGTCTAATGGTCCAGCAGTTGCCTTCATGTCAATGGCTGTGTCAGTCTGTTATGACATGTCTAATGAACCAGCAATTGCTGTCATGTCAATGGCTGTTTCAGTCTGTTATGACATGCCTAATGAACCAGCAATTGCCTTCATGTCAGTGGCTGTGGTAATCTGTTATGACATGTTCTTAGACCACCATGAACCTGTTTCTGAACACGTCCATGGGAAGCATAGACTGAAAAGAAGACATTTTCTATCGTAACTTTGGTCCCAATTTCAGTCATGTCAAGGTCACATTTTCAGTCCTGTCAGGGTCACATTTTTGCATATATTTGCTGTCTTGTTGATTGGTCTGTGTATAAGATTGTACAAAAACTGCAGCTTGATTTCTAAAAAGACATCTACTGATAATGATTTTTACAGTTCTTAGTGACAAGATGGAATGGAACTGAGGGAACAAACTTGTTGAATTTCTGCAGGGGGAGGGGGACATGGATCAATGATGCACATCCAGATCAAAGAATGGATGCTGAATTGGTCAGCAAGATCAAGAAGTTCTGGCACACATGGCCTAACTGCCTCACTCTTTTCAAACTTTAAGAAGCACTGGTACACATGGCATTACTGCCTCACTCTTTTCAAAGTACAGGCACACATGGCATTACTGCCTCACTCTTTTCAAAGTACAGGCACACATGGCATTACTGCCTCACTCTTTTCAAAGTACAGGCACACATGGCGTAACTGCCTCACTCTTTTCAAAGTACAGGCACACATGGCATTACTGCCTCACTCTTTTCAATCTTTAAGAAGTACAGGTACACATGGCGTAACTGCCTCACTCTTTTCAAAGTACTGGCACACGGCGTAACTGCCTCACTCTTTTCAAAGTACTGGCACACATGGCGTAGCTGCTTCACTCTTTTCAAACTTTAAGAAGAACTGGCACACTTGACATTACTGCCTCACTCTTTTCAAAGTACCAACACACATGGCGTAACTGCCTCACTCTTTTCAAAGTACTGGCACACATGGCGTAACTGCCTCACTCTTTTCAAGGTACTGGCACACATGGCGTAGCTGCTTCACTCTTTTCAAACTTTAAGTACTGGCACACATGGTATTACTGCCTCACTCTTTTCAAAGTACTAGCACGTATGGTGTAACTGCCTCACTCTTTTCAAAGTACTGGCACATATGGTGTAACTGCCTCACTCTTTTCAAAGTACTGGCACATATGGTGTAACTGCCTCACTCTTTTCAAAATTTTAAGACCTACTGGCACACATGGCATTACTGCCTCACTCTTTACAAACTAAGAAATAGTGGTACACACAGAATAACTAACTGACTTGGTGCAGACTAGAAGTACTGACACACAGGGAGTTGACTGTCTCAAATTGTACGAACTTTAAGAGGTATTGATACATATAGAGTACTGACTCTCTGTAAACTAAAACAAGTGCTGATACACATGGAGTAACTAGTGCTGATACACATGGAGTAACTGCCTCGTTCTGTACAAAGTTCTAAGAAATGGTGGTATTCATGGAATAACTAGGATGCGAAACATGAACTTTTTACAGCAGACTCTATGAAAACTTTATTCAGAGATGTCAAACCTGATGTGATCTTTGAATATCTGAAAGAGATCAACATTTTTCATCTGCTCTAAGATTTTACAGAACGATTTTTAACAAAATCCCCGGTGTGTTTTTAGAAGTTGTATTTGAAAGGGCTGTGTGAATGAGTTTTTTTTCTTCTTTTTAATGACTTGTGAGTTGCCTTGAACCTGGTAACAACCCTGATATGGTCCTTTGCGGTCGCCTGAGCTATAAGCAACATTACCTTACCTTACCTATGGAATAACTACTGCACTCTGTACAAACGTTAAGAAGCATAGGTACACATGGAGCAGCTGACTCAATCAGTACAAATTTATTACGTTCCCTGGCATTAGCCTGGGATCTGTTCACACGATTGATGTTATTCTTTTAAAATTTGTCCACTAAACATGAACACTGTGAATCTAGATTACAAATTAACACAAATTGACAACTGTCTACAAAGTGACACTGTGAAGTCTAGATAACATATTGACAACTGTCTACTAAGTAACACTGTGAAGTCTATATAACAAATTGACAACTGTTTCAAAGTAACACTGTGAAGTCTAGATAACATATTGACAACTGTCTACAAAGTGACACAGTGAAGTCTAGATAACATATTGACAACTGTCTACAAAGTGACACTGTGAATCTAGATTACAAATTGACAACAGTCTACAAAGTAACACTGTGAAGTCTATATAACAAATTGACAACAGTCTACAAAGTAACACTGTGAAGTCTATATAACAAATTGACAACTGTCTACAAAGTGACACTGTGAAGTCTAGATTACAAATTGACAACTGTCAATTTTTTAAGGAAACTTGGACATGGAATCTAAAGGGAATGTGTGCTGCTCTTGACAGTAATAAGAAGTCACTGTGATGTTTTCCTGTTTCCTCTCAACCAGCTCTCGTCTCTTGTCTATCATCATTCCTCTTCTCTGACATATCTCTTCACGCCTTCCTCTTCCCTTCCCTTCGTATTTAGTAATAGGATTCTTAAAGCAGATTACCAGTTCATGCTTGTTTATACTTACATTGAATTATAAGTGATCGCAGCTTAACTTCACTTTCATAATAGTTCGTATTTCAACCAGCCGCCGTGATGAAATGTATAGTGTCGTAGACTCCCGCTGGGACGTCATGGGCTCAATTTCCATTAGAACCATTCATTTGTGGAATTTTCTGCCTGACCGGCTCCTACCGGGAGTTGAGTTTTTATGGACTCATTTGGGAAGACTGGACAACACAGTCGAGTTTCATCCACTTAATGGATGAGTGTTCAAATTTTCTGACCAACAATGCAGGTGTCGTATCTCTCAGGCCCTGTTGATGCTGGCATATGTTATGAAAGTAAGCATAGAGTACACCCCTGTCATGCAGTTTCAGACCTGAACAGAAATCTGTAGCATCATCTACATCGTCACCACCCTCAACGATCAGCATTTAAAAAAAGCTCTCAAATTCTGCGGCCCTTAATGCCCTTCTCTTATGGTGACCTCAGTTTCGATCACCTCTCCCTGTCTATGGCCTTGGTTTAATTCTGTTGAGATCACCAGTATTGGCAAAATCATAGGGACTGTCTTTGGAGGCATATGGTGGCACTCTCTGGAGGGAGAGCTCACTTGCGCCAGGTCCGCAACAAAGCAATTATTGTCATGAGTAGGGGGCTTAGTAATTGGTGTCCTGCATATGTTGGATCAGAAAAGGCACCACTGAACACCACATAAGTGACTTTGCAGCTATATAGTGCCTCCTCAGGTAGGTTGCCTAATGACAACTTGACATTCACTGATCCCTGTGGATTGCCAGTGCCAGGACTGTGGGCTGCTGGGGATACGGATGAGGGGTTGGACTGAGCAGTGTGGGGGGAAAGTTAGGTGTTTCAGACAAAGGAAGCAGACTACGTGTATGTTATTGTGACATGGATAGGTACAAGAGTTGAGTACCACATATGGAATTCAAGCAGTATGTTATTGACAAATTGGCTTTCTGCATCAGTATGCTGTTGACAAACTGGCCTTCTGCATCAGTATGCTGTTGACAAACTGGCCTGATGAAGCAGTATGTTATTGACAAACTGGCCTGCTGAATCAGTATGTTATTGACAAACTGGCCTGATCAATCAGTATGTTATTGACAAACTGGCCTGCTGAAGCAGTATGTTATTGACAAACTGGCCTGCTGAATCAGTATGTTATTGACAGACTGGCCTTCTGCATCAGTATGCTGGTGACAAATTGACCTTCTGCATCAGTATGTTATTGACAAATTGGCCTTCTGCATCAGCATGCTGTTGATAAACTGGCCTGATGAGTCAGTATGCTGTTGACAAACTGGCCTTCTGTATAAGTATGCTGTTGACAAACTGGCCTGCTGAATCAGTATGTTATTGACAAACTGGCCTGCTGAATCAGTATGTTATTGACAAACTGGCCTGCTAAATCAGTATGTTATTGACAAACTGGCCTGTTGAATCAGTATATTATTGACAAACTGGCCTTCTGCATCAGTATGCTGTTGACAAACTGGCCTGATGAATCAATATGTCATTGACAAACTGGCCTGATGCATCAGTCTGTTATTGACAAACTGGCCTTCTGCATCATAATATTATATTGACAAACTGGTCTGATGAATCTGTATGTTATTGACAAACTGGCCAGCTGAATCAGTATGTTATTGACAAACTGGCCTGTTGAATCAGTATGTTATTGACAATCAGGCCTTCTGCATCATAATGTTATTGAGAAACTGGCCTGCTGAATCAATATGTTATTGACAAACTGGCCTGCTGAATCAGTATGTTATTGACATACTCAGACAAACTGGCCTGCTGAATCAGTATGTTATTGACAAACTGGCCTTCTGCATCATAATATTATTGACAAACTGGCCTGCTGAATCAGTATGTTATTGACAAACTGGCCTTCTGAGTCAGTATGTTATTGACAACCTGGCCCTCTGCATCATAATCTTATTGAGAAACTGGCCTTCTCAATCAGTGTGTTATTGACAATCTGGCCCTCTGCATCATAATGTTATTGATAAATTGGCCTGATGAATCAGTATGTTATTGACAAACTGGCCTGCTGAATCAGTATGTTATTGACAAACTGGCCTGCTGAAGTAATATGTTATTGACAAACTGGCCTTCTGCATCAAAATGTTATTGACAGACTGGCCTGTTGAATCAGTATGTTATTGACAGACTGGCCTGCTGAATCAGTATGTTATTGACAGACTGGCCTTCTGCATCAGTATGTTATTGACAGACTGGCCTGCTGAAGCAGTATGTTATTGACAAACTGGCCTTCTGCATCAGTATGTTATTGACAGACTGGCCTAATGAATCAGTATGTTATTGGCAAACTGGCCTGCTGAATCAGTATGTTATTAACAAACTGGCCTGCTGAATCAGTATGTTATTGACAAACTGGCCTACTAAATCAGTATGTTATTGACAAGTTGGCCTTCTGCATCAGTATGTCATTGACAAACTGGCCTGCTAAATCAGAATGTTATTGACAAGTTGGCCTTCTGCATCGGTATGCTGTTGACAAGCTGGCCTTCTGCATCAGTATGTCATAGACAAACTGGCCTGATGAATCAGTATGCTGTTGACAAACTGGCCTTCTGCATCAGTATATCATTGACAAACTGGCCTGCTGAATCAGTATGTTATTGACAAACTGGCCTTCTGAGTCAGTATGTTATTGACAACCTGGCCCTCTGCATCATAATCTTATTGAGAAACTGGCCTTCTCAATCAGTATGTTATTGACAATCTGGCCCTCTGCATCATAATGTTATTGATAAATTGGCCTGATGAATCAGTATGTTATTGACAAACTGGCCTGCTGAATCAGTATGTTATTGACAAACTGGCCTGCTGAATCAGTATGTTATTGACAGACTGGCCTTCTGCATCAGTATGTTATTGACAGACTGGCCTGCTGAAGCAGTATGTTATTGACAAACTGGCCTTCTGCATCAGTATGTTATTGACAGACTGGCCTAATGAATCAGTATGTTATTGGCAAACTGGCCTGCTGAATCAGTATGTTATTAACAAACTGGCCTGCTGAATCAGTATGTTATTGACAAACTGGCCTGCTAAATCAGTATGTTATTGACAAGTTGGCCTTCTGCATCAGTATGTCATTGACAAACTGGCCTGCTAAATCAGTATGTTATTGACAAGTTGGCCTTCTGCATCAGTATGCTGTTGACAAGCTGGCCTTCTGCATCAGTATGTCATTGACAAACTGGCCTGATGAATCAGTATGCTGTTGACAAATCGGCCTTCTGCATCAGTATATCATTGACAAACTGGCCTGATGAATCGGTATGTTATTGACAAACTGGCCTGCTGAGTCGGTATGTTATTGAAATACTGGCCTTCTGCATCATAATGTTATTGACAAACTGGCCTGCTGAATCAGTATGTTATTGACTAACTGATCTTCTGCATCAGTATGTTATTGACAAACTGGCCTGCTGCATCAGTATGTTATTGACAATCTGGCCTACTGCATCATAATGTTATTGTGAACTGGCCTGATGAATCAGTATATTATTGACAAACTGGCCTTCTGAATCAGTATGTTATTGACAAACTGGCCTTCTGCATCAGTATGCTGTTGACAAACTGGCCTTCTGCATCATGTTTTTGACAAACTGGTCTTATGCGTCAGTATGTTGTGATAAACTGGCCTGATGAATCAGTACGTTATTGACAATCTCGTCTGCTGAATCAGTATATTATTGACAAACTGGCCTGCTACATCAGTGTGTTATTGACAAATTGGCCTTCTGCATCAGTATGTTATTGACAAATTGGCCTTCTGCATCAGTATGCTGTCGACAAACTGGCCTTCTGCATCAGTATGTCATTGACAAACTGGCCTTCTGCATCAGTATGTTATTGACAAACTGACCAGCTGAATCAGTATGTTATTGACAAACTGGCCTTTCTGCATCATGATTTTTATTCAGAAACTGGCTGCTGAAATGACATGCTTGATATATATTGACAAAACTGGCTGCTGAATCAGTATGTTATTGACAAAACTGGACATGCTGAATCAGTATGTTATTGACAAACTGGCCTTCTGCAATCAGTATGTTCATTGACAAATTGGCCTTCTGAATCAGTATGTATTGACAAACTGGCCTTCTGAATCAGTATGTTATTGACAAACTGGCCTTCTGCATATCTACGCTGTTGACAAAACTGGCCTGCTGCAATCAGTATGTTATTGACAAACTAGCCTTCTGCATAGCTATGTATTGACAAACTGGCCGTTCTGATCATAATGTTATTGACAAACTGGCCACTGCTGAATCAGTATGTATTGGTCATATCTAGATGACAAACTGGCCTGCTGAATCAGTATGTTATTGACAAACTGGCCTTCTGAATCAGTATGTTATTGACAAACTGCTACTGCGCATGTTATTGACAACTGGCCTGTGAATCAGTATGTTATTGACAAACTGGCCCGATGAATCAGTATGATTTGAAAACTGGCCTTCTGATCAGTATGCTGTTGACAAACTGGCCTTGCTGATCAGATGTTATTGACAGACTGGCCATGAATCAGTATGTTATTGAAAACTGCCTTCGTAGTTGCAAATGGCTTCGATATATGATTTGACAATCTGCTGCAATCAGTATGTTACTGCCCTGTCGTATGTATTGACAAATTTCCTTCTGCTCAGTATGTATTGACAATTGGCCTCTGATCAGTAGTGTTGATAAACTGGCCTCTGATCAGTATGCTTTGACAAATGGCCTTCTGCATCATAGTGTTGATAAACTGGCCTCATGAATCAGTATGCTGTTGACAAACTGGCCTGCTGAATTAGTATGCTGTTGACAAACTGGCCATCTGAATCAGTATGTTATTGACAGACTGGCCTTCTGCTTCAGTATGTTATTGACAGACTGGCCTTCTGCATCAGTATGTTATTGACAAACTGGCCTTCTGAATGATTATATGATAATGACAAACTGGCCTGCTGAATCAGTATGTTATTGACAAACTGGCCTGATGAATCAGTATGTTATTGACAAACTGGCCTGCTGAATCAGTATGTTATTGACAAACTGGCCTGTGAATCAGTATGTTATTGACAAACTGGCCAGCTGAATCAGTATGTTATTGCCAGACTGGCCTGATGAATCAGTATGTGACTGGCAAACTGGCCTTCTGCATCAGTATGTTATTGACAAACTGGCCTTCTGCATCAGCATGTTATTGACAAACTGGCCTTCTGCATCAGTATGTCATTGACAAACTGGCCTGCTGAATCAGTATGTTATTGACAAACTGGCCTGTTGAATCAGTATGTTATTGACAAACTTGCCTACTGCATCAGTATGTTATTGACAAACTTGCCTACTGCATCAGTATGTTTTGACAAACTGGCCTTCTGCATCAGTATGTTATTGACAAGCTGGCCTGATGAATCAGCATCCTGTTGATGAATTAGCCTGATCAATCAGTATGTTATTGATAAACTGGCCTGATAAATCAGTATCCTGTTGACAAATTGGCCTGATGAATCAGTATGTTATTGACAAACTGGCCTGATGAATCAGTATCCTGTTGAAAATTTGCCTGATGAATCAGTAAGTAGTATATCATCTTTTGCTGGTGTACCAGCCATACAACACAATCGCAGTCAAGAGTATGTCTTTAAACAAGCTTGCAGATGTGCTGAAACATTGTGAGACCTGCATGTACATTAAAAAAAAACACACAAAAACATCTGGTGACTGCCTGTCTGCCCAAACCAGCCCTGGTATGGTGAACTGAATCTGCCTGTATCAAAGAAATTCAGTGGTTTTCACTGTACAATGCAGTGTTGTTCTCCGAGGACGGATGGGCTCATGGAGGCAGCACAGTGTCACCCCACATCTTCACGGTCTTTGTCTCGGGGCCATTGTCTTCATAGTATACACTTGTCTTTGTCTCAGTGCTATTGTCTCCGTGGTACACTGGTCTTTGTCTAAGTGCTATTGTCTCCATGGTACACTGGTCTTTGTCTCAGTGCTATTGTCTCCATGGTATACACTGGTTTTTGTCTCAGTGCTATTGTCTCCATGGTACACTGGTCTTTGTCTAAGTGCTATTGTCTCCATGGTACACTGGTCTTTGTCTAAGTGCTATTGTCTCCATGGTACACTGGTCTTTGTCTAAGTGCTATTGTCTCCATGGTATACACTGGTTTTTGTCTCAGTGCTATTGTCTCCATGGTATACACTTGTCTTTGTCTCAGTGCTATTGTCTCCATGGTACACTGGTCTTTGTCTAAGTGCTATTGTCTCCATGGTACACTGGTCTTTGTCTAAGTGCTATTGTCTCCATGGTATACACTGGTTTTTGCCTCAGTGCTATTGTCTCCATGGTACACTTGTCTTTGTCTCAGTGCTATTGTCTCCATGGTACACTGGTCTTTGTGTCAGTGCTGTTGTCTCCATGGTACACTGGTGTTGGTCTCAGTGCTGTTGTCTCTATGGTATACTGGGCACTCTTTGGGTAGTAAAGGTTTTTCAAGAAAGCGTTAACAAAATCAGAAGTGTTTCTGAAAATGAAAATACTTGGGAACTAAGAGCTGCAGCTGCCATGTGACGTAATGATGGTTGCATAGAAGTCGTGTTTTTTTAATAACTGTCAATAAAATAAAGTTGGAACACGAGCAGTGCTTGAATAGCATACCTTCACTTAGGTGATAGTCTGTAAGAAATCTCTCACCTTTTCTCCCCCCCCATCTCCTTCCATCCTTCTTCCTTCTTCCTCTTTCCCCTGTTACTGATTGTGATGTGTTCAACATTTGCTTGACACACCTTCCCACACAAAGTCTCTCTCTCCCTCAAGAAAACTTGTGTCGGTATACATCATTTTTCGACTCGTACTGGTATTTACAGGATCACAGGTTTGGTATTGCCAGCAGTAGTGGTATTTACAGTATTACAGGTTTGGTATTGCCAGCAGTAGGTATTTACAGTATTACAGGTTTGGTACTGCCAGCAGTAATGGTATTTACAGTCTTACAGGTTTGGTACTGCCAGCAGTAGTGGCATTTACAGTCATACAGGTTTGGTACTGCCAGCAGTAGTGGTATTTACAGTCTTACAGGTTTGGTACTGCCAGTAGTGGTATTTACAGTCATACAGGTTTGGCACTGCCCGCAGTAGTGGTATTTACAGTCTTACAGGTTTGGCACTGCTAGCAGTTTGTGATATTTACAGTCTTAAAGGTTTGGTACTGACAGCAGTAGTGGTATTTACAGTCATACAGGTTTGGCACTGCCCGTAGTAGTGGTATTTACAGTCATACAGGTTTGGTACTGCCAGCAGTAGTGGTATTTACAGTCTTAAAGGTTTGGTACTGCCAGCAGTAGTGGTATTTACAGTCATACAGGTTTGGTACTGCCAGCAGTAGTGGTATTTACAGTCATACAGGTTTGGCACTGCCAGCAGTAGTGGTATTTTCAGTCATACAGGTTTGGTACTGCCAACAGTAGTGGTATTTACAGTCATACAGTTTGGTACTGCCAGTAGTAGTGGAATTTACAGTATTACAGGTTTGGCACTGCCCGCAGTAGTGGTATTTACAGTCTTACAGGTTTGGTACTGCCAGCAGTAGTGGTATTTACAGTCATACAGGTTTGGTACTGCCAGCAGTAGTGGTATTTACAGTCTTAAAGGTTTGGTACTGCCAGCAGTAGTGGTATTTACAGTCTTAAAGGTTTGGTACTGCCAGCAGTAGTGGTATTTACAGTCTTACAGGTTTGGCACTGCCAGTAGTGGTATTTACAGTCATACATGTTTGGTACTGCCAGCAGTAGTGGTATTTACAGTCTTACAGGTTTGGTACTGTCAGCAGTGGTATTTACAGGTTTGGTACTGCCAGCAGTAGTGGTATTTACAGTCATACAGGTTTGGTACTGCCAGTTGTGGTATTTACAGTCATACAGGTTTGGTAGTGCCAGTAGTGGTATTTACAGTCATACAGGTTTGGTACTGCCAGTAGTAGTGGTATTTACAGTCTTACAGGTTTGGTACTGCCAGCAGTAGTGGTATTTACAGTCATACAGGTTTGGTACTGCCAGTAGTGGTATTTACAGTCTTACAGGTTTGGTACTGCCAGTAGTGGTATTTACAGTCATACAGGTTTGGTACTGCCAGCAGTAGTGGTATTTACAGTCTTACAGGTTTGGTACTGTCAGCAGTGGTATTTACAGGTTTGGTGCTGCCAGCAGTAGTGGTATTTACAGTCATACAGGTTTGGTACTGCCAGTTGTGGTATTTACAGTCATACAGGTTTGGTACTGCCAGTAGTGGTATTTACAGTCATACAGGTTTGGTACTGCCAGCAGTGGTATTTACAGTCATACAGGTTTGGTACTGCCAGCAGTAGTGGTATTTACAGTCATACAGGTTTGGTACTGCCAGCAGTGGTATTTACAGTCATACAGGTTTGGTACTGCCAGCAGTAGTGGTATTTACAGTCATACAGGTTTGGTACTGCCAGTAGTGGTATTTACAGTCAAACAGGTTTGGTACTGCCAGCAGTAGTGGTATTTACAGTCATACAGGTTTGGTACTGCCAGCAGTAGTGGTATTTACAGTCAAACAGGTTTGGTACTGCCAGCAGTAGTGGTATTTACAGTCATACAGGTTTGGTACTGCCAGCAGTAGTGGGGATAAGGGGAAAGAGAGGGGATGGGCAGGAGGATGCCCAAGGGGATTCTGACAGTCAGAAGTTATGAGCCAAAGCAGTGAGACCAAAAGCATGTTAGTTACGCTGGTCCTTCAGCAGATGAGGTGGGTAGAGTATAAAGTGCTGTACTATCAGACATTGCCACTGTGCCGTTTGCCATGCTCATTACATACAGTGAAGATACCTTGTGGGTGTTGACCTGTCCGGCAGATGCCAGAACGCCAGTAATAAAAGCACACACATACAAATACACACACATGCACGTGCACACACACACGCACGCACGCACGCGTGTGCGCGCACACACACACACACTCACACACACACACACAAAACACACACACACACACACACACACACACACACACACACACGGAATGAAGACATAAGGTTTGTAACTTTGTCTCATCAAATATAAAGATACAGTGAACCTGTTGATCAGTGCTGCAGTTGTCAATATGAATGCCAATAGTAAAAGCAGAAAAAAAAAAGTGGCCATGCTCATGCACACATACTGAGGTTTGTAACTACTGGTCGGTGAAACATAGAAATGAGAACAGAAATTGCATGTCTGTGATTCATAATAATTTATTGTGGCATGTGCCACATTTTAAGCAAGACAATGTACAGATTAAATCAGTAAGGATACTGCATGATCTGCTATAGTTTTCAAGCAGATGCCAGAAACTGAAGATACAAGTTTGTCACTGTGGTCTGTCCAGCTGATGCACGTGGGAAGCAAAATGTAGAGGAAAATGTAAAAAAGGATTGTTTCTGATCGATCAATGCTATACATTCAAACAGAGAGTGAAAATATAACTTGATTTATTATTTCTTGCAGGCTTTCAGTCTTGTTCGGTTGGAGGCACACAAGGACTCGAGTCCTGGCAGCCATATCCAGGGCAGAGCAAAAGGTCTCATCCACACATAGGAATGAAGCTTAAAGGGATCACAACTGCTGAATACTATCGCTTGTACAGACAGCGCATTAAACAGGACCCTGAGAGATACCGCCTTTACAAGCAGAAAGACCGGGAGAGGAAAAGAAGAAAATACTTGAGAAAAGATACCACAGACAGTGTCCCACACTAGGCTGCTTTCTGTGCATACGTTGGTTTTGAAGGCGCCTGTTGAACAGGAGTACACTGGCGATAGCTTTCAGGTTATGACTCTATGTGATCTGTTTTTGTTTATGTGTATCTCTCTCTCTCTCTCTCTCTCTCTCTCTCTCTCTCTCTCTCTCTCTCTTTAACATTCATCATTATCAAAAAGTTTTGTTCTCTGGACTTGAACAGTTTGAAACTCTGTAAAATCCAAGCAAATGTTAAGAAACTGTCTTGGACCCATGTAGGAGTTTTCTCAAATGATATGAAGAGCAGGTTTATTGATAAAGCTGCCATTTCAGTTCTGATGCATACAAGTTTTGTGATCACCCCAGAAAGCAGCTGGCAGTCTCTTCTTGCTGTATACAGCAGACTTCAGACTACCACTTGGATTCCACCTGGCATCCAAATGAACGTAGCGGCAGAACTTTTACAATGCATTGTAAGTTAGCGCCTCGATGTTGACTTTGTCCTGGAGCCAGCAAGATGAACAGTCCATGTTGTTTCTTGCAGGCTGCTGTGTCTTGAGTGCCGACAACTTGGATCCAACTCAATCACAGCCTTGGGCATGGCACAGGGGACAGAGAAGACCTCTCTGCAAAGCAGAATTGAGTCGTCAGTATAGAGAGCGAATCAAACACGACCCTGAAAGATATCGGCGTTACAAGCAGAAAGCAAGAGAACGAGCGAAAAGAAATAGACAGCGTGCACAGGAATTATTTCTTCAGATTTCTGAGCCGGAACCACAGATAAATACTTGATTAAAGGATTGTCATTACTCAATCAAGATTCCTGACTGGCTAATTTACTGTAAAATTTGCTTTGTATACAAGATTGATTGAGTACAAAGGAAGAAGAATACTATTTTGATCAATAGCAAACACTGACACAAAACTTGCGCTCATAGTGTTATTTGCTGTGCTACATAAGGTGTGCTTATATGTTGTTTTTCCAAGAGGAGTAAAGTTATAGCAAAATCATTTTTTTGAAAATAGGGAAGGGCTGACAGTCAAGCAGACTAAACAGGTTCTTTTTTGTGTTATAAATGATGCATATTACACATAGCTTAATCAATGCCTTTCCTTTTCTGAATACAAAGCCTCAATACAGGAGTCATCAACATGCAGTGTTCCACATACATGTGCACACATTTTCTTTCTGTCTTGCAGCACACATATACCCATGCACCCACACCAAGTCAGATGCGCCTGGTCATTTATCCACACATATAATTGCACACATGCTTCCAAGCTACAGAAACGTACCCCCATTCTTGCACATTCCATTGAATAGTGGAGTAGGTGCTTGTTTGTAAACATGCTTTAGAAAACAGACACATCACACACACACACACCCCACACACACACACACACACACACACACACACACACACACACACTCTCTCTCTCCTCTCTCTCGCTCTCTCTCTCCCTCTCTCTCTCTCTCTCTCTCTCTCTCTCTCTCTCTCTCTCTCTTTCTTTCTCCAGCTTTTCAAGAATATAAACAGACATATTCCTTGTGTGAGAGATGGATGGGGGGTTAGGTCAAGTAAGAGATTGGAGGAAGTGTAGAAGACACAGTCATCATGTTACATGTTGTAGGAAGAGACTGACCACACGGGCAAAGACCACAGAATATCACCATTGAACATGTCGGTCAGGGAGAGAGACTAAACACACACAGTACAAAGACCAACAGAACAGTCACCATTGAACATGTCGGGTCAGGGAGAGAGACTAAACACGCACAGTACAAAGACAACAGATCAGTCACCATTGAACATGTCGGGTCAGGGAGAGAGAGTAAACACGCACAGTACAAAGACAACAGCTCAGTCGCCATTGAACATGTCGGGTCAGGGAGAGAGAAAACAGCACAGTTCAAAGACAACAGTCAGTCACCATTGAACATGTCGGGTCAGGGAGAGAGAACTGAACACAACAGTGCTCTAGGCCGTTGGAGCTCAGTGGAACATCCAGGCTTTAGCTGGCCAACATTGACATCGAGGACCTCCAAAGGGCAGTTGAGGAGCTCCAGAAGGCAATTGAGGACCTCCAGAAGAAGGCATTTGAGGACCTTCAGAAGGCAGTTGAGGACGTCCAGAAGGCTGTTGAGGACCTTCTGAAAAAGGCAGTTGAGGACCTCCAGAAGGCAGTTGAGGACTTCCAGAAGGCAGTTGAGGACCTCCAGAAGGCAGTTGAGGACCTCCAGACGAAGGCAGTTGAAGACTTCCAGAAGGCAGTTGAGGACCACCAGAAGGCAGTTGAGCACCCCCAGAAGGCATTTGAGGACCTCCAGAAGGCACTTGAGGACTTCCAGAGTGGTGGACCAGATTGAACTTGGTTTGTCAGCTGACCGGAGCTGCTGCCAAACGATCAATGCCATGATATCTGTGACGCCTTTGTTACTTGTTTCTGCTATTTCCATCACAATTTGATTTTGTGTGTTACTTATGGTAAAAACGAATGCTTCAGTCATAACTTGGAAGCTAAAAGTCCTGTTCCTGCTTTGTTTCCTTTCTCTGTCACTGTAGTACCAGAGACATTGGCTGTGATGATGAAAGATTGTCCAGAACTTTTTAACATCTTATGCTTCTTGTTTTAGGTCTTCGAAGTAGATGGGGCTGTTCTGCTCAGATCGAGAATTACTTTGTGTACAATCATATGTTCTTTTCATCTGCCTCCCTAGACCTGTCTACCTTTCTATCATGCTCTGTGTGTCTGACTGCTTCTCTTTCCCTGTTTGAGTAACAAACTCTGGTATCATCGGATGAACACATTCAAAGCCACAGTTACCACAAATTTTAGATGACACTTTTTTCATTTTAAAGTTTGATAAACTCTCTCTCTCTCTCTCTCTCTCTCTCTCTTCTGTCTCTCTCTCTCTCTCTCTCTCTCTCTCTCTCTCTCTCTCTCTGTGTTTGTGTGTGTGTGTGTGTGTGGTGAGAGAGAGACCTGAAATAGCTGTTGCCTTGATTTAAGCCTTTACAACAGTTGAAACCAGCGTAGCTGATAAAAGTCTTCATTACTGAAAAGCTTTCGGGAACACTGGGACAGTTTGATGTCTACATTCCCCCGTCAATCATTCACTTCTCAGTGTGTGTTTTGTTTGTCCACCTCGTAAAGTCGTCCTGACCCCCACACCGTCAGTATCGATGACAACCTGTTGTCAGGTAATAATGGGCCCAGAAAACTCCCCCTCTATTCCCCAGGCATGATAGCGGCCGTTGTTGTTTTCATTTCAGCCTGGGGGCAGGATTCCCAGTGGGATGGTCAGATGGGATATCCATCCACCCACGTTGTCCCTGGGCCTCGCAAGATGACGCCAGCTGAGAGAGTGAAACTGTACCGTCAGCGCTTGAAGCAGGACCCAGAAAGATATCGATTGTACCTCCACAAAGCCTCTATCAGATCCTCCAGAAGAAGGCAGAGAATGGCAAATGCAATGAAACCGCGCACATAAGAAGCTGACATTGATAACTGTCACCTTTTACTCCAGTGTGTGTTATTAGTAGCAGTATATGACATCCATACACATCTGTCAGTTTTCTCTTTCTCATGTTTTTCTTTGTCTTTTTCCCCAGTCTCATTATTTTTTAACTTTGTCTAATTTGTGCTCACAAATGGTGACAAAATGGGCAGTCTCTTGATTCTTGATAAAGAATTATGAATGAATGAGGTGAATCAGTGTTTATGCTTCTTTTTAGAGGACAGTGAAAATGCACCATCCATTATTTCCCCTTTTTCAAAGGTCTTCACAAAATGTAAAGTAAAAAGGTTCACAAAGCCACTAGTATGAGAGATGTATACTACTGCATAAAAGGTTGGGTAGAAGTACAATGAGTCGGTGCTGTCTGTGTATGGGTTCTACCCCAATGGGAGGACAGCCTTCCAGATTTATACTACTGCATGAAAGGTTGGGAAGCAAGTACACTGAGTCAGTACTTTGTGCGAATGGGTAATACCCCGATGGGAGGCCCAGCCTTCACCTCAGGTCTGTTGTGGATCTGTCCCCTGTCAGGCCCAGCCCTTGATATCACCTTGAATACACTGGCCGTTCACATCGTTTGAACAAGTATTTGTTTTTATAAGGACAGAACATTGAATCCTGCTTTGACCTCTTCAAAGACAGAAGATGCCTGTTTATGTCAAGAAAAAAGATGATACAAGAAACAAACTAACCGACTACAAAACAATACGCGCACGCACGCACACGCACACACACACACACACACACACACACACACACACACACACACACGCTCACGCACACACACATGGTAGATGACCTTGGGGCTTCTGAGCTGTGGATTAACCATGAACACAGGCCAAACACAGCTGGCCAAGTAGCCTCGGCCACACTTTGAGTATAATTAAAAACTCCTCACGTAAGAGTTGAAAATAAACAACAGAATTACCATAATTTTGTTATGGTATTTTAAGCACCATCTTCAGCTCACAGTCAGAAACAAAAGGGTGTATAATCACAAGGAGATTTCAGCTGTAACCAAGAAGCTGATGTTTTTTTTTGTTTTGTTTTGTTTTTTGTATTTTTTTCCAGTAATAATGTCCTTCCAGCATCTGGGGTACTTCACTGTGCATGGTGAAGAATAGCCCATCTTCCATATCGCCCTAGTAACCAAATAAAGGCGTATATCGCAAGAAGAATGCACTAATTCTTCAAAGATGTTACGATTGAAACGACCCTGCATATTTGCCAAACTGAACCGCGTTGATTCCCTCACATGTGCCATATCAGTATGAACACAAGACATCAACACATCATATCCAAAAATGCTACAGGTCTGCTCAGATGCCAAGTCTGTTGAATGAAGAACTTCCGTTACTTATGAGGCTTAAGTACAACCAGGGAAAGAGAGAGAAGGACCTACACAAATGACCAGCCTAAATGGATGGTACCGCACCTTAGAGAAGAAAAATGTCTGGACAGGACTTAAACCATATTGATCGATGTCAGGTGTGTTCACGATGTATGGACTCAAACCATATAGATTGATGTCAGGTGTGTTCACGATGTATGGACTCAAACCATATAGATTGATGTCGGTGACGTGTGTTCACGATATATGGACTCAAACCATATAGATTGATGTCAGGTGTGTTCATGGTGTATGGACTCAAACCATATAGATTGATGTCAGGTGTGTTCACGATGTATGGACTCAAACCATATAGATTGATGTCAGGTGTGTTCATGATGTATGGACTCAAACCATACTGATTGATGTCAGGTGTGTTCATGATGTCATGGACTCAAACCATTCTGATTGATGGCAGGTGTGTTCATGGTGTATGGACTCAAACCACACTGATTGATGTCAGGTGTGTTCACGGTGTGTGGACTCAAACCATACTGATTGATGTCAGGTGTGTTCATGATGTATGGACTCAAACCATTCTGATTGATGTCAGGTGTGTTCATGATGTATGGACTCAAACCATACTGATTGATGTCAGGTGTGTTCATGGTGTATGGACTCAAACCACACTGATTGATGTCAGGTGTGTTCATGGTGTATGGACTCAAACCACACTGATTGATGTCAGGTGTGTTCATGATCTGTGGACTCAAACCACACTGATTGATGACAGGTGTGTTCATGATGTATGGACTCAAACCATACTGATTGATGTCAGGTGTGTTCACGATGTATGGACTCAAACCATACTGATTGATGTCAGGTGTGTTCACGATGTATGGACTCAAACTATACTGACTGATGTCGGGTGTGTTCATGGTGTATGGACTCAAACCACACTGGTTGATGTCGGGTGTGTTCATGATCTGTGGACTCAAACCACACTGATTGATGACAGGTGTGTTCATGATGTATGGACTCAAACCATACTGATTCATGTCAGGTGTGTTCATGATGTATGGACTCAAACCACACTAATTGATGTTGGGTGTGTTCATGGTGTATGGACTCAAACCATACTGATTGATGTCAGGTGTGTTCATGATGTATGGACTCAAACTATACTGATTGATGTCAGGTGTGTTCACGATGTATGGACTCAAACTATACTGATTGATGTCAGGTGTGTTTATTGCTCCACTGAGCGTGCCTGAAATGTCTTAACAGGTTATGTTGGCAGTGTTTGTTTTGTTTTGTTTTTCAGTGTGAAAGAAAAATTGTCAAAGTGTTACTATTTTATTTTTCATGAAATCTTTCTCAACATGATTGCTTCTAGTTCAGGTCTTTAGAAGCAGCAATATTTATTGAATTAGTATTTTTTTAGATTCTGTGTGCCAGCGATATCCTCGTGCCACCACCACCCCCACCACTACCACCAACTTGGAAAAAGATAATGTACATGCTCTGTTTTTTCTTCTTCCTGAAATTGAAGTCTGCGCACACATAAACATACAATAAATTTCTGTAATAATCACTGGAACAACTTAAGACACCCTTTTCTTAGATTGATGTCACACACTTTCAGAAGTTTTAGACAGCATTTGTGTGTGTGTGTGTGTGTGTGTGTGTGTGTGTGTGTGTGTGTGTGTGTGTGTGTGTCTATATGTATATCTGCTTTTAATATCTCATTCTATTCAGGTAGGGAGGAGCAATTCTGGGTAAAAAAAAAAATTAGCATTGCTGGAGATGTTCCTCTTTTAGGTGAAGAAGCCATGGGGTGCCTTTGTGGTCTATAGGGCTATGCAAAACATGATAGGATTTAAATTTTAGGTGAAGAAGCCATGGGGATGCCTTTATGGTCTATAGGGCTATGCACAACATGATAGGATTTGATTTTTAGGTGAAGAAGCCATGGGGGTGCCTTTGTGGTTTATAGGGCTATGCATAATGTGATAGGATTTGATTTTTAGGTGAAGAAGCCATGGGGGTGCCTGTGTGGTCTATAGGGCTATGCACAACGTGATAGGATTTGATTTTAGGTGAAGAAGCCATGAGGTGCTTTGTAGTCAGTAGGGCTATGCAAAACGTGATAGGATTTGATTTTTAGGTGAAGAAGCCATGGGGTGCCTTTGTGGTCTATAGGGCTATGCACAACGTGATAGGATTTGATTTTAGGTGAAGAAGCCATGGGGTGTCATTGTGGTCAGTAGGGCAATCCCTTAGATTTGTCCTCTTATGAATTAATCCAAATTATGGACAAGTATATACATAAGCAGAATTTTAGTCCAAAATGGCTACTTTACCATCGTGCCCTTGGAACATAGTTAGATTAATTCATAGATTAAGGCTGAATACTTGGAACACTAAATATTCTCATGGTATTACTTGTGTCTGCAGAGAAAACATTTCTGTGCATCATCTTTTGTTTGAATGCTCAGTGTTGACCTCGCTCTATCAGGAGAAAGGTATTGAGATGAATAACTTTGATGATGTCAGTACAGTCTTATATGGTTCATATGTTGCTGAAATTGCCATGATTATTTTGCAGTCGCAGACTGCAAAATTTTTATGAAGATCAATAATTTTGTGTTCCACTAGGGTATTTCACTTATGTAAATATGCATATATCAGATGTGGGTTTGAAAGTACTAGTATGGATGATACGTTGAGTGTGGATGGTTTTTTTTTTTTTTTTAACAAGTGTCTAATATCATCTGCCGATGAAAAGACATTAAATAAACCACTGAACTGGGCTTTGCACAACATGATAGGATTTAATTTTAGGGTGAGACAAATACCTGTGACAATAAGACAGTAACAAGGATGGTTTTCACACTGATTTCAGTTCTTCAGAGAGCAACAGACTCGAAGGGACGTTTCACCAACGCTGAGCGCTGTCGTCGGTATAGAGCTCGTCTCAAACAGGATCCTCATCGACTGTATATGTATCGGAGACAGGCGGCTGTCAGGAATAAGCGATACCAGGAAGAAAGAAAAAGAAAACTTGAGCCTTTGGCATCAAGCTACCTGGATTGTTGAAAGAGAAGTGGGTGTTGACACCGGCATCACATGACCCAAAACAGATGTGAATGGTGACACCTGGCATCACATGACCCAAAACAGATGTGAATGGTGACACCTGGCAACACATGACCCGAAACAGATATGAATGTGACACCTGGCAACACATGACCCAAAACAGATGTGAATGGTGACACCTGGCAAAACATGACCCAAAACAGATGTGAAAGGTGACACCTGGCAACACATGACCCGAAACAGATGTGAATAGTGACACCTGGCAACACATGACCCACAATAGATGTGATAGTGACACCTGGCATCACATGACCCAAAACAGATGTGAATGGTGACACCTGGCAACTCATTACCCCAAACAGATGTGAATGGTGACACCTGGCAACACCTGACCTAAAACAGATGTGAATGGTGACACCTGACAACACATCATCCAGAACAGATGTGAATGGTTACACCTGGCAACAATGACCCAAAAACAGATGTGAATAGGGACACCTGGCAACACATGACTGACAACATGTGAATGGGCGACACCTGGCAACTCATGACTGAAAGTAGATGTGTATAGTGACACCTGGCAACACTTACTTAAAATAGATGTGAATGGTGACACCTGGCAACACATGACTCTAAACAGATGTGAATGGTGACACCTGGCAAAACATGACCCAAAACAGATGTGAATGGTAACACCTGGCAACACATGACCCAAAACATGTGAAAAGTGAGACCTGACAACACATGACCCGAAACAGATGTGAATGGTGACACCTGGCAACACATGACCCACAATAGATGTGAATAGTGACACCTGGTATCACATGACCCAAAACAGATGTGAATGGTGACACCTGGCAACTCATTACCCAAAACAGATGTGAATGGTGACACCTGGCAAAACATGACCCAAAACAGATGTGAATGGTGACACCTGACAACACATCATCCAGAACAGATGTGAACGGTTACACCTGGCGACAATGACCCTAAAACAGATGTGAATAGTGACACCTGGCAACACATGACTGACAACATGTGAATGGGCGACACCTGGCAACTCATGACTGAAAGTAGATGTGTATAGTGACACCTGGCAACACATACTTAAAACAGATGTGAATGGTGACACCTGGCAACACATGACCCAGAACAGATGTGAATGGTGACACAGATGTGCAGCGAGCACATGTTGACCTGACCAGACCTCTGTCGATCATGTGGAGGCTGTCCCAAGACTACACATTGCACAGCACGTAAACATGAACAGTTTTGTTGCTACTGTGATGTTAAATGTTTAGCATCTTTATTTTTTGAAGATATGTTTTGGAAGAGAAAGGAATGAAGAGATGCACAAAATGAACAATAATGTGTTTAAAGAAGGACAAATCAGAGTGGAAATCGGTAAAAAAAATCTTGTTAATGAAATTTAAAGGTAATTACTAAAAAGCATTTAATTTAGAAGACTGAGTATGGGATTACACTTAACATGATGGGTTGAGGGGGAATGTACTTGTCTGGTAGTGGTCCATAAATAGCAAGGCAAAACCAGACATCTGTGTGCAGTGCGGCTGGCTTGGAAGGTGGGTTGGTTGGTTGGTTTTTTTTTTGTTTTTTTTTTTTTTTGTTTTTTTTTTACTTTAAGAGTGGAGTTCAAGTGTGAAGGCATAAATGATCTGATAATGAAATGGGTCTGCAGCTGGTCTTGCCGTTCTTCCAAGCCAGGCACTGTGTGTGTGTGTGTGCGTGTGTGAAGCTCACAGATTGGGGGCAGTTGTGCAAGCCCTTTACAAGGTGAGAGGTTAGCGGGGACTGGCCGCCCGATGTGAACGCTGCAGAACAGGACAAGAGATTCATGAAAAGAACGACTGTTCATGCGCAGAGAGGTCGCACGTGCAGACTTGTTTGTCAGTGATGTGATGGCTCATTCAACCAGCGTGCTGAAAACTCTGCAGTGGGCATTCTCACCGTGTGACATCGTACATCAGTCACGGTGTCAGTGGACTGGAGTGTTGGAGATGTTTGATGTGTGAACGTGGGGGAGCACAGCGTGTCTTGTGTACTGGGGACTGTGAAAAGAGACCAAGAAGAGTGGAATGGTTGGTGTGTTGGACTGATGGCTTCGGCTCTGAAGGCTTCGATCACATTAACAAGGAGAGGATGCTGCCATCAGTAGCATTTGCTCTGTAAACACAGATAGACGAAGAAGAGAATGTTAACTGGTGTAAATAAGAGAGTATAATTTGCTCTGTAAAACTGTAGGAGTCCAAGAAAGAAAACGTCAACCGGTGTACATGATAGAGTATCCTTTGCTCTGTAAACACAGATAGACCAAGAGGACAATGTTAACTGGTGTACATGATAGAGTATCCTTTGCTCTCTAAACACAGATAGACCAAGAGGACAATGTTAACTGGTGTACATGATAGAGTATCCTTTGCTCTCTAAACACAGATAGACCAAGAGGACAATGTTAACTGGTGTACATGATAGAGTATCCTTTGCTCTCTAAACACAGATAGACCAAGAGGACAATGTTAACTGGTGTACATGATAGAGTATCCTTTGCTCTCTAAACACAGACCAAGAGGACAATGTTAACTGGTGTACATGATAGAGTATCCTTTGCTCTCTAAACACAGATAGACCAAGAGGACAATGTTAACTGGTGTACATGATAGAGTATCCTTTGCTCTCTAAACACAGATAGACCAAGAGGACAATGTTAACTGGTGTACATGATAGAGTATCCTTTGCTCTCTAAACACAGATAGACCAAGAGGACAATGTTAACTGGTGTACATGATAGAGTATCCTTTGCTCTGTAAACACAGATAGACCAAGAGGACAATGTTAACTGGTGTACATGATAGAGTATCCTTTGCTCTCTAAACACAGATAGACCAAGAGGACAATGTTAACTGGTGTACATGATAGAGTATCCTTTGCTCTGTAAACACAGATAGACCAAGAGGACAATGTTAACTGGTGTACATGATAGAGTATCCTTTGCTCTCTAAACACAGATAGACCAAGAGGACAATGTTAACTGGTGTACATGATAGAGTATCCTTTGCTCTCTAAACACAGATAGACCAAGAGGACAATGTTAACTGGTGTACATGATAGAGTATCCTTTGCTCTCTAAACACAGATAGACCAAGAGGACAATGTTAACTGGTGTACATGATAGAGTATCCTTTGCTCTCTAAACACAGATAGACCAAGAGGACAATGTTAACTGGTGTACATGATAGAGTATCCTTTGCTCTCTAAACACAGATAGACCAAGAGGACAATGTTAACTGGTGTACATGATAGAGTATCCTTTGCTCTCTAAACACAGATAGACCAAGAGGACAATGTTAACTGGTGTACATGATAGAGTATCCTTTGCTCTGTAAACACAGACCAAGAGGACAATGTTAACTGGTGTACATGATAGAGTATCCTTTGCTCTGTAAACACAGACCAAGAGGACAATGTTAACTGGTGTACATGATAGAGTATCCTTTGCTCTCTAAACACAGACCAAGAGGACAATGTTAACTGGTGTACATGATAGAGTATCCTTTGCTCTCTAAACACAGACCAAGAGGACAATGTTAACTGGTGTACATGATAGAGTATCCTTTGCTCTGTAAACACAGACCAAGAGGACAATGTTAACTGGTGTACATGATAGAGTATCCTTTGCTCTGTAAACACAGATAGACCAAGAGGACAATGTTAACTGGTGTACATGATAGAGTATCCTTTGCTCTCTAAACACAGATAGACCAAGAGGACAATGTTAACTGGTGTACATGATAGAGTATCCTTTGCTCTCTAAACACAGATAGACCAAGAGGACAATGTTAACTGGTGTACATGATAGAGTATCCTTTGCTCTGTAAACACAGATAGACCAAGAGGACAATGTTAACTGGTGTACATGATAGAGTATCCTTTGCTCTGTAAACACAGATAGACCAAGAGGACAATGTTAACTGGTGTACATGATAGAGTATCCTTTGCTCTCTAAACACAGATAGACCAAGAGGACAATGTTAACTGGTGTACATGATAGAGTATCCTTTGCTCTCTAAACACAGATAGACCAAGAGGACAATGTTAACTGGTGTACATGATAGAGTATCCTTTGCTCTCTAAACACAGATAGACCAAGAGGACAATGTTAACTGGTGTACATGATAGAGTATCCTTTGCTCTCTAAACACAGATAGACCAAGAGGACAATGTTAACTGGTGTACATGATAGAGTATCCTTTGCTCTCTAAACACAGATAGACCAAGAGGACAATGTTAACTGGTGTACATGATAGAGTATCCTTTGCTCTCTAAACACAGATAGACCAAGAGGACAATGTTAACTGGTGTACATGATAGAGTATCCTTTGCTCTGTAAACACAGACCAAGAGGACAATGTTAACTGGTGTACATGATAGAGTATCCTTTGCTCTGTAAACACAGACCAAGAGGACAATTGTTAAATGGTTGTACATGAATAGAGTATCCCTTTGCTCTGTAAACCAACCAAGGACAATGTTAACTGTGACATGATAGTACCTTTGCTCTAAACCAGACAGAGGACAATGTTAACTGGTGTACATGATAGAGTATCCTTTGCTCTGTAAACACAGATAGACCAAGAGGACAATGTTAACTGGTGTACATGATAGAGTATCCTTTGCTCTCTAAACACAGATAGACCAAGAGGACAATGTTAACTGGTGTACATGATAGAGTATCCTTTGCTCTCTAAACACAGATAGACCAAGAGGACAATGTTAATTACTGGTTTGTACAAACATGATAGAGTATTCCTTTGCTCTCTAAACACAGATAGACCAAGAGGACAATGTTAACTGGTGTACATGATAGAGTATCCTTTGCTCTCTAAACACAGATAGACCAAGAGGACAATGTTAACTGGTGTACATGATAGAGTATCCTTTGCTCTCTAAACACAGATAGACCAAGAGGACAATGTTAACTGGTGTACATGATAGAGTATCCTTTGCTCTCTAAACACAGATAGACCAAGAGGACAATGTTAACTGGTGTACATGATAGAGTATCCTTTGCTCTCTAAACACAGATAGACCAAGAGGACAATGTTAACTGGTGTACATGATAGAGTATCCTTTGCTCTCTAAACACAGATAGACCAAGAGGACAATGTTAACTGGTGTACATGATAGAGTATCCTTTGCTCTCTAAACACAGATAGACCAAGAGGACAATGTTAACTGGTGTACATGATAGAGTATCCTTTGCTCTCTAAACACAGATAGACCAAGAGGACAATGTTAACTGGTGTACATGATAGAGTATCCTTTGCTCTCTAAACACAGATAGACCAAGAGGACAATGTTAACTGGTGTACATGATAGAGTATCCTTTGCTCTCTAAACACAGATAGACCAAGAGGACAATGTTAACTGGTGTACATGATAGAGTATCCTTTGCTCTCTAAACACAGATAGACCAAGAGGACAATGTTAACTGGTGTACATGATAGAGTATCCTTTGCTCTCTAAACACAGATAGACCAAGAGACAATGTTAACTGGTGTACATGATAGAGTATCCTTTGCTCTCTAAACACAGATAGACCAAGAGGACAATGTTAACTGGTGTACATGATAGAGTATCCTTTGCTCTCTAAACACAGATAGACCAAGAGGACAATGTTAACTGGTGTACATGATAGAGTATCCTTTGCTCTCTAAACACAGATAGACCAAGAGGACAATGTTAACTGGTGTACATGATAGAGTATCCTTTGCTCTCTAAACACAGATAGACCAAGAGGACAATGTTAACTGGTGTACATGATAGAGTATCCTTTGCTCTCTAAACACAGATAGACCAAGAGGACAATGTTAACTGGTGTACATGATAGAGTATCCTTTGCTCTCTAAACACAGATAGACCAAGAGGACAATGTTAACTGGTGTACATGATAGAGTATCCTTTGCTCTCTAAACACAGATAGACCAAGAGGACAATGTTAACTGGTGTACATGATAGAGTATCCTTTGCTCTCTAAACACAGATAGACCAAGAGGACAATGTTAACTGGTGTACATGATAGAGTATCCTTTGCTCTCTAAACACAGATAGACCAAGAGGACAATGTTAACTGGTGTAACTGATAGAGTATCCTTTGCTCTCTAAACACAGATAGCCCAAGAGGACAATGTTAACTGGTGTACATGATAGAGTATCCTTTGCTCTCTAAACACAGATAGACCAAGAGGACAATGTTAACTGGTGTACATGATAGAGTATCCTTTGCTCTCTAAACACAGATAGACCAAGAGGACAATGTCAACCGGTGTACATGATAGAGTATCCTTTGCTCTCTAAACACAGATAGACCAAGAGGACAATGTTAACTGGTGTACATGATAGAGTATCCTTTGCTCACTAAACACAGATAGACCAAGAGGACAATGTTAACTGGTGTACATGATAGAGTATCGTTTGCTCTGTAAACACAGATAGACCAAGAAGAGAATGTTAACTGTTCCTGGTAAACGGAGGTGCTGTTTTTCTTTCTGAAAGTTGTTCTAATTCTCTCGTAAGTTTTTCAAAATCTCTTTAGGTCTTGCTCTTTCCCCTTTACCACCCTACTGTTCTATCTCTCTGTCTCTGTCCGTCTGTCTGTTCCTCCCTTTCTCTCTTCTCTCTCTCTCTCTCTCTCTCTCTCTCTCTATATATATATATATATATGTATGTATCCTTTTGTCGCTGTCTCTGTCTCATTCTCTGTCTCGCAAAAGAAACTGGACAAATAAACAAACCCCATCATGTGGGAAGATGTTGTGGCAGGTTTGATGGAACGTCAGAAGCCCATGCACTTAGAAAAATGTGGCAGTTTGTACCTGACGTGGCATGTGTACAACTGAGCATGTGTAGTCGTGCGCTTGTGTGCTCTCTCTCTGTCTCTCTCTCTCTCTCTCTCTCTCTCTCCCCTCTCTCGCTCTCTCTCTCACTCTCTCCCTCTCTCTCTCTCTCTCTCTCTCTCTCTCTCTCTCTCTCTCCTCTCTCTCTCTCTCACTCACTCACACACACACTCACAAATTCTCTCTGTCACTGTCTTTCCCCTCTCTCATCACTCACACACACACACACACACACACACACACACACGCACACGCACACACGTGTGTATGTGCGTACGCACGCTGCACGCACACACGTACGCACGCTGCACGCACACACTCAAACACACACACCAACACACACACAAACACACACACACACATCTTGTCTAATATCACATTTAGTGAAAAGACGTTAAATTGAAGAACAACAACGCACACACACAACACACACGCACACCTACACAATCTCTCTCTCTCTCTCTCTCCTCTCTCTCTCTACACACCTACGCACGCACGCGCGCGCGCGCACACACACACACAACACACACACGCACACACACATATACACACACGCACAACACACACACACACACACACACACCACACACAAAACACACACTTCTGCATGTATCGGATACAATTGTGATGTTGCTATAAACAACACAAACTGGGTGATATCTTAAGGGAAAAAAATGTGGTCAACGTTATTGAAAGTGTTGATTGAGCACTGCCGACCATGGACATTGGTCGGAAAGCTGGAGGCCAAGAACAGGACAGCAGTGTGTTTCGGTCTGACACAAAACAAAACGCTGTGCTCTTAAGTAACTACTCAGTTGCCCATCATACAGAAGAGGAAAGAATTCCATGAATACTAGTTCTGAACGGAATATTTAACGCTGCTTTCAGAATGGCCAGATGCTTACGGACAAGCCAGACCAACGCCTATTCGAAGACCACTGTCCAATGCAGAACTGTGCCGGCGTTACCGTGCTCGACTGCGACAGGATCCCGAAAGATACCACCGCCAGAGAGTGATCAATGCGCTCCGGTGTAAACGTTACCGTGAAAGCTCCAAACAGAAACAGTGACAGCAGCGGACAGAACCTACTGGGATGAGCGAAGGGCTGTCTAAGGAAGTGACTCTGAACTGACAGAGAGAGACGGGTTGTTACTACTGCGGAAGTTGGGGTGAGAATCGGTCACCCTCTCTAGACGGCAAGATCAGAAAGACGCCCATCTATCACGTTTTAAGTCTCCTCATGAGAAAAACTACTATGTACCACGTTAGAAAGTGAAGTGAGAAAGGCATGTACTTATCACTGTAGGTGAGGTAAGGAGGACTCCTACTTACCTCTTTTTAAGGTCTCTTAGAAAGAAATACTCCTGCTTACCACTGTTGAGGGTCTCTTACAAAGAAAACTCCCACGTACCATTGTTTAGGGTCTCTTACAAAGAAATATTGCCACTTACCACTGTAGAAGTTCGGGTGAAGAGACTCGTGCTCACCGCTCTGAAGGGTCTCTAAGAAATACTTCTGCATATCACTTTAGAAGATGGGGCAAGAAATACTCTTATGTATCACTTTAGAAGCTGGGATGAGAAAGACTCCTACTTTCACTTTTGAAGCTTGGGTGAGCAAGATTTTTTTTTACCATAGCGGAAGGTAGAATAACTAAGACTTCTAGTGATCACTTGTGGGTAGAATAACAAAGACTACTGTTGATCACTTGTGGATAGAATAACAAAGACTTCTATGGATCATTTGTAGGTAGAATAACAAAGAGTGCTATTGAGCACTTGTGGATAGAATAACAAAGACTTCTATGGATCACTTGTGGGTAGAATAACGAAGACTACTATTAATCACTTGTGGGTAGAATAACAAAGATTGCTATTGATCACTTGTGGGTAGAATAACCAAGACTTTTAGTGATCACTTTTGGGTAGAATAACAAAGACTTTTAGTGATCACTTATGGGTAGAATAACAAAGACTCCTAGCGATCACATGTGGGTAGAATAACAAAGACTTTTATTGATTGCTTGTGCGTAGAATAACAAAGACTTCTAGGGATCACTTGTGGGTAGAATAACAAAGACGTCAAGTGATCACTTGTGGGAAGAATAACAAACACGTCCATTGATCACTTGTGGGTAGAATAACAAAGACTTCTAGTGATCACTAGTGGGTAGAATTACAAAGACTTTTAGTGATCACTTGTGGGTAGAATAACAAAGACTTTTAGTGATCACTTGTGGCTAGAATAACAAAGACTTCTAGTGATCACTTGTGGGTAGAATAGCAAAGACTTCTAGTGATCACTTATGGGTAGAATAACAAAGACTCCTAGTGGTCACTTGTGGGTAGAATAACAAAGACTTTTAGTGATCACTTGTGGGTAGAATAACAAAGACTCCTAGTGATCACTTGTGGGTAAATAACAAAGACTCCTAGTGATCACTTGTGGGTAGAGTAACAAAGACTTCTAGTGATCACTTGTGGGTAGAATAACAAAGACCTCTAGTGATCACTTGTGGGCAGAATAGCAAAGACTCCTAGTGATCACTTGTGGTTAGAATAACAAAGACTCCTAGTGATCACTTGTGGGTAGAATAACAAAGACTCCTAGTGATCACTTGTGGGCAGAATAGCAAAGACTCCTAGTGATCACTTGTGGGTAGAATAACAAAGACTCCTAGTGATCACTTGTGGGTAGAATAACAAGGACTTCTAGTCATCACTTGTGGGTAGAATAACAAAGACTCCTAGTGATCACTTGTGGGTAGAATAACAAAGACTCCTAGTGATCACTTGTGGATAGAATAACAAAGACTTCTAGTGATCACTTGTGGAAGGAGGGCTGAAGGTAACTGTCAAAACTTGATCGAAGAGAAGGTGACACACTAGCATTCAGTTGAATAACTCAGGCTGGATATAGAGTTTGGAGGCAGGGAATAACTCAGGCTGAATATAGAGTTTGGAGGCAGGGGGAATAACTTAGGTTGAATATAGAGTTTGGGGGTAGGGGGAATAACTTAGGCTGAATATAGAGTTTGGAGGTTGGGGAATAACTTAGGTTGAATATAGAGTTTGGAAGTGGGGGAATAACTCAGCCTGAAGATAGAGTTTGGAGGTAAGGGGGGGGGGGTAACTTAGGCTGAACATAGAGTTTGGAGGTGGGGGAATAACTTAGGCTGAATATAGAGTTTGGATGTAGGGGGAATACCTCAGGCCGAACATAGAATTTGGATATAAGGGGAATAACTTAGGCTGAATATAGAGTATGGAGGAAGGGGGAATAACTCAGGCTGCATATAGAGTTTGGAGGTAGGGCAATAACTTCGGCTGAATATAGAGTTTGGAGGTAGGGGGAATAACTCAGGCTGAATATAGAGTTTGGAGGTAGGGGGAATAACTCAGGCTGAATATAGAGTTTGTGGGTAGGGGGAATAACCCAGGCTGAATATAGAGTTTGGAGGTAGGGGGAATCGTCTGTGAAGGAGATGAGGACTAACAGTATAGACTAGTTTGACTTCCAAAGTTTGTATCCTTTTGGTGAAATCTCCAGACGACAAATGAAGTAGCTTTTTTTTTCTTTGTTACATGTGACTGAACTTGACACAAAATGATTAATTTCTTATGTCATATTTCTCTGTGAATATGTGGTATATCTGTATTTGTTCTTATGAAGTCGACAAGAAATGCAAAATGTTGATGAATTTCAGCTGAATAGTTTATTCTTGGTTGATTTTGTTATCAGGCAAAAGTGACTCTAGAAAAGGAAGCCAGCATGTCCAGCTTCCAGTTCTACTAAAAACAAGACGTAACACCACCAGCATGTCCAGCTTCCAGTTCTACTAAAAACAAGACGTAACACCCTAAAGCAATCGCAGCAAAATCTTGCTAAAAATAGCATGTATGTATTGCTTTAGAAACTACACAAAATAAAGCAGCTCCAGCAAATTGTCACTGTCTGTCTGTCTCTGTCTCTGTCTCTCGTCTCTCTCTCTCTCTCTCTCTCTCTCTCTCTCTCTCTCCTCTCTTCTCTCTCTCTCTCTTGTAGTAAATCACTTTTTGCCCAGTTCACTCTGTGAATTTGGCGTCTGCCTGTAAAACAGAAGATCAACAGCCTGCTGGCAGAGGACACCTTCACTGACATGTTCCAAACCACTGCCCACTGCCTTTTCCTTGTCTGGTCAGTCCACTGCCCACCTGCCTTTTCCCTGTCTGGTCAGTCCACTGCCCACCTGCCTTTTCCCTGTCTGGTCAGTCCACTGCCCACCTGCCCTTTCCCTGTCTGGTCAGTCCACTGCCCACCTGCCTTTTCCCTGTCTGGTCAGTCCACTGCCCACCTGCCTTTTCCCTGTCTGGTCAGTCCACTGCCCACCTGCCTTTTCCCTGTCTGGTCAGTCCACTGCCCACCTGCCCTTTCCCTGTCTGGTCAGTCCACTGCCCTCCTGCCCTTTCCCTGTCTGGTCATTTCACTGCCCACCTGCCATTTCCCTGTCTGGTCAGTCCACTGCCCACCTGCCCTTTCCGTCTGGTCATCCACTGCCCACCTGCCTGTCTAGTCTTCCACTTTCCCCCCGCCTGTCTGGTCATTCCACTGCCCCCTGCCCTTTCCCTGTCTGGTCAGTCCACTGCCCACATGCCCTTTCCCTGTCTGGTCAGTCCACTGCCCACATGCCCTTTCCCTGTCTGGTCATTCCACTTCCCACATGCTCTTTCCCTGTCTGGTCATTCCACTGCCCACCTGCCCCTTCCCTGTATGGTCAGTCCACTGCCCTTTCCCTGTCTGGTCATTCCACTGCCCACCTGCCCTTTCCCTGTAGAAAGAAACTCGTGGAGAGCGTGGCAGCAAAAGAGTCCTCAGAAGAGAAGCCCCCTTCAAGGAAGTGTTTCGGCCCTTATCTCCTGACACTCTAGCGGGGTTGGGCCACACCCGGTTCATGACTCCGGATGTCCCTCTGCTGCCCCTTTTTTTTCCCATCATGGGACGAGCCATGGCTGGGATTCGAACCCATGACCCTCTGGATATGCTCATTTTCCACTTAATGACTCGCACTCTAACCACTGAGCCACTGGGACACCTGATATTTGTAGGAAAAGTTAAGCCTTATGAAGTTCACTTTTGTTCTCCTTGACCAGATCCAGCTTGAACACCTCTCTGCTGCTTCTGCCATTGCTTTCAGGGCTCTGGTTTTTTTCCCTCCCTGAAACTGAGAGCTGTTTCATGAGGCTGTATGCAGACGTTCCTACAACCCCCCTAGCTCCAATTTCTGCAGTGAGGACTTTGACCTGATAGCCTTCTCTCCTCAGGCTGTTTGCCAGATCAGCATACTTTTCAGTCTTGTAGATTTGAGCTGCCTCCATTCTGTTCTCATATGGCACCGTGAGCTTGATCATGATCAGCTGCTTGGTTGACTGAGAGTGGACTACTATGTCTGGTCTCATGCCACTCTTGCTGATGATCTCTGGGTGACTCTTCCATTCTGGGAGGTCTGCAGTGCACTCCCAGTCATCTGCTCCGTCCAGGAGACTCTGCCTGCATGTTCCGAGTGGCACTGTTGTTCTTGGCCATGATTTGCTGCCTCCTGCCGTGAAGAATGTTGCGGGTGCTTTTGGAGTTCTGATTTTCCCTTTTGTGGTGTTGGTACTAGCCCAGACTACTTGTGCAATCTCTTTGAGCACTTGGTTGTGCCTCCATGTGTACCTTCCTTGAGCCAGGGCTACTTTACATGAGCTTAGGACATGCTCCACTATTTGTTTTTCATGGCAGAGGGGGCATGCAGGATCGTCTGTTTTTCCACACTTCACCAGGTTTGCATTTGAGGGCAGAAGGTCATATGCAGATCTGAGAATGAAGCTGATCCTGAGAGGGGCCTTGTGCCAAATGTCATTCCAAGTGAGACTTCTTTGGATTGCATTCTCCCACGTTGTCCATTGCCCTTGCTGGCTCTGCTGGACTGCTTTTTGGAGTCTTTTTTGGTCTTCTTCTTTCCTCATCTCCTGAATCATCATGTCTCTTTTGGCTTTTCCTTTGGCCTTTGACCACCATTCAGTTTTGGTCACCCCCAGTCCTTGTCTGTTGGTCTGTGTGTGGCCTGTTATTTCTCTGATCTTGAGACTTTCTTTTGCAGAATCCATCGCCTCTCGAACTTTCCATTTTCTGCCTGTCTTCAGCTGGGGCTTGATTGCTTCTACCACCTTGTCCCCTGAGTCCTCCATCATGCTTTGAAGTCTGATCTTCCCTGCTTTGTATTCCTCCAGGATGGATTTCAGTGGTAGTTTCAGCTTTGCTTGGCGACAGTACAGCGCTATGTCAGTGAGACAGGGTGGGACACCAAGCCATTTCCTTGTGAACTTGTTGATTTTAGCTTCCATTGCCTCCACTATGCTGGTGCAGATGTCGTATATCATCAGAGGCCATAGGAGCTTTGGTACCAGCATGAACTGCAGACACCAGACCTTGTATTTGCCAGGGAGCCCACACTGGTCAATGGTCTCCAAGCCTTCTTCCGACATCTGTTTGGTTATCATACCATCTTCCAAGGCTCTTGACTGGCTCTTCTGTGACTGTAGGAATGGCCTGGTTGGCAACACTGAAGACCACAGATTCGGCCACTTTTCCTTTCCTCAGTGAGAGACTCCGTGATTTCTTTGGCTTGAACTTCATTCTGGATGAGGTAACTATGTCGTCCAGCCTCTCCAGCACATGACGTGTCTCGTCTTCTCTGGATGAAATCACTGTAGTGTCATCCATGAAGGCCTTTGGGGGGGGGGGGGGGGGGGGGCATCTGGTATCCATCACCAAGGTCTGTTTGTCTTGCGTTGCTTGTTGCTGCTTTCTAGATGACTTCCATTGCCAACACGAACAGTATTGGGGAAATTGCACAGCCCATTGCAATGCCCACTTCCAAGTTGATCCAATCTGTTGTTTACTCCTTGGTAGAGAACCGCATTGAGAAGCCATTGAAGTACTTCTTGAGCATGTCGCGGACGTTCTTTGGCACATGGTACATCTCAAGAGCCAACTGTATCATCTCATGGGGTACAGATCCATATGCGTTTGCCAGATCAAACCACACTACGTCCAGGTCTCTCTTTTCTGTTTTTGCTCTTTGGATTGCGTCCCAGATCATTGTGGCGTGTTCTACACAGCCAGCCACGCCTGGGATGCCACCTTTCTGGACTGACACACCCAAGTACTTGTTTTCCATGAGGTACTTGGTCAGCCTTGCTGCCATGACGGAGAAGATTTTGCCTTCGACGTTCAGTAGTGATAATGGCCTGAACTGGCTGATGTCACTTGAGTTTTGCTCTTTAGGGATGTACACACCATCTGCCGTCATCCACTGGCCGCTGATCTTCTGGTTTCTCCAAGCTGATTGCAGCAGCCTGTGGAGCCACTTCAGCACCTTGGGATATTTCTTGTACAGCTGGTAAGGTATTCCGTTTGGCCCTGGTGATCATTTGGCTCTGGCTTTGTCGACCACCTTCTTGATTTCCGCCAACGTTGGAGGCTTGTCATTGAACTGTTCCTCAGGGTTGGTTGACCACACCAGACCTTGAATGTCGAGTGGTGCTTTGCTCTGTGAGTCAGAGTATGTTTTCCTCAGATGCTGCTCAAGAACTCCTTTGTCCACACTTAGGGTCCCAGATTTTGGCTGCTCAAACAGTGTTCTGGCAAACTGGAAGGGGTCTCTGAAGAAGCGCTCTTGTGTCTTCTTTTTGCTTTTCCTCTTCCTCGCAGATCCCACTTTGCTGAAGGCGCTGTGTTTTGTTTTCAGGTCTTTCCAGAGTTTTTCCAAGCCTTGTTTTTCAGCTGGCAGTGCGGTCTTCATTTGCTTCTTGAGGTTTTTCTTTTGGACCCTGATCTTGTCCATCTCTTCTTGGCGTCTGGATTTCTTTGGAGGTATTTTCTCTTTGGGTAGTTTTGCTCCACAGGCTTCTATACATGTGGCATACACAATGTCCCCATATGTGGCTAGTTTGTGTTCCAGGGTGCTTTTCCCTATCAGTGCATCGAGCGAGTCTTTGGACGATTTTTGCATCCAGTTTTTCCCAATCTTCAGTTTCGTTCGCTCGTGGCAGGTTGAGTTTCAGGCGCCTGGCATCGAGGGCCTGTGCATATTCCTCATCCGAACCAACAGCGTGGATGTCCTTGGCACTGTGGTTTACATCCTGGCCTTGGTCTTCCGACGTCTTACCTGCTGATGCAGTGCGCTGCTGCTCATTCAGATGAGTCTTCACGCATCCCATCTTTGTTCTGTGGATCTTCATGTCACGGGTGGTAGCGAAACGCTTTCCACAGACACATGGATATTCCATTTGGTCCATGTTCATAGTCCGTTTGGGATTTGCAGTCGTGATTGGTTGAGCACCGATGGATTCATCATTCTCTCCCCTTTCGGTGAATCCTGGGAGCATCTTTTCCTTTTGTACTTAATAGCCACATGTTGAAGGCAAAGTGGGGAGCCAGCCCACAGAGCCCTTGGTTCTGGTCTTTCCCAGTGTCCTCCGGTCTTTCCTGGACGTCCTCCGGCCTATTCCCGGAAGTCAATGGTTTACCCATGCATCAGTAGAAAGAAACTCGTGGAGAGCGTGGCAGCAGAGAGTCCTCAGAAGAGAAGCCCCCTTCAAGGAAGTGTTTCGGCCCTTATCTCCTGACACTCTAGCGGGGTTGGGCCACACCTGGTTCATGACTCCGGATGTCCCTCTGCTGCCCCTTTTTTTTCCCATCTTGGGACGAGCCATGGCTGGGATTCGAACCCATGACCCTCTGGACATGCTCATTTTCCACTTAATGACTCGCACTCTAACCACTGCCCACCTGCCTGTCTGGTCATTCCACTGCCCACCTACCCTTTCCCTGTCTGGTCAGTCCACTGCCCACCTGCCCCTTCCCTGACTGGTCATTCCACTACCCACCTACCCTTTCCCTGACTGGTCATTTCACTGCCCACCTACCCTTTCCCTGACTGGTCATTCCACTGCCCACCTACCCTTTCCCTGTCTGGTCATTTCACTGCCCACCTGCCCTTTCCCTGTCTGGTCAGTCCACTGCCCACCTGCCCTTTCCCTGTCTGGTCAGTCCACTGCCCAGCACTCCTTTCCCTGTCTGGTCATTTCACTGCCCACCTGCCCTTTCCCTGTCTGGTCAGTCCACTGCCCACCTGCCCTTTCCCTGTCTGGTCATCCACTGCCCACCTGCCCTTTCCCTGTCTGGTCAGTCCACTGCCCAGCCTCCTTTCCCTGTCTGGTCAGTCCACTGCCCACCTGCCCTTCCCTGACTGGTCAGTCCACTGCCCACCTGCCCTTTCCCTGTCTGGTCAGTCCACTGCCCACCTGCCCTTTCCCTGTCTGGTCAGTCCACTGCCCACCTGCCCTTTCCCTGTCTGGTCATTTCACTGCCCACCTGCCCTTTCCCTGTCTGGTCAGTCCACTGCCCACCTGCCCTTCCCTGACTGGTCAGTCCACTGCCCACCTGCCCTTTCCCTGTCTGGTCAGTCCACTGCCCACCTGCCCTTTCCCTGTCTGGTCAGTCCACTGCCCACCTGCCCTTTCCCTGTCTGGTCATTTCACTGCCCACCTGCCCTTTCCCTGTCTGGTCAGTCCACTGCCCAACTTCCCCTTCCCCGTCTGGTCATTTCACTGCCCACCTGCCCCTTCCCTGTCTGGTCAGTCTGCTGCCCACCTGTCCTTTCCCTGTTGGTCAGTCTGTTGCCCTTCCCTGTCTGGTCAGTCCACTGCGAACATGCCCCTTCCCTGTCTGGTCAGTCCACTGCCCACCTACCCCTTTCCTGTCTGGTCATTTCACTGCCCACCTGCCCCTTCCCTGTCTGGTCAGTCCACTGCCCACCTGCCCTTCCCTGTCTGGTCAGTCCACTGCCCACCTGCCCTTTCCCTGTCTGGTCATTTCACTGCCCACCTGCCCTTCCCTGTCTGGTCAGTCCACTGCCCACCTGCCCCTTCCCTGTCTGGTCAGTCCACTGCCCACCTACCCCTTCCCTGTCTGGTCAGTCCACTGCCCACCTGCCCTTTCCTGTCTGGTCAGTCTGTTGCCCTTTCCCTGTCTGGTCAGTCCTGATGCCCTTCCCTGTCTGGTCAGTCACTGCCCACCTGCCCCTTCCCTGTCTGGTCAGTCCACTGCCCACCTGCCCTTCCTGTCTGTCATCCTGCCCTCCTTTTCTCTCTGTCAGTCCACTGCCCACCTGCCCTTTCCCTTTATGATTTAGATGCTTTTGACATTTTTGCATTAATTTTCGATTTTTTTTTTTGTGAGGACAGGATGAAAAAAACACACGAAAAGTCTGATTATTTATAACCTTCAATACAAATATTTTTTACTTGACTTCACACCACACACGCATGAACACATGCCACACGCACACACGCGCGCATGTACACACACATATACACGCACACACACACACACACACACACCACACACACACAAACACACACACGCACGCACGCACGCACGCACGCACGCACGCACAGAGATTTAGGAAGCATTATGGAATTTAGGTAGATGGACTTAACTGATTAAGAAATAAATAAAAAGAAACCAACAAATAAAACATGAGTCGTTCGATTGTAATGCCATATTGTATTTACATCGTTTCCAGTTCAGTCATATTTATTTTACAGGAATTAATGAATAAAAGTCAGTGCACTTGACAAATGTTCCCTCGCTGTACAGATGTCCATCTTTGCCAGTGTGATAATGACGTGACAGACTGCCTCTGTGCTCACCTACTGCGTCCAGAGTCACTTGCTCAGAAATGGTCACTCTGTAAGCCCTGACCACATTGGCCATTTCCTCGCCTAGCCTCCTTTTCTCTTTTGCTTGAAGTACGGAAAAGCAATTTTACAGAGAGGGGGTGCGCGACAAAGGGGTGAGATGGATGCTTTTCCGTACTTCGTGCAGAAGAGAACAGATGTGTGTGTGTGCGTGCGCGCACGTGTGTTTTTTGTGTGTGTGTGTGTGTGTGTGTGTGTGTGTGGTGTGTGTGTGTGTGTGTGTGTGTGTGTGTGTGTGAATGTGGATATTGTCTTCGCAATTCCATACAGTTCCAGACATCTGGAGCATTCTCATTGTTGGACAAGACATTTCAGGAGACTCCCAAAGGTCATCACCCACTTAAGTTTGCAAAGGAAGCAGTGGAGGCTGTGTCATCCTGTCCTATATTCCACCTCTCTAATCACGTTGGTCTCTAGTCTGATTTAAAAAGAAACGGTATTAGTTCCGCCACAGGATACAGACAAACAGATTAAAGGACAAAACACGATGCATTTCGACCTCATGGGTCTTCTTCAAGCAAAAACAAACAACATTCAGGACAATGAAAACGAAGTCTAGTTTGAGTCGAACCAGGGTCGAACCAGGGACCCTGTAACAATCTGTGGCCAAACTGACCACGAACACTCACTCTTCCATCAATTGATATATGTCATTGAAACCACAGTGCCAATATAAAAAAAAAAAACCACGCAAATTCCATACTGATTAATGGAATTGCAACATGTGAGGAACGAGCTAAGTTTGTCCAATGGACATCATCAGCCACTCATTCCGTGTTATCAACTGCATCAGAAAAGAAGTACCAACCAAAGAATGGGCTCTTCGAGCTTTGGAAAAAAAAGCATATTCCATGAAATGGATTTAATGTATACCTTTTACACACAGAGGTGTGGTCCAGGGAGATCCATGGTTTTGGAGCCCCTTCCCCCCGAGCGAGCGAGCGAGCAAGCGAGAGAGAGAGAGAAAAGAAGAAGAAGAAGAGAGAGAGAGAGGAGAGAAGAAGAAGAAGAAGAAGAAGATGATGAAGACAACAGATAAAGAAAGATTTTGTTTAAACACACTTTTTAAATCATGACATTGTCTTCCTGAATGGCATTTTTTGTAAAATGTTTGTGGGGTAAGACACTGAACAGGATGGGGCGTCCCTATATGACTGCATGTAACATAATTTTCGCATTATTAGCCTACTCCCCCACCCCACCCCAACCCCGTCCTTTCCCCTCCCCCTGCTTCTGCTAAAATTTTGAAGTTTATAAAATGAGAACATGGCCGCTCCCTTCTCCAACCCTTTCCGATCCCGCTGATACAAAGCGTCTGAGCCATTCCTTCAAGGAGAGCGTCAAACGTCCTTGGAGACCCAGCCCCCCAGAAAGACGTGATCCAGGTCGTGAAGCAACATCTGAAGTTGTGTTCATCTCAGGCCTCTGTCTCATTACAGCCTCCTCCAAAGGGGTGACGTGTTCACCGCCCTCTGTTGCTTGGTGACCTTCTTCGTCTTTCTGCCAGATGACGCCAGTTCTGACAGACCCTGATTTAGTCCGTCTGTGTTTAATTGATTTGGTCTGTCTGTATCTAACTGATTTAGTTCACCTGTGTCCGACTGATTTAGTTCACCTATGTCCGACTGATTTAGTTCACCTTTGTCCGACTGATTTAGTTCACCTGTGACCAGCTGATTTAGTTCACCTGTGTCCGACTGATTTAGTTCACCCGTGTCCGACTGATTTAGTCCGCCGGTGTCTAACTGATTTACTTCACCTGTGACCAACTGATTTACTTCACCTGTGACCAACTGATTTACTTCACCTGTGACAAACTGATTTAGTTCACCTGTGTCCGACTGATTTAGTCCGCCTGTGTCCAACTGATTTAGTCCACGTGTGTCTAACTGATTCAGTCCGCCTGTGTCCAACTGATTCAGTCCGCCTGTGTCTAACTGATTCAGTCCGCCAGTGTCTAACTGATTTAGTCCGCCTGTGACCAGCTGAGTTAGTTCACCTGTGTCCAACTGATTTAGTCCGTCTGTGTCCAACTGATTTAGTCCGTCTGTGTCCAACTGATTCAGTCCGGCTGTGTCTAACTGATTTAGTCCGCCTGTGTCCAACTGAATTAGTCCGCCTGTGTCCAAACAAGGACGGTAGGTGGAAAATGACAGCATGAAATGTTGGTGCAGGTGGCCGACCAGGTCGTCCTGCTAGACTGGACAGACACAACTGGAACCATTCTAATGACACTTTCTGCACTTACGGAATGTAGTCCCAGAGCCAACCCTTTAGTCCCAGAGCCAACCCTTTAGTGTCAGAGCCAACAATTAGTGCCAGAGAAAACATTTTAGTGCCAGAGCCAACCATTTAGTCCCAGAGCCAACCCTTTTGTCCCAGAGCCAACCATTTAGTGCCAGAGCCAACCCTTTAGTGCCAGAGCCAACCATTTAGTCCCAGAGAAAGCCCTTTAGTGCCAGAGCCAAGCCTTTAGTCCCAGAGCCAAACCTTTTGTCCCAGGGCCAACCATTTAGTGCCAAAGAAACCCTTTATTGCCAGAGCCAAACATTTTGTGCCAGAGCCAACCATTTAGTGCCAGAGCCAAATCTTTAGTGTCAGAGTCAACCCATTAGTCCCAGAGAAAACCATTTAGTGCCAGAGCCAACCCTTTAGTGCCAGAGCCAACCCTTTAGTGCCAGAGCCACCCTTTAGTGCCAGAGCCACCCTTTAGTCCCAGAGCCACCCTTTAGTCCAGAGACACCCTTTAGTGCCAGACCCATCCTTTAGTCCCAGAGCCAACCCTTTAGTGCCAGAGCCACCCTTTAGTGCCAGAGAAAACCCTTTAGTCCCAGAGAAAACCATTTAGTGCCAGAGCCAACCCTTTAGTGCCAGAGCAACTCTTTAGTGCCAGAGAAAACCATTTAGTGCCAGAGCCACCCTTTAGTCCCAGAGAAATCCATTTAGTGCCAGACCCACCCTTTAGTGCCAGAGAAAACCTTTAGTCCCAGAGAAAACCATCTAGTGCCAGAACCAACCGTTTAGTGCCAGAGCCAACCCTTTAGTGCCAGAGCCAACCCTTTTGTCCCAGATCCAACCCTTTAGTCCCAGAGAAAACCATTTAGTGCCAGAGCCAACCAATTAGTGCCAGAGCCAACCCTTAAGTGCCAGAGCCAACCATTTAGTGCCAGAGCCAACCATTTAGTGCCAGAGCCAACCATTTAGTGCCAGAGCCAACCCTTAAGTGCCGGTTCAACCCTTTAGTCCCAGAGGAAACCATTTAGTGCCAGAGCGAACCCTTTAGTGACAGAGCCAACCCTTAAGTGCCAGAGCCAACTATTTAGTGCCAGAGCCAACCATTTAGTGCCAGAGCCAACCCTTTAGTCCTAGAGCCAACCGTTTAGTGCCAGAGCCAACCATTTAGTGCCAGAGCCAACCCTTTAGTCCCAGAGCCAACCCTTAAGTGCCAGAGCCAACCGTTTAGTGCCAGAGCCAACCGTTTAGTGCCAGAGCCAACCGTTTAGTCCCAGAGCTAACTGTTTAGTGCCAGAGCCAACCCTTTAGTGCCAGAGCCAACCATTTAGTGCCAGAGCCAACCCTTTAGTCCCAGAGCCAACCCTTAAGTGCGAGAGCCAATCCTTTAGTCCCAGAGCCAACCGTTTAGTGCCAGATCGAACCCTTTAGTGCCAGAGCCAACCCTTAAGTGCCAGAGCCAACCCTTTAGTGCCAGAGCCAACCTTTTAGTGCCAGAGAATACCGTTCAGTCCCAGAGAAAGCCATTTAGTGCTAGAGAAAACCATTAAGTGCCAGAGAGAAAACCTTTTAGTGCCAGAGCCAATCCTTTAGTGCCAGAGCCAACCATTTAGTGCAAGAGAAAACCGTTTAGTGCCATAGAAAACCTTTTAGTCCCAGATCCAACCCTTTCGTCCCAGAGAAAACCATTTAGTACCAGAGCCAACCCTTTAGTCCCAGAGAAAACCCTTTAGTCCCAGATCCAAACCTTTAGTCCCAGAGAAAAGTGTTTAGTGCCAGAGCCAACCGTTTAGTGCCAGAGCCAACTCTTTAGTCCCAGATGAACCATTTAGTGCCAGAACCAACCTTTTAGTCCCAGAGAAAACCATTTAGTGCCAGAGAAAACCATTTAGTGCCAGAGCCACCCTTTAGTGCCAGAGAAAAGCCTTTAGTCCCAGATCCAAACCTTTAGTCCCAGAGAAAAGCATTTAGTGCCAGAGCCTACCGTTTAGTGCCAGAGCCAACCCTTTAGTCCCAGATGAAACCATTCAGTGCCAGAGCCAACCTTTTAGTCCCAGAGTAAACCATTTAGAGCCAGAGCCAACGCTTTAGTCCCAGAGGAAACCATTTAGTGCCAGAGCCAAACATTTAGTGCCAGAGCCAACCCTTTAGTCCCAGAGCCAACCCTTTTGTTCCAGTTCAACCCTTTAGTCCCAGAGCCAACCATTTAGTGCCAGAGCCAAACATTTAGTGCCAGAGCCAACCCTTTAGTCCCAGAGCCAACCCTTTAGTCTCAGAGCCAACCCTTTAGTGCCAGAGCCAAACATTTAGTGCCAGAGCCAACCCTTTAGTCCCAGAGCCAACCATTTAGTGCCAGAGCCAACCTTTTAGTCCCAGAGAAAACCATTTAGAGCCAGAGCCAACGCTTTAGTCCCAGAGCCAACCCTTTAGTGCCAGAGCCAACCATTTAGTGCCAGAGCCAACCCTTTAGTCCCAGAGCCAACCCTTTTGTGCCAGTTCAACCCTTTAGTCCCAGAGCCAACCATTTAGTGCCAGAGCCAACCCTTTAGTCCCAGAGCCAACCCTTTAGTCCCAGAGCCAACCCTTTTGTGCCAGTTCAACCCGTTAGTCCCAGAGCCAACCATTTAGTGCCAGAGCCAACCATTTAGTGCCAGAACCAACCCTTTAGTCCCAGAGCCAACCCTTTTGTGCCAGTTCAACCCTTTAGTCCAGAGCCAACCCTTTAGTCCCAGAGCCAACCCTTTAGTCCCAGAGCCAACCCTTTTGTGCCAGTTCAACCCTTTAGTCCCAGAGCCAACCCTTTAGTCCCCGAGCCAACCCTTTAGTGCCGGTTCAACCCTTTAGTCCCAGTTCAACCTTTTAGTGCCAGAGCCAACCATTTAGTGCCAGACCCAACCCTTTAGTGGCAGAGCCAACCCTTTAGTGCCAGAGCCAACCATTTAGTGCCAGAGCCAACCCTTTAGTGCCAGAGAAAACCATTTAGTGCCAGAGCCAACCATTTAGTGCCAGAGCCAACCATTTAATGCCAGAGTCATCCATTTAGTGCCAGAGCCAACCCTTTAATGACAGAGCTATCCATTTAGTGCCAGAGCCAACCCTTTAATGACAGAGCCAACCATTTGGTCCCAGAGCCAACCATTTAGTGCCAAAGCCAGCCATTTAGTGCCAGAGGAAACTGTCTAGTCCAAGAGCCAGCCATTGAAATTGTCATGTGGATTCAAATCAAACGGCAGATGCAGGACCTGTGACCATCGTTGATCCGATTACTTTAAAAAGAATGTCCAGTGAACTTGATCTGTGTGAGATCACTGTTACATATAGTTACCTGCCTGCAAAGTGACGTGTTCGCATGTACCATTGATGTAAACGTCAGTGTTTTGTATTTTGCTTGTCCAGTCAAACAACAGTGAACCTAAGTAACTCCTTCAATCCGTGCCAACAGTTACTTCCCCTGGCGATAACACGATGTTGTGTTCACCCCTGAACTAACTGGAAGGGCCGATTTATGATTGTCAGACCTTAGCTGAGCTGCTGGCTGTCACCAGTTCCATGTTTGTCTGCAGCTGTTTGCAGAGAAAGCCATAAAGAAGTGCAAGTGTCGCACTCTCCCAAAATGTCACTGTTCGAGGGCAGTCGGTGCCGTCCATGCTGACACATTCATTGCCAGTCAGCTGTCATTTCATAATGACACATTCGTTGCCAGTGAGCTATCATTTTATGCTGACAAATTCATTGCCAGTGACTATCATGTCATGGTGACAAATTCACCGCCAGTGAGCTATCATTTCATAGGGACAAATTCATTACCAGTGAGCTATCATTTCATGCTGACAAATTCATTACAGCGAGCTATCATTTTATAGTGACAAATTCATTACCAGTGAGGTATCATTTCATAGTGACAAACTTATTACCATGAGCTATCGTTTGATAATGACAAATTCATTGCTATCATTTCATGGTGACAAATTCATTGCCATCAGCTACATTTCATGGTGACAAATTCATTGCCAATCAGCTACCATTTCATGGTGACAAATTCATTGCCAATCAGCTACCATTTCATGGTGACAAATTCATTGCCAATCAGCTGTCATTTCATGGTGACAAATTCATTGCCAATCAGTTATCATTTCAAAGTGGCTTCTGTATTATTTCTGTCCCATAACTCTCTATATTATTTCTGTTGCATAACCTTTTGCATTATTTCTGTCTGATAATCTCACATACAGTTGACACATGACAAATTAATTGTCGGTCAGCTATCATTTCGAAGTGGCTTCTGTATTATTTCTGTTTCATAACCCTCCGGGGATTGTAGCCTTGCCGTGGTCGGAGGGATGGTGTGGTTCAGTGATCCCTTTGGTTCTGCTGACGGGGTCATCAATACTCGAATGGGTGGTTAGTTTTTGTTAACACTTGTAGGCCTGTATAGCGAAGTTGCTGATTGGCCTAAGCAATGCGTGGTAGGAGTTGATGCCCCTGGTAGGGTCTCCCATGTCAGAAAGGTTAAGGATGAGGGTCCTGACAAATACTAACCCGCCTTTTCTTTATTCTATCTTCTGCCTTTCTTAACGATCTTTTCTCTCTTCATCTCCCCTTCAAGTCTTCTTTTCCACAGTCTCTTTTCTCTGATACTCGAGTCGCTGCCGTAAGCAGCGGGAAAGCCCAAGCTACAGCTACCTGGTGATGGGCCGAGTGGCAGATCCCAATTCAGTCATGAGGGTGCACTGTCTGGTGTTCATGCTGGGTGGTACCTGGTGGACGGACGCCATACCATGGCCATCGATTGTCCCTTCCCCAGCACGGCAGCTCTCCTGGGGTGACCGTTGATTTCTGCCGGTATTTAAAAACCTTCGTGGCAACCAAAAAAAAAACAACCCAAAAAACATTAAAACTGGAAAGAGACGAAAACTGGACTCGGACCCCTCGAGGGACACAGACTCAGACTCAGATAAGGAAGTCCGGAAGACATTAGGCGTTTGGCCTTCTTGGCTGGTGATCCAGTCGGCGGATGACGAACGACCGATAACCAAGCTGAGTCCCTTTGCTGTTACAAAGGGGCTGAAAGGTCTTGCAGGCGGGGAGCCGAAATCAGTCAAGAGGCTGAGGGATGGTTCCCTACATGTGCAGTTGACCAAACAGTCCACTCAGACAATTTGTTAAAGTCAACGAATCTTGTGGGTTATCCAATCCGGGTGTCACCTCACAAAACTCCTTTCTCTTCATTTGGTGTCATTCGATGCACTTACAGTGTATCCACTAGGCCTGCATCTCTGCGGGCTGCCCAGCAAGGGATTTGTCCCGAGACGGCCCCTAAGCCGAGGCCACCTCCCAAAGGAGGTGCCCTGACAGTGGCACTGAACAAAGTGGCTTTGGTGGAGTGTAAAGGAAAGCCTCCACCGATATCACAAAGGCCACTGGCCTTCCCCGCCCCTTCCACCTCTCTCTCTCTCTCTCTCTCTCTGATAAAGAGGACATTGATATGGACGAATAGAGTTCTTATCCAAAATAGAAAACATGATATAACGGAACATCAGGGAACGGACTTCCAGTTACGAGGAACTTAAGCTTTTGTGCCGTGAAGCTAGGCCTCTGCTTGTTCCACTGCAAGAAACTCTGCAGAGGCCTAATAAAACCTTTTCCTTTTTTCTCCAGATTTCCAGCCTCCATTGACATTTTTTGCACCAGAAATATGCTTTGATCTCGCTGCTTTTCGCAAAGAATCCACCAGTCCTCAGGTATACAAGGCATTGTTTGCCGATCTCTGTACAAAATTTCCCTCCTTTCAGAAAATATTCACTGATGGTTCAAAGTCCGAAGGTGGAGTAGCTTGTGCAGCCTGTTGCCCAAGTGTTCCTTCTCAAATATTACCCAAGCATTTCCGTCAGATAGTTCTGTTTATTCTGCTGAACTTACAGCTTTGGTTCTAGCACTGGAGACAATTTCTTAATCTACAAACAAGGACTTCCTGATTTTGTCTGATTCGCTGTCAGCTTTTGAGGCCATAGCTGACCATAACCTCCATCATCCTGAACTTCTGAATTAAAAAGAAATAACCTTTTTACCTCTTTGAAAGCGGAAGGCCACAACCTTGTTCTAGCTTGGGTTCCCTGTCATGTTGGCATTCGGGGAAATGAAATGGCTGATCGTTTGGCCAGGAATGCCACAATGAAGAAACTGTCCCATATATCTATCTCCTACTCAGTTTTGAAACCGAAAGTTAAGGATTATATCAGAGACCTCTGGCAGAAGAACTGGAATACACAGACGGAAAACAAACTTTTTCAGATCCGTCCATACCTAAAAGAGTTCCTCTCATCAAACTCTGGTGGTCGCAAAGAAGAAATAGTTTTATGCCGGCTGCACAATGGCCATTCGTTTTTAAGTCATTCGTACCTTTGAAAGAGTGAAGAAGCTCCGTGGTGCATTCCATGTCATGTACTACTCACAGTGAAACATACTCTTTTACAATGTTGGGATTTGCATGATAGAGACATAAATATTTTACAGCAGACTCCATGGAAACGTTGTTTAGAGATGTTCCACCTGATGTGATCTTTGAATTTCTGAAAGAGATCAACATTTTTCATCTGATCTAAGATTTTACAGAAGAAAGATTTTTAACCAATTTTCCGGTGTGGTTTTAGAAGGTGTGTTTAAAAGGGTTGTGTGAATGAATTTTTTTTTAATGACTTTTGAGTTGACGTCAGCGTGGTGACAATCCTGATATGGCCCTTTGCGGTCGGCTGGACTATAAGAAACGTTACCTTACCTTACCTGTCTCATAATCTCACACACAATTGACACATGACAAATTAATTGCCAGTCAGCTATCATTTCAAAGTGGCTTCTGTATTTCTGTCTCATCATCTCACATACTGTTGACCCATGTCAGTCAGCTACACAGTTCAGTAATCACGCATTATTGTTATTGGCTTCACAACCATTGGACTTGTCCCCCTTTACATAGCGATCCTGCAGTGCAAGGACAGTAGGCCCTGTTAGCTGACAATGTCCGGACAGGACGGGGGTAGGCCTATGGCAGTGGCCACGCTGTGCTGCTTTGTCAGATAGTTTTCTGCTTGATTTCAGAGTGGAATCCCATGCGGCACTACCGACAGCTGAAGTGGCGACGCCTGAGGGCAGACCCCGTGAGATATGAACACGAAAAGCAAAAATCCAGGGAGCGAATGAAGAGATACTATGAAAGGAAGAAAGCAGCTCGCAACACTTCGTGCCAGTGAAGGGGAAACACTGCCTCACACCACAACTCTGTAATACGCCACACTCCGTACCAGTGAAGGGGAAACACTGCCTCACACTACAACTCTGTAATACGCCACACTCCGTGCCAGTGAAGGGGAAACACTGCCTCACACTACAGCTCTGTAATACGCCAGAATTGATGAGGTGCGCGGAGAAACTGACACATTTTCTTACCATCAAACTTGTCACCTCTGTGGCTGATGTCGACGACCTACATCCACACA